>OY728130.1:1329177524-1330427524 GCA_963277665.1 Viscum album
GGTTAAGCATATATTGATTACATTCCTGAATATCAAGAATGGAAATATGAAGGCTCAGATTATCATGTACCTGGACATTCTATCTAAGTTGATTGTTTGGTGTCTAGAATCACTTAAAATCCATTTCAGTTCAAAACATAGAAATATCAAAGTCATGCTAGTTAGTGATAATACATTGAAGAGGATGGACATTGTATTTTATAAAGAATTCGGAGAATTTTACGACCTATAATAGGAGGAAGCTGAAGCTGTTCCATTGAAACAGGAAGTGGCTGAACCCTTGAGAAAGGTTGCAAAGAAGAAGATGTTGAAGGAAGTAGAATAAGAATAGAAAACCCCAAAAGCTAAGGAATCTCAATCCAAAACACCGAAACCAAAGACAAAAAATCATATCTTGATGAGGTTTTAGAAAACTAAAGGGAAGATAAGAAAAAATGGAAGGAAGAATAGCCACAGTTTGGCTTGGATCCTAAAAAAGAAAAGGCTTGGAAAGAGAAGAATACTGATGAGCTTGAGCAGCAAGAAAAATAAATGAAGCAAAAGAATATGTTGTCTGAGATTGAAATTGTGCAATACCTTCTGAGGGATACTGAAAAAGCATACGAACAAATCCCAGTACCAAAATCATCCATGGTAGAATATTTATTTGAGAAACTGTGGATGAAATTCGTGACTCTGTAAAAATTCCATGAAAAAGTTATTCAAGTATAAACATTCATTGAAGAATTTGAAGAAGAATAAAGTAGTGGTGACAGTGTGGATCTCTTAATGAAAGATGAAGGATTCCATGAGAAAGAAAGTACATCCGAGAAATTTTCAATACAAACTTTAGAAGCAGAATATTCAAAGCTTGATACACCATGGAAAGATCAGATAGAATGGGATGAAAAAACTGAAGATGATGTGAAAAAGTTGTATGAGGAAGAAAGCATTAATCATCATTTTATTCATCCTGAAGATTCAGAGGTAGGATCTGAGAAAGAGAAGGCAGATGAAGATATAACTTTTCAACTGTCTGACAGTGAACATGAATCTCCGGATGAGGAATCTGTTCCGAAAACCAATAAGGGGAAACAGGTGGTTGTTGATACACCTACTAAAGCTATTGTGAAGAAGAAAAATGTTGGTGGATCACCAAATAGTAAAGTATCTAAGCTAGAGAAAGAACCCTCACCTAGGAAAGTCTCATATTTAAAATCATAATCTCTAGGACATGATTTCATTTTGTCCACTCGTTAAAGAAGCTAGTGGGAACCATTCTGATTTTTTCAAGCATAGAATCTACATGCCAGATGCTTCAACACACACTAAACTATAAATCAGTTTCATTGTCCATGGTGATGGTCAAGTGTTTTAAATATGTGGCTGATTTCAAAAATTTCTTCGTTAACTATGATACCCACAAACATTTTTGTAAGAAAATGGTTCGCTGGTCAATGAAAGCAGTTGAAGATTTGAGAGAACATGATGACTTCCATGATGGTTTCAAGGAGGCTATTGACATTGAATATATTATGTTCAATGATCTCGTGAGTAACTTTGTGGAAAATATAACTCTTGAACAAAATTCTTGGATTTGGGAAGTGAAGGATCTGAATATGAAATTGTATTCTATTTCCCAAAGCTGGAAGTGAGAAAGAGATCTTTGGATTGATATAGAAGAAACTATTGTTAAGCAGGAAGAAGTACAGACAGCTCAGGCATAGGCTGTTAAGTCTTTAGAAGAAAGAATCAAGGATTTAGAGAAGAAAACTGAGGATCAGTATCAGCTTCTTAAGCGAGTAGTGGAAGATCATGAGTAGCTCAAAAAGATAAATTCTATAGTCACGGTGTTGATGCCGAAGGAGAAGGAAGGATAAATTCATTCCAATCCAATCTTTTGTTGTACTTTTCTTCCTTGTACAAATTTATTATAATCATAATGGAATTTTTGGTTGCTTGTATTTTGGTTGTGTTGTACTAATCATCCAGGTTCCATAATTTCATTTCCATTCCCTCAAATTCATTTTGAAAATCACAAAGGGGGAGAAAGAAAAACAAATACTAAGTAAAGATGTAATATCTCTATGAAAAAGAGAGTTTATCTTAGGGGTATTATTCATTAACGTGATTTCCGAACTCAAGATAATGAAAAATATCATTCCATAAAACTAAAATACGATCCTTAGTTTTCCAAAGCCTAAGTGGGAGTTAGTCGTATTCATCATTGCCCATATGATAAGGTAGATAAGTTTTATTTTGAAAGTCTAGAAAAATATTTTCTAATTCCTTATTTCCTTTTTCATAAGGATATTTGTACTTTCCAAAACGGGGGATATTTTTGATTAAAATGTTTTCCATATGAATTTTCCATTCATTCATATTTCGATAGATTGTTTAGTTAATAAGGATTCTTTATTAACATACCAATCCACATGTTTTGAAAATCACAAACACCATATCTCAAGTAAAATTTCATTTTACACTGTGTTTTACTTTTATATGGAAAATTTTCCTTCTCTATAGAAATTTATCGTTACCATGTTTTTCATTGTTAATTATCTTATCTAAGTGTAAATTTCAGTTTCATATCTAAAAACTTGGAATCATATAATACTTAGATAAAGAGAATTTTGTTTTCAAGATATGATATCTAACTACGAGTTCTCTGAATTCAAACTCTAAACTCTTTTGAGTATTGACTCTGAGTTCACTGAATTCAGACTCCTAACTCTTATGAGTTCTGACTCCGAGTTCGATGAATTTAGACTTCAAAAACTTATGAGTTCTGACTCCAAATTCTAAGGAATTCAGACTCTGAACATTGTAATATTTAGACTACGAATTATAATAAATTCAGACTCCAAAATTTGTAAGTTCTAACTCTGAATTATAATGTATTCTGACTTCAAACATTGTATGTTCTGACTCCGAATTCTCATGATCTCTAACTCTGAACTTTAAAAGTTCAGGTTCCTAATTCTTGTGAAACCAGATTCCGAATTTCCTTGAAATTCAGGTTCCAGAATTCATTAGAGTTCATGTTCTGAATTCCATTGAAAACAGAATATGAATATGATGGTATTATAGACATATAATGTGTTTTTGGTTAGACCCTGATATTTTATTTTATTACATTCCAAATATTTTTTTTATGTAACCATATTTTTTTCTTCCACTTTCTTTTGTTATAAAACGATGTCGTGCACTCAGTTACTAACTAACCATTTTTTAGTGACACGTATACAGCTTCCTCCAAAATTCGAGGAAAAATATTACTGTTGGAGGAGAGAGCTGACTGTTGAAGCTGTGCCTATGAACATGAGCTCATTAGAAAGAGATTACCACTTTTGACTGTTCTATGAATCTAGATATTATATGATGTTGATGTGATTTCTAGAGAGAGGATCATGCTTTGAGCGTACATAACTTCTTGTTCAGATTTTCATCATGCAACTATGAATGTTGCTGAGAACATTCGAGGGATTCCAATGATAGGAAGATAGAGGTGATGACTACAATGAATTTGAGGGATTCCTTGTTGAGAAAGACATAGGTGTAGACTACATTAAAGTTAATGGCTTGTGGGGATAGTAAGACAGACTCTGATCTTTGTATCGAGGGTTTACCCTGGTGTGGGTAAGTCAGACATTTTTTAAAGTATAAATCAAGGGACCATTATCCATGGTTTTCGGATACCCTTCTCTTTGGGTTAAAATATTTACTACTTTTTACTTGTTTTGTTTCAAGTTTTCTACCGAAATTTTTATTGTTGACGAAATTATAACTATATTATAATTCCTTATACTTGTACTATGATTTAGTGAGATTCTATATGCTATAAGGTAGAATCATTACCATTGAAAACCTTTTTTATGTTTCCTTTCCAGAAACATCTTTTTGGAGTTTATTTATCAAAATCACTTTTCTGGATTCAAGCATGTTTATTGAACTAGTTATTTTCTGAATTTTTCCTTATTTAACATTGTTAAAAATTATCATCTTTAAAAGTTCCAGAGGAATTTTTAAAATTATACAATTCACCCCCTCTTGTATATTGAGCATCATATGATACTATAATCAGTATCTTCATTCATTATTTTGATCCATCATTATGGAAATCTCACTGAATTAAAAGAGAGATAAGAAACACCTTACCTTGTGTCTAACATGACCTATTCATTCTTTAATCTCTTGAATAATAAACTACTGTTAATTTTTATATTCTGAAGATCCTTTTACAAGTTTACTATTTCTTATATATCACTTATTAACATGGTATAAGCATTATGAAATCATTTTTGTTAATAATGGTCGTTTAGTCGATATTTGGTACTTGAGTCAAAAATGAACCTCTTATAATTACATGATGTTCATTGGTAAACATTTAATCATCTAGATGATGATATTAATGATTTAGATGTCGTATATATCATATATATCTAGTATATGTATGTATTTATATCAGTACATAATATTTTGAGATAAGAAATGAAATGCACCATTCATGATGACGGTAAGTTGTACATACACATGAACACTAGTTTTATTTCTATTTCATAATTTAATGGAATGATAACATTGTGATACAAAAATATATTATAATTATAGTATAATATCATATATAATTTATGTTAATCTATCCTTTATACATTCCTCATTTAAAATGAATGGGTCATATCACTTTGAGGGGGTGGTAGTCCGAACTTACCCAAACGAAATTATCATAGTTACCCATTATGGAAACCATAAAGGTTTGATATAAATGAAAAAATTGAGTTATGGGGTTAGGGAAGTAATGTAAAGGAAAATAACATAAGATAATATGTTACCTTTAAATTAGGTAACTCCCTTTTTTTTGTTGCAAAAGGCATTATTGAATATATTTATGCCTATAGGAAGGCTTCTCGGTGGAAGAGATAGATATTGTGATCTTAAGTGGGTAGATGTTGGACGTGACAAGGTGCTTCAGATATTAGAGTAATGGGATAGAGGTAAGGTCTTTTTATAATGAGAAGGAGGGGCTCTTTACGAAAGATTGAAAATATTAAGTAATTATATAATTATTTTTGATTTATAAAGGTCCAAAACTTATTAAATTCAAAGATAAGATTACTTTTGTTCCCAATAAAATTATCTAATAATAATTATATAGGTTTTGGATATTGTTTTACTAATTATAATAATCTTTATTTAAATCATTCATTAATGAGGTAAAACATGCATCATTATTGTGTCAAAAATAATTATATTTAATTTATGTCTAAAATTTATAAAAAATAATTTAAATGATGTAGGAAATCTATTTTGATTTCAAATGAATATTTATATTCTAATATAGAACTTATATATCCCACGATATATTTTATTTTCTAAACGATATTTGTTTATGTCATTTTTGTCATTACATTAAATTAATTAAAATAATGTGTTATTATCATTATTAAATGGATCCATGGAATCCCAAAATCGACCCATAGATGCCCATGGTCAGAAATGATTCAAACAATAGGATTAGGACACATGTTAGGGTAATTTAATATTATTATAATTTTATTTTTTCCCAGAATTTCCATATTTACCTTTAACCGCAGAAAATAAAAGAAAAAAGTTATTGTCCACCAAAATATATTTTCATATTATTGAGCCAAATATTACATAATAATGAAAACCATGTATGTTATATTTTTTAAATTCAATTATTAGAAGAGGAAAATTTTCATTTAAATGAAAAAATTGGGTTTTTAACTACTACTCAGTGTTTTCAGTATTCATAACAAATTTATGGTTTTCAGATAAATAACAAAAAAATATCCTAAGCTATATTTAATATTCAAAATTCAAAAATGATGGTCATTTTATGATATTAAAAACATATAAGTTGTATTAATTATTTAAAAGTATTTCCCATTGTCAAAACAATAAATCGTGTTTTCTATGAAATAATAACTATCAAAAGTTTTACACTTGTTTATATCCAATTACAAAGTGAAATTACGTCCAATGACCATTATTGGAGTAAATGGTAAAAATATAATCTAACTACACCTTAATTCCAATAAAAATTATAATCTAATCATATAATTATATTGGACTAAATGGTCGTTTTGAATTAAAATATTGAATTTTTTAAGATTAATTAAAAAATGCATTTTATCAGAAAAATTCCAAAAATTTAACAAAATTAAATTGTGATATCCCAAATCAAAATAAGAATTTTATTTTTTAAAATAGAACCTATAAATGTGAATAAAATATACATTTTTTAAGGTTTTTCCATCAAAAGATGGTAAAACGTCCTTTTTATGAATATTAGAGTGTTTCATGCAAAATATTGGATTCATTATCATTTAAGGAATCTATAATTTAATTGGAAAATTTAAAAACATTAAAAATATTATTTAATCATAATATAGTTAATTTTGTTCATTCCCACCAATACAATGGCTATGAATTAACTACCATTTAAAATAATAATAATATATTAATATTTTTCAAATTAACTCGACATTGTGTGCAACAAAAGATTCATATGACACATATTGTTTCATATTATGTATTTCATTAAACATAAAATCCACTTTAAAGTAAAATTAATATTTAATTCACAAATTTTAATAAATATGATAAATTTATATTCTTTATTTACCAGGGATGTTACAGGATCACTATAGCACATAATCATATAAGAGTACCGAATCATTTGTCTGTAGTTATGAATAATAACATGAATCATGCGGAATGACATCTACCCACTAATATAGAATATGTTTCATTGAATCCTTTTTGAAACAAAAAAAATATTATCATTAGGTAATATTTTTATCCCCTCATTTCAGAACTATGGACTAACTACATTGAAATGATATTCTCTATCCACCAATTCTCAGAATAGGAAGGACTAATAAAAATTTTCTATCATATTTATCGGGACACTAATTAGGTGTTGAAACTGATAATGAATAGGAATTCAAATTTAGAAATTAATTCAATGTAATGGGATAAATTCATGTAAATATTTTTAAATAAATATTTTCACCGAACTCTCCACCATAATAATGAGAGGGATTTCCATGTATTGAAGCATAATGCAGATTATTATATCAATCTGTGTGAATAAAACCTCAAACAAACATCCCTAATATACATATTGAATTTATATAAAAGCTGAATGAATAATACATCTCTTATTTTGGGTACAAAATCAATAACTATGAAAACCCTTTGAGATTTTAGAATTTTATTACTATGTGGATAATATTTTTTGTGCGATCTTTGTTGAGATAAAGATCATAGAATCTTAGTGGATCCATGGGAATATAGGTAAAAAATAAATTAGAGATTAATATGAAGGATAAATACATAAATCCCTCGAGGGAAAGGCAATCCATCTTCCCTCATGTCAAAGGTTTTGGAAGATGATTCATGGGAATTTTTTATAGGGAACAAATATATGATTTAAATGTATAAAATATGGTAACATGGAAAATAATTATCCAATATATATGAAAGAATCCACAAAATTCTCATTAGGAATTGAACATTAATATCAATAATCATCATGTAGTACAATGTTTCCAATTAAGGGAAAAATGTGATTTTACAGGATAATTCCGTAAGCAAAGTGGTGTTGGAGACAATCGAAGGCAGCAACATCATAGGTGGAAAAGGAAAATGTAATCAAAACTACAGAGGTGTTCCCCAAAAATGATGTGGTAAAAGGTACACTAGTTATTCATTCATGAATAAAAATGTAGTTATTTATTCGGGGTAAACACATTCATGAAAATCATTCAATTTTTTTACAACTATTCAAGCATCACCTCAAAATATTTAGATTGAGTGATCAATTAGAATAGTGAATAATGTAATTATTTCATTAAATGTATATGAATAAAACATATTTTTTTTATAGTGAACCTCCTATGATATCTCTTATTACATCCTTTGGTAGAGTTTGATTCTATATTGGGAAAGGATTTTATATCTTATTATATAGTATAAATCAACTATTGGGGGAAAGGATACCACAAATCACATCTCGACGCAACATCAAATTACATACAATTGTAAAGAGGATTAATCTCATTTGTAGGAATAATATAATTTTTGGATATTATTTCCTTTTGAGAAATAATATCAATAAATAATGATTGTTAAAAAGTAGATGATCATGCTCGAAGACATGCCAATTTTGAGGAACATTACTGATGTGTTCCCAAACTACATTATTTTCCTTTTTCCTGAGTTAGAGGTTGAGTTCAAAATAAAACATTATCATGGATATCAAAATATTTAAAAAAGATACCAAAAGAATTATTATCATTGTGTTAGATGAACTAATGAAATAAAAACAATAGGATATAGAAAAGGGTTTCATAAGTCTACGTAATTCATAGTGTCATGGTCCAATCCTCTTCCTAAATTATAATTATACACCAATGAACATCTATATTCATTATCATGATGTCAAAAAAATCATGATAAATAATATTTATCCCCCTCTATTAATAGATAACATGTTAGATCATCTATATGACACCATGTATTTCAATAAAGTGTAGCTTCGGTAAGGATATCACTATTTACATGTGATGATGGAGACATTCCTAATACATTGTAATTAAGGAGTTATGGACACTATAAGTTCAACGTGTCATAATTATGAATCCCTAGTGTCCCATGTCAATTCATGTAGTTAATAGATAATGTATTTATTTTTTACCTTGAGAACATTGTGGTAGTATTAAATAATTATATTCTAATCTACTCCAATATCAATGAGGATAATAGGAAGAATTTGAATGTCGAGTAAATAGAATTATGAATGTATAATCAATATCATTATTATAGAAAATGTATGTTCATTTTAGAGTAATTGTCTTTCCAAGGAAACTTTATTACCACCAAATGTATATCAGGGGACCCTTTTAAAACAAATGTAATCACTTATTGTCCCATTAAAATTTATGTAACAAAATTATATAGTTTTTATATTCTACCATGTAATTACTAATGATTTTTAGGGAAATTCTATTGATTTTTTGATTTAGTAAATATGTTGGCTCGAAAGGATGTAATGGTTTTCTGGACTAGTGATTGAGAATAATTTTTAATGAGTTGAAAAATAAGTTTATTCCTATAATAGTACTTAAAATACAAATGAGTAGAGAACACATTTTGTTAATAAATGATGCATAAATGAGGGGATTGTGATGTGAAATGATGAAAAATGATAAATATTTTTCTTACAACTCAAGTAATATGATTGTTCCTTCCACATATGATATGTAGTTTGTGGTTGTATTCATTATATGGAAAATCATGAAGCATTATGTAAATGGGAAGAAGGGTGAGAAATATATTGATTCTAATATCCATAAATATAAATTCACATTTAATGGGGTTTATATGAACTTTTTTAGGTGGTTATATATCTTTATGGGTCATGAATTATCAATCCCCTACCATCCCACTAAAAACATGTGTTTTGTGAACTAAGTAGAAATGATACCTCAACAGTATCAATTTGGATAATTGACATGTATCAAATATTCATAAACATGAAATGGATGGAAAATGGAGTCATTAAGTATGTTATATCATCATTATATTTTTATGGTAATTCTAGAAAATATATTCTAGAGATAATAATGTATTCTCAAATAGATGATTTTTATAATTAGATGATGGTGGAAGATATTAGAAAACGGAAATCCAAAGATTTATAATCTGACAAGGAATGACTTAAATGATTTGGGTAATAATGATTTGTAACATAATATCATCTCATAATGATGGATATTTTTAATGATGAATATTGGTCAACCCTCTCCATCCTCAATTGCAGAAAAAAGATAATTCAAAACTCCAAGATAACATATAACATGAGAATTTGAAGAAGGAGATCATTGAATATAAATATTATTTCCCTGTATGTCAGAATGTTATGGATTAAAAAAATTCTACTTGTATGGTCGAACAATTAACCATATCAATAGTGAAATGCGAAGAAACCAATTTTAGAATTTATCATTATAAGTGTGATGATATCCATAAAAAATATTAATATAAGGGTAATTTAGTATTTTCTTAAAAACATAGCACACTTTCTCGCAATTTGAGAGGAAATCTCATTTCAATATCTTGAAAGAATATAGATCAGAAATGTTTGTAGACTGTATAAAATACACATGTCATTTTTATCCAACAAGAATATTATATCTACCTCTATTGTCTGGAAGACTCCCAATCATGCTATTATCACTATTTTGAAATATAGAACAGTCTATCATTCCCAAACTGATAGCCAATATGATCAGACTATTCAGAAAAAGGATGGAATGTTGAGGCAATTCTCAATGTAATTTATTGGAGGATGGTAATGTCATCTACATCTATTCAGGTATCCTTACAATAATTTTTTCTATTCAATAATCATTGTGGACCCATTTGATTTTCATTTTCAGTGAAATTCATTTCACTTACATGGTAGGATGAATTTCTTGAATGTCAGATACTTAGACATGATATGGTAGAATAAATGTCAGAAAATGTGAAATTCATTCAGTATAACATCAAGACTGTTCAATGTCGATAGAAAATCTATGTAGATAATCATCCACTAGGCTATCATTTTTTGGTTGGAAACATGGTGTTCCAACTCATATCTCTATGATAGAGAGTAATTTAATTTGGGGAGAATATATAATTATTTCCTAGGTACAAACCCCATTTGAGATTCTTGATCAAGTTAGTATTTTGTAATATTGTCTTTTACATCCACAAACCCTATACCATGTAAATCATATATTCTAGGTATCCTACTTGAGGATTTACATACCATATCCTTCCAATGTATTTAATTCAGAGGACATAGAGGTGGAAAATTATCACTCTCACGTGGAGCAGCTAGTGAATATTATAGACCATAAAGATAATTAAATACATAATAAGGCAAATCACCTAGTGAAAGTACTAAAGATGAACCAAAAATACAAAGAGGAAACATGCGATCTAGAGTATTCTATGTAAGAGAATTACCCTCACATATTTTCAAGTTATTATATAATGTGATATTTTATGGGTGAAACATTATAAGGCATAATAAATGTAACAAACCAAAATTTAATCAATTGAATTTCCATTATTATAATCACAAACTCTACATAGAATATGAAAATATTATTATTATCATAAATTTATATGGAAATAATTTATATAAATTAAATCAAAATATTTTTTCAGGATAATAAATTGAAAATAATATAATTAGAATAAAAATATTTGGAGCTACTCGATCTTATAGAATGACCACACACCCAAAAAAGTAATATAAATTAAACATAATGATGATAATAAAATAATTAATTTAAATATGTATTTATATATTACCATGAGAAAAAATATTTTTGAATGTAGATAAATATTAGAGGGATTTATATTATGTTGTTAATCCATATAACTATTATAAATATTACAATTGGAAAAGTACCATGACTATTTGAATTGTAATTTTAATGTTAGGAATAGTAGTCTAATCATTAAAATTGTGATCAAACCAATGAATGTGTAAGATAATATAGAGGTAGATAATAATCTAGAATTTTATATATCATTTTAGTAGTAAATAAATGTTTTAAAAATAAAAATTATGTTTCTGTATTCTTGTAGAACATAAATATTTTTTCTGAAATTTATAAGGAATATAATGATTATAAAGAAAATTTATTTTTTTAAATGATTTGATAAATTAACATTATGATTCATTATAATGACTAAATAGTTTTCTGTGGTGATATATAATTTTTTAATTTGTTATAAAAGTTTATTCAACATTAAAATTGGTATTTTTCAAAAAAAGTGATGATTTTATTGAAAAATAAAATTTTCTATAATTAAATATTTATTTTAATAAAATTTAAAATATTTTTTAATTTTGTGAAAAAAAATTAGGGGGTTTATTTTATTTTTATAAAAAAATTATTTTTTTTAATAATGAAATACATTAATTTATGGTATTTACATTTATAAAAACAATAATGAATATATAAGTCATGCATAATGTAAGAAAAAATTATTATGAACTCATATACTCAAGTTAATATATATAGTAACAATATTCTATAATATATACTTTCATGAGACAAAATAACTAAATAATGAATATATTAGTCAAAAACACCTTTCTCCTCCCCTAATAAAAAATCTACTCACTACCCATTATTTTCACACCTTCTATGATTTGGAGATTGAAAATATTTTACCCTATTCAATTAAAACCCATCTTTCCCATGTTTATTTTATTTTTGTTTCACCCAAATACCAATCCCATGTGCCTTAAATAGGTTCTTAAGGGGTGAAATTCTTGTGGTAAAATCATGCATTCTTATCTTTTAAATTGTTTCTTTCTTATACAATATATTCACCCCTTTGAAAAATACAATTATAACTCCAGTATCATATATATAATTAAATTTTAATTTTTATGGAATATCCATCATGAAATCCCTTATATAATACTTTTATTCAAAATATACTAACATCAAATGTGATATGTCAGTTCATCACCTTGGTGGATTATGGGTACTAATATTCCATTGCAGCATTGAAGGCTTGTTATAAAACAATTATGATGGTTAAATAAATGTATTTATGAACATTATAGCATATTTTATTGTTTTCTACCAATATATGAACATTATAATAAATAAAATAATGGTTTTTTTTATGGTCATAAAAACAACCAAAATAAACTAAACATTTGTTATTAACATTTAATAAATAAAATCTTTTTCATGCCAAAAGTTTAAAAAATGATATATCATATTATTTAAAATTAAATTGGTGCATCAATAACATATAATTTTAATTTTTTTAGTAATATTACCACTCAATAATAATAGGCATAAATATACAATTGTTATCCAATGATGAACCCATGAAACTAATTATCAGGGAACAACCAAATTAAGAACTAAAACTCATCCAAATGGCCATAAATAAATTTAATAAAATAATTATAATTTAAATAAATACTTATAGGATTCTAATTTATATTATTTAATAATCTAATTTTCTTATCAATGAAATTATGTTAACCTTCCATATTTATTTGGACATAATGTATAGGATCTCTATTTACCTCAGTATTTCCTTGGGGTATGGCATTATCTCTATTTCCTTATGTTACCTCTTCATAATTACCCAGTAAATACTCTATATTAATTATTTACATTATAAAAATATAATTTTATAACAATTTTTCATTCCCTAATGTGTAGATACATGTTTTGAAAGGTTGACTTCAATATTCCTCCTGAAAATCAAACCAGGTTAAAGGGAACATCTATATTTCATACACATTGTCAAGTAAAATCCATCAAATATTATAAATAACATATATTATTTATAAAATAATTCATTTACTCAAAAAAGAATATCTTATTTTTATTATGGGGTTAACAAAACAATAATACCTTTATTCTCTTTAAAAATTCACAAATATTTTATCCAAATGCATGTTAAATCAGGACATTCCTAAAGTAACCTAACCACTATGTGTGCATTTTTTTATTTTAATGTTATATTTCATGAGATATAGGTATTTTCCATTATATAGCTTCAATATATTAGGTATTGTTTTTTCTAATGAGATGATATATATTTTATTGTAGAGTAATACTAACTCATTATGGTACTCTATGTACCATGTAGAATAGTATTTAAATTTTTCCTTGACACATGTTTATTTTATATTACATTATTCTTCTACATTACTATGTTTCAGTGGTCATATTATTATATGTTCCTCGTTTTATGCTTCTATATTTTTATTCATTATCCATCCTTATAATATTATACTGTTATTTTTTATAACACATGTGTTATTAATTATTCCCATGATTATTCCATCAATGGGATTTATACATCATCAAATTTATCAACAAATTCCACTTATCTAATTAGGTCTATGTTGGATCGAAAAATTATATTGGATCTTATTGTGAAAGATTAATAAAAATTTATTTCATTAATATTCAACCTTTTTAGTTTTACGTACCAAATATTCCAAACACACTAGAATTTTCAAAACATTCTTTGTATTCCATTGATAATTATTCGTAAAATCATGTAATTATATGTATAAGAGAATATATTTTCTATAATCCTTCTTTTTCCCATAAAATACTTAAAGAACCTTTATAACAAATGATCTATGTTACATGCCTATTGTACCCATTCTTAACTTAAACATATTATGATGCATGATATTTAAGAGATTAACTATTTGGAGACGTTTTATAATGGTAATGGTGATGTAATAAATTTATTAGTTCACTATTTTTGTTTTCACATAATATTTAGGTGATTTCATGTTTTCATTTTAATTTATTTTTCACCACTCTTGCTAAAGACAGGTTGTTTCTTTTGGAGATAAAAAATCACCATCACATGACCAATGATATTTTTATCAAATGTGTTTAGGTTGTGTATGTGAAATTATTCTTATGAACATATTTAGGAAAAATGGGAAAATAAAAAATAAAGAGGGGGAGGTTAATTCATTTATCCAATTATTACTATTTTACAAATTTAATCACTAGGGGTTAGTTGATGGTATTATACAAGATCTATTCTAATATAATATATTTAGTATGAATTACCAATTCTACAGAGTAATAAAGTTTTTTATCATTATTTTTATTTATTACCCACTAACAATAAGCCCAAAATGTTTTAACATTATAGGATGTCCTCATGATTAATTTTGATTTCATTCATTACATGGTATAGATTCAATATTCTTTGTAAACCATTGGTATGTGAATCATACATCACGTATGAGAAAAAAATTCATTAAATATATAACCTTTACATAATAGTAAAATAATATAATGATTCTCTAATCGAAAACATTCATTCACATTATTGTAGAATTGAGAAATAAAATGAGATGTAAGGTAAGGAATTATTATTGGTAAATATGAAATGTAAATGGAATGATTGGACATGTTTCATTAAAATATGAGGAGTTAGAGTAATTATTTTTCATCATATATGAATGTTTATATTCAATCTATAAACATTTAGCTTCATTAGTGTATATATTTAAATATATTAAGAATACAATAACAATTTATTGTTTTTATGGTATCATTCTAGAGGAAAGGAATGTTATATGTTTTGGGGAATTGACTTATCATTAATTCACATGTATATGTTATTATAAAATAAATTTATTACACATAATCTATTTAAAAATATTTGAATTTATTATTTCATATTATTAATTGTAAGATATATTAATTTATCAAATACCATATCAAAATTTTGGAATTATTCAAAAAATGGTTTTTAATGACATCCCATTGGAAAATTACCAACTATAAAGATTAAAACCATATAAAATAAAAAAAATGGAAAACAATATCGAAAAAATTAATTTAATTCATAATTATTTATTTAAAATTAAATACTAATTGAATTAAATTAATGAACATAATTATAAATGGAAAAGAAGTGGCATTAAAAAAGGGAACCTAAGTCAGATTGTGTCACATATGAGTCATGTTTGGATGATACCTCAATTTTCTTACATTGATAATTTGATGGTATAACTAACTCTAGAAGGTTATTCCTAAATGATCATACTCCATTAACATAATATTTATTAATCATGAGTGGTGTTCTACCTCCAAACTGAGCAAATTTATAGGAATTTTTACTCAAACACACTTTTAGGTCCCTATTATGAACCTGGAAGTCATCTTCCAATTTATTATCCTATTTATGGTGGCATTCCGATTTTTTACACAAAAAATAGTAGTCTATATAGGAAAATAATAATTATAATCCATTATTAAGGATTTTCTAATGCACTACAGCACAAGATTTGACAATAGGTTTCTTTTATTATTCTTTATTTTATTTTCCTTTAATTAATTATAATTTCATTTAACATTTATATTTATGTGTTCCACATCCACGTACAAAGACCAATTACATTATCTCCCTCTCTAATCTCCCACTATGATATCATACACATCTAATTGTAAATTGACTAACCCTATTCATTTTCTTGTGTGATATTTCATTAATTTCTAAAATTATTATCATTAAATATTTAATGTCAAATTATTTTTCTAATAAGGTGGATGTTCATCAGTGTGAAAAATTCCCCACAAGGAATGAATCTCTAATTCATTCAATTTTTATTCTAAGATGATATTAATTTTTGTGGGCCAAATACTTTTCCAATATTTGATAAAAACCATAGTCAAGGTAGGTAATAATAATCCATTTACATATCTATGGATTGTCAAATTGAAATTCATAATGAATTAACCCAGGTTAACAAACACCAAGTATCAAGGACTATCATTTAAACGAAATTAATTCTATATTACATCATTATTTATGATTTTGTTTATCATTTCATTAATATTAATTATTTTTACAAAAAAAATATTTATTTTTTAATGTAATAAAAAGAGTAAAATATAGCTGACAATAACAAGGAATTTTGATCGAACCACTACTTAAATACTCAAGTGATATGACCCATGTCAATCATTTTAATACATTATGAGAATATGTTTTCTTTTTTATCACCCTATAATAAGTTTATGTAATTGTAATTGTTTATATAGAACCATTAGTGATGGGTTGTCATTAATGGTTAATTTTGGTTAAGAAATAAAATTGATGATAAAAATGGTTGACTAAAATTGTGGATTTCATTGTTCCTAGATCAAATATGAAATTGGGAGAATCATATTTAATTTTAGGAGATCTCATGACCTTTATTCACATTGTTTTTGGGGTTTTTCTCATTAGTTTAATAGCTAAATTTTTATGGATTGGTTAATATATTATAAGGTTTTCTTATATGGTCCATGGGATTGTAGATCCGTTGATGTATGTGGAATTTAGTGTTACCATATTTATTGTGTTTTTATAATGATTATGATTCATCATTATTCCATATCTGATATTTATGATGGTGAAATTGGTTCTTTTATGTATAGTTGATGTTATTAAAATATAGATTTTGATTTTAGAACATTATAATGGATAGTTATCTCATATAAGAAGAATTGTAGAATTGTTTCCAATGGGAGGAGTATATAGTTTTAAATCTCATTATTGGTGGTTGTTGAATCTATTCCATTTCATACGCATAAATTGAATGGTAACATATGGTAGTTCTATATAAATATATTCATACGGGTTTTATATAAAAACTATTCTACTATATGAGGTTTTTTTAATTTAATAGTTTAATTGGAATTCAATATTTCATATCAATAAATTTTATTCTGACATTGGCATGGAAAGGACTCCCATATGATCGAGGATAATTTTTTATCTACAATTTATGGGTGATGGCATGGGATTCATTTTGAATTTTGATTCCATACATTATTTTTTTATTTAAAAAATTGAATAAAATATTATTTACTAAATGAGTAAGAGATATGAAATGATATACATGCATTAAAATTTTGTATACTGATTGGAATGAATATAACAATTACCTAGGTTTTTTCCAAGGGGTTTGAAGATTAAATATCTATCAATAATTTATTAATTACAAAAAAATGAGTATCTTAGTGTAGTTTTTAATATAAGAACACAGAATTATTACTTTTTATAGAGAAATTGTAAGCTATGTGTGTTTATTATTTTTCATTCCCTTATTAGTTGTGGAGATCTGATTATATAATGTATTCATGTATGTTCTAATTTATTTTTAACATTATTTTTTTATTTTGTTTATTTTTTGAATCGACTATATAATTTTTATCGATTTCAATTTTTATAATTTATCATTTACAGATATCATTCATATAACAGAATAATATCATCCAGTGAATGGTCACCCATTTTAGACATTTTTTATTTATGTTAATCATTGTCTTATAATCACCATTATATGCAAGAATGTTTGTATCACAATTTAGTCAATTATTTTTTTCTTGATTTATATTGAATGTTTGATGAGTTGTCACGACCCGTCCTCGGGACCCATGCCATGACTACACCAAGCCCGCCTTCCATAGGCTAGGGGCTGGCGACTACACCAAGGGGGTAAAACCTGATAATTGGGAACACATTGCCTTTATAAAAGTAAACAAAACATCACAGAGTACAAGCGAAAGTAATACACTATGTACAAAAGTAAGTGGGCCAGAATACAAACCCAACTGAAAATACAGCTACAACAGAACGAAAGTACAATAGAAAAAGGCAAACATCTGGAAGAATGGAAGCAGCTCTTGGGTCGTCCTCCTCAGATCCTACCTGAAGGGTAGGTACAGATAGCGCAACTCCTAGATCGCCCACCACAGATCCTACTTGAAGGTTAGGTACAGATAGCCTCCATAACGCTCTCTCCCGTCATCCTCCTCCGAGTGTCGTCTCATCGTGAATTCTGCCTCTAGATACTTACTCATCATGAGGTCCACCTCTGGGTACCGTCCAGTCCTCGAACACTGGGCCTCTGTCAACGATGCCCCTCCTCTGCAACCAAAAGAACGAGGTGCGGGCATAGCCCGTGCAGGGGTGAGTATACGATACTCAATAGGGACCCCTAAACCCTCAAGGTCTCACTAAATCCAACAAGGATGACCACCAAAAAGAATCTCAACAGATAACCCATACACAGGTACAAGACCATACTTATACCTAAGTAATCAAGTGACCCATCTCAATCATGAGGAAACACAATGGTTATGAAAATCAACGGATAACCACTACCTAGGGATATGCCCATACATATACCTATGTTATCAAGTGACCTATCTCAATCATTAGGTAAACACAAAGGTCATAGACTCAGCTCGAACCAGGATTTTCATTATCGAAAATGTAACTATAGAAGAGCCCCGTATCTAGAGAGTACAGTGATCCTGTCACGGCTCTGAGGTACTGCTTACTAACCTATGACTGTTGATGTACTCCTCCTGTCGAGTACCGCGGGTCAGACACCCCAACACAGTAGTGCTAACCGCCAAGGTCTGCCACCCAAACATAGTAGTGCATCCCCCCTAATAGCCTAAAGAGGTACTCTTCGGACGAGTACCGGTGGTCTGCACCCAAAATCAGTAGTTCTCCATCCGCCATGTGTCTGCACCCAAACAAAGTAGTGATCCATACACTAGGCTAGTCAACTCACTCTAAGTCGTGTAGGTCAAGCAGTCTTCAGGTCTCATCCAACTACACGGTCTCCGTACTCTGTACGCTCATCTCCGGGAGGGACCTCTCCACGAGCTACTAGTTGATACTCAAAGTATCACAAAGTCCGAAGAAGATGTGTCTCAAAGGACGACCTCATCATATGGGTCTCAATGCAATAGACGACACGTCAATCGTACATTCGGTCTGTGAGTTATTTGCCTTTTCATCCCAAGGGCTCAGTTGGTTTCGTGTAAGAACCAACCCAGCCGTAACTCAACTATACCCCAAACTCTCATATGGTATACTCATAGGGACTTTTTCTCAACAAGATCACAAACGTCGATGACGTTTCGTCGAATGGACGTCCGGTTTGAAAGTAATCAGTTTTCCATTCCAGGGGCCCAGTTGGATTTTGGGTTCAATCCAACCCACACACTATCCAACTGCATCCAAAACTCAGGAGAAGCATGCCAAAAGTTCCGTCTCATCAAGAGGAATCCAACAAAGTCGAAGACACATCAATCGCATGTTCGGAGCTCAAGATATAAGCGTTTCCACACCGAGGGCCCGGTTGGATTCATGTTCGAACCAACTCGGATGTACCCAATGTTCGTAGAAACCTTGAGTGTAATATACTGAAACGACTGTCTCGATCCAAGGATCGCATCGCAACTGATGGTGCGTCGATTGAGGGTTCGTAGCCCAGGTTATGAGCTTTTTAACAAAACTGTCCGAAAATATGGGGTTCGGGCCCGATCTGTCCCAGCCCGATCAACCACCCCCCCCCCCTCGAGTCGGCCCAAACCAGGTCGACCCGCCCGGGTCCGTGTCCGGCCCAACCGGGTGCGGCGCTCGCGTGGCCAGCGGGTGCAGGGGTTATGCCCCCCCCCCCACCCCCGGTTGACGAAAAACTGGCACGACTTAATGTCGCGCCGCTCCGCCTCCGAAACGGCTAAGACGTTCCGGTTTGGCCGCCTCTGTGGCTCAGCCGCAGTGGTCCTGTTCCGACTGTGCGCCGCCATCGCCTTCCACGGACAACCGAACGCACTCTGGTGGTCCGTTTCGCCTCCCATCTTCTCCAATGGTCCTCCCGAGACCAAACCTTTACTACGATGGCGTTAAATCGCCTATGCGGCCTGATTCGTCATCGCCCGATGATCCATACGTCAAATAACAAATCGCGGCCTCTTCGTGGTTTTCCAGTGCTACGTGACGGCGTCGTGGCTTTGTTCGGCCTCCACGGCGCCGCGCGATGGCGCCGCGTTTCATCACCGTGTTTCTTCCTGATTCTGCAGGGTGTCGTTTCACCACGCCTCCTTCATTCATGCAGCAACAAAATCAACATTGAAGGGTAGAGGAGGGTCGGCCATGTTCGTGCGGTCAAAACTTCTACCATTATTATGATAATAGGTGCAAAAAAGAAGTCGATGAACGACAAAGAATTCATGAACAAATAAATTACCCCTACGGTTTTCCCCGCAATCAAGAATTCCCATCCCGCAAACATATTCTTTCATGGATCAACTTAATATTTAGTTGATCCACATTCTTTTTTTTAGAAGGTAATAAACATGGGTTCATTAAAATTCACAAAATAATTCCCTACCTCAAATGATCTTTGCAAGAACTAGCGTCGTGGGGGTGGTCTCGATGACGGCGTTGGAATGCTTCCATGAAGGGAACAATGTCTCCCACTAGCTGTGGAGAGGAGAAGGAACGACACGTTGTTGGCAAGTTTCCGTGTCGGTGCCTCCTATTTTGTCGTGGAGGAAGAAGAGGTTTGATGATACCGTGTCACCGAGTCAATGACCCTTGACGAAGTGTTGTCATTCTTCATTGAGGATGAAGATGTTCTTCAATGGAGAAGATTATGTTCTTCAAGAGACTTAGAGCTCTCTCCTCCAATCCTCAACACAACCAATCTAACCCTCAAAAATAAAATAATATATTCTTATTTTATTAAGTCATTCTATGAGTTCAAAATTCAAAAACGTAATTCCATTAATTGGATTAGTGTGTTGGCATGATTAAAGTGAGGAGAGGGAAAGTCACCAAATAATGGGATGTTTAAAGGTTATGATGACTTACACATCTTAAGTGGGGGGTTTAGAGGAGTTAGTGAAAGTGAGGGGTTAGGCTCATGTCGTCCCCACCCCACCTTTATTATCTCATGGGTAGTTAACAACAAGTAGGTCCCACCCAACTTCCACACATAGGTTATAACAACATAGAAAAAGAAATAAAATTGTAACACAATTTTATTACATCACATTTAACTCCCCTTTTTTTAACAACTACTCCCGAGCAAACGCACCTTCAGGAAAAGTCCTCTTAAGAAATTACCGGCGTTGCGGTTTCATCGGTGCCATCAGATTTCGATTCAGAGAACCAGTTCAAAAGATAGAAAAACCTGCTCGTTCGTTCACTAAACGTACCCGAGATAAACTTCGTAAATTCATTCCGGGCACACCAGACCTCAGAATCATGCGCCGTCAGAAACTGTGTTCTTGTAAAATCCCAAATAAATTATGAAAAAAATTTACTTGAAATTTTTGGTTCATTACATTACTCCCACCTCAGGTCTTTACGTCCCCATAAAGCATTGACACAAACTAGGGATACAATAGCGGTACTGAGCACACATCTGAGTGTTCTGATCCCATGTGCTCAACTAGAGATTCCCATGCTGCCTATGAAAGCGCACAAGTGGAATCGACCATCCTCATAGGACCCGCTCCTATCGATCCTCAACCTCTACTAGAACCCTGCAAAAGTCACCCCATCACCAATGTCCAGCTCCTCGTAGTCGATGATATGCGAAGGATCATGCTCATATCTCCTCAGCTGAGATACATGGAATTCGTCGTGCACCTGGTGCAACTGAGGTGGATGGGTCAAATGGTATGCCACCTCGCCTAACCTTCTGAGGACCAGAAATGGTCTGCTAAACCTCGGAGATAACATTCCGCCTTGGCCATTTCTCTATAAACATCATCGAGGTGAGACCCATATAAGGACGTGATCATCATCCTCGAACTCTAGAGGTCTCCAATTTCTGATTAGAACAGAAACTCAATACTCCTTCTGCCATGAGGGTAGGGTTGACAGACTCAAGAGTGATCAGTCGCACCCTCATATGCATGATTTCATCCAGTGCTGCCTGGGTTTTCCTTTTCGCTGACCAAGGAAAACCCCATCCCAATGTTGTAGATAAACCACAACCTTTTTGCCTAATATAGTAAATCTGATCATGAACTGTGAATCCAATCCATACTGAGACCAACATCGTAAGGCCTCGACGTTGCCACAAAGATATTCCAACTGAAACTCTCGCCTCGTGGGTCAGACCACACTATCGGCATAAGTGTGATTATAGATTCTCCTCTCAAGGTATCTCCAGACATGAGGGTCCAATCAACGGATTAAACGGAAACTCTAGGTCTGAGACAAGATTGGTGGAAGGATGGAATGATTCATATCAACGTCTGTTACTACGGCAGCTTGTAGTGGACACAGACTGTCCCTCGTATCAATCCTAGAGCCATTGGGTCACACTCCATGACTGCATGCAGCTACTCTCTTCCCCTGCTCTCCAGCTCCCTGAGCCTAGAGGGAACAACAAAGGAAGGTGGTTGTAACTTGTTGATATACAAACCACCACATGCTGCTCTCCAAGTTATGCCTCCACATCTGGTACTCTGCAGTTTATCTGTCCTTTACATTTCCTCTTTTTGAAACATTCGCACGCCCATGTATCTGAGACTGGAACCAGTTCGCTGCATTCCAACTTCTAACATTCTCTAGCCGTATTCGTTCATCCAAATAACATTCAACCACAAGGTTCTCTCTAGCACCCTAACGTGAGTATGAATGAATAGAAGAAAATGTGATGTCTCAGATATCCTTAAACACACCTCGCTCAGAGGTCCGAGCTCTATATCACTGATTTAATCATATTCATCGAGTACCCGGAATGTTCTGTACACCTCGATTAATACTCAGCTACCAACTCGTCGTCCTACCGAAGCTGTATAGGCTCTAGAAAACATTCAGCCACCTCCTCAAGCCAGTCCTCATCCACCTGTGAGTCGGGGTCACCTCAAAACTTGATGGTATCTAATGTTGGAACACGTGTAAGGTAGTAAGCCTACATGTGTCACCTACCGGTACCTCCAGTTGTAACTGAAGACCAATAGGTAGTGATATATAGCTGACACACTACCCAAAGGCACTATCTCAGGCATCAGTCCACGTACCGAAGCCTCATCTCTATGCGGACCATCTTCATGGTCACTCACTGGAAAACACTAGTATCCAAGTCCACCATCCTCTCTACTGATGTCTCATCTAGTAAAGAAAACTCTAGCAATCGCCTCCAGCCAGTGCTATGCTGTCTGGGAATCTGCCTCACCTCGTAACCTCAGAGGCCTCTACTGTTGGAACTCATGCATCGCGCTCTACCAGCATACACAGTTCGCTAGTATGGCTGGTGGCATCTGCTGCCCAAAAGGTGTTCATGCTGCTGGTATACAACCCAAGGGTGCCAACATAGTAAAAAGCTCCCTCCACCAGAGCCTCGTCGCTCGGTGATCCGTCATCGAGTACTCTCTTGGAACTCTAACTGACTGTCTTCGTGGAGACATCCAGAACAGATGTGACACGGTCAAAATATTTATACCTGGTCAGCTTACATGGTTTGAGATGACTTTAAAACTTTGGAAACACACACACAATCAGTGATTTCATGCACAAAGTTGGAAATCAGATGTCAGGGTCCTGGTGTTCGGATACGTCGGCCGCCGCACCAACACTGGACTCCCTGAACTTAAGACCACACTCAGTAACCTTAACACTACTGCTTCACATAGAAAAATATCATAGTCCTTAGTTCTGCAGTATAATCGATCTCCACTGATACCAATTTGTCACGACCCGTCCTCAGGACCCGCGCCATGACTACCCAATCCCGCCTTCCATAGGCCAGGGGCTGGCGACTAGCACCAAAGGCGCAAAACCAGATAAATGGGAATGCATTGCCTTTATAAAAGTAAACAAAACATCACAGAGTACAAGCAGAAGTAATACACTAAGTACAAAAGTAAGTGGTCCAGAATACAAACTCAACTGAAAGTACAACTACAACAGAATGAAAGTACAATAGAAAAAGACAAACAACTAGAAGAATAGAAGCAGCTCTTGGGTCATCCCCCTCGGATCCTACCTGAAGGGTATGTACAGATAGCGCAGCTCTTGGATCATCCACCCCGGATCCTATATGAAGTGTAGGTACAGATGGCCTCCAAAATGCTCTCGCCCGTCAACCTCCTCCGAGTGTCGTCTCGTCGTGAAGTCTACCTCCGGATACTGACTCATCGTGAGGTCCACCTCTGGGTACCATCCAGTCCTCGAACACTCGGCCTCTGTCACCACTGCCCGTCATCTGCATCCAACACAATGAGGTGCGGGAATAGTCCGTGCAGGGGTGAGTATATGATACTTAGTAGGGACCTCGATACCCTCATGGTTTCACTAAATCCAATAGGGATAAACCCACAGAAGAATCTCAACAGATAACCCTTACTTATGTACAAGCCCATACTTATACCTATGTTATCAAGTGACCCATCTCAATCATGAGGGAACACAAAGGTTATGAGAATCAACGGATAAACACTACCTAGTTATATTCCAATACATATACCTAAGTTATCAAGTGACCCATCTCAATCATGAGGAAAACACAAAGGTCATAGACTCAGCTCAAACAAGGATTTTGATTATCAAAATCGTAACTGCTGAAGAGACCCATCTTTGGAGAGTACAACGATCCTGTCATGACTCTGAGGTACTACTCACTAACCTAAGACTGCTGAGGTACTCCTCCTGTCGAGTACCTCGGGTTAGCCACCCAAACACAGTAGTGCTACCCACTGGGGTCTGACACCCAAACACCGTAGTGCATCCCCCCTAATAGCCTGTAGAGGTACTCTCCCGACGAGTACCACGGGTCTACATCCAAACTCAGTAGTGATCCATCCTCCATGGGTCTACACCCATATAACGATGTTCTCCATCCACTGGGCTAGTCGACTCACTCCAAGTCGAGTCGGTCAAGCAGTTGTCAGGTCTCAACCGGCTACACGGTATCCGTACTCCGTACACTCATCTCCGGGAGGGTCTGATCCCAGAGCTACTAGTGGATACTCCAAGTATCACAAAGCTCCATGATGAAGTGTCTCAAAGGACTGACTCGTTATAGGTGTCTCAATGCAACAGACGGTGCGTCAATCGGACGCTCGGTCTGTGAGTTATTTTCATTTTCGTCCCAGGGGCCCGGTTGGTTTCGTTTGACAACCAACCCAGCCATATCTCATCATTACCCCGAACTATCAAATGGTATACTCATAGGTACCATTTCTCAATGAGATCACCAACAGCGCTGACGGTTCGTCAAACGGACGTCCGGTTTGAAAGTTATCAGCTTTTCTGTTCCAAGGGCCCAATTGGATTTTGGGTTCAATCAAACCTTGCCACTATCCAACTGCATCCAAAACTCAGGAGAAGTATGTGAAAAGTTCCATCTCATCAATACTAATCCAACAAAGTTGACGTCACATCAATCAGATGTCTGGAGCTCATGATATAAGGGTTTCTACTCTGAGGGCCCGGTTGGTTTTGTGTTTGAACCAACTCGGCCGTACCCAAAGTTTTCCGAAACCTTGAGTGTAATAAATTGAAATGACCAACATGATACAAGGATCACATCTCAACTGACGGTACGTCGATCGGAGGTCCGTAGCCCATGTTATGATGTTTTGAATGAAACTGTCCGAAAAAATTTATTTTAGATATAATTTTATTAACCAAAGGACAATTTTGATGATCCATTATTAAAGGATAATACAAAAAAAGACATAGCTAGAATATATAGACATGAGGAAAAAATTTATATAATTTCTAATGTCTATATCAGAAGAGCATAATTTATAGCTATTGTATATAAAGATTATATTTATAATAATGAAAAACTATTTACATCCCACTAAAATCATAAAAAATATATTTATTTCATGTAAATTATTTAAATTTTTTTACAAGTAAACTTCTTCTCACCATGTCAAGTCTAATCTGATGGAAAACCATGCAGAATTGAAATATTTTACCCATTAGCCCCACATTTTTTTATATTCTGTTGAATATAAATAATATGAAAATATAATTAAAGTCAAATCATATAAAATCTGGAGGAATTAAACATAAGATAATTCCATTAGAATAAAATAAAGGACAATATTTCTAAAAAGTGACTTTTTCCTTAATATCCTTATCAAAAAAATGATATTCCATAAAAAATAAAGAACAAATAATTTTAAAGAATTATTTTCAATGTGAATATAAATTTCTTTAAGATACGTTCTAAATGAGTAAAATTATTAAATACATAATCAGGTTTTTTATAAAATTTTAAATTATATATTTTAAAAAGATATTAATGTCAATTCAACATTAATCAATCTTATGATATAATGAAAATTTATATTGAATAAAAACAATTATTTCTAAATCAATTTGATAGATAAATTGTTTCTAAGATGAATTTAATGATATATTGGATGTAAATATTCCAAAAATCAAGGTATTCTCCTTCATATTTTTCACTGACGATGAAAATAGTTGGAAAATAAATTTAATAAATAACCATTATAAAGAATAAAATGATAAAATTCATAAAAACTTATCAAATGTAATATTTTATTATTTTTCCCATGTGATATGAAAAGTAATTTTCAATTTTTTTATAAAAAAGATCATTATTTTTTAAATTATCAATGATTAATATGAAAAAAAACATGATAATTTGTTTGGAAAATGAGAGTTGAATTTTTTTATCACAATATATTCATGGGAATAAATATCTACAAAAATAATAATATATAATTATATAATTTATCACATAAATGATTAATAGTGTAAGGGAAAAAATTATTTTGGTGATGATTTGTTGAATTTAAATTTCTATGGAAAACTCCGTCAAAACAAATTTCCCCTTCATAACAAGAAAATAACAAGAAAATACTACACTTTTTTTATTAAATGACAAATATAACCACTAAGGATTATTTATAGAAGTTTCATTGAAATGGATATATTATTAAATATTATCATATAATAATGATGTTTCACTTTTTTCATAACATTATTGATAGATTATATAATTATTTGATTAGATAATATTTTCCA
This sequence comes from Viscum album, assembly GCA_963277665.1. Lineage (NCBI taxonomy): Eukaryota > Viridiplantae > Streptophyta > Magnoliopsida > Santalales > Viscaceae > Viscum > Viscum album. Next base: position 1,329,204,927 of record OY728130.1, read on the forward strand.
AATAAATTAATATTGATTTTATGATATAAACAAGATTAATATTAGAAACATTATATAAAATTATTGTTCATTTATAGGATGAGAGAAAATGGATATTGTAGATTAAATTATATATCATTGAAATTATGGTGGTTATAAACTGTAGATTTTATTTTAAATAAAAAACTATCTAAAATTGAGAATTAAGCATGGGTAATGATGGAGTGATAAAAGGGAATTAATTTAGATAAACTATTATGGATAAAATATAAAAAATGTGGAAGGAGAATAAATTTTAATGATTTTATGATACATTATTGATTCATTAAATAGGATATTCCAATATAAGATTATTCATAAAAAAATATATTATTACAATTTTTATGATGAATTTAATCAATTTATACTTATTTTGATATCTTTATATTATTTTATTAATAATAATCAACATTTGGATAGATGTTTCGGAGGTTATAGATCAAACATAAAAAATTTAAAACAATTATTTTTTACTTTGTATTTTACATAAAAAATCTATTGTTTCATTGATGTTTAAATATATTATAAATTCATTATTTTCATGTTTTAGGTATCGATATATTGTTTTATGAAATTTAGTGTGTCTGTTTTTACAAATGGTCAAGGGATCCAAGACAAAATTAAACAATCCAAATGTTACTTTTTGGAATTTTATTCTCCAAAACATTTTCAACACCTCAAACTAAATATTGAAATAGAGGGACAAGAAATATAAAATATATTAATCACAATTATAATAATCTGCATTAGGATATTAAATAATTTATTAGGGCCATTTACAATGTATGTAAAAGATAGATTTTTTTTAATTTGAGGGTTTTAATATTTTCCATTTGAATAGTTATTTTTTGATAATTTTATTATTATATATCATTGGATTATGTTTAGAGGAATATTTATTTAAAAATCTGTGGTATATTAATATATGAAAATCAAGGTATAATTCATTAATAATTTATATGATTTTCCAAGTTAATTATTTCATTATAATGTAATTAAGGACATGAAATGATTTTATTATCAGGATCTACGGATAATACATGATATTTTAATAATATTTAATTATATAAGAATTTTGGTTTATTAAATATTCCCCTGAGTGGGGTTGGGTTTTGATAATTTTTTTCTTGTTTCTTATTCACAAAGAATGAGCGCATATGAAAAAATATATTTACTAGGGATTTTTTTTGAAAGCACTAAGATATATGTTCATTAATTTGGATTTTAAAGGAAATAAGTGGTTGTTTGACATCAATTTAATGTCATAATCGCACATGTTATTGTTCTTGAGTAATGTTTTTAAGGTTATCATTTAAATTTTACACAATCCTATTTTAAAAAATTCATTTTTTATAAATAATCAATTATAGATAGGTTGGTGAAAGATCACTTCCATATAGTGTATTGTTATAATGTTAATAAAATGGAAAAATAAATTAGTTCATTAACATTATTGAATTTTCATCAAATATTGAAATTCCATTGATTTGGAACCATGAAGTGTTTCCAATGGTAATCTGGGAATCATATGGACTCTTTTAGGTTTTGGAAAATGGATTTTTTTATAAAAGGTAATTTTTATTGGAAACATATTGGTTTTAATTGAAATTGAAATCATGGTTCTATTTTACATTACATTAAAAAAATTCAAAAATATATTCAGGGAAATGTTATATTATATTTTGAATAGTTTGTTATAATTTACTGTCATTAGTTTAAAACATTTTTTTATATTGTTGTTTTCTACAATTACTTTGTTTTTATATTCATAAATATATTATTTGGACTTGTTGGAAAAAAATCAACTATATTTCTATTTTCCCTTAATATATACCCTTTTTGATGTCCCAACACGGGTCTCTCTAAAACTATTTACTAAATTATTTTGTATGTGGTAGAATAGTGAAATCCCATATGACTTAGGCTTATGACTCGATGAAAGAGTATGATGATCGTATATTGGGGAGACTATACCATAAAAATCAGTAATAAAAGCCACTAAAGCCTAATTAGTAAATTGTAATTCAATATAAAAATAACCCATGTATAATAATAATAAAACACTTAAATTATAAAACCATCTGTGATTAAATATGTTGAACTGTAAATATAAATTATAAACGTATAATATGTATGAGATATGATATTGATATAAGTAGAATAGAATAAATAATAAAATAACCCTACTCTAGAAGTTTCCTCGAGTACATTTCTAATTATTTCTCCAATGCCCTGTCCCTTCCATGGACCATCGAGGCTCCTCTAATGCCCCAAAAATTATATGGTCGTAAATCTAGACTTCTTTTGTCCCAATATACACTATTACAGCCTATGAAGTCATGTTTCCGCCAATATAGGGTCCAATAGCATTGTGAACATCCCATAAAGTTGATTTGTGGCCACGAGGTTCCGACAACAAATAACGCCATTAACGATGGAAGAGAAGGTCGTCAAGAACATCTGAGGAATGACCCTTATCCTTTTTTTTATTCTTCCTTGAAACATTTTTATTATTGGGATGAAAGGAGTGGGAAACATAACTCCCATTTAAAATTAAAAATTCATTCCATCCTCCAAGAATTCTCAAACTATATATCAACCTATTCATTGGTTAGTCCACATTCTTCATTGAATCTAAAAATTGTGATGAAATCACAAAGAGTTCAAAATCCCAACATAGAATTAGACTGCTAGATAATGAAGATTTATTGTTGGGTCATTGTTGTTGTTGGGGTCTGTTGACCTCGAGGCATACCACTAATCGTCGTTCCACATTCTGATCTCGGAATCTTAATCTCTATTGAGATAACATCCTTCTCCTTATCTCAGGGGAATTCTAGGGTTATTGTGATGATCCGGTAATCATGAAAAACTCTAATAAAGATGATTTTTTGGATGAAATATGTTTTTTTATTAAATATCTTATTACTAATATGTCCAAGGACTATCGTTCATGGAACACCTACACCACTAGATGTTTGGAACCCCAAATGGTAAAGTCACTATTGTGAATGGAAAAGTGCCCTTAGAATTCTAATCCAGACACCTGTTTAAAATTGTTTCTATTTCTTTAGGAAAATATCATGAGAATGCTATTTTTTATGTTAATATTTAATGAGAAATTATTTTGGGAAATCCAAGACATTGAATCATACTCTATCTGATTTCCTAGTCTTGTAATAATTCCATTTAATATATAAAATTAATACATGGAAATTCTGAGGGGAGGAATTCTCCCCAAATTAGTTATTTATGTTACCAAAATACAACACTAAAGGCTAAACAAAAAATTAATGGTACTATGTCTGCTTATTAGGGTCTCACACTGATGTTATAATATATATATTACCAAGAATCCAATGAACACACACTAGGAGAATTGACCGCCCATGAAGGATCTTATCATGTCCATCCTATATCTCCACCGAGTACTCTACAAAAGTGTCCTCATTGTCAATGTACAACTCAACGATGTCAATGATGTGAGATAGATCATGCACATATCACTTTATACATGACACATGGAAAATGTCGTGAACCCACACTAACTTCAGAGGTAGAGCTTATTTGTACCCAACTTCAACAACTCTATGTAGTATATTGAAATGTTTAATAATCCTTAGAGATAGATTTCCATCGCGACTAATGATTTTTATCTAGCATCAAGGAGAGTCCCAAAAGAACACATTATCTCACTCCATGAACTCTAAATGTCTCGTTCACCCGTTATGATTAGAATTCTGATGACTTTGTGCAGTCTTAATGGAAGACCTACATCTTATATTTTTTCACCTGCACCATCCCCGAGCCCATTAGTTCTGACTCTCCAGGGTTAGTCTAGAAATGTGTCAACATGCAGGGTCTCCCATACAGGGCCACAAATTTTGAAATAACATTTGTGGAATGGTTGATATTATTGTTCACAAAATCCACCAGGGGTAGTTGATTTTCACAACTATGGCCCACATCTAAAATGTTAGCATGCAAAAGATTCTATAGAACCTATATAGACCACCAAATTTTGTCATCTATTTGTGGGTAAAATTCTGTGATCATGTGCACCTAATTCCCAAACTCATCCTATAATCCCTTCTATAATCCATATGTAATGATAACATCGCGACCAAAGACTATTGTCAATGGTAATCCCTTGAGACAAACTATCTCATGCACATATAAGTGTCCCTAGATATCTACTAAACACTTCTCCTGAATTGTTAGTAAGCGTTATGACTAAGTGAATTGGTCAACGATCTCACTGATGGTATCATTCCCCCATGATGTATGTGGTAAAACATTCACTAAGTCCATATATATTTATCCCACTTCAATTTTTAATCATTAAGTGGTTGAGTCAAAGCCTCTAGAACTTGGTTCTCAACCTTCACTTGCTGACAAGTAAGGCATCTTGAAATGAAATATACTACTACCTAATTCATCCCCATACACAAGAACAATATTTAGTGGTCTTGGTATATCATCACCACACCTAGATGTACCACCAATGTGGGTGTATTTAACTCCCTCAATACCTCCTCCCATAATTACACTTGTACCATTGTGTGTCCTCTATTAAAATGATTTCCCCTAACCATTGAAATATACATCTGGGACATTCCTTCATGACATATTATCACTTAAATTATCATATTTAAAATCCCCATGTTGAGCCTCCCTGAAACGATGTTAGAGTGGATGGCTGCAAACTATCGGCTAGAGGTAAGATGCTCCCTATGCATCCACAAAGGATGTCTATAACATGTCTCAATGATTTAACACCTCATTCAAAAACATAGAAATCAATATCTATATGAGATCATCTGCCACCATGTTCCCCTTCCCAAGAGTATAAAAAATATCATAGTCGTAGTCTTGTAGGAACTCTATATGTCACCTATATATCATGTTATGATCATTTTATGAGAATATATACATGAGGATATAGTGGTTAGAATATAATATATATCTCCCATCTGTCAATTAGTTTCACAACATATTCAATGAAATTACAACCACTAAAAACTCAATATTATGGGTAATTTAGTTTTTCTCATGTGGTCTCATCTGTCATGAACCATAATAAATCATCACTTTTCCCAATATTAGGACAGAGCCTATAACGGTGCTTGGTACATTCCAGTATAAGACGTACTTAGAGCCCTCCTCTGGAAATTTCAAGATACGAGCACTATACAATATTTTCTTCAACTACCAAAAACATTCCATGAACTTATTCATCCACACGACAGGCTAGAAAATTCATGTAAACGAATCCAAGGGTGATGATACTATATAAAAGTCTTGTATAATTGTATGATAGTACCCAGAAAAACAATGGAACTCTGCACCGTAGTAACACTCTTTGGTGGATCCCAAAAAATAATACGATCATTATTCACTAATTCAACCCCAACTTCTACTTCTGAAACAATGTTTTCGATAAAATTGACCTCCCATGTCTTGATCCAAAATTACAAGATATTATTATAAATATAGTTATCACATAGTGTCTCTAGGACCATCCTAATGTGTTTTGTGTTCTCCTCCTTAGACATCGTCTACATTAGGATGTCATCCTTGATGGCCACCATGAATTGGTCTTTGTAAGGCTGGAATATCCTATTCCCAAGTGCCATTACCAATGATACGGGATTTGACATTCTGAATTTCATCAAAATGTACTCATAGAGGCCATAACGACATTTGAATGTTGTTATCATTATATCGTCATTCAGTACTCATAGCTGATAATAGATAGAACAGAGGTCAATCTTCCAAAACCACCATGCCTCGTTCAACATATTGAATTTTTTATTGATCTCTCATTATGGATACTTATTCATCATGCCACTAGGTTCAGGCACCAGATGTTCACATAAAACCTCTCAATCCCATTTTCCTTCATGGAATAAAAAATTGGGATTTCCATGGTGAAACATTGGGTCTCATAATGCCCAACCTCTCAATGTACTTTAACAATACCCTCAGATCAGAAAGATATGAGAGAGTCAATCAAAATTTAGCTGTAGATATCATTGTCATTATACTGTATAGATTAGTGCATATGTCTACCTCCCAACAAGAATGTAATCCTGGAATATATGTTATAAATATTTCCTCACATTCCTCCACCACTATAGGAAAATTAGGACACATATCATCCACTACACTGAGGATTAGGCTATCCAACTAATGTGTTATCAGCTTCACCCTCTTATTTGTTATCCCATACTGCACATCATGTGTTTCCTATTAAACAACAAAAGAAAACCAAGTCCCATCACCATGGACACACCACATTTTACATCTAAAATAGTCAATATATGCATTAATTGTGGATAACAAATCCATTCCTAGAATGAAATAATAAGCCCTCGACACCACAACCAACTGATACAAACATAAACTCTCACCTCCAAGAGAAATTCCCTACATTTAGCACAGTTTTTATCATATAATCTCATTTCATATTAGTTTCAATGCATAACGGTCGATTCAGCAGTTCCACCAGAATCATTGATTCTCGATGAAAGGTAATGGGAAGAAAATATTGATTGGAACTTGTGTCTATTATAATTAAAACAATGGTGTAAATGAAATACATAGTAACTCTAATCACCCCTTGACCCTAAAGGTTATAAGCCTACATAACCTGATTCCCACCTCATATCTGTCAGTAATCACCTTCTCCCTGTCATGGACCACCTAGGGGTGGTGGTGGTAATAACTCAAACCTCTACCCAACTCTTTCCACACTTCCTTATCCTTTTTCCACATCTTCATCCTATAATCCTCCTTACTCAGGTCTCCAACACTTTTTGCAGCAGTCCCTCATCTTCATTCAGATCGGTCATACGATTGGTTGAAAAATCCCATACCATATGTACTCGACCACTGCACGAGTAACACTACATATCCTATAGATTAATTGATCTACCGTTGGATCCCAATACCATTGATACTATGTCATGGGGTAGTCCAATAGTGATTTTTACCTACATGGGTCCCTGAGATTACTTTCGGTTACCTACAACTAAAGAATCAACAACCTTATTGCCCATGGTTGCTTCCACTACTGGTGTCTACTCTGCTAGAAATATCCACTCTAAAATATATCTCTAAAATACCCCGGAATATATAGGATTACTATGGTAAACAATATATTCTTTGATCTATTGTCGTATTCCATGCATGAAGGTCTAATACTTAATGAACGGTTATTATACCATATCCATCGAGTAATAAAAAAGATCAGTAAATATCATCGAGTACTCTGCCACTATCTAACTACCTTGTTGTAGATGATTAATAACATGTATATGCATGGAGAATAATTTTTATGGAATAAACACCTCTATAAATAGATTCATGATATCTTCCCATGATAGATTCTCTCCATTGTGTTTCTAGGACTCTATGCTCCACAATCTCCTTATTGATATCTAATGAAGACTTGTGGGTATGACTTCCATCTGTTTGGAAGGTGTCATCACTAGATGGAAGACACGTGAAACTGCATCTAACCGATTCTCAACCACCTGGGCCTCTATCTCACCTTGAAATCTAGTAGGTTGCTACCTATGGAACCCATCAAACACACTCATCCATCATCCACCCTCACCAGTTAGCACTGGTAGTAAATATTATATGATGGGTAGAGGTATTGCTGGTAAACCACTCGAAGGTTCTATCTTTAGTACATGACCATGTACCGATGCTTCACCCATAGGTAGGTCATCATCTTGATCATGAATTATAATCATGGCCGATTGTTTGTGTAGAACCGTCCTTAAATAGAACATAGTTTTCCAAGGTCAATAGAGTATATCAAGTGAGCTAACTGAACAAGGAAATTAGAACACACCCAATTCTAATATAATACAAGTAAAATTGTTTTCCCGGAAACTAATTTTTTTATATACCTTGTCAAAAAGAAGAATCCAGAGTCCTTGTTTATGGATATGTCAGAAACTATACCATCCCTAGATTACCAATACTAAAATTCAAACTCGAAACACTTTACATTATTTCCCCAAATGAATCTCACAAAATCTAGGTCCTTATGTATTATCTCCAACCATTGATACCACTCTATCATGACATGTCATAGGGTGACCCATGCCATGAAAACCCCAAGACGTCCTCCAATAGTCCCAGGGATGACAAATAGATATAAGTTGGAATATCTAATAAATGGGAAGAATTTTCATATGTACCTTTCACATGTTGAAATATTAGAGACCAAAATGACGATATTTAAAACACTAAGTAAAAAATTATTCATACCACAAAGATACCCAAAATACGGTGTGGTATTAGAAATATAGTATCTAAATAGGGCTATAATACCATCCCACACAAAAAGGGAATCTATTAAAATGAAAGCACATGTTCTTGAATCTCATCTATCGAATTCCATAACATATGGGAAGGTACATGGATATCTAATTGAACTCTTAGTAATGCAATTAGACTGTCTATTCTTACTAAGAACAACTTGGTCATTGTCTATATCAGAATCCATCAAACCAACGATCCTTTTCATAGGACACAACATGTGTTGGAGAAGACCATGTAGGGGTGAGTAAAACATTACTCAGTAAGAAACCACAAAACCAAAAATTAATTACACTAATAAATACATGAATTATTCCCCCAACTAAATAAGATAAGTATACCACTAAATAATACATAATGTATACCAATTTGATATTAAAAAATTTATATCACCAAGAAGATTCATAGTCAGCTCACACAGGTATAAGTCTATAGTACACAATACAAGATTAGTATATGTAATTCACAAAACACCGAGTATCAATAATACATATAGTACCGATGAGACACTAAATCCGAATAAGACACATAGTCTGGGTAAGACACATAATCTCAGTATGTCACATAGTCTTGGTATGTCATGTAGTCTCAGAATGTCATGTACTCTCAAATTCATGTATACTCAATGTCATGAAGTCTAAATGTCACATCCATCCATAGGATTCCACTCATTTAATTCTCTTTAAGATATAACCTACTACTCAAGCCATTAGTTCGTGTACAAATGTCCACAACAACTCACATAGAGTATCTAAAAAGGACCATATCATCTAAAGGGTCCCAATGTCGCAAAAAAATTAAAATGAACACATTGTTTTTAATGTTATGGCTGATTTTGTATGAAGGTGTGTATTATATATTGTGTAGGTATAATTCATCCTAATGGACTCTGGCCGACATAACCTAGCCCAACCGACCTGACCGAGCAAGGCCTGTTGTGCTGCTAGGTCAAGCCTACCATGATGGATTGTGAGCAAGATGTGGCATGCCCTAGCAGCATCCCACCTACGCCATGTAGTCATCCTCGGCTATGTGCCTTTCAGGTCAACAAGGTTATCCATTATTATGTGCCTCCTCTTGGTCATATTGTCACCATGTGTCTCACGAGATCCCCCCATCACAGCTAGGCCTACCCACCATCTTCGGTCGTACCCACATGCAGCCGCCACCATGTTCCACCTTCGACACCATTCAACAATGTCAATGCATTGTTAGTCTTTTATACTGACCACCAAGGATCATCTGATTCTATAACAATAACACAGTCATAGATCTAGCATTTCTGGGTCATGACATATAATATTGTAGTGATTGTGGATGATTCTCCTCCGATATGGTAGTCTGATCACATTTGGAACCAACCAAAAAGATGATTAGTGACCATGATGGCCCAACAGTGATATATTCCAAGATCATGGAAGGATAAAGGATCCATGAATAACTTAGAAAAAAACTCATCCTTTTTTAATGTTACCCTTGATTCATTCTAGATAGAGAGATGAATGAAGAGGGAAATGAATCCTTCAATTAATAATTCACAATAATAACCATATTGCAAGAATGATCAAACCACTTATCAAACTGTTTATTTGTTGGTCCACATTCAATATTGATTCTAAGAATGGGAAAGAAGTCACAATGAGATCAAATTCCCTATCAGGATTTCGACTGCTCACTGACAATGATCGATATTTGTTTCATCATCGTATGTTAGATCCTTCAAATACGAGGCCCATCACTGATCATTGATCCATGTTCTTATCTCCAATAATTTTTCCTTGTGAAGAGAACATTCATCTCCATATCTCAACAGTATTACATGGTTAGGGTGATGAACTTGTATTCATGAAAAATTTTAATAAAAATAAAATGAGTCGCTTCATCAAATTAAAATATTTTTTTTAATATTATAGTACTAATACATAAAAAATTTAACAATAACAGATGAACCACACCGGTTGATGTTAAGACCTTATGGTAATGTTATTTCTCTAAATGCAATGGTTCCCACTGATTTCTGCTCCAAAAACTCATTTATAGGATCTTACAATTTTTCAGGTAAAATTCATTTATGTGATGATTAATATTTTAATGTTTTTTTCATGGAATTGTTCTGGTCAGTACAGGCTACAAAATCACACAACATATTTGTGCCTACTCTTCTAATAATTTCATATAATATTTAAAAATAATAAAAATAAATTCAAAGTTATTAAACCAAATTAAAAAATCATTAAATGATGTGAACATCATGGTCATTTTGGTATACCATTCATGGAAAACATCTAGGACATTTAATATAACATTCTAAAGAAAATAAAGATCAACGATAAAAATGACTTGATTTTTTCAACTTAATTATATTAAGAAGGGATAAATTAAAAAAAAAATTAGTAATTATTTTGAAAAATGTAGACTGTATAATTCTCTAGATGAGAAGAAAACCCACATTAGTTTTATTAATTCCCATATACATACTGATAATGAGATTTTGTGTGCAAGTTTCAAAAAATCCTAGAATATTAAAAACAATAGGGTGATTTTTCATCCTATAAAGATAGAAATTTAAAATATTAAAAATTAAATAATATGATTATTCTGGTTATTTTATATAACATAGTATGAAAAAGAGAAAAATTATTTTACCCTAAAATTTTAAAAACAGTATACTCTCTGAAGCTTCAGAAATAAATTGATTTCGATATGAATTGAAGTGCGTTACATGGTTCAAAAAATATCAACAATGTTTCACTTATTATGAAGAATATAAATTCACCTTATATCCTTTAATTTTCAATTTAATGAGATAATTTATAGAAATAATGAGGATGTTTGATTTTATCAATGATTGAAATTATTAATATACTTTAATAATTTTGTCTACTAACAACAAGGAAAATGAATTAGTGGTGTGCATCCCTTAAGGGGGAGAAACATTGAGATGAATCATCCAATATACTAAATTATATTGATTTTGAAAATAATTATTGGATTTCAAACCTGATGATTGTTGTATGATAATAAAACCTATATCGTTTTCAGGTAATTATGATAAATATACTTATAATGGGGTGAAAGATATGAATACATGAGGAAAATGGTTGGGGATTAATTATGTACATGAAATATTTAATGTTTTTTCTAAGGATTGTAGGAATAAATATATATTTATAAATATTTTTATATAGATAACTTTTTTGTAATATATAATTGTTATGATTATATATCATGAATTTTAATATATATACAACATGGAAAACCTTGGTTGTATCTCTGTTTTTTTCTACATCAGGTTATCACACATATAATTTGAGTACATCAAATAAAATTTATCTATAAATAGAACCATTTCATATAATCCTTTTCTCTAAATGTTTTTAAGGGAATCTCAAATTCCTTGAAAGGAATAAGAATAAATGTGAAACCCCCACCCCTACCTTATATATTTCTGTTAATAAGGGGAGGTTAATATTTTTTTTACCTGATGTTGAATTTTGGTATATTTTCTAATATTACAAAAGGAATAAAAAAGAGGGATTTTTTATCTCATTTAAGAATACAATTTTTTTTTATTAAACTATTATGTAATTGGTAACATTGTTATGAGGTATTAATGATTGTGTACATATTATAGATTAATTTAATGGAATTGTATTTCTTGTTTTTGTAATTATCTTAATAATTATTTCCATTTTGGAAATGATCATATGGGTCACGAAATTAGGTTAGTGATGAATCTTTGTTTACAAAATGATGAAGAATACCATTCAATAATAAATTACTGCCTAGGAAAATTAGTGACCCTCATACAATGAAAATAATTAATATTCATTCTTGATGAATATAGAAATAATAATGATTTATATATACAATGAAAATAATATATTGTGTGATGTATTAACTGGGTTGGATTTTTCTAGAATGATTATATGGTTTCATTTTAAACATTGATATTTTCTAACTATTGGAAATAAATTTTCCTACCAAAGCCAACCCGGATAGCCATATCAACAATATATGGGAGTTATGTTATGACATGTATGAGGTGACCTATGATTAGAAAGTGATGGAGGAAAAGTAGATAACATATAGAATTAATGAACGATGTGGGAGAACCAATGGGAGATCATAGGTATATATGATTTGTGATAGATCACCCAAGGACCATGCAATGATGTCAAATATCCTGTGAGGGGTGTGAATGTAGTGTTCTAGGATTTGACCTAGAGTCTATCTCGTCGAGTGGATACCATAAGGAATTTTTTTTTTTGATATCCACTATCTTGGTAATCAATGTTATATTCATAACTATTTAATATTATTGTCATGTTAAAATTCATTCAAATACAATATATGTATTATGATCCATTGAATCACTTCAATCTGATTTTTCACCAAGTCATTATATTAATTCTTTAACCATTACATTAGTATCTATAATCCCATCTACCACATGATAAATACTATGATATAAAACTAATTTATATCCATATCTAGTTATCTATATAGATTGATAAGTATTATTTCACAAAATTACGAATGCAATCTCTATCATTCATTCATTCTATAATCCAGTAATAACACTATTGGTGTGTGATATTTTTATTATAGATATATTTCCATGTGTCATGAGGAATACCTTTTATTGAGCATTGAAAAATAATGAAACATGTGGTCATTTCCAATAATCATTACATCAGTTCATTCCAATGAAAAGTAAACAATTATTTTAACCATCGTATGACACACCCACAAGAACTATATATTTAGATACCACGATGTTCATGGTTACCAATATTTTCCCTATCTCGGAATGATATTTTTAATAAATAAAATTAAATGATACTCAAATCTATTGTGGTGTGAATAATCTATAAAATAAACTTATCCATTGATGAATATACCCTACTAGTGATTTTCATATTGACATCTCATTTTATATGAATATTTTGTCCATAAAACAATTGTTTCTTGGTGAGGATATCCTCATGATTTACTCATGTGATCGAAAAGGGCTCTTCAATCCAATTATTTATTAATATAAACTTTCTAGGTTATGGAAGGATATAATAATAAAGTCATAATGATGATCTTCATGAAGAAATAATTCTTCAAATTATTTATACTTTTCTATAAATTCAAAATGATATCATGAAATTTTTTTGCGTTTCATAAATAAGATATTAAATATACAATTATGTGATGTAATAAAAGGTTAATTCGAATGTAATGATAAATGAAATTCAATGACACAATCAATAAATATTAACGAGTTAGGTAATGTGGATATAGTGGCATGTGAAGCATTTGGGTGAATGAAGTTGAGAACATTCTACATAAAAGTAATGCATGAAATATACATATATAAACTAAATAGAGTGATGGGAATACTGATTAAATAAATAAATGTAAAGTTTCTATAATAAGAGGACTCGTGATATTCACATTCATGATCTTTGAAAAGGGGAATAAAGGAATTTTATGCATTTAGTGAACAATATACATACATATGACAATACATGAATTATTGAAAAGAACAACAATTATCTGTTTTTTTTAACTAATTTATTTTTAATTTTTTTAGAAAAAATAATATGTATTATAATGAATTTGGAGAGAGATACTAGACATTAAATGTATTTGAAATATCATTGTCTATAAAAAGCTAAATTGTTTTGATAATTGAAAGTGAGCATGTCCAGAAGTGATTCTAATAAGGATATTCTTCTGTAGTGTCGAAATACACCAAGGATAACATGAACAGTACATAATTACGGAGTTTTAGTTGATCACCTATACCTATAGATTTGAGAATAAAATTGAATAATTTTTGAGATAATTGTATAAAAACTATATCTTTTCATGAGATATCCATGTTGGACAGTTTCTGTATAAAAACATGATTCTATTTTAGTAAAAACATCCCATTCAAAACTCACTCTCTATAATTGTTAATGATAAAGAATTATGGGTGTTTTATGTCATTCATTTTGAGATAACTTTTTTACTTGTAATTAATTTTATTTACTATTAGTGAATCTTTGTGTTATATTATCCGAATAAAAGAATAAAATAGTCTCCCACTTCTTTAATGATGCTTGAAAAAAAATTTACCCATTTCCCTGCATTCAATAGGTTTGATAATGGAGAGGTTATACATCCTAAATAATGGATAAATATTTTAAACGATCTTATAGGGTAATTTTATTATATTTAATTGAATAAAGAACATAATTTATTAACGCCCAACACCAATAAATGATATATCTGAACATGGTCATGTTAGTGTTGATGTGAAATTTTAGGACCCCAAACCCAAAAATATTTTAGTGGTCCAATGACAAAAAATTAATTATAAAGGGAGGATAATTGATAAAATGTTATTTCAAGAACATTTTCTTAACGTGTTCTTTTTATTTTCCAACCATGATAAAGTCCATAAAGAAATATATTTATTATTATTCTATTTTATATTCATAATTCCATCATTTGGTTGAACTTTGATAAATTTTAATTCTATATAATCATATTCTAAAATAAATGGATATATATTAACTCTTTTTTATTCATTATTTAGTAAAATTACCTTCTAAGATAACATAATATCCATTATTCAGTCACTCTACCTCTAAATATTTACCAAAATCAATAATTGTTATAATATGTTATAAAAAATTGATAAATGAAAAACATTTACATCTAAAACATCAACAATAACATGAAATGTAATTGATAATCAATTATATAAATATATAAACTTATGAACCCTAAAATATATTTTCCACCAAACTAAAACACCAAAAAATATGATTATTTTGGTCACAGATTTTTTTATGATCTACTTTAACATCAATCCCCTTAAAAAATTAAGTTGCCCATAATTCCATTTACTGATCATGTGATTAAAATGTTTCTATTAAATACAAAACAATATCCCAAATCAAAGAAAAAAATTAATGGAAAAATATACTCTTCAAATATTTAACACTATAGTTATTCCTCAAAAGAATCATAGACAATTAAATAAAGTCCATAAATAAAAAAAGGCATTAAACTCTATAAATGATTATATAAACCACTTCATCATCAAATAACTATTCTATTTCATGGTTATAAATACTATCCTATGTAATTTATCAATATTAATCATCACATTATCCCAAAAAACATTATCACCATACCACTATATGAATTTTTGTTTTTATGAGTTCCATTCAATGTCTGTTTTCAAATCCTTAAAGTAACAAATTTTCAAACTATCATTATATGTCTCATTATTACTATATGACGAATATTATTGATAAAAATATTCTATAATAAAATTATTGAACCCAAATACATCAAAAAATAAATCATTTCACCTCAATTCCTAGCTTAATATAGGTAATTCCTTGGCCTCAGTGTTAACCCCTAATTTTGGGAATTTTCTTATATTAGGACATTATTCCCCACATATAGTACATTGAACATTTAATTTTACATTATAATGAAATTCATTACCCTCTATCGTACTCATAATTTCTTCCTATAAAATATATACTCCCAGATCATTCTTTTAGGAAATGAAACATAATCGCATTCACTTAATACATTCACCATAGTTCCTCTTCCCACATTATTGTAATATATGAAACTAAATTTTATTTCCATCATGCTCTTAATTGGAATGTAATTTTTTTTATTAGGTGTGTTATGAAAATCACACCTTATAATATTTTAAATAATATTAAAAAATACCTAATTGGGAATAATCACAAACATTCACCTTCCATCTCCCATTCCATTTTCTTTTTCATGTGTATAATAAGTCCATTATCCATAATATTGGATTCTAACATGAATCCAAAATGATCCATCCATTTATGAAACCCAAAAATAATTGTATGAGAAAATATATTCATAGTGGGGAATCAAATAATCATGAAAACCCATTAACTGTGTGTATAAATCATGAAAGAATCTTTTTAACCTAAGAAACCATAGTTTTACCCTATGGTGTCCTTGGTTATCATCTATTTAAATTCATTATAATTTCTTATAAGGAAAATTAGATATAACACATGCATATCCATTGTGAGTGTATTTCCATGTGTACAGTAAGGGTACACTCATCATGTACTAAATATTTGGTTGAGTTATAAAAGTACCAACTCTTTTTTGGGATTATTCACCATAGATGCCTCAATGAAAAAATTGTATCCACATGTAGTTTATTGAGATAGATTCATTGGTGGGAAAACTATATATATATATATATATGTCTATATATATATATATTATCAAATCTTTTTTTTTATTTTCGTCATATCCTTTATATAGATATTTAGTCCATTACGAAATGTTACAAATACTAATCTCAAAATTATTTACTAAGCTAATCTTTAAAATAAACAATTACATTCCAATCATTTCATAGGTTAATATTTCATCATTTAATATCAATATTCACTGACTAATATTAAAATTCACGATGTTAACATATTGTTTTAGTGTCTTTAAAAACTACGTACATAATCCACTAATTTCATGAAACATGTTAAATTATTCATATATATAACACATCCAATGTATACCTTACATAAAACAATTAATCATAACAAAGGGAAGGAGATAAAAACAATGAGAGGGAATAGATTCTCACTATGGTTAAATATAGGAGTTATTATTTAATGAATTTAATATAATCATTATGGGGTGAGATCATGATCGTAATGTAAAAAATCATAGACAAAAAATTATATATCATAATCATAATTAATTATATAAAGAATTATCATAATGATATACAATATTCCTAAGAATGTAGAATCATCAATATTCATTTATAATCCTTGAGACCATAAAATATGCATATTAATGTGGTACAAAAATGATATTAAAACATTGAGGACACTTATATGTTTTAAAAAATCACTCATTAAGTTAAGGATGAGTAATTAGGGCCTCACATAAACTTGTGTACTTGTAACCATGTCCATACAAAATCATATAGAGATAAAAAAACTAATTCCATGCGTAATCATATTTTCATAAAAACTAAGACCATAAAAATATTATATACATGATAAAAAGGTCCACATATAATAATATTCACATGGAAAATTGTCCATGTATAAAATTTTGAACGTGAAATTAGGTTCAAAAATAACATATTTGTCTTATAAATTATCCATATTCATCAAATTAATTGGTGGGTTATGTAATTTCAGTCCATATTATTGCATGTTCCTTATCTATTCAAATGTATTTCATAAGATCATGAATAATTCATTATATATCAAAACTCATGGAAGGAAAATGGGTTTTGTAACCATTTCAACATTTCATCACATCGTAATAAGTGGAAAATAAATTGGTTTCACAATCATTTCATCATTACAAACCATCCATGGAATGAATAATGATGTTATATTTGTATTTTATCCCCATTAAATCATATGTGATTTAAATTGATATTATTATAGACAGTAGAATACTTATGAATATAATAGAAACATTTATTGAGGAAAATAAAATTTTCACATTGAAATCACATATTGAAAATCTAAATTTTTTAAAATATTTAAGAAAATATATTCATTCAAAATAAACATTTATAATTACAATGTTAACATTAATGACTATTATGATAAACTCGGTTCAAAATCCTATACATACAGTTAACGTAAAAAAATTATTCCTTCCACAGATTTAGAAATCTATGTCTGTACATAATTAGAGAAATTGTAAGAATATTTCATTTCAACTATTTTTTTAAAAATTTTAAAAAATGTATAAAAATTAATATTGAAATAAAATTGGACATTATTAAAATCAATGATGAATATTTTTTTAAAAAAACCTGTATAATTAAGAAAAATTATTTCTTAAAATGAAAATAAATTTATTATGTATTATTAAAAAATTGTTTTTCTGTTTCCTAAGTTGATAATGTGATGAAAATTAAATTAATAAATCTATTATATTTAAAAAATTGTGGTTATTAAAATTATAGGCGTATAATTATAAAATAAAATATAATTTATTTTATTTAAAATACTAGAATAAATAATGAAAATTAAAATGATATTCAATCATAAATCCCTTACAACATTGGGAAATTTATAATAAGAAACTCATTAAAGAGGGAATATTATATGGATTTGTAAATGAAAATAATTTTAATAATAATAGTCACAAAATAAAATAATTTATAGTAGACACACCGTATAAATGAAAAAAGTTTGAAATATAAAACTTGTCTCATAGAAATGAATGAGAGAAGAAAATCCCTTATCTTAAGTTTGACATTCTTCAAAATAGATATACCCTACACAAAAATAACATAAAATAAATTATAAATCAATATAATAATCATTTTCATAATTATAATGTCATATATGATCTAATTATAATATTTTTACCCTAATTTATTTTTAATTCCTTATTAAAATAAATATTTTGTTGTTATATACATTTATTTATCCTCAGAATTGTAGTTCAGTGATTCAAGTCGTTGTATATTTATTGTGGATATATTATAGCTATAATGTTATTTAATATGAGAATATCACACATACTTATATATATTATATTATATAATTTCTCATACATTAAATGTATAGACAAAAACTTTTGTTACACATTTTTTGCCGTTGGTAAGTCTAACATCTACAAGAATGTTGTTTTATCTTTTATCAAGACGGAATGAAAGATAGGTTAATAAAAATTCACCTTAAAATATGTCTGATTATATCATATATATATATATATGTATATATATTATATATTTTTTAATTAAATGAATGTTATTATTGTTTATGTAAACTAGAATCAAAAACTTATTCACATAACATTATGGATGTAGAAGTACAAACATATACATGAGAGACGACATCATTTTCCAGTGGATATAAATGTAATTGGCTAGATATTATTTCATAATTACATATGAATAATTATATTATAATATACATTTATAAATATTCAACCCATCATATTATCAATCCATGAATGAAGATGATGGATTTGGAATTGTATCACTATGTAGAGGTGGTCATCAACATATATGCATAAGTTATACATTCACATTCCATTTGATTGATTATAAGGTATATATTAGTGGTTTTATATAATATATAACATTTTAGTATATTTGAGATATAATGTTTTTATTTAATGATTAATAAAGTTTATTTTTATGATGTAGGTGAAGAAAAATATTGAAAAAAGACAGGCAACACAATTACAATTTCTTTTTAAGACTCTGTTATATCCCTTCATAAGGACCATTCAAATGTTATTTTAAGAAGAACAAAAATAATAATTTAATTATATGTATTATAAGAATAAAAATTTTTAGGTTATTGTCATTATATATGGATCAAAATTGTGTATGGAAAAAATTCAATGGGTGTCCTTTTATAATGAAGGTAAAGTAGTAACTTGGAAGTACATATAATATTTAAATATATTTCAGGTTATCCTCAATAATAATGCATCCAAGTAGTTATAAATTACATGATAATGAATGTTTGGTCAAAATTTCATATGTAATTGAAACTTATATATGGTTTATTTAATTATTCACCTTATCATTTTTATTTAACCTATACATTAACTGATTTTATCCTTAAATATAGTAATTAATTTTTATATTAAAATTTTTTATAAAGAGTAATGTTCCTAGTCTAGGAATGTTGTCCCAATAAAATTTAAAAGAAAATACAAGTACAAATAAAACATTTTAAGGAGTTTTTTCACAATCTACAGCTCACCACTCCCCTTGTGTCCTCATCCACTAACTATGAACATTGTTCATGTATCATGAAGGAAAACATAAGGGTAATCTCAATTATTTATTTCTTTGAAAATTCATCAGCAATATGATTGGCCTCCCTATAGACTTTTTCAGAAATAATGTTGAGATTGCACACCTTACTGAGACACACAATCCAATTAGGTAGGATCCTCCGTGGAGTATTCATATTTTGGAACATGAGGGAATTAACATCATGATTAAAATCTAATTCAATCCACACTACTATCCAATTATGATTGGTTGTATGTTTGAAAAAATTAATAATGTCCAGTATCTCATATTTCAAAGGAATAGCTATCCCCATAATGGGTTGGAATCATCCTTCGATAAATCTGTGATGTGTTTGAACAACACCACCATGTCATTTCAATCCTCAACTATAAGAGCTTCTCAAACATCATTGATTTGGACACAATTTGGGTTATAAGGGATCCAATGAACGATCATAGATATGGGGAATTTTTTTCCTCCCTAATATCCACAACATGTGTTGGGTGCTTATATCATCCATGAAATTATCTATAGTGACCACCTCTAGTACTACCATAGAAGACACCTCCCTATGTACCTACAAAATTCCAGCATGGAATGAAGGTTGACTGCTATAAATTATTTAAACATTTATGGAAATCCATATGGAATGAAATAAAGTTGTGCCATCTACCAATAAGAGTTTTTTGAGATACTCATTTCTTCCGATCCAAGATTTATTAAAAAGAAACTCATCAATTCTCCTATATGTGTTTAACTCAACATTAATATTACAATAAATGTGTCTCTAGTGGTGTTGTTCAATGGTTCATTTTGGGAATTCATTCTGCATTCATAAGCCTTGAGATAAAGACAAAAAAAGCTTACTGACTTCTCTAACATTATTCATATAATCATGGGTTGCTAAGAGTTTTTCCATATTTTTTCGCAATAGAATGATTCATTTTGGAGGAATGAAAGGAGCTATAAATCTATGAATCCATATAGGTGTTTTAGTATATTGAGAAAAAATAATTTTATATCGATCCCTTGATTTATTGTACACATTCTATTTTGATTCCAAGTAAATGATTCACGGTCCATAAAAGAATTTTTTTTAATTTTAGGATAGCCTGAGAGGTGACAATATAAGAAAGATATCCATTATAATGAAATTGTTCGGCATCAATCATATCAACCAAACTAGATGCTATAATGATAATGGTATGAGGGTTGTCCAGTAATGTGGAGTTCTTCCAATTAAGGATGGACTTTCTACTTATTAACCATTTAGAATTCATCATAATATCATTAAAATATTTCCGGAGTGAGGGCCACTCAAATGAAGAAATGTAATGTGAATACCCATTATGAAGCATAATCATGAAACTAAATGATAATATGTCCATAAAAGAATAGTTTATATTATGATGATTCTCTATGATCATGTTAATGAGTGCATTATGGAATATTATAATATCCTTGATTCCAATGACTCACTGAAAAAATATTTTGTTTCAATCCTTCCAATAAACAATGATAAATATTACTTCATTACCATATTGGATCTAAATAATAATTCACATCTTCAATTTAGTGTCACATAGAAGGAATATTTTCCCCATATAGAGGGTGAATAAATACACAGGCTTTGATGTAATCACATTATTAATGAGACACACCCTCGTAGCTTGAAACATTTCCTTTCCTTTTTGTCTTTCCATTAAATTCATAATTCTATAGAATAATCCATTACAATATTTCCTCTGAACCTTGATATATAGTAAGTGGACTCCAATGTAGATAATGGGTGGAGAAATATCCATAACAAAAACACCCTAATTATTATATTCTACTTTGCAATTGTTAATCAGCCATAAAATACCATGATCAATTTCTTCCAATATTTTGATTGACCAACCACTTCATCATAAAATATAATGCATGATTTAATCCTAGGGAGTGTATCCTTTCATGTTTACCCAAATAGAAAAATTTCATCAACATACATTAGGTGATAAAGGATAAAAACAAACCTTCCAAATTTAATATTTTTATATATACAAATATAGGTTAAATAATGAAGGAATTTACTCATTTATTCCTCAATAATATCAAAAGGAAGCTCTGAGAGTGGATCACTTTATCAAACTCATCTAGTGAAATGAATGGGTCCTCTAGAAGAGCCATTAACTAATATGGAGATCCATATAGAGCCAAAAATACATGTTAAAAACATTATAAACCTATGTGAGAATCCCAAACATTTGAGCACACCATGAAAGAAGAACCCCACTAATGTCTAAAATTCCTTTAATATGTCAATTTTAAGATAAAAGTTCTCATGTATTGACATCATTTTCATTACATTATTTCTCTTTGAGGCCATGAAGAGGAAATTTTGATTTTCCCATCTAGGTACAAAACCAAACATATTTCTCAGAAATATGTTCACTAAGTATACATTCCAATATGCTCATCATAATCTTAAGGATGATTGTATAGTTGTTGTTTCCAATACCAACTAGTTGAAATTCTTTAATTTCAACAACATTCTACGTCATTGGGATAATAAAAATTTTATTTAACCTCATAAATAATGTAATCCTTTGAAATGAAATTTCAAACTACATTGATTATGTACTCCTTCAGGATTTCATAATAAAACAAGAAAAATGTATTACTGAATCCATTAGGACAAAGCAGACAATATATTTTAATAGATAATAGTTCTTTATTGTATTTATCCTTTGAAGGAATCATGGAAAGAGCCTCATTTTTTGTTCCAAAATTCAGGGGGATGTTATTAATTAACTCCTATCTATTCTATATATGACCCCCATAGTGAACACAGGTGATGTAGTTCAGTACTTTAATTATGATCTCATATTCTATGGTGTAAAAGAATCCATCAATGCTGGTGAAATTTTGACCTTCCCTAGTATTTTTATCTCTATGATTTCTACGGAAACTATTTGTAGTTTATATACCCATGACCCCTAACATTTAATATGTATGAATCAAGAGTCCATTATTTCCCGAATAATAATATTATTATCAGGCCATGTAGAAGCATGAAATCCTTCATTGGAGGGGTAGACCAAGTGCTAATTTCTGGTCTGGAAGCTAGAATCATTTCTTGAAGCTAGTTCATCATCAACATTAAGGATTTAGAATAAATTATTACACAATTTATAAAAAGTTATTTAGCCTTATTAAATTTTTCAATAATTTCATTCATTGGGATTTCATGAATATTAGTTCACCATGACTCAAAAATAACTTCCCTAAAAGGAGACAAAACCCTTATATTGTTTAAATTAAAATTAATATG
The DNA here is from genome assembly GCA_963277665.1 of Viscum album. Classification (NCBI taxonomy): domain Eukaryota; kingdom Viridiplantae; phylum Streptophyta; class Magnoliopsida; order Santalales; family Viscaceae; genus Viscum; species Viscum album. The sequence goes on from OY728130.1 coordinate 1,329,228,386, forward strand.
ATCAGACCTATTAATTTGTGAACAATGTTCCATTAAAATATGAATGTGATATGAATGTTTATTTCAGAGCATTTTTCCAAAAAAATAAATTACAAGATTTCATCCTCCATCTGAATAATGAATCTATAATGCTTCCTTGAATGCCGCCCATTAAATCTATACCTTCTCCTTATAAAATCAACACCTATAATAGATTCATTATATAGATGAAATTTATCAATATAAGAGGAGAATTCCATATATTATAATATATTAAAATTCACCATAGTTTTCTATGATGGTCACATGAGGGTATTATAATCCCCAACTATAACCAAATTATAATTATCAAATCCTGAAGAATATTTAATCTCATTCCATAGCTCCCTTATTTTTATGTATAATGTGGGATAATTGAAAAAATATATATCAAATAGAGTCCATGACTAGTGTAAGAAATTGGAATCCACTCTACATTTTTTAGGAAATAGAAAACATGGATACTCTCATTCTTAAAGTCCCAATAGTGATAAATGTTATTTTCATTCATATAATGAAAGTCAATGTAATACCAAAGTTATTTCAACTTGAATTCTCTACATTATACAAAAAATATTTTTGGGAAATAAATTATGATTAAAGAGGATTTTAGGCCAATAGATAATGTCTAAGGGAATTATCCATTGGATGGCTTCCAAGAACTTGATTGTTCTGTAAAAATATCTTCATTGAGGTAGGGTTGGACACCTAGTCAGTGGTCTTTTCACTTTTCCATGATGACATGACCATTTTTTATCTTACCCTTTCTTTTCCTCTTCATTTTCAATGGAGTTATACTGACATTAATTCCACCTTTCAAGACAACCTACTCACATCCATGGATTTTATCATTAGGTTTTCCTATCATCGTATCAGCTAGATTTTTCAAGGAGGCTGCCTACTCAATAATTTATTATTCATCATCTTAATCAGACCAGAAAATGCTACTTAATAGTGTGAATATATTCCCATTATCAATGTCCCAGTGTCCTCCTATCATTTATAACATCATAGTGGAAGCCTAATAAATATGGGACTGAATAAAGCCTCTATTTCAATCATATGAATTCTTATTAAATGAAGGGGCATCAATCTCTTATTAAACACTATGTCCCATACATAGATGGACAAGGCTATTAGTACAAATTCTTTATAGTCTTTAAAAATTAAATATTTCCCTTTTTTCTGCCAAAGAACTCAATAGGATGGGGTTAATGATAAATAGTCTTTTCCACATGGGCTCATGCAGGGGCTTCATCCCCTATATCATTGATTACCATCAAATCATAAAATTCAACTACAACATCCCCACTATTTCAAGCAACAAAAACAATGTGAATAATTTGGATAGTTTTCATTTGAGAAGTAGCCTTCTCATGTGACTCCTTTTCCTTTATATTTTTGAAAATTTTAGGAATAAAATCTATCTGTCCACTTAAAGTGTGGTCTTCATGTGAAATATGGGATCAACCTTCCTTCCTTTTTAAGGATTTAGAAATTTCAAAAAATTTATCCTTATAGGGAATTTTCTTATCCTTAACTATCTTATTTTGATATGAGGCATCATAAATCTATTTAGATTTACAGGATCTACACACTTTATCCCTATTAAAATTAGCACTTTTATGTCCAAAATATTTTTAATTGAAGAAGAATTTTGGAGTATCATTCCTATTGGTAAGGCCAACCTATTATACAAATGTAATAGAGATATCCACCACTATAAGAAACTGGTAAAAATCCCAAATTGATGATTTTCAGTATGTTTATCCATACAAATTGTGATTTTTATAGATTATGAAATGTCATATAGTATTGTACCATTTCGGTAAATCCAATTCAGGTTATAATTTTGAATTCATACACGTGAATTTGTGTTAGGAACATTGCAGGGGTGAATATTTCTATAACATCTATCTGTGATTAATAATTTATAACTGATAGAGATAGTTCCATGCTTTATTCCTTTATCTTTAATTAATTATATGTAAAAACATCATTTTAGTATCCCCTCCCCATCATTTTCATTTTCCAATATTCAATACCACACACCACTATTGTTCACTTAGACAGATCATTGAACATCCAATGATTTTCCCCTTTTGGTACCAGGAATTGAGCAATCATTATGTATCAACAAAGGATAATTATTTCTTCAACAACCTCATGGTACTCCAATAAGTGGTAAATTATATGTTTCGGAGTCAGACATCTATAAGGAGGTGTATCAAATTTATAGATGGTCATTCCAAATTCATAATTCACAACTTCAAAAAAGATCATATTTTACTTCACAGTGTTAACCAAGAATGGTATTTATTTTGTAGTCACCTGTTTGATGATGTTATTGTTCCAAAGAATCATATATTGAATCATATCCCGATCATCCCTAGATATTTCATGAGTATCCTTATTTATATTAATTCACTAATCATTAGGGTTTTCTGCTGACTCCACTTGATTATCCTTGTTGACGGATTTTATAGATGTTTATAATTTAACATATTTGTTAATAATTAGATCTTAAATGAAAAATTGCTGATATTTACAGAAATTTATCATACTAAATGTTAAATTTAAAGATTTTATTATTTTTAAATAATTTAATAAATTTTTTATGGGGGTGATGCCATAGTGAAAATGTGTAGTTTCCATTTACTGAAAATAAAATTATTACATCATATGAAATAAGTAATTTTTTAAACAATATCTCTAAAAATAAAAAGAAAGATCATCCAACATGGTGAGATCATTTTTTACTGATTTTTGGTAAATCCAATATGAAACAGATGTTTCCTCATAACAAATATGTTAAATGATATATTTGGAGTATAAAAGAAAAACCAAACACTCCATCCCTTGAGATACGAGACTTTATGAGAGATGAATCGTACCAAAACACACATCATGCACAATATTGGTAGAGTCCACTTAAATCCGAAGATTTTATACTATTTAACATAATATACCACTATAAAAAGATGAAACTAATAATTACATTATCAATGGATTATTTGATGCCATATGGTTTATAGAGGCATCTGAGGACCTCCCCACTATGATCATTGAAGAACCCACAAAAACCCAAAGGCAAAACATTATCCTTTTATGTTATATATTGTTTTATATTAATACATATATAAATATTATATTAATATAATTACATAATTTTCATAACCATTACATGTAATTTATATCAATTAAAAAGTCATTCCATTATTGTATAATCCAGATAATAATTGAAGCAATGATCACAAAAGAATAAAATTAAATCCATTATCTAAATAATGATATTTGATTTATTTGAATGAAGGATTATGTGGTATATTAAGAGAGGATGTATTTAAACAATACCATACTATTTGATGGATTTTTTCTATAGTCTAATGGAATAGGTTTCCATGTTTGGGAGATTCGAGAATGCCTACAGCAAGATGAAAATGAGAGGTGATGGAGGATGTATCAAGTAGTATTCCATTATTGAGGTTCAATATATTACCATAATATAATGGAAATGGAATAAAATACAATGATAATAATAATATCCCTGATATATTTATTTTATAGGTATAACATTGTACAAACATTAATACCAAAAGAATGTAAACACATATTACTTGTAGTTATTTTTTGACCATGTCCTTATATGAGGGACCAAAAAGAAGACCCGATACAAGTATTGTATAGTGAAAAAATCTAGAAAAATTGATGTATTGATTAAATATAAATAACTTGATCATATAATTTGGAGTAAAAAATTTCAGTATGGGGATATTTCTAAATCAAAACATCAACACAAGAAATTTTAATGTTGTCATCGAGGTAGCAGTTTAACTCCTCTGAATATCTAGTTGATGAATGTAAATATTCGCCACAATGGATATTTTTTAATTATGAGGGTCGTGATAATGATGAAAATACTAGATAATAGCAGTACTTGTCCATTTTGTATTCTAGTTTATTGGAGAATACACTTACAATCTATCTTGAGTGTAATGTGTTTCTATAAAATTAATATTTGATTATAATACATAATGAAAAATCAATGTATAATGGTTTTAATTTCCTAAATGTTACTAGGAATCAATATACATGAAATAAATGAGAAATGAATTAATTTTTAAAAAAATTCTTTCTGAAACAGTCCTTGAAAGAATCATTGGGTTTTGATCTTCATGATACCCAGTCCTCCATTCATGAGAGGCTTGCCTCAGTTGGATCATGGTACGATGAAAAAAAATTTCTAAAATATATTAATGATAAAAATTAAATTATTATAACATTAATTGAGTATCATAGACTAATCTTCATGTTAATTTTAAATAATGGATGATTAAGAAAATTAGAGAATATTATAGATTTTATAGGGTATGTCTTGATGAACATTGATAGAAAATTCTAATTCCATTATTATAGTATATTATATATTTGGTCAATAATAACATAAAAATAATATACTATTGTTATCCTATATTATAATACGAACCCTATTTAACTATATGGATCAACTCCTACCTTAGTTCCTAGGCCCTATGATATTTGAGTTCTTATTGCTAAGAGAATTTCCTGTCCAAAAACGATGAAATATTGATTCCAATTAGTGACATATACAAAACATTTATCATAATAGTAGTGATATTAATTGTATTTTTCAATTATTAATATCTCCTACATGAAATAAAATAATTATTTTATCTATATAAATGAAGTGGGATAGAATAACATGAATCCTTTAAGCATGGATGATATTTTTTCACTTCGTCCACCATGTGACTGAGGATCCTACAAATATAATCTAAAAAATATTTAAATCTAATGGTATTGATAGGGTCTCTATTCCTGAACCATTTTTAAAATTTTTAGTAAATAATTTTTTATTCATTGATGAGCATGAAATTATGTTTATATCTTGAGAGATATTTATCCTAGTTTAACAAATACCATTAAATCCAAATAAGTGTAACACCATGTAAATATAGTTGAAATCGAAATTGTCAATTTCCCTCCAAATATATTTATTAAGTGAACTTTAACACATATATTAAATGAAATCATAAAATTAACACAATCAATAGTAATTATAAAATAATTAGGAATGGTTATTTCATTATCAAAATGAACTTTAATAATGAGAATATCTTTAAATTAATTTTGGATTGTATATTAGAAAATATCTTGGTAATAATTCTATATATGTTTTAGATATGGGGGATTGTCATAAAGATATGAGTATCAGAATAATTATAATCATTATGAATCATGATGTGGAATTGACCATTGAGGCCATGTGGTAAATGTCTCTTTAGAGAAACATTCTATGTTTAATATCAACAAAATCATGAGTATCATATACCAAAATTTATAAAATAAAATGTCGATCTAGACATCCATACATGAATAATTATCCGGTGTTTGGATCATAAATTCTTCCTTGGTTTCAAACTCAACAAAAATAATGGTTTGAAATATTTATCAACAGTGCTAACAAGATTTGGAATGATGCAAGATACTGAATCTTTGTCATATTATGTCCCATTAAATTTGATGGTTTTGTAACATACCTCATGTTCTATAGGAAAAACTTTATTATCAAGGAATCAATAGTCCTTTTGATGAAGAAATTTATTTTATTTTATTTCTAAAATCTATGGAGATATTTAGAGAATTTATACTTATTAACTCCATCCTTGATCCACATCACCGAAAATATGTCCTTTTGAATTTTCCCTTCAATGAGAAAATGGATTTTCATTATGATTTCATTTCAATTACTTGGGGGTGGTATACATAAAATCAATATTAGTGGATTTAATGGAGACCTTATTAAGGGCTTCCTAAATAGAAAAATAACAAATTCAATCATATTAGAATTTTCCATTCAATAAGACTACATATTATGTCTCAATATCTTCATCTTAATAACACATTCTAAAGAATCATTTATAAAGTGTGCATACTTCGTAATATATTCAAAAAGTTTTCCACAATTAGTTTTGGAGTCCATATAATTTTTCCAACTAAAATGTATGTATGAATATGAATTCCTAGTCATAAGGATGATCAAAATGGGATGGTGGTCATATTTTCACATGGTATGATTGAATCATTAAATATAGTCTAAATTTTCAGCGGCATACTCAGCGGGGATGGTTCATTAATTCTTTATTTGAAATATTGATATTGATGTCCCTCTTATATCCCATGTATTTGGAACTAAATATTTTTAGTTATACTCTCTAAAAAGGTTGGTATAATTCCTTATAATAATAATTCCACTGTATTAACATATAGTATTGGAGAATCTATGAGTAATACCGGAGTCCCCAGTTCTTCCAATATTGATGTCACAAATTTTACATACAAATATTTTCCATTAATATATATTTTCATATTAAATGAAATTTAAATAAATGAATAAATATGAATTATAATTCTCACAAGTAGTTAGTTGATAATCAATGATGAATTTAAAATCATTTTCGGGAGAAGAGTGAAAACCCACCCAAAAAGTCTACGCTGGATCATTGATGATATTTGAAATCACATAGGTTGTAAACATGATTTTAAAAATGATAAGTACTAAGAGAATATCCATTATTACAATCCAAATATTCTTGTTGTTTTGGTCTATTGTATCAAATATATCTATGTAATGAATTGGATAATTTAGACTAAGTCACAACATGAAATTTACAGAATAATATAATCATATAGTTTTTTATTTTCGGTTGGAACATAATTTTTCTTACCTCCTGAATTATTATTATTTATTTATCCCCTAATTTCTTTATAATTTTTCACTTTTTGTTCTTCGGTGTTACTAATTTAATTAAGATCGGCATGCATACTAAGATCACTAGTCACACGACCAAGATATTTTTTAATATGGATTGTTATAAAAATCATCCGTTTAATCATCTAGGGAACAATATTTACCCATTGGTATTCTATAAGACTCTATTCCTCAATGAGATTTTATAGAATCTAAAATATAAAAAAATTACTTACCATAGAAAATTTTTTCATTCACCCTAAATATTATTGTGGAAATTTTATAATATTCTTATAATTTTGAAATCCTCTTGTAATGATGCACCATATATTAAATTGTGATCAATAAAATATTGATATTGATAAATTATACAAAATTGATAAAATGAAATAGTACATGATTGTACATTATCTCAATATCAAATTCATTAAGTATTGTTCCAACAATATAATTTATGTCCTATTAAATTTCAATGGAAATGTTAATATCATCATTGATATTTGGGGGTTTCCTTGCACATCATTTTTATTTGGATAAAAGACATCTATTTTATATTAGGCAGGGTAAGAGTTTTATTTCTACTACATCAACATGTTCATCCCAATAGTATTTATATTTTTAATATGTTAGGGGATGCAGCTTGTATAACACTAACCCACTACACGGGACTATTATTAACTTATCCATTACCATTATAAATGATTATTCTCGTGAATTGATTCCAATATTGTATTAAATAATGTAATAATATTCTAGAGTATGAATAAACTATTTTGAAACAACCCCATAATTATTAACTGGGTATCCTAATATATTAAAAACCTCATTTATGGGTGTGTTATACTAATTATCTATACCGCCATTATATTTTTTATCATAAAAAAAGATACTGATCACATATTTTTGCTTTAAATCCACAATGGCTTCACAATGGATCTTCAAATATTATCCTAAATATGATTTCATGGTTTGTTTTTTCAATTGAAATGCAAATACTATGCAAGATTCAATGTCATTATGTATATATTGGAGCCAAAATAACATACTCTACCAATGTATCAAAGCACGAATTTGATCTGTGGAATTTCTATAATTATATAGATAAATGTGGACATCCCCATTAAGTAGTCAATTAAATCATGATTTCAATTAATAATTCATAATATTCCAGACTAATATAATCACCTCACTCAATATCCGTAAAATATATAAATTACATTTTTCAAAACAAATTTAATTTATAATTGATATAATTCCTCAAATGTGAGTTCCTGGACTTAATATCTACATTGGACAAATTTCCTCATCAATATAGTAAATTATTAAACAATGAATTCAGAACATTAAAATATAAATTGTATATTATAGTGCTTCTAAGTCAGCCATTGTAAAAAGGAAGAAGACTTCATTTTTTCTAGATTGTTGGAGGATTAGTATTTTTTTCCTTGGATAGATCATATATGGATAGATTAGAGCCTTATAGTACTTTAAAAATTGAAATTCCGAAGATTTTTGACCGAGATTCCTTCAGTGAATCCCATAGGTGATCGTGGTAATCCACTATATAGTTTTTTCATACAAATGTAACATGATCCACTTTAAAGAATTATCCCAACCTATCGAGAGGAAAGGAATCCATATATTCATTGGTAAACTACCGTATCAGATGAGGGCTATAACAAACAATCACATAAGGATGGGATTGATCTTTCATAATCATCGTCATATTCTCAATAAGACACCAACAATGTTATTATTAAATTGTTATATAACATAATATTTTATTGATTTTATTTTTTAAAATAGTCATTCATAATTATTTTTATTACATGAATATGGAATTTTAATTAAAATAAAAACCATTAAAACATGAAATTTTCTTTGAAGATTCTATAAAATTATTGTAATAATATTTATCTTCAAAATTTCGTTACATTTAATATTTTTAAAATAATTAATTTATTTTTTTAATTAATTGTATAAATATTGGGTTGGAATTTCATAAGAATATAACGACATTATTTTCTAACTAAAAATTTTAAATTAATAACCATGATAAATGAAATTTTTGTTGTTTAAAAAAATAATCAGAACTAGGATGTTCCTATTTTTATGCATATGAAATAAATTAATGATTAAATTAAACATAGGGATATATTTTTTAATTTTATTCATTTAAACACATAGTATTTTCATTATCGATGGGATATTGAACGAAAATACAATATATTAAATTTTCGGTTGTCTATGAGTTAATTTATATAATTAAATGTCATAATAGTACCAGTTGGGTTGACTGTGATCTCATATAATTTATTTTAATCCTTGTTTTCCAATATTCCCCTTTCCTTGTATATACAAATTTACTATGGTTAATATTTATTATCGAAAAAAATAAAATAGAACAATTTTAAAATATTGATTCTCCTAATTCATCATATACTATAAATATTGGTCTGATTAATTCACATAAATTGATAGCTAGAAGTTTTAATAAGATAAATAAAATTTCAATGAAAAATAGTTTTCATAAAAATATTTTGAATAATAAATATTAATTATAAAATATCATGATTATTAATGATTAAAATTTTATGAATTCGATTTTTCTAAATTAAATGGATATTATGCCACATTATGAAAAGATAAGAATATAATGGGTCATTTAAAATACATTATGTAAGGTAAATAAATTAATATATTTGAAAAATGTTTTGTTTACTATTCTATAAAAAATAAATGCTTTTAGTGAAATCGTAAAATTTCACCAAAACTAATATTTTATTAAATGAGAAAATAATTATTTCATTTTATAAAATTTAATTTAATATGTTGTCACACCAATGGATTTCATAGTACATTATTGCTTCTAAATAAATCAATAACATACGCAACACACAACACCGAGTTCGAGCGCATCACGACATACAAAACTATGTTTTCAAAAGAAGTTATGAGTTGTATTATCTAAATGTTGAATTTTATAAATTACATATATATTTTAACGACCATATTATTTTCATCTAAGACATAATATAAGCACAAATTCATTTTTTCAGATAAAGGAATTATTTTTCAGAAAATGCAATTTTACCATAATTTAATGGAGAGCCTTTTTTAAATAAAAAATTTGACACTTTTATATATTCAATTTTACAAAATAAACTACTTTTTTAGAATCATGACATAAATATATAGTTCTAAAAAAATTTGGTGTTTTCCTGATAACTTTGATGTTTGGGTGAATAGAAAAACATACTAAATTTTAATTGAAAAGTACTTTTTTAATAAAAATAATTTATCGTGTTAAATTATACATTTGAATGTTTTGGAAGTATAATTAAACTATAATTTTATCATTCCATACTATGTAGGTCATTATAAGTAATTTCACATTTAAATTTGGAATAAACACAATGTCAGTCATTTAATAGTTTTTACATTTTAAAACCCCGCCTTTTGGTTTTGATGATGGAAATTAATTTTAAATTAATAAATGAATCTTCTATGATTTCAATTTGGTAAAATAGAATTAATTATTTACTCAGAATATCAAAATTATCTCAGGGTTAATTTTTTGTATTTTTCTGCAATAATTCATCTTTTGATGAATAGTGAAAATACTATGTTATTATTTAAAGCTGACTTTATATATAAATAATTATTATTTTTATATAAATTTATATTAAGTAAATATTGATCTATAATAATAATATATGTTAAATATAATTAATAGGATTCCACTTATAATAATATTAGATGGAATTTTTTTATTGGACATATTAATATTTATTTACCCTCCTTCTAGGAGCACTTCCAAATTTTCATAAAACATAATTTTACCACTTCTGTGAGTTGAATTTCAAAAATCTGATAGACTTAGATACCATTATTATATAAAATTTTCTTCAATAAGATGAAATTATGATTTTCTGAATAGTATTTTTTAACTTTTATTTACCACAAATAAAAATAAATATTGTAATTAAGGGTAAAAATGATATTATAATTACCCGAACACATGTACTAATTCTATTGGAAAAGTTTAATTCGACCAAAATCAATCTTTGTAGTAAAATATGATCATATTTGGTCCACATGGATTAGATTAGGATGTTTATTATTATTTTATTTAAAGAAGAGTTAAAAGTGTTATATTCAATGTTTAATAACTAAACCATTTTTCATATAGGGTTACACATAATATTAGTTAGACTATAAATATTCATTATAAATATAAAAATATTACATACATAATATTTTATATTTATAATTTAATTTATTTATGACATAATGATGATGCAGAAATTATGTTATTAGTGAAAAATTAAAATCATTGATATTACAAATATCAAAATAAATGTAAATTGGGACTTCAGATGAATTACACTAATTTTATAGGTTAATATTAGATGTTATATTAGATTAGATAAATTTTTTTCGGAGTGATAATGTTGTTATGACTTTAACGAAAACATAATACCAAATAGTGTAAAAATTTTCAAAAATTAATTTTTAAATCAAATACTATATTATTGGTTGATATAATATTGCAACAAATATATTTTTCAGCAAAATGGATTTAATAAAATTATATATGTCATTAATGAACCACTTAAGGATCTCTCTGATGTTTATAGTATGTTTGTTATCCATATAGTGTATGTATACAAGAAGACACGATAAGTGTTAAACTATTTCACTAAGAGTTAAATATAAAAGATAAGGATAAAATAGTAACATAAACTTGTCTAAAACATATTGGTTGAGAGTATTTCAACCCATAACCACCTAGGTCTCGAAATAAATTCATTTTGAGCCATTATAAACCGAATATGTTTTTATAATAAATCAATATTTTATTCATTTCCCAAAGTGACACTCACAGCTCTTATAAAAAGAAACTTTCCATTCTATCAAAATGACACCTCCAAAGCCATTTGGCTTGGACATTCCTTACCCAAATAACCTCAAAACATCCCTCACATCAACCAATATTCCTTAATTTGATCAGAAATTCATCCTATTGTACCCTTTTGATCAACTCAAAAGGAAACACTGTAGAATATGTAATAATTTCACCACTCTGTTTCAAGTTCTGTTCTTCTTCTACTACCTCTTTATTTGTTATTTTAATACCAAAATAAAAACTATAGTAACTACTACATACTTTGATGCTATTATAAATATTTTACTACAATATTCATTATTCTATCCATCCTATAAATGAAAAATTCACCATACGTGTGTACGTATGGCTCACCATCTCCACGTCATGATGTATTTTGTTATTCAAACAATTCATTATGTTGATGTGTATAATAATGACTATCACTAATATAAATAAAAAATATAACACGTTAATGATTCTCTATATATGATATATCATTAAATTGCATATGATTTCACCATCAATATAATGGCATTGTCACTCGTGCATACGTACAGATTACCATATCCACAAACACGATGAGATTCATTCCCCTTCGTAATCATTCAAGAATAATATTCAATTTATGACTAAAAATAATGTTTAAGAACTTAATATCATTCTGGATATAAATCAAATACATATTATCCACAACAACCATGGTTTACCTACCCAAGAACATAATAGAGAACTGATAAGTTAACACCCGAAACGATGATACCACTAAAATATAATTAACAAATAAATATTGGAAGGTCATATATTTTAACATATTTATTTATATAATTCTTGTATAATTTAATAAAAAATATTTAAATATTTTATAAAATTTTATCAAACCCTCGACCAAGGATAAGTACTAGGTATGGGTTAATTCCTCAATTTCATTATTATTCAAGATTGTTTAGGTGTATGTTTTTACTAGGACTTATTTAATATCCATGTCCATGTTTCATTAAAGTGTTTTCAATTTGATTATTTTTAAGGTACTATTTTTCTAAAACATCATTTTAAATGTTTTAATGATTTATTATTCTAATCCATTATAATTGATGTCCATGTTTTTGAAAAAAAATTAAGGATTTATTTATATGGACATAAATGTTTTAAAATGTAAATTCACATCAAATGATTCAAATTGGTATAGGAAACATTAATTCAAAACTATCTTTTATATTAATTCCTGTATAAATTTTGTGACTTTTATATGATTTCATGAAAAAAGGATATTTATCTCAATGTTTTTTAATTATAATTTTCAACTCTGTCAATATCCATTATATAATATTATTTTCGATCGAGGTTGATTTATTATAATAAATTATTCTATATTGTATTGAATGACTTATGATATGTTTTACTATGGATGTGCTATTTTTATACCCTTTTTTATGGATAATGTATTGAAATTTTGTATACTTGATTTAATACAAATGTTGATGGTATGTTTAAACCTTCTCATATGGGGAATGAATTGGACTTAGTAAGTGATGGGTGGAGCAACTACAACTCCTCGATGCATCGGTAGGTCTCATTAGACAAACTAGTGTCTTGGCACAAGGCCTTAAAAAACTTATTTTTAGTCTTGGCATAAGTCTTTGACTATGTGCTTATAAAGTATAGCATTACGCATTCCATCATTATGAAATTGGATATGAATACTTCATTTGATTATTTGATAATGAGAATATCCATATGAATAATTAAATGAGATTATTTGATTTTTCATTGCCATATTATGCATAAGTTTAAGTTTAAAAGGATTGTGTTTTAGTTTTATACATTTACTTAAATGTTTATGCTTATTTTTGAATGTTTATACTATATTGTTATTCTTACTGTGCATCTGAGCTAACCCATTTCATATTTTTATTTTCCCAGGATTACAAGAAGTGTTTTATAATTGATATGCATGGTTAAAATAGGGGATTAATGGTGTTCTAAAATGATCATTTATGGTTTTTTTCAAGAATTCTATGTAACATTAATGTATGTAATCTCTTTTCCAAGACTAATAAACTGCTCAGTTTTTTGGGACTTGAGTCCATGTAATCATGCCATTGTATTAAAAAAATCCACTAACACTGGGATTCTAAGGTCAGGTCATTACAGTCGGAATTAGAGGAAGTTTATCAATAACCATGGAAACATGATTTTGAAAAAATATTAGTAGAGAACATTACCATAATATAAAATTTGAGAATTAGTATTGAAGAAATTCTTATAATTTTGGTAATGTAGTCATTTTGTGTATTTTCAAACCAATACATCCCTATCTTCATACAAGCAGGTAGAGGCAGATCTGGAACAGTTGTACCCAGGATTTAAAATTCTGACAACATTTTACGGGCTTGACCCAGGGTATCTTTCTACACGACAATGGGCCTTGTTGCACTCTTGGTTACGACACTACTGGGGGATATGCATAGGACACTTCACATTTTCATGAGAAGACATTATGATGGATTAAAGAGTAAATAATTCCTCAAAGGAAACATTTTATGATTATATATTATATGCATAATCTTTTTTATTTTATTTTAGGTATTTTAAAAGTTTGGAATTATGCCTTGCGATTAATAAAGTATCCTAGTGTATTCCATTTTTTTGAATTGGCACGTACTATAACGAATTAGAATTCCAGTAATACATATGATCAAAAGATTATTAAGGATGATATATTTCATTGTCTTAATCCAACATTTAAAATGGAAATATTCTCCCACATATTTTCATCATATGAATAAATATTATCATGTGTTAATAAGATATGTAAAGAATTCTTTGAGTCCTACGGCTTTAAATGAAAGGAAGAGAAGAAAAGGATGGAACAGAGAAGTATTGTTAAAGGGAAATGGATAATGAATGATTTTCCCATATGTGACAACTGGGGAAATAATCACTATGGTAAATGAATGAAGGGAATGAGAGTTTGTTATAATTGATTAGAAAAAGGATAGTAAGTATGTGATTTCATGGGTAACCAAAAGGATTCAAATATACAATGCCTCATCTGTAAGCTGATGGGACTCTATGCGAAACAATGTACAAATCAACAGAGTATACCCCAAATACAGCTATTGGATAATAATAAAGTTATGATACTACCAAATATAAAGAGTAATGATTAGAGTTCTTATGTTGTTATTAATGTACATTGTAATTTGAGTGTTGTATTAATAATGTATATGTTATAATTATTGGTGTATGTAAGATTTATATTGTAGTACTATTTCATTAAAAACCTGGGATTGTTTGAAACCAAGAAAAGTGACTCAATAGCAGGATAATTTTTTTGGAAAATAAATTTATGGGAGAAATAACAACCATAATATAGTTGTGATATTTAGGTAGTCATTTTGGAATAATATATGATTGAATTTGATAAATTATATTTAATATTCTTGACTACCTTAAAACAAATTAATGATTTGTATATTCAATCATTGTTGTTTTTAAAAAAACAATTTGATAGGAGTATATCTAGTATTCTATAAATAATAAGGGATAATGAATGAAGTCAATAAGGTTTTTTTGGTAATTAAGGGTGTTAATGTTTTTTAAAAGAATACATGTGGAAGATATTCAACTATTATTACCTGTAAAAATGGATCTTCATTGTATTTACCTTCCTTATAAATTTTGAACAGTGAGTTTGGACAGAAGTATTTTGGATAAGTATAAAGGATGGAATAGATTATGTTTTTCATCAGATACTATTTTTAAGGTTAAATAATTTCATTTGATTATTTTTTCTTTGTCATATAAAAGACAACCCCGAGGTTAGGTGACAACCCGCTGTGTCCAGCAATATCTGGAGACTTAAACCCACAGCCAATGGGAAACAAGGTTGGATCACCCACCACTGCCATTTGTGATGTCCCGGATTGTATAATGTAGTTTTAAAAAAAATCTGAATAATGAAATATAAATTCATTATTTTTGTAACCCTATACGATAAGGATAAATAGAATATTTTTGAATTCTATTATATTTTGTAGTGAAAGATGCGTTTGTGGTATAAATTAGTTGAAGGACGAAACTCTACTAGTCAAGAATAATATTTCCCCTCTTATTCTATGAATAAATTAATTCTTAAAATTTAGGGAAGGGATCTTGAAACCAAAAACGTGTTATCATAATACATAATTTATTGTTGAACTGAAGATATTTGAAATCATCATAGATTGATGTCTTTGAGGCCCTCAATGTTACATGTATTCATGATTGATGACCTCAATCAGTCCCTATAAATATTTACATTTTTCCTCTAATTATGTGTCTATAATTGACACCAATGTTCTCCTAATCAAGATCATAATTTGTTGGTTAATTTTTCATTTCCATTTCCCTCTTATTAAGACTAAATTTTATTAAACCAATTTCTGATGTGGGTTTCCCCTAAGGTATTTTTCTATTTTTAATAATTTATTTTTTAATGACAATTTACAATTTCAAGGATAAAATTGATTGATTGAGATGAGAATGTAACACACCAAGATTCCATAGTACGTTATTTTTTTCAGAAATAATTTAATGACATACGTTGCACACTACACCGAGTTTGAGCGCACCATGACTTACCAAAATAGATATTCAAAAGAGGTTATGAATACTATTATATAAATTTTGAATTCTATATATTATATATAAATTTTAACATCCATATTATTTGTTTTTAAGACATAATATAAGAACAAATTGTTTTATTCAAAAAATGGAAGTAATCTTTAGAAAAAGAATTTTTACCACATTTTAATGGTGAAACCTTTTTAAATCCAATATTGGACACTTTTATATATTACATTTGACAAAATAATCTTATTCCTTATAATAGGGACATAAAAAATTAGTTTCAAAAATAATTTGGCCTTCTTTTGATAACTTTCATATTTGTGTGAATAGTGAAAAATAATAAATTTTATTTGAAAATAACTATTTTAATCATAAAAAGTTATATTGATAAATTATAATTTTTTATGTTATGGAAGTATAATTAGATTATATTTTTATCATTCATTACAATTTAGGTCATTATATGTAATTTCAAATTTAAATTTGACATAAACACATGTCAATAGTTTGATAGTTTTTACTTTTTAAAAATCCACCTATTGGTTTTGACAATGGGAAATAATTTTACATTTATAAATGAAACTTCCATGTTTTTAATTTGGTAAAATAGACCTCATTTTTGAATTCAAATTATCAAAATTATCTTAGGGTGTTGTTTTTGGTATTTTTCATCAAAACGTTCAATTTTTTATGAATAGTGAAAACACTACATTATTATTTATGAACAAAATTTTTTTAAATAATTATTTAATTTATTTAATTTTTTTTTTAGTAAAAAATATATATAATATTTATATATGTTCAATTTAATTCACTAGAGTCAATTTATTAATAATTAGATGTATAAAATTTTATTGAACTTTTTAACTTTTTTTACCAAAATTCTAGGAGAATTTGTAATTTTCCATAAAATATATTTATACAGATTCTGTGATTATAATTTCAAAATTCCGAGAGACACGGTAGTAATCATTATGTAAAATTTTGTTCAATAATATGAAAAAAAATTTGTGAATTGTTTCTTTGGACTTTTATTAACCACACTTAAAAGTAAATAGGGGAATTAAGGGTAAAACTGATATTATATTTACCCAAAAACTTTTATAAATGCTATTTGATTAGTGTAATTCAACCAAATACAACCTTAGGAATATAAGGTAATCATATTTGATCAAATTGGATTAGATTATGACATTTATTATTATTTTATTTAAGGAAGAATTAAATGTTTTAAATTCAATGTTAAATAACTAAAACATTTAGAATATAGGGTTACGCAAAACATAAATTCAAATATAAATATTCATTATAAAACTAAAAATATTTCCTAAATAATGGAATATGATTTATTTTTTAGTTTTTTACGACACATTGATGATTCAGTAATTACATTATTAAAAAATATTAAAATAGTTGATATTATAAATATCCAAATAAATGTAAATTGAGACATCTGATGAATTCCACTAATTTTCTATGTTAATAAGAAATGATAGGTTTTATTATATAAATTTTTTCGAACTAATAAGGTAGTTTTGAATTTCAAAAAACAAATACCTAATAGTGTTAAAATTGACATAAAATAATTTTTATAACAAAAACTATATTATTGGTTAACATAATATTCATAAAAATATAATGTTCATCCAATTAGATTAAATAATATTATACATGTCATTAATGAACCACCTGTTGTTATCTTCTATCTTTAGAGATTGTTTATTAACCTTATAGTGTAATAATTCAAGAAGACGCCGTAAAAGTTAAACAATTTTACAAAGAGTAAAATCTAAATGATAATGTTTAAATAGTATCCTAAAAATACATAAAACGTATTGGTTGAGAGGCTTTAGAAGAATAACAACCTCAGGATCGAAATAAATTCATTTATAGTCATGATAAACTGAATAGGATTGTATAATTAATTAATATGTTAATAGTTTTTTAATGTGACCTTCACACTTCTTATAAAAGGTCACATTAATTTCACATAAAATCACACCTCCAAATCAATTTGGCTCGGAGAACCCCTAACAAAATATCCTCCCAACACCCCTCACATAATCCTATTGTCCTTACTTTGATCAATAATCCATCCTGAGGATCCATTTTGATCAACCCAAAAGGAAAAACCTGAAGAAGAGATAATAATTTCACCACCCTCTTTCAAGTTCGTTTCCTCTTCCACTTTTTATTTCATTGTTGTTTCCATAATAAATTAATATCTCTAGTAAGTTCCTAATAATGTGATGTAATTTTAGATATGGTACGACCATATTCATTATTCTATCAGTCCTACAAATGACAAAGTCACCATACACGCGTACGGACGGCTTACCGTCTCCAAGTCGTGTGTTGTTTGTTATTCACACACTAAATTATTTGGATGGGTATAATAATGATTATAAATAAGTTAAATAATAAATATAACATGTAATGATTCATGTATATATAATATTCCATCCAATTACAAATGATTTCTCCATCAATATAATGATATTTCTGCCCGTGCGTACGTACGGATTACAGTCTCCACGAACATGATGTGATTCATACCACATTGTAATAATTCAAGAAAAAATTTCATTTATGATTAAAAATAATTCTTAAGAACTTATTATCAGTGTTTAAATGAATCAAATACATCTTATCCATAACCAACATGGTTTATGTAACCAAGCATATAAAGGAAAACAGATCAGTTAACACCCAAAATGATGATACAACTAAAATATTATTAACAAATGAATATTGGAATATCATATATGATATAATATTTATGTATATTATTATTGTATAATTAAATAAAAACTATTTATCTATTATACAAAATATTAAATTTCCCTTGATGAAGGAAAAGTATAAGGTTATGGTTAATTCCTCAATCTCATTATTATTCATGATTTTTTTTTTGTATGTTTTGATTGGGAAATATTTATTATCAATGTTGATGATTCATAAAAGGGTTTTTAAAGGGATTAATTTTAAGGGTCAATTTTTTTAAAACATCATTTTAAATGTTTTAAATATTTATTCTTTTAAACATTTCACATTAATGTCCCTATTTTCAAAACTGTTTGAAGGATTTATTTATATAGACATGAATGTTTTAAAATGTTAATTCCTTTCGAAGGATTTAAATTCATATATGAAAATAAAATTCAAAACTATCTTTTAAATGAATTCTTTTATAAATTTTGTGGACTTTAAATTATTTCCTAAAAAATGGATAATTCTATAAAATATTTTTACTGATAAATTCGAACTATGTCAACATCCTTTATGGGATATTATTCCTGATTGAGGTTGATTTATTATAATAAAAAAATCCATATTTTAATGAATGAGTTATGATATTTTTTAATGTGGATGTGCTATTTTTATACCATTTGTGGTTTATAGTTAATGTATTGACATTTCTTATGATAGTTTTAATATGAATGTTGATGTTATGTTTAAACCATTTCAGATGAGGAATGTATTCGACTTTGTAAGTGATGGGTGGAGCCCGTTATAGCTCCTCAATGCATCGGTAGATATTTTGAGACAAACTAGTGTCTTACCAGAAGGCCATGACAAAATATTATTTTCAGTCTTGGCCCATGGCCTTCACTATGTGGTTATGAAGGCTATCATTATGTATTACTTCATTATAAAATTGTTTACGGATATTACATGTGATTATTTGACGAGTAGAATCTTTTTTTGAATAAGTAAATGGAATTATTTGATTAATATTTTCCATATTATGCTGAATATAATGTTTAAAAAGCATTTGTTTTAGTTTAATACATTGCCTTAAAAGTTAACGCTTATTTATGAAACTTTCCTCTATTTTGTTATCCATTCAGAGATTCTGAGATCTCCATTTTCTTATGTTTAATTATACCATGATTAGAAGAAGTGTATTATGATAGATAAGCAACGTTATGCTAGGGTATTAATGACGTTCTCAAAGGATCCTTCATGTTATGTTTTTTTTCTAATGTGTAATGTAATGTTCATGTATGTAATCTATTTCCCAAGACTTTTAAACAGATTGGTGTTTTGGGACTTGATTCCTTGTAATCATCCTAACGTTTTAAAATAATTCACTGACTATGGTCTTCTGGGTTTGGGCCTTTAAATAAATAGATACAATGTAATTATAATATTCAAACAAAAAATGTAATAGGATAATTTTTAAAATAAATTGTATTCTACAATAGAAAAATACCATTAATATAAATTACGTACTTACACATTCTTCATTAACATATACATTTAGATTAATTACCAATATTATGTATATATTTCATAACTTTCATTATCCTATTACAACCAATATATTAAATGTATATATGATAATATAACATTATTTATTATATTCATGGTGTTTAGTAACAATAATGTTAACAAACATGAATATTTTACATAAAGAGAAATATTTTCAAAAGTATCTAGGTGTTCTATTTCCTAATGGTTTGATCAAATATTTTTGATAAATTATTATTTTGATAATATTAGGATGATTACATGAATCCTATTTATCTACCACAAACTAATTAATTTAAAATGACATAATGAATTCTCCTATGATATCATTAGAAGTCTCTCAAATGATGGATTAAAATTAAGTTATGATGATTAGTATATAATAAAAATTTAATATCCATTGGGTGTTCTATGATGATATAATGTATGCTTTAGAATGTGTTCTTTGTAACTTAGTTATTTCATGAATTAGAGTTCTCATAGTTCAGTTAATTGGAACTTACAAACTAAATTATCCCTTTACAAAAGGAATAACTTATTACTCCTCAAGTCGAAACATACACATTAATGTTCCCCTTTCATTTTTGGGGACTTATAACCTAATTGATATTATTATTGAAAATCCCTAAGCCCATGTGTTATGTGGTAGTTGTGAGAAATGAGGGATAGATAATGATCAATTTTATTACATTATGATTGAAATATATTTTTATTATAATCACATTATGGTGATTTTATGTGGATATCGCTCCTCGGGGAGGATTCCTATGTATCCTATTTATTATAGTGATCAGAGATGACATTATCCCCTTGATCGGGGAAAACATTCTAAGGATTCTATGTTTGTTCGGTCATACAAACCTTGTGTGGAAATGGTTATCAAAAAATAGTACATCCTATTGAATTTTTTCTATTTATTAAGGTTATAAAATGATGTTGGTGTCCCACCTAGAAGACATAGTACGACCCATATGGTGTGTCCGGGATGCCATTGCATGGCCATGTTAGTTTTTATAGAGAATGTTTCATGTTTTAGCTAACATCCCTATTGGATGTCATGAGTCCCAATTGATATGTACATGGATTGTTTGAGGTCGTGAATGAATCACACTAATGGTCTCTTGAGTGCTGTTATACCTTGCATGTATATGCCCACAAGGAATGGTTTACATGATCAGGATTCATTTTGTGAGTTAGGTGATGAATCTGAAGGTCCTCCTGAGAGATAGTAAGACTTATCATAGAGGGTGTCACATGTCATTGAGGACTCCCATTGAGGGAATCACATGATTCATTCAAACTGTATGGAGGGTATCATGAGTCGAAGCTGAATTACACAAAGAACCTCATGAGAGATTCCATGACATGGCCAGGTGTAGGAGTCGGACATGGATGACATGATCAATAACTATTATATGATTCAGGTGATGTTTTTTAAGGATCAAACATTTCTTGGATGATAAATCCTCGTGGAAATTGATGATATAATGTTTTTATGTCTTATAGGACCATTTGAACTTCTCTGATCTGTATAGAAACTTTTTCATAACCAAAATGACATACTGAAGGGATATCAAGAGATCTTGATAACATATCATGTTTATGTAATATGACATGGACAATTTTTTTGATGTGAATGAGGTTAGGAGAACTAGTTTTTAGATTATTTCTTCAACAATTACAATTTTTAATCATATTGTGGATTCCATATTTTAATTCAACTTTAGATTATTTTAAGTATAGTGAGATCATATGGGTGTGAAGAATATTCTTCATATACCATATAAGAGACCCTTCACTTGATCTATAAATGATCATGTGAATTGATTTATGTTTACGTCATTATTAGATACATTGAATGCAGGTATATTACCTTATAAGTGAATTTTTTTCCCGATGATCAGTTGATCTAAGAAATTCTCCCTCGAACATGGTTGAAATACATTAATTTGTTTTTGAGAGTTCAATATTCTCCTTGTGGTTGGGGTGGGTAATATATATGATTGACCACCTAGATTTTTCACCTTTTATCATGGATTATCTAGAGACAATATAATCTAGAATTGGTGAAGGGTTTTGAATCGACATTTCTTAAATGAATCATTTTTTTTGAATCATTCTGAGGAAGTCGTATGATTTCCAGAAACCATGATTCCATACCATTAATGTTCTAATTATAGTATTATAGAAAATTAATGGGGACATTGTTGTCTCATACGGGTCTGTTGAATGTCTTCCATTTTTTCATATTTAAATGTACAAAGTATGTTTATTAAATCAATTCTGAAACTGAAAGTAACCTGTGGGATGCTTTTTTCATTTCTTGTCATGTTTGGAATTTTCATAAGACCCTGATGCAGACAACCTTGGCGCATCAAAAATTATTTATGATTTTGATTGATATCTCATGCAATATTTTTTATCCAATTTGATTTGATTTTACATAGGATATGGATTATGTTTTTTTAGGGATTTTTAGGACATATTCTATATTTTTTGGGGGATGTATCATATGACCAATATGGTTTATATTTGTGTTTTCATTATTTTCATGGATAGACTCATATATTTTATATTATGAGAGAAAAAGAAATTTCATGTGTATATATAGACACACCCAAAGCCTTCTTCGTAATGAGGGAGATTTGATGATGGGATCCAATGAGGCGAGGCAGACATCAGCTAGAACTCTTGTTGTCTTTTGAAAGTTCAGTAGAACATTTCACATCTTTTGAGAACTGCAATTAGCTCACACCACATCTATTTTATTTATTTTTATTTTTAAAGGGCCCATAGGTCTAGTGAGATAGAATGGATGTCTATATTGATAATTATCCTCCCCATAGGTTATGTGTCGCATGATATTTTACCAACATAATAAGACTCCACCTATGGAATATGTTACTCCTATTATTGATTAAATTTTGGTTGGTTTGTATAGAACATTCCAACGATAAACTGGGTGACATGGGGGAAGTCATTTGTTCATCCCCATGTGACCACCGACATTTGGGATAGTGTTTATATAATATGGAAGCCTAATTGAAAGAGGAACCATTCGAGTTGCTACAAGTTATATACCACATGTGGAGTTTTAGAATGACATTAAAATGGTCACGTGGTTGCAAGTACATTGGAATCTCAAACGATCCCCATGTCTTGGTTGCATTCTCCTTCCTTTACATTTTCTGGAAGAGTAATTCTAATACACATGTATTTATTCGTATGTTGATTTTCTGATACCTATTTGGATTTTTTCAAAAACCCTCCTCCTAAGATATATATGTGGGAATAAGGGATTGATTATGGGGAATTAATGTTCCCACCTATGTTGTTGGATGTTTCATGAATCAGTGTATTAGGTGACATTTGGTCTACTAGGTGACGTTTGTTCTTTCATTAAAAATAATATATATATTGGGGGAAGAATAAAATTCATTCCATATATCACCGCTTTTATATAGAAATATCACCACTGTCTCGATCACATACCTTTATCCTATGACAATTCCAGATCCCCGATCATGACGCCCATTCATGAGCATGTGTATCAATCCAGTTTTTACAGAGCTTTTCTACAAGACAGTTTCTTTGTAATGTGAATGTATGACTCAACCAAAAACTTATACTTGGTAATTTCAAGAACACATTATGTCATTATAACTAGGGGATTCATGGGATCCACTAGAGCGA
Organism: Viscum album; assembly: GCA_963277665.1. Taxonomy (NCBI): domain Eukaryota; kingdom Viridiplantae; phylum Streptophyta; class Magnoliopsida; order Santalales; family Viscaceae; genus Viscum; species Viscum album. The sequence continues at coordinate 1,329,252,628 of OY728130.1, forward strand.
TCATATTATTGATATTATTTTCTTGACATTGTTCAGGTCATGCAATCATGAGTCTCCTTGTGGGTCACCAAATTTTTGCAGTTCCATATGAGGATTATGTGACTTGTGAATCCTTTGGATAATATGAGATTTATGAGGTCCTTGTGTGGTTTATAAACCAAAATTTTAATCATGATATGTGTATCAACCCATGATTTCATAGTACGTTATGTCATTAATGTTATTTAATAGCTTGTGCTACACGCAACACCGAGTTTGAGTGCATCACAACATACCAAACTAGCCGTTCAAAAAGCGGTTATGAATAATATTACCATAATATTGAATTTTATATATTCCTTATAATTTTGACATCAATATAATGTGTTTTATATATATAACACAATAAAAAATTCAATTTTTTACATAAATATGGTTTTTAAAAAAATGAAATTTTACAACCATTTAATGGTGAGCCATTTTTAAAACCAATATTTGACATTTTTATATATTAAATTTAATGAAATTAAATTATTATTTAAAATTGGGAGCTAAAATTTAGTGTGGATAAATTTTTGGTACTTTTCTGATAACTTTTTATTTTGATGAATAGTGAATAATACTATGTTTTAATTGAAAACAGCTTTTTTAATCAAAATAATCTGTTGTGTTAAATTAGGGATTTGAATGGTTTTTAAGTATAATTGGATAATATTTTAATTATTTAATTCAATGTAGTTCATTATATGTAATTGCACATTTAAATTTGACATAATTAAATTTCAATCATTTGATAGTTTTTTCTTTTTAAAAAACACGATTTTTGGTTTTGAGAATGGGAAATAAATTTAAATTAATAATTTTAACTTATATGTCTTCAATTAGGTAAAATAGACTTCATTTAGGAATTTATAATATGAAAATTATCATAGGGTGAATTTTTGGTATTTTTCCGAAAGCATTCAATTTTTTATAAATAGTGAAAAACACATCATTATTATTTAAATCGATTGTTTTATTTATCTAATTAGTTATATTATATTAATTTAACTTAGATAAAAATATACACATAATACCTATATATGTTCAATATAATTCGTTGAAGTCATTTCATATTAAATTTAGTTATATACAATTTTATTTAACATTTTACCGCCTTTTACCCACCTTCTAGGAGCATTGGAAAAGTTGCATAAAACTTAATTTTACCCCTTATGTGAATTGAATTTCAAAAACCCAGGAGGCACGGTTGACATTAGTAAGTAAAATTTGGTTTTATAAGACGAAAATAATTTTTGGAGAATGGTAACTTTTGAATTTTATTTACCACTTTTATAATCAAATAGTGTAATTAAGGGTAAAAATGATATTATAATTACCCTAACACATGTCCCAAATTAATTTGATAAGTTTAATTCAACTGAGAAAAATCCTAGGAATAACATTTTATACTCATTGGTCCACTAGACTTATATTAGGACATTTATTATTGTTTTATTTAAAGAAGGTTTAAAAGTGTTAAATTCAATGTTTAATAACTAAACCATTTTTAATATAGAGTTATAAATAAGATACATTTGACAAAAAATATTCATTATAAATATAAAATAATTTCCTACCTCATGGTATTTTATTTATAAGTTTCAAATATTAAATTATTATATTAATTTATGACACAATTATAATATAGTTATTACCTTCTTATTGAAATATTAAAATAATTGATATTATAAATATCCAAATAATTCAAAATTGATACTTATGATAAAATTCACTAATTTTATAGGTTAAAATGACATGTTATGGTTTAATAGATTATTTTTTTCGATGTGACAAGGTTTTTTTGATTTTCACAAAAACAAAATACCAAATAGTGTCAAAATTGTCATAAAATAATTTTTAAAACAAATACTATATTATTGGTTGATACAATATTCCTACAAATTATATGGTCCTGAAAAAGGATTAAATAAATTTATATATGTCAGTAATCAAACACTTTAGGTTCCCTTGGATTTTTATAATCTGTTTGTTAACTATATACTATAAGAATACAAGAGGACACGGAAAAAGTAAAACTATTTAACAGAGAGTTAAATTTAAAAGATAATGTTAAACTTATAACCTAAACTTTCCTATAACCTATTGGTTGAGAGTATATTGACCCATACACACCTAAGGATCGAAATAAATTCATTTGTATCCATTATAAATAGAATACGATTATATTATAAATTAATATTTTAATCTTCTCCTAAAGTGACCCTCACCCATCTTATAAAAGGGCACTTCCCTTTCTATCAAAATCACACCTCAAAAACCATTTGGCTTGGCTAACCCCTGACTAATTATCCTCCCAACATCAATCAAAAAAACCTAGAGTCCTTACATTTATCATAAATCCAACCTAAGGAGGCCTTTTGATCAAATAAAAAGGAAACACCCAAAGAAGAGATAATAATTTCACCACCGTCTTTCAATTTCTTTTCTTCTTCCATTTCCTATTTTATTATTGTTTCTATACCAAAATAATAACTCAAGTACCTTTTACATACTGGGATATTATTATAAATATGTTAAAACCATATTTTTTATAGCATACATCCTATATACGATAATGTAACTATATGTTTGTACGTACGACTTACCGTCTCCACATCGTTGTGTAGTTTGTTATTCAAACACATCATTTTTTGGATGGGTATAATAATGAGTATAACTGATGTAAATAATAAATTTAACATGTTAATAATTATTTATATATGATATACCATCCAATTACAAATGATTTCACCATCAATATAATGTTATTATTCCTCGTGCGTACGTACGGATTACCATCTCCATGACACGACTATATTCATTCCCACATTCACCATCCAATGAGGTTTACAAAAATATATATTCTTAATAAGTATGTAATATGTGAAATAATAATTCTACATGAGATATATATATATATATATCTGTGTGTTTGTGTGATTGTTTGTTTTTTCTTACATATATCTTATTCAATTACTTCTGTTCAATATGATATTAAAACAGAAACAGCATTTATGCGTACGTACAACCAACTGTCTCCATAAACGGTGCTTTAAAATTCATATATCTAGCTATTTTAAATATTTATATACTAAATATATATGCTATATAAATCAAATTTTATATTCTACATGTATTTAAATCATGATCTGAATGATATTATCATGAATAACAAGTTAAAACACGTACGATAAGGAAATCAATTATTACCGAAAATGTTAATTTAACCTGGAAATCATTATTAAATGGTTAGTATAAAGTCATAAATTAATCATGTATGATATAAAAAAATATGAATATGGTTATTTTATAATTTAATAATACAATGGTCATTATACAGGACGATCAACATACCCTCTACCAAAGGAAAGTGTAAAGAAAGGATTAATTTCACAATCTATCTACTATCTGAGGTTGTCATTACGTATGTATTTACTAGGACATATTTATTATCAATGACCACATTTCATAAAATAGTTTTCAATAGTATTCATTTTAAGGGAATTTTTTACTAAAACATCATTTTAAATGTTTTAATTATTTATTCTTATAAACCATTCTCATTAATGTAAATATTTTAAAAAGTGTTTTAATGATTTATTTATATTGATAGGAATGTTGTAAAATGTTAATTACATTAAAATATTTCAAGTGTTATGGGATAATTTTATTGAAAACTATCTTTTAAATGAATACCTTTATAAATTATGTGAATTTTAAATGATTTCATGAAAAAGGGTTATTTCTCACAAATTTTTTTACTAGTCAGTTTCAACTATGTCAACATATTTAAAAGATATTATTCTTGATCAAGGTTGATATATTATGATAAAAATATTTCATTTTGTATTGAATGTTTTGTGATATGTTTTATTGTATATGTTTAATTTTTATACCATTCACGGTTTATGGATAATTTATTGACTTTTCATATTTTAGTTTTAATACGAATGTTTATGTTATGTTTAAATCTTTTCATATGTGGAATGCATTGAACTTATTATGTGAAAGTTGGATCCCGCTATAGCTCCTTGATGCATTGGTTGATATCATGAAAAAAACTAGTTTCTTGGCACAAGATCTCGATAAAATATTATATGTACACTTGGCATGAGGCCTTAACTATGTGGTTATGAATTCTAGCATTATGCATTACATCATTATGAAATTGTATATTGATATTAAAATTGATTATTCAACTATTAGAATATCAAATTGAATAAGTAAATGGAATTATTTGATTTCAATATTCCATATTATGCTGAATTTTATGTTTAAAAAGATTTTATTTGAGTCTTATACACTTCTTTAACTGTTTTTGCTTATTTATGAAAGGATATGCTATATTGTTATCCTTAAAAAAATTTTGAGATCACCCCTTTCTATGATTTATTTTTACCAGGTTTGGAAGATATATATTATGACAGACCTGCAGGGATAGTCAGAGGGTTATTAATGTGATCAATGATGATAATTATGATGTAGTTTTTTTAGTTTATAATGTCATCTAATGTTCATATATGTAATCTATTTTTTAAAACTTCTAAATGGAACGGTCCTTCGGGGCTTTATTCATTGTATCATGCTAACATTTTCTAATAATGCACCAAATCTGTGTAATATGGTTCGGGGGGAAACAGATGGTATCATAGAATGTTTAGCAACAACCTTGGAAATAGATTAATATAAACACAGATTAGAGAAAATTATCCTAAGATAGACTTTGAGGATTAGTATATAAGAACATCCTAAAATAATTTAATGTAGAGATTTTGTGTATTTTCCATGAAATACATCCTTGTCTAGATACGAGCTGGAAGAGGCGGTTCTGGCATAGATATACCTTGGAGTGAAAATCTGATAAGGAGTTTCTGGCGTGACCCGAGGTATCTTTGTATATGATAATGGGCCTTGCTAAAATCATGGTTACATCACTCCCTGGGGATATGCTTAGGAGAATTTATCTTTTCATTACCAGACATTATGAAGGATTTAGCATTAAATACTTACTCAAAGAAAACATTTTATGATTATAGATTATGCATAGTCTTTTCAATTTACGTTAGGTGTTTTACAAGTTTGGAATTATGCATTGAGATTCATTAACTAACCTAGTGTACGCCATTGTATAGAAATGGAGCCTAGTAGAATGAATGAAAATTCCATCAATAAGAAAGATTGATATATTATAAAGGATCTTATCTTTGGTCGAATTAATAAACCATTTAAAAGGAAAATATTCTCCCACATTTTCTGATCATATGATGACATAATATCTAATGATTCTAAGATAAGTAAAGAATTATTTGTGTATTATAGATTTGAAGGAAATCAAGAGAAGAAAATGATTGAAGAAAGAATGATGGATAAAAGGAAGAGTGAAAAGAAGGATATTCTTATATATGATAATTGTGGAAAGAATCACCATGGTAAATTCAAGAAGGGAATGTGAGTTTGTTATAAGTGTGGAGAAAAAGGACAGCAAGTCTGTGAATTCTAGGGTAAGAAAAAGGATTCAAATTTAAAATGCTTCATCTGCAAGGAGTTGGGACACTATGAAAATTAATGTCCAAATCATCAGAGTATAACCCAAATGCTCCTACTAGATAATAATCAGGTTATGTTACAACTGAAGATGAAGAAGAATGATTAGATTTATTTTATTGTTTTTAAAATATTGTGTCATTTGAGTATTGTATTAATGATGTACATGTTATAATTATTATAGATTATATAAGGGTTCTACTATAGAACTATTTCATTAAAAACCTGACATTGTGTGGAACAAAGAAAAGTGACACAATAGAAGGTCAATTTTTTTGGAAAATAAATTGTTGGGAGAAAGAATAACCACAATACTTTTTTGATACTAAGGTAGTGATTTTGGAATAATTTATGATTGATTAGGATAAATTATATTGGATATTATTCACTACCTTGAAACTTATTAATGATTTGTATATTCCATCATTGTTGGTGTTTATAACATTTTTTGATATAAATAGTATATCTAGTATTATATAATGAATAATGGATAATGAATGTTATTAATAAGGTTTTATGGTAATTTAGGGTGTGACAGTGTTTTAATATAATACACTATGAAGATATTCACATGTTATTACATGAAAAAAATGGATCATCATTATGTTTACCTTCTTTATAAATTTTGGACATTGAGTTTGGACAGAATTATTTTGCATAAGTCTAAAGGTTAGTATCGATTATGTTTGACATTGGATACTATTGGTAATGTTAATCCATTTCATGAGATTATTTTTGTATTGTCTTATAAAGGAAAACCCTGAGGTCGGGTGACAACTCGTCATGTTCGGCAAGGCCGCGAGACATGAACCCACAACCAATGGGCGACAAGGGTGGATCACCTACCACTGGCATATTTGATGTACTAGTTTGTATAATGTATTTTTTTTAATTAGTCTGAAAAATGAAATATCAAGTCATTATTTTTTGGAACCCTGTACGATTAGGATAAATTGAATATTTTTGAATTCTATAATCTTTAGGAGTGAAAGATGCGTTTGTGGTACAAATTAGTTGAAGGATGAAACTGTACTTGTCAAGTATAATTTTACCCCTCTTATTCAATGAATATATATACTCATAAACATTAATGAAGAGATCTTAAATCCAAAAATGTGTTATCCTATTACCTAAAGTTATTTTGAAATGATGATATTTTAAATCATCATAGATTGATGGCTTTGAGGCCCTCAATTTTACATTTTTTTGTGATTGATGACCTCAATCACTCCCTATAAATATTTAAATTTTTCTCCAAATATGAGTCTCTAATTTCCGAAAAATTTCTCATAATAGAGATCCTAATTTTTTGGTACTTTTTCATTTCCATTTTTCTCTTATTAAGACTAAATTTTATTAAACCAATTTCCAATGTGGGTTTTCCCCTAAGGTATTTTTCTATTTTTAATAATTTATTTTAGAAGAAAAATTTACAATTGCAAGGATGATATTTATTTATGGAAGGAAGAATGTAACACCCCATGATATCATAGTATGTTATTTCTTCAAAATAATTCAATGACATACAACACACGTTACACCGAGTTCGAGCACACCACGACTTACCATGTAGCTGTTCAAATGTAGTTATGAATAGTATTATATATTTTTTGAATTTTATATATTCTATATAAATTTCAACATCCATATTATTTTTTAACACATAATTTAAGAAAAAATTCTTTTATTCAGATAAAGGAAGTATTCTTCAGAAAATGCAAATTTTTCTCCTTTTTAGGGTCAACCCTTTTCAAATCCAGTATTAGAAGCTATTATATATTCAATTTGAAAAAAACTAAACTTATTCATTATAATCTTAACATAAAAAATTTAGTTTTGATAAATTTTTTTCCTTTTTTTGATAACTTTCATATTTGGGTGAATAGTAAAAAATACTAAATTTTAATTGAAAATAACTTTATTAATCAAAATAATTTATATAATAAAATTATAAATTTGAATGGTATGGAAGTATAATTAGATTATATATTTATCATTCAACACAATTTTTGTTTATATGTAATTTCACATTTATATTTAACAAAAACACATGTCAATCATTTGATTGTTTTTAAATTTTAAAAACCCACCTTCTGGGTTTAACAACAGGAATTCATTTTAAATTAATAAATGCAACTTCCATGTTTTTAATTTGGTAATGTATATTTCATTTTTGAATTCAGAATATCAAAATTATCTTAGGGTGATGTTTTCGTTTATTTATGAAAACATTCAATTTTTTATGAATAGTAAAAAACACTACATTATTATTTAAAACTGACATTTTATTTTTTTTAATTATTTATTTTATTTAAATTTATTTTAAGAAGAATTAGATATTTAAAAACCATATTAGTTCAATATAAATCATTGGAGTGAATTTTTATAAAATCAGATGTATAAAATTTTATTGAACATTTTATCTTTTTTTGCACACCTTCTAGGAGAATATACAATTTTGCATAAAACATACTTTTACCGCTTCTGTGAGTATAATTTCAAAAAACCAAGAGACATGTTTTGAATCATTAAGTAAAATGTGGTTCTATAAGATGAAAACATTTTTTTCTCAATAGTTACTTTGGACTTTTATTAACCATAGATAAAAGTAAATAGGGAAATTAAGGGTAAAAATGATATTATAATTACCCTAACACATTTCTTAATTCTATTGGATTAGTTTAATTAAACAAAAAACAACCTTAAGAATAATATATGATCATCATTGGTCCACTTGGATTAGATTAGGATACTTATTATTATTTTATTTATAGAATAGTTAAATATTTAAAATTCAAACTTTAACAACTAAACGATTTTTAATATAGGGTTACATAGAATATAAATTAAACTATAAATATTCATTAGAAAGCTAAAAATATTTCCAAAATAATGGAATATTATTTATTACTTAATTTATTTATGACACAGTGATGATGCTGTAATTACATTATTAATGAAATATTAAAATAATTTATATCATAAATATCCAAATTATTGTAAATTGACACATCTCATGAATTCCACAAATTTTTTAGGATAATATGACATTTTAGGGTTGATTATATAAATTTTCATCAAAGTGATAAGTTTTTTATGAGTTTCACAAAAAATACCAAATAGTGTGAAAATTGACATAAATTAATTTTTAAAAGAAATACTATATTATTGGTTGATATAATATTCTTAAAAATCTAAGGATCGGAAAATATGTTTACATAATTTTATATATGTCAGTAATGAAACACTTGTGGTTTCGTGGATGTTTACAAAACTATTATTAATCATATAGTGTAATAATTCATGAATAAATGTTAAGAGTTATATTATTTAACTAAGAGTTAAATCTAAAAGATAAGGTTAAAATAGTTTACTAAACTTGTTTTAACCCATTTGGATGAGAGGATTTTGACCTATATCCACCTAAGGATATAAATTAATTCATTTTTAGATATTATAAACTGAATAGGATTGTATAATTAATTAAAATATTAATCGTTTCCTAAAGTTACCCTCACACATCTTAAAAAAGGTCACTTTCCCTTCACATAAAATCACACCTCCAAATCCATTTGGCTAGGTGAACCCCTGCCCAAATATCCTCCCAACTTCCCTCACATAAAAATATTTTCCATTCTTTGATCAAAAATCCAACCTAGGTAGCCCTTTTGATCAACACAAATGAAAACACCCAAAGAAGAGATAATAACTTCACAACCCTCTTTCAAGTCATTTTCTTCTTCCCCTTCCTCTTTCATTGTTGTTTCCATACAAAAATAATAACTCCAGTAACTCCTTCTTAATGTGATGTAATTATAAATATGGTACAATCGTATTTTTTTAGACTATAATTCCTATAAATGACAAAGTCACCATACGTGTGTATGTACGGCTTACCGTCTCCACGTCGTGTGTAGTTGGTCATTAAAACAATAAATTATTTGGATGGGTATAATAATGATTATAAGTAATGTAAGTAATAAATATAACATGTAAATTTTTCTTTATATATGATATACTATACAATTACATATGATTTACCCATCAATATAATGATATTGTCGCTCGTGCGTTCATACGACATACTGTCTCCATGAACACGATGAAATTCATTCCACATCAGAATAATTCTATAAAAATTTTCATTTTATGATTAAATATAATGTTTAAGATCTTAATATAATTATTTATATGATTCAAATACTTCTTATCCATAACAAACATGGCTTATGTGACCAAGCATATAATGAAATACAGATCAGTTAACCCTCAAAATGATAATATAACTAAAATATTATTAACGAAGCAATATTTGAAGATCATATATGAAGTCAAATTTATGTATATGATTATTTTATAGTTTTATAACAATGGTTTATCTATTATTAAGAAGATTAACGTAATTTCAACCAAGGAAAAGTACAAGGTAATGGTTAATTCCTCAATCTCGTTATTATTCGAGATTGTTTATGTGTATGTTTTTACTGGAACATATTTATTATCCATGTCGATGATATATAAAATAGAATTCAAATGGATTATTTTTAAGGGAATCTTTTACTAAAACATCATTTTAAAAGTAGTAAATATTTATTCTTCAAAACCTTTTTTCAATGTCCTTGTTTTCAAAATTATTTTAAGGATTTATTTTTATGGACATGAATGTTTTAAAATCTTAATTCCTTTCAAATGATTCGAAGTGGTATAAGACTCTACGACTCAAAAATATTTTTTAAATGAATTCCTTCATAATTTTTGTGTCTTTTAAATGATTTCATGAAAAATGGATATTCCTATGAAATGTGATTACTGATAATTTTCAACTATTTCAAAACACATTATGTGATATTTTTCCTAATTGAGGTTGATTTATTATAGTACAACCATCCATATTGTATTGAATTAGTTATGATATCTTTTACTGTGGATGTGATATTTTTATACAATTCATTGTGTATAGATAATTTATTGAAATTTCTTATTCTGGTTTTAATATGAATGTTTATGTTATGTTTATACCTTTTCACATGAGGAATGAATTGGACTTACTAAGTGACGGGGGAGCTCGCTATATCTCTTCGATGCATCAGTAGCACTCATGAAAAAAACTAGTTTCTTGGAAAAAGTCCATGACTAAATTATATATGTAGTATTTTCCAAATGCTTTGACTATGTGGTTATGAAGTCTGGAATTGTGCTCTCCCTCATTAGGAAATTGGCTATGGATATTACATTTGATTATTCGACTAGTAGAATCAACATGTGAATATGTAAAAGTAATTATTGGATTTATCATTGAAATATTATGCTTATGTTTAAGTTCAAAACACTTTTTTTAGTTTTATAAATTGCCTTAAATGTTTATACTTATTTATGAAAGTTTCCCCATATATTGTTATACTTATTAAGCTTCTGAGGTCTCCCCTTTCTAATGTTTAATTTTCCCAGGACTACAAGAAATGTATTATGATTGATAAGCAGGGTTATGATATGGGATTACTGGTGTTATCAATGGATCATTTATCATATGTTTATTTTTCTAATGTGTAATGTAACTTCCATGTATTTAATCTATTTTCCATGACATCGAAACTGAACGTTGTTTCCAGACATGATTCCTTTTAATAATGTCAATTTTTTAAAATATTGCACCAACTAAGGGCTTCTGGGGTTGGGGCGTTAAATAAATATATATAATGTAATTATAATATTCTCTCACAAAATTTAATAGAATTTTTTTAAGAAATTATATTCTACAAAACAAATATAACATTAATATAAATTACAAACGTAGATATTCTTCATTAAAAAATACATTTAGATTAATTACAAATATTATGTATACATTTCATAATTTGGATTATCCAATTCCAACCAATATATTAAATGTCTATATTATAAAATAACATTATTTAATTATTTCATGGTGTTTAGTGTCAATAATGTTATTAATCATGAATATTTGACATGAAGAGAAATATTTTCTAAAATATATGGTAGTTATATTCCCTAATGGATTGATCAAATATTTTTGATGAATTATGATGATGATAATCTTAGGATGATTAGCTGGATCCCATTTATCTACCACATACTAATTAATTTATGATGACATAATGAATTATCTTTTGATATCATCATAAGTCTCTCTAATGATAGATTATAATAATGTTATCATAAGAGGTATATATTAAAAATCAAATGTACATGGTGTGTTATATGATGATAAAATGTAAGCTTTATGACCATATGGTGTTCATATGAATATTTTCATTATTTATCCTGTGTCAAATACTTTTTATATCCCTTTACTGCATTTAATAAATAATCATATCACGTGCGATAATAAGAACTAGAATGTTGAGTAGAACCATTTTAGAAATATAATCCAATAACTACCTTGTCTTGTGATTTATAATTGATTATTTTTCACATTATAACTAATGTATTTCTAATAATAGAAAATTTTCCCTCTATTATAGATTTATGATATTTGAAAGAATGGTTATTTATTTTATATGTTATGATTGTGATCCCTTACACTTATTATTGTGATCAATTATGATTTTTGATTGATTTATCTAATATAAACCATTACTCAACATCTTGGATCAACCTTTTATTTGATTCACACTTCCCACGGTGATAAAGAATAATACAAAGTAGTAAATCTCTAATAAGAGTTCTATGAGTGACGATCCTTATGGGATGTATTAACGAAATTCAATGAAATAATTTGATTGTGTTTTTATCCTATTGAGATAATAATCCTTTGTGGGCCTTTGGATTTGATTATTGAGAAATGAATTGAATATTAGTAAAAACTAATGTAATAATTATGTCTATTATAATTGTGTCACAGTAGTTGTTGTTATGGCGGTGTTATTTTATTCATGGATATCAGTGCCATATAACATTATTCCAAACCATACGAATATGTTTAAATATTGGATAACATCATATATCCATTGTAATATTGATATTGAATGGTTCAGTTATTAAATAATCAATTGTATGAATACTTGATTGTTTGATGTGGCAGGGGAAAAGAAGTACCTTGGGGGAAAACTATGAAAGGGATGGATTCAGTATTAACAAGGTCAAAACTGGTGAATTATAAGTAATCATATGATTACACAACCCGGTTTACACACTATGTGGAAAGGCATGGGTCCGTTCACATTTTTTGACCATTATAAGTGATTAAAATATATTATAACCCCGAATGAATTAGGAAAAACTTAATGAGTCATAGATTAAAAATTTGGTGTAATTTTTTTGAGTTATGATGAATAATTATCCCTGATAAAATGATTAATCAATATGATTATTGGTTAAAAAACTATTTCTTTTGGTTTTATTCAATGTCTATAACTAGGGTGAATCTTGATATCACTTAGTGTGAGGGGTAATTAAATAACTATACTCATGAACAACCAAATATATTAAGTGATGGTAAGAAAATTAATGTAATTATTTTCAATGAAAATTCTCAGGATATGAATGGTATTTTTAATCAAGGTAAATATGTGGGAATTTCTAGAATTCATTATTGGTATCATAGATCCACTTAATGAAAAGAAAATAATTTGTTTTATTGAAAAGACACTCCCTACTCCCAATTTCTTAGACACTGAGACTGATCTATTATCCATAAATCATTTTTTAGTTTGACATCAACAATAGTATATGTTTTCATGAACATGAGGAATGAGGATGAAATTGACTCCATTGCATTATAATATTTTATTTGTAGAATTTTTAACATTTAATTATATTAAATGTTTAATTAAAATTGAAATTTAATTCCTCAACCTAAATTTTATGGTTGATTGATCAATTCATAACAATGTAGAAAATTTCAAAAGACATGCATGGTATACATTAAAGTTTATTATTTATCTTCAAATTTATATTAAATGATTATTTTTTCTCATGATACAAAGTACATTAATGTAATTTTATATTGGAGTACTTTAATAATATTACAAACTTATTTGATGTGATCTCTTTAAAAAAATAATGAAATTGGAGACCAAACATTGTAATCGTTTTGGAGGAAAAACTGAAAGTTGTTATTTTAATGAAATTATAATACAAAAATCATATATTAATGAATATTGATTTCCCTTAATTTCCAGAGATCATAATTATAAATGGATAAAATTTCCATTGAGGATCTGGTAAATGATTTATGTCTTTATATAATAGTCATTAAAAAATGTCATGGTTTGAATAGTCTATTTAAGGAAATGAACATAAAAAAACTCAAATAATTGTTCCACCGACACTATAATGATATAATTATAAATAGTGATAAAATTTAACAAGTTAGTGTAATAATAAGAGGGTTAATTCTACTAATATATTTTAATGAACTCTTATGAAAAGGAACAAAGTGAATGATGATGTGATAACTTCTTCCTTAGTAGTAATGAGAATGATGTAGTCCACAATATGAATATATATATATATATATATAATAAAATAAAGGTTATGTTTGATTATGAATCTACCAATTACCTTATATCAATAAAAAATTCTATGGTTATCATGTCTCTAGATCAATAATTAGATGATGGGTTAGATGAATAAAATTCTAATTATATGATCATCATATATCAAGTATATATCTCAACTCCTTTATATGTTTGTAGGATTATTCTTCTTGTAAATATTTTCCATCGTTCACTACTTGTATATGATTTTATTTTTAGAATGGATTGGCTCTAACTATATAGATACCATATTGAATTCTTTGTAACGGAAGCCTCTTTTATATTTTGAATAAAAATACGATTGTATATTTGTGTGAGGATGAATTAGAATGTACAATAAGTGTATAATTCACTGTATGGGTATTTAATACCAAATAAAGATGTTTTTTATCTCTAAACAATTGTTAAAACATAATATCAGTGATATAAAAATATTTAGTGATAACATTGATAATTTTCAAGAAGAATTTCCTAGTGTTACCTTGAATTTAGAAGATGTTTTCTCTTCAAAAATTATACTCAGTGATAATAACATTTTGAAAAAATCATCTAAAAAGTGATTTATTGGGTGGTATACATTGAAAATACAACTCCATGGAACTCTAGATAATAGATTAATATACCCTATTACATTACCATGGGAATGGACTATTTTTATTTTTTATGATGAAATATAGTTTAATGTATCTTTTTTTTGATTATCTGAAACATAAAAATATATAATTGAAGAATATATATCATCTTCCTAGTATCGATGACTTATTTGATGAATGGTATTGTTCTAAAAGAAATTCCTTGATAGAAATTCCTTTTGGAAACAATTGAAGTTAATGAATGAATATATACCCATGTAAATTGTCCATATGAGGTATAGTCTATATCAAATTATGAGATTCCATTTGGGGATATAAATTTCCCATCAGTCATCATTGATTTACCAAACAGGCTCATTATATAATATCATAGTTTTTTTGATGTTGAATTTTTTATATTGTATTACTATAGATTCCAAAATAAAATAAATATTACACTGATCATTTTATGATTGTGTTGAATAACGAAATGAAAATGAAGTTTTATAGCAGATTCTGTATGTGTGATTTATTCTATAGAAAATATCATTCATAGGTCATCTAATCTCGAAAGAGGGTATATATGTGGATCCTTAAAAGATTGATCTTATTTTATAATAGACCAGTCTACCCATAGGGACTGATATCTTGAGTTTTCATGGACTATATGAGTACTACTAATTATTTTTAGGTGTTTCTCATTATATTATCATCAAATAACCATGTTTAGCTACATTGGATCATAAATCTTTTTCTAATATCAACGAAAATAAAATTTGAATGACTTAAAAATATGTTTGGTTAGTGAACTGATATTTAGTTTTCCATACATTTAATAATACTATTTGAAAAACACTAACTCATCAAATATGGTTCTAGTATACATCCACATTTCAAAAGGTATAGTGGTCGATTTTACCTCATAAAATTTAGAAATTCATTTGTAAAATTAGATGAATCATGATTTAGAGTTGGAAGAAGAATTTTTTTTAAAATATAGAGTCAGTATTATAAATGGTGATATATATGATATATATATACTAATTATAATATCAAAAACTAAATTTTCACAGGTAATGACCTAAATATTAACTAAATGATATAGTTTGAGTATATTTTCCATAACAACTTCTTCATAGGTTACCACCCTAGAAAGGAGAACTATGAATTTGATTCTTTAAGTCAAAAAGAACAATATATATTGTCCAAGATAAAGATTAAAAAATATCAAATTCATATGGATTTTTATAATACGTATAATGAAATCATGGTGAAATGAGGTATATCATGACATTCCTAGATGAATGGTTATCTATCCAACCATGTGAAGATTAACAAGGTATATATTAGAGATATGGATAAATATAATAATGGAATAAATGTTACTATTTTCTACCATGGTTTTTTTTGTAATATAATTTTTAAAAACTAATTTGGTTTCTTAAAAATTAATGAATTTTAGAATGATCCATTAAATAGGTCTCTTTATTTATAATTAACTATTCATTCCAGAAGAATAATGATTTAGATATATTTGAAATTATATTTCCTTTATGATACCATGAATTATGATATTTTAGAATATATATATTGAATCATAGTATTTATACATGACATGGTAGATAGATATATTTTCAATGGATTGTTTCAACTATTTTCTATTCAAAAATGTGAATGGGAAAACATTAACCTATATTCATTCATTGGGATCTAGAAAACTACTATTGGGAAAAATATTATTTGGGGTGTTGACAACTACCTTATAATGACTGTTAGATTCATCACTATGAGATTATATTTCCATCATGACCATCTATTTGGATATAGATTAAGGAATTGTTGTGTTTTCATTGGGTAGTGAATTTTATTGTATCTGGTTATGATCTATTGTTTTCATAAATGTTATGTTGATGAAATTTACATTATTTAAATTAACATTTCCTCTCTGGATTATAATATCTTCATAACATATAGGTATAGTTTTATATTACCATTAAAAACCTATAAAATATTTTGAGATCATAATATTTACATTTTAATAGTAATTTGGTGAGACAACTTTCATTGGTCGAGTTTCCTTATAACACTAACATTCCCTTGATAATTTATATTGATCCTTAGGAATCCCACTAATGATGTATATGAATAACTACAATGCATCATTATGAATTTACAAGAATAAATCTATTGGGACCAATGAAATTCCATGAAATTTAATTGAAGGTCATATCCATTCATTAATATTGTAGGACAACTCATAGTCAATAAAATTGTCATGTAGATAATCATTGATGAAATAAATATTTTTATGTTGGTGATAAGGTTTCCCTATGAATATCTCTCATAAATAAGGGTATGATATTATGAAATAAGGTAATTTTTATCACTAGATATATTTGACCCTTATAAATTTTTGATTGTATCGTGATGGTTTTATATATATTGGAACATCCACAAAATATCTCTCAATTTTTGGATGTGTTCCAAGTATATCTTCTTAGATAGTAAATACATGATCCTTCATGTATATTTAAATTTAATTTCATATAAAGGTGCTTGATATATCTAATTATGAATAATAAGTATTTAAGTTTTATAAATGATAGCATGTTCTATTAAAAAAGATGACTCACCTAGTTAATGATTTGTGGAGAGAAATTTTTTTTGGGGATTTTACGATGGAACTGGATGATGTGAGGATTTAAAAATATCAACATTTATTTTTATCATAGTTATAAAAGATTTTTAGTGAGATTATTAAAAAAATTTTGTAAAATGTAAAACAATGATATAACAAGATATATTTCTCATTAGTAATTTTTTATGTGATTGGTATCATGATATATAGGTCATTCCATTTATTAATAATATATTATATACTACATATTATTTTTATGTGACATTTATCACTTGTTTTTTCAATTGGTAAAACAAAATAATATATGAGAATGTACTTTTTTACATGTTTAATATCAACAACTGAATATGCTTTCCATCATAACTAGCAATCAATACGGTCCTTGTAAGGGAACGAAGGGCATTCCCTATCACCACATGTAGGAACAGGATTTTGGGAATGATAAATAATAATTTACTTGAATTTAAAAGCATTAAAAAACGAAATAAAAAAATAAAAAAAAATCTTCAAATTTATTCCAATGATGACAATAATAAAATTCGGAACTCAAATACCCAGTTTTAGGTAATTACTAATGGGTTGAAAACTCAAAAGTATCAGTAAAACAACTCATGTACCATCACACTGTAAGTGTCCATCATCCCCAAGCCTTCTCCACAACACCTCACCATGAATGGAAGCTAACCACCAGAACCCCTGATTCTAAAAGATTTTCCCAAACCTCTGAAAATAATTCCAAATCTACTTGCACTCAATAGTTTGTGTAGATTGTGATCCTAAGCCCAGTATGATTCTAGACAAATTTATCTTATGTGATAATGATTTTAAGGAAATAAACATTCATGTTTTTATAAACAAGAAATTTTAGTAACAATTTTAAAAATGATGCAATTGAAAATAAATAAATGTTTTCCAAGGGAAAACATTAAGGAACAAAATACTTTAATGAAAATATAAATTCTAATGAATTTTAATTTCATAAACACCATATGCTAATGGTTATTACAAAATAATCAATGAGCACTAGTCACAGTAACACCCCTTGGAACAAGCTTGTTGTAGTTCCTATATACCTCATATCTCAGTGGAAAGTAGCCACAAAAAATATTTTTTAACATAAAAGATCCAATACTAGGGATCATAACAATTATATATTTTCCCCTAACATCACCATTATATTTTATTTATTGTTTTCATTATCAGACTTGGTTGGTGAAACAGGGATGAAACCACCCTAGATCACTAGCATACTAGTACACATCTGCCCACCCAGATAGACGAGTTTCCACCCTTATTATTAATCAAAATTTTCATATTACAAAATATGAATTGAACTTTAAAATTCTATTTCTAAATCAAACTCACATACAATATCCCAATCATGTGTCACATAATCCTTTTTTTCATTCCAATACATTTTAACTTCATACAGACAATAAAATATATAGAAACATGTTTTATATCTCATTCACAATTCAGTAAATCATTTAAATAATTTTATATAAACTTTTCCAAGATGTTACATATCACATAAATTCAGTTTCGCCTTTAAATGGACCATTTCAAAAACATTATTCTTACAAAATAGTATTCCAATATTATTTCAGCTCTTATATAATTCAATGAACCATTTAAAATATTCCTAAAATAATTCCACGAAGTATAAGCATGAATTTTACATAAAATACATCTAAATCGAATCTTTTTAAAAAATAATTCTAATATCACACTATACTATATTTTCCTACATTAGAAACATTTTATAAAAAAATTTCAATAACAATAAAACCTCTCCAATAGATTATGCAATAGATACACATGAAAAACAAACATTTTCATGAAAAATGAATCATTAAAACCAAACACTTATCCAATGCTACCAAATCTATTTTTAAAACCACACAAAACATATTAGGACCAATATATAGAAATAAATAATGTAATTTAACTCATCAAGAAATTCATACGCAACAAATATTCTACCAAAGATGTTGACAAATTCAAATCATTTTGTGAAACATCAACCACACTACCGACCCACAATATATGAGTTAAAAAGAACCTAAAACTACATGAATGGACTAAGAAACTCAAAATCAAATCCTAAATATGATACCCTAGTTTATGGACATTTAGAACCTCCATAAATATGGTGGAAATCCAATGGATATGAGAGGAACAATAGAATAATTCACTTACTTGAGAAACGTTGAATAAATCACCCCAAATACACCAATAGTTCAATATACAAACATCCAAAAATGAATGAGATGATAGACTAAGGCTGAGGAGGATTAGTGGGGACCAAATATGGGAAATTAGTACAAAGGAATCATTTATGAATGAATAAAATTTCCTTTGAAAATATGGACAATTTGAGAAACCTCAAAAAAATTCTCCCAAATCCATGATGAATATGAGCTCCAAATTGAGAAAATGGAACTTGGGGGTGTGATTGTGGATAGTGGGACAGAGTAAGAGGATTAATGAAAAAAAAATGTTATAAAATGAATGAGATATAGAAGAAATAAATTATTTCCATAAATATGATAATATACTAATAGATTGGCCCAATCCAAAAATAAATCTCCAAAATAAAATATGGTTATGTGTTTTTAAGTTGTCCAAATGGATATTGTAGTTTGAATAGGACAGGTAAGGAAAAGTGTGAAGTGGAATGGGTGAAAAAATTATAAAAATAAAAGTGGTATATTTTTTTAAATCTATAATAGGGATCATGGTTTTGACAGATATCATGAAAAAACCCACCCTAATTAATGAACTCCAGCAAAAGTGCCCAATATGAGTTCCATAAATTATTTTCCATGCCACCTCATCCATATATATTAACTACTCGAAAATATATGTCCAAATACCATCAATGACTACTAGGACTAAAGACATAGATCTAAAACTCCCAAGATAACAAATATAAATGTGAAACACCTGGAAAATAAATGAAAATTATAATTCAAAGGATGATTCTAAACAAATCATGGAATTTAATTTCTAGGTGTATCAATTTTCCCCACCAGATTGAATTTTCAACCCAGAATGCCATAGAAATGCTTGATTCAAATGAAAAACCAACTGATAGGCAAATATGGGCTCCCTTTCCATGTTTCATCATCCCCCATCGGGTAAAAACATCTCAAGTTGATCAAACAATGGAAGGGATACTCTCACCAAACAATATTTAAAAAATTATCCGAAAATGGTAAATCTTACCATAGCATTACTTTAAAGAATCCAATGGGCTCACTCTGACCCCAATGTTTACCCATGAATGAAATTGGTTGTTAGATAGCTCTGAATGAGACAACACACCGCCAAGCCAACATCGTGGACATAACTAATTTACTAAGACAGAACTAAGACACCAACAGGGGGAGGCCTGAATGGACACCCCGCTATAAGGGAAAGACTAACATCAGACATACTCTAATGGACTCTACATAAGACCCATGGTGGGTCTCCCCACCATAAGAACAAACTAGAAATTCCAACTAGCATGGGATTACATAAAAACCACCCTATGAGACCAAATCCCCACCATGAGGGGGTTTGATTAGTGAATATAGAGGAAAAAAGAGACACTAAGAGGTACATCACTCCCACGAACATTACCATACTCAGATGAGTTCAACCAAAACTGAGATTGAAAGGAGCCAACAATTATATTCATAAATGAACAACCATACTAATAATTTCACCTAAAATTGTTTAGGAACTGGGATTGAGAAAAAAAACATCTCGCATCACTATAAAAAAAGAGGGTCTTCTCCACCAATGCCAATTAAAACCCTAATGCACAGGCTCCCAGCTTCCCTTTCCATCACCTAGGACCACTTGAAATTAAACCACCACATCAAAACCTTACATTATCTCTACCTCATACACTAGAGACATATGATGAACCAAGATCCCTTACAACCATAGTAATCTCTTGAGTGCATGAAAAGATTCACTCCATAATCTATGGTTGTAGAAAATATGTTTGATGCATTATTGCAAAATATTTAGTTTCTAATGATCACAACACCCCATGAATTCACTAGGTTAAAAAACACTCTTTTATCCAAACATTGACTGGGATGATGCACATAAATCACCACTTTCACCACTAAAAAGTAATCACAACACATCAATATACTAAAAAACATGAATCTTTTAGATTAAAGAGTAATTAATAGGGTTGGATCCATGAATAGAGTCCCATGTGACATGAAATTTCAACAAGTGGCCATTATGGCCTCATACAACAAGATTTCCCACAATGGTGGTTACCATGAACTCTATTTTCGAATACAATTATGAATGACCCATGGTCCCCTTAAGATGGAATTATACAATGAAAACCCTAACCTACATCCCCATTCCTCACTAAGATTCCACTTCACCACTTTTGGATATAACCAATAGATAGAATTTTGTAAATCCTCACCTTTGACGTTTCTAGAAACCTAAGAAACCAAGTTGTACTTTAACAATTCGGAAACACTCTCCTTCTAAAAAAGGATCTAGATAACTAAAAAGTAATAGGGTCAGTGTCAATAACCAATTCCCAAGAAGATTGTCTTTATGTACTTGTTTCTGATGTTTTCATATGGGCGTGCATTCGTCTGTTGAAGGACATGCTGGTCTGTTGCCCTTCATTCCCGCTCTGTAGTGGCGGGCAGCAACCGACTTTTATTCAAGGTTGTTTTTCCCTTGATCAAAATGGGATTATGGGATGTTTGTACCTCCTTACTTGGATTCTTACTCAGAACATGTTTCCTAGTACGGGTCTCCCACATAGAATTAAGAAGATGATCGTGATACTCTACCCCATTCCATGTCTTCATGGACATCGTTTAATTATGCTACTTCTGTCTAGACATTCCAAAGGGTGAAGTCATGGAATCAACTTTTAGTCAGGGGACTAGTCTCACTGGACATTACTATCATGTCTAGTTGTTGGAAAATAGATGTGTTTGGGTTTATTTCTATTCTAATAGGGATTCTTGAGGGTGTGAAACCACAAGGCATCCCGCATTGAATGCGAGAGATTTTATTCCATAGGCAAGCCTCTAAGGTGTTCCTAAGCATATCATGTTCAACATAGGGTATGCCACATGATTATGTTCTAACGGAGATGTATCAGACTGATCAAAACACTGACAATAGTTGATGATATTGGTACAGCCCTAGGAGGGAACCCTGATGTTGGGGCTAACACGTGGTTAGTTTCTCGAATACTTCTAGGAGTAAAGAGAATGTGCGTAACATGATCTCACCAGGATTTGATTGCTTGGGTGATAATTAGGTTGGATATTGTTTGTTAAGAGTATATGTAGAGAAAGATATATCCGACGTGTGGATGAAAGTGATGTTGGTATTGACCTGAGAATAGACATCCTATGTATCTATGTGGTAGGGAATCAATGTTTATGTAGTTCATCAGGTTGATTGGACACCTGAGGAGGAGACCCATTATAATGGATGTGTGGATGTGACCTAGAGGAAGTGGAAACTTTTGGATGCAACATGTCCTTCCTGAAACACATATGTTTGATGGAAAGACTAGGATGAGACATTGGTGATTGTCTTGAACCTCAGGGATGCTTTCTATGTGTCCATGTGGCAATGAAACAGCGTCCACTGAGTTTTATGATTGGGGTATAAATCAGGGTGTACATATATGACAATAAATGATGATATAATAGGGCTTACGCATGGTTAACAGCATATGAGTCTGTATAACACCACAGGGGAGGATCAAAGATGTGGGTCCAAAATAAGTGGACAAAAACAGCTTACTATTGATTGTGGAATTCAATGGATTACCATTAGATGGTGGAACAGAACAGATTACCCTTGATTAAGGAATGCAATGACTTATTGTTGATTGCGGAACATAACATATTTTCCTTGACTGGGGAACACAAATGATTAGCATTGATTGTGGAACACAATGACATACCATTGATTGGGGAACACAACAACATAATATTGATTGGGGTAAGACATTAGAGAGGCCTTCAACCTACATTTCCTAGGAGGTCAGGAAAAATCCCACATAGTTTGAATGGGTGTTGTTCAAAAACTTCTTGGATGAAAAGGGGAGTGTAATTTAATGTCAAGGAGAATGAGGGAAGACCGATGTGAATGTGTCATTACTGCTGGTTGTTAGCCCTGAACCTCAAGGAGGTTTCTTAGGTACCTTATATTGGCAAGGAACAATGTCCACATAGTTCAGAATGGTGGATACAGTTTAACATCATGCAGGACGAAGGTGAACTGATGTGATTGGGTCAGTACAAGTAGTTGTTGGACTTGAACCTCAGGGAGGCTTCATACGTACCATGCCTAGGAGATAAGGATCAAAGTCAATATATTTTAGGATGGTTTCATAGTTATTACGCGGGGTTTGTGTCCCATGAAGTATTCAATGGTAAATTCTTACTCTAAGACCATGTGATTCATTCTTGGTGTGAGAGAAAAATAGGTAGAAAAGATGTGAAGATCACTTCGTGATAGGTGTGTCCTTGGGAAGTATAATGGGGCACACATGTGGATGGCGACTCAAAGTGGAAAAAGAGGTTTATCTGTTGTTCATAGCCCAAAGGGGAAACAGGGACTTACACATGGTTACTAGCCCAGGGATATGGAGATTGGGACTTACACTAGGATGGAGGAAAGGTGGAGACAAAGCCAAGAGGGCGGGGGATGGGGTATTGATTTCGCAACTCCCCTCACACCTCAAATCATTGGAACTGAAGATGAAAAGAGAATCAGGGGTGCTACCTCTTGCAAGAAATTCTATGGGCTTACACAACAATGATTGACCTTCCCTGTGGACTGACATTTCTCCATTGAATATGACCTCATTCCATGTGATTAAGATCTCACTCCCATGTAGATGAGAAGAGATAATGAATGTCCAATATGGGGAAACCATCGTTTAATCCACTAGGTGTGGCCACAGTTTAACATCATGTACTGAGGACGATGGTGCTTGGAAATTTAATGCCATACTTCTCAGACTAGGTGGGTTCAATCCACACCCCAATGACATTCATAACTAATACCAACCCACCCTTGGGTATGGGAATGAATAAGAAATGATGTATTGAGGGTGTGTTGTGGAGTGATCCATTAAGGGGAACACGTTATCATGGCTATACAGCTAACAAATACCTACTGGAGTGACTATGTGAAGAATCATAAGGCTAAGAAACACAACGTGAAGCACCACCAAAGGGTCATGGAAATAACTTCATATAAACATGGGGGGTTTTATAGGAGAAGGCTGTGTACGAAAGAGGTGTTAGATAAAATAGGGGCTCAGACAAGGAAATTTATGGGGATGATGTCACATGGAGCACAAAAGTGATGTTTGCGCACAAAATAAGAGGTTTATGTGTAATAGGAATGCAATGGAGAACAAGTGCATGCAAAAAATCTTGGTTGCATGGATAAATGAGGTGTGAAAAAAATTACCGGAGGTTGTGAACATATGCAGCTGATAATTTTTCACAAGTAAGTGGACTTGAACGCAACTAGAAAAACAATAAAGGAATCTGGAAATGGTCAAGCCCTAATGTTTTTTCAAGAAGGAGGTCCCACATTGGATATTTTGGGATAAATTTGATACCTGAAAGTCATATTCTATCCATGGAAGAGGTGTATTATACACAGGTGAGACGGTTCAAAATCTTCCACCCAAAGGCAAGGGGTGTCCCCTTTTTTATATGCTATTTGAAGCCACGGGGTGTGTGGAATTTTTCCGGCATAGAAAACCCGACTATCAGTCAATAGAGAAAAAAAATATACATGTCACTTAAAAAATCTCATGGGAACAGAAACATGCACAACATTGGGTTGGTATTATGAGATCTCCTATGATATTTTTGTGGTCTTTCATCCTATATTTGACCAGTTCACTCAGTCTAAATCTACCTTTGTATTTTCCAAAATGTCTTTTTGTGTCATATAGTGGATTTCAGCCATTACAAATTCCTTACCTTGGAATCGGATCTACGAGGGTTAAGGAGATCAAATTCCAAGGGGAAAACTGAGGCACTCAGTCCCAATGGGGTGGGGCTTTGAAAATAGAGCATGTTATGGGGAATCATTTTTGTGTCCACATAAAACCCTATTCTCACCTATTAAACCCTCTTAGGGGTCCCATGGTCCATACAGTTTTCCCACGCAATAAGCTATGGTTCTCTGATGTGCATAAAATCACACCTCCCATTGTACGGAATCATGCCTTTGTAGAATGGAATTCCCTGACATTGGTCTTAAATTTGTGCACAACATCTTTTTTCTACCCCAATCCCTTGGTTTTTGACGTTTACTATTGATTTTTCGTGAAACCCACCAGTCGTTTCAAGTGGGCTCCTGGTTTTTTTATACTTTACCCAAAAAATATAGATGCTGATCAGGGGGATGTTGTAAGAGAATATTTTCATGCCACTCAGAGAGCCAAGATGGTTGCAATCCCTCAGGTATATGGTGCAATGAATGTTTGATCTTACATTCAAACTATCTTCAACATGCTAACTCAATCCCAGAATGATTATTTCCTATCTCACAATCTACCAATATGGGATGTCACTATATTAGAAGAGGAATTGGTTCCATGATATGAAGTCAATATATCAAGGTCCTTGGTGACCCATGATAACGATCTTCCTAGATACAACATTATATGAAATGCTCATCCTGCTAGAGAAACCAGGAACATGTACGACTATGTCATGAATCCATCTAACAGAACCGTCTTAGGAATCAAGCCAGTCATTAAGGATTCTCTGACCCATTATACAAGTACCTTCTGACAGAGTATCACCGATGAGACCAATGGTGTGTTATAGGACTGGGTCCTGGGGTCTAGGAGAAATTTCACAACCGAGTGGGCTTGGGCATATTTGGTATTCCAATCATATGAACAGTTTCAGGATGATCTGTGGCATATCGGGATGTTCATGGTAGTGTGGACATTGCAATCCCATTTCTACCACCAGCAAGAACATTGACTGGTGCTTTTTAGCTAGTGCTCTCTTGATAGGAACACCTTATATCTCTATCATGTGGTGGTTTTTGTCAGTCTTTGAGACATTCATTGCTACGGGGGTATCTGTTTGGATGCCAATGAGTACAACGAGTTTCTTCCTACAAGGAATATATGGGGGGACAGGTCGCAGAATCCCATCCTATCATGCCATATTTTAGAGATGACAAGGAGTGGAAAGCATTCAAGGACATCCTAAAATACATCCCCTATTCAACGTGGTTCATCATATTTATAAATAAATATATAAATATAAATATGATGGGGCAAGGAAAAATGTTTCCTACCGAAGCACAAAGAAGAAAGATGAGATCGTATTATAGGATCCTAGAGGTGGGGAAATATAAATCCTAGGCCTTTAGTGTGGATGAATTCTGAGACCCAAATGTCCAGTATGTCAGAATTCATGTAATTTCATTTTTAGGTGGATACATCAAGTAAGGAACCCTAGGATGGGAAAGATACTAGTTTTGTGGGTTTTTTAATGTTCAATCATTATTTGCCTTTATATGTTTTATTTCATTTTGATAACCCAAAAATGAAATCTCCCGTTTGAACTACTATTCAGTATTTATAAACTGTGGAATATCATTGAATGTTTGAGCACTCTCAATTGCACCTCCTCATTTAATCCAGGTTGATGACACACCTTTGGCTAGGATATGTCATCTTCAAGGACCCGGTTCAATCGAAGCCGTTTCAATGATTGATTAGATCAACACCAACATGTGAAGAACTAACCAATGGAGAGAGGGAAAATTTATTAAATAAAAGAATAGATATAGGTTCAGTTGCATGGAATCGGAGGCAGTCACGACATCAGGGACATTATTCTTACTCGTGCATGCTACTCAATTCTATCTACAAACATTAAAATAAACATTAATGAAAATTGATGATCAGTTTCATCTCCCCCCAGGCCATGTCTCATGATTAGTCTCTCATTTCCGAGAGTATGATATTACATGGTGGAGTGGGTGGATGAAGATAGATATAGAGAGAGAGAGATTGAAATGAAGAAAAATGGATGGAGAAACACAAATTCATGGATTAATAAAACTAGAATTTGAATTACAATTGAAAATAAAACTAAAATAGAACTAAAATTACAATGAAATAAAATAGAGAAATTAGGGGGGGGGGGATAGAAGAGCAACAGTGGCTCATGCCCTGGTGGGATCCCTCCTTTTCTTTGGGTGTCGAGATGATGTTTCTCCCCTCTGCCCCCCCCCCTAATTTCTTATTTTATTTTTATTTTCATTTTAGTTTTGTTTTATTTTTATTTTGAATTGTAAATTTTTTTTTTTAGTTTTATTAATCCATGCATCTGTGTTTCTCCATCCACTTTTCTTCTTTTCATTCTTTCTCTCTCTCTCAATCTATCTATCTTCCTACTCAAAATCCACCATGTAATCTCATACTCTCAAAAATGAGAATATTAATCGAGACTTGCAATGGGAGGTGGTCAATATATTCATGAATTTTCTTTAAAGTTTGTTTCGTTGTTTGTGGTGGATTTGAGTATCATGCATTGGTGAGGCAAATGTCCCCGATTGGGTGACAGCCCCCAATGACATGAAACCCAATCTATTTCTATTCTAGAAAATAGTTTTGATTCAAATATGATATTTCATGTATGGATTATCAAACTAAAATCACCATATAAAAGGGAATAATGATTAAATCCAAGACTGAACCCCAAAACCATGTACTTTCTTCATCAAATCATTCTGTTTGCATTGCATGATATTTCATATTTTTAAATAATAAAAAACACAAAAAATATTGTAACCACATTAATTTGATAAAATAAATCGAAAAGAGATAGAAAAATTAATATAGAATAAATTAAGTGAACGCACTGAAATTCTCTTCAAGATAGATGACCCTGGTTAGCCACTGTGCTACATTAGGAAAAAAAATTAATTTTTTTTGTCCACGCCCCGTGACAGGCGTGCATAAAAACATGCACCATTGTTGGACCTGTAAATGGCCGATTCACGCATGGACCCATTTTTCAATATTTTTCATAATTGTGTTGGATGTTCACCCTCCAAATTTTAGTGAATTTGGTCCCTGTATGAATGAGTTATAAATTTCGTATTGAAGGCTTCTGTTTCTGGACGAAGCTTCCAGGAAGGTTCCTCCAAAAGTATTTCATTCAATGGACACCTTAATGACTTAAGTACTATACAAAAGTGTGTGTAGATCCAACCATCACTGTCCTCATTCTATCCCAGGTAGAAGCACCTCATTTGGATATATGTAGGCCGAGTTTGGGTTCCGTTACAGTGGTGTGTTCCAGGCTGTCCACCCTGAAAAATGTCAACTTTCAATGAATTTATAAGACAACTAGATAGCTGAATCATCTCCTTTTCCAGAAGACAAAGATGAAGGAATTAAAATCAGGATGCTAGAAAAAATAGATTCACTAAATTTGATATTATATTGTTTAATAAATGAAAAAATATCATTGCACTAAAAATATGTCCAAAAATCCATAATTATTCACCTTTTCACAATTTTGATAATTTTAATTAAAAAATTAAAATTAACCATTATTTTAATAAAACATGTAAATACATGGGTTTTATCATTGAAAAAATTTAAAAAAATAATCATTATTTGATTAAAAATATCCACATAAATTTGCTATGTCATATACCCCCACACTTAAACCATGCTTGTCTTCAAGCATTAAATCTCAACATGGATATCAGAGGACACCAATGTTACAAATATTCAAATTTCAATGCAATAAAAAAAATCAATATAAAATATAACTTTCAAATATCTTCATAAAATATCATTTTATGTTCCCATTTATCAAAGAAACCAATAATTCACATATTTTACTTTTCCCATTTGAAAATTGATGGCACATATCTTTTCATTCATTCAAGCTCCTTTATTCATCGTTATTAAACATGCCATATCATGATTTACCTTACTGTTTTTCTCTCATCGCTCATGATACAATTCAAGTAGTGTTATGCTCATATCATGATAACATTCTCATTATCCATAGGCTTGTAAATGAACTAATTTCTCTAATTTGTAATGACAAAAGACACATAAAATCAAGATGACATCCAATAATGGTTCAAATGGCTCTGAGGATTATGGTTGGTAGGATTTGATGCTTCAAAAATTAAGGCTCAAGGAGGAGGATAATTTTTAAAGCATAATTCATGATATTAAAACTAAAACTATATTGAAATTCTCCACTTCAAAATAGCAACACCCATTTCCCAAAACTCAAAGAAAAGGTTATGATCATGTAATCAGAATGGATGATCTATGCACCGTCTTGATTTTTTTTATTTTGTACTTTTTTCATTGATAAAAATTTATGATTATATCAAACCTCACATCCATCACCTAACACCATACGATCATAAGATCGTCAGTCTGGAAAATGGTTATTTTTTGTTCTCAAAAATCAAAACCCATTTTGTCTATATTTTTCCTTTTTTTTATTCTAGAGGGTAAAACAATAGATTATAATTAATGATTTCACAACCTTTTACAATTACCACAATAACACCCCCACACTACTTCCATATAATGTGTATCATCTCCTCCACCATGATTCCCTTTACCCCCACACTTCAACATTAAAATATCATTCAAATGCCAAGAGTTGGGTAGGAATGGATAAAAATGTCTTGAACCATCACTCATCCCAATAAAGGTCATTCGTGGTCTCTATGGGCTAAATGAAGGATTAAAGTAAAGGTGTTCTTTTAAGGAAATGTGGATTTTCAAAGGATATCTCAATCATTTTAAATGTATTTTTGCGCAATCATAGCTTTGAAAAGTTTCAATACAAGTTCTGGTCGGTTACATCTACCAAGATCGCTCAAGAAATATGCTGAAGAATAAATAAGATGTACTTGGTCTAGAAATCCACTCGGGAATGAGAAATATAACATTGGACAATCAGTCATGGCATGACTAATATTAAATAATCAATTCACATAAATTTCAAAAATTGGAAGCATGAATGATGGTAGGGAAATTTCATTTACATGAATTAGTTAATTCCTTCAAATCATGAGTAATTATTTCAATATATTTTCTTCATATTTAAAAATTAAAATTTTCATTTCAATCATTTAATCATATAAACATTGAAATCTAAAACATGGCATCACTAGGTTCCTAATAAACTCATGTCTCCTAGATAAGTTGAGTAAGACATGATTTCAAGAGTGGGCATGCAATTTTATCATTAATGCTCAAACATGTTATGTAATAAAATGTTGCGAAAAAAGATAGACAATGAAAATGAACTCCCTTTTGAAAATAATACTTTGGTTCCCATCATTTGATGTTTGGTTCTTCCTTCTATAGTCGTGATCCTACAAAAGAAAACAACTCAATTAAACTCCAGGATCATTTCATTAAAGTTAAAAAAGATAGAGGGAGTGGGATGCATGCTTCACTAAATCGAAGAAAATAAATTGAAATCTAAATTCCTAGAATGCATGTAATGATAAATCTTGGTACGATCCCTCCAAGTGGGAACTGAATTTTTACTGCCTCTAGAGGGAAGTACCAGTTGTTATCCAAAGTCCGATGGAGGATGAAGCTTCTTTGATTTTAACCACCACATGTGGCTTTTCCCAACTTGTTCTTCTTATGGGTGAGTAATGATCCATGTATAGAGTACACCAGATCCCCCCCATCACAATGATGTATAGCTTGCATGGTTGGGGTAGGATGTAGTATGGACCATCATCCTTCTTCTTGGTTTCTACTTGTTCAAAATCTTCTTCTCTATCTAGTGGTTCCTCAAGGTATGTGGCATCAAAAGAATAATCAATGGGAATGTTAGAGTGTAATTCTATTTGAATAAAATTAAAACATGAAGTATCAATATCATTTCCTTCCCCATCAAAGTATGCAGCTTTTGTCATGGTTTCGTTAGGAAAATCCGACGGTGTCTCCTCCTGAACATACTTAAAAAAATATTCAACATGTTCAAGGAGCTCCATATGTTCCTCAGTAGGTGCACATATAGCTTCATCTTCTTCCTCCAAGTCATAGCAGAGTTTATCTGATTCTGTATAATCAAAATCACAAGAAGTGATGTAGAATTCAGATTCAATAAAATTAGAAGAGACAGAGTCAATGAATTCTTCAACTCCCTTAGTCTATTCAACTTAAGTATCTGCCTCATGTGGTAAGTGCCTCTTGGAGTGGACTCTATGAGGATAGAGGTAGGTAGTCAGGCTCCTCCATCTTAACATCAAATTCCACCACATGGGTGGTGTCTTCCTTTGGTGGTGCTGACTCTTCATTCTTGTATTGTATGGGGAGATCCAGCAGTTCCTATAATTTAATCAAAAAATCATCCAATCCTTCTTGATCTTCCAATTGATGCTCAACATGTACATCTTTATTCCTTTCATCCTCAGGTTCTTGATCCTGCTCAAGGATGGGTTGCTCCTTTAATGAACGGACATAGTCAAATGTCCTTTCTACTTTTCTTGTCAGTTTTTCAATGTTTTCCCTATGTTCTTTCACCTGATCCCTTCTAAAATCTTCTTCTTCTTCTTGTTGTTGTTGCACCTGTGAGTAATTTTTAGTCCATGCATAATAATAATCTTTAAATTCATTATGGAATGATTTTTTTGGTTTTTTTAATTTTTAAAAAAAATAAATGAAATCTATCTATTTTGTTAAAATAGAAAAAATAAATGGAATAACTATTGGATCCCCAGTAATGGTGCCAGTTTTGACGCATTCCTATCCCAGGACGTGGAGAAAAATAATTATATTTTTCATAGTGCAACATAGTGGCTGACCAGGGTCGCCTCTCTTGAGGAGCCTTCTCAAAGTAGTTCACATACTTCTTATATATCACATAAACTATCTCTTTTTGTTGTTTTGTTTATTAAATGAATGTGATGAAATCATTTTTGGGTGTTTTATTATTTAAAACTTTTAATATGATAATTTAAACTATCCAACAAATCTAAACAGAAAGTTTTGACAAGAAAGAATCTGGTTTTGGGGGTTTGTTTATTGTTCAATCATTATTCTCCCTTATATGTTTTATTTCAGTTTGATAATACAAAAATGAAATCTCATTTTCGAACTACTGTTATTTATTTATAAATTGTGATATATCATTGAATGTTTGATCACTCTCAATTCCACCTCCTCCTTTAATCCAAGTTGATGACACACCTTTGTCTAGGATGTGTCATCTTCCAGAACATGGTTTAATTGAATCCATTTCAATCATTGATTAGCTCAACTCCAAAGTGTGAAGAACTAACCAATGTATAGAGGGAAAAATGATTAAATAAAATAATAGAGATAGGTTGATTTTCATAACATCGATGGCAGTCACAACATTTGGGACATTCTGCTTACCCGTGCATGCTACTCAATTCTATTTACAAACATAAAGTTAAACATTAAATAAAATTCATGATCACATTCACCTCCCCCCAGGCCAAGTCTTGTGATTAGTATCTCATTTCCATGAGTATGAGATTTCTTTGTGGAGTGGATAGAAGAAGAGAGAGATAGAGAGAGAGAGAAATGAATAAAAATGGATGGAGAAACAAAAATTCATGTATTAATAAAACTAGAATTTGAATTAAAATTGAAAATAAAACTAAAATTAAACTAAAATTAAAATGAAATAAAAAGAATAAATGAGGGGGGTAATAGAACAGTATCAGCGGCCCGAACCAAATGAGGGAACCCACCGGGGAACGGGCTGATGCTTCTCCTCTCTTCCCCCATCATTTCATCTTTTATTTATATTTTCATTTTAGTTTTGTTATAGTTTTTTTTTCAATTATAATTTTTTAGTTTTAGTTTTATTAATCCATGCATCTATGTTTCTCCATATACTTTTCTTCTTTTCATTCTTTCTCTCTCGCTCAACATCTCTATTTTTTTACACCCAATCCACCAAGTAATCTCATTATCTCAGAAATGAGAGTCTAACTCAAGACTTGGATTAGGGCGAGGTCAAGATATTCATTAATTTTAATTAATGTTTGTTTTACTGTTTGTGGTAGATTTGATTATCATGCTTTGGTGAGGAAAATGTCCCCAGTTGGGTGACAACCTCCAATGAAATGAAACTCAAACTATTTCTAATCTTGAAAAGAGTAGTGATTCAAACATGAGATTTCATGTTTGGGTTATCAAATTAAAATCAACATATAAAATAGAATAATGATTGAATCCAAGATTGAACCACAATTCTAAGTATTTTCTTCATCAAATCATTCTGTTCAGAACATACGGATATGGTGAGGTAATTAACACGTCGTACCAATGGAGATGATATTGGACTCCCAACAAAATACGCAAAACATTAGTTTGTATAATATACCTAAGGGAACCTATGGAAGTGAGTCTGATAGCTCAAGGTGGCTATTGTGTAACCTGGGCAGTGAAAGAGCAGACAAGCCACTGCTAGGGAGGAGAGTTTGGAAAAAAGATGGGAAACTAGTCCCGAATAGGTCGTGACATCAGCATAAAGAATGTCACATGGTGTGTTCATTCTATCATCATCCAAAGGGATAGGGGATCATGAAAAAACTCATAGATAGACTATAGATCTTCCTAGGATGTAGATAAGGTATCTGCAACAACCTTATGATGATGAAATCTTTAATACATTATAGTCATTCGGGTTGACCATATGGTAGTAAATGACTATGTAAGCCCATCAGAAAAAGATGGCATGAGATAGAATCCATATTTCAGAAATTTGACTCATTCAGAGTGATTAAAGGGTGAACATCCATTGTCTGCACAAATATTTTATATCCATGGATGCATATGCACATGTGCCATGGTCGATGTGAGGAACTACCTTTTCGAGAAACACATGACGTGTATAAATTTATCATTCAAAAACCTCAAGGACGTTGGCCCACAATGATATCGGATCACTTAGGCTAAGTATCTATTATATTCGAGGGACCATTTAGATGTGAATGATTCAGAAAACCAAAATGAAGGGGAGCATGATGCCTGAGGATGGGTGATAACATGTACTTGTAGGATTCAACAATATAGGTGTTGAACCAGAGAGATCCTATGAACATTGGTGAACTACCAAAGAGGGTCTAGGGGCCCATATTAATAGAATATTACTTGAAATTATTATTATAGAATAGAGGGATGAAGAGCTCTCAAAATAAAGAGGTGTTTGATGTGGTTCTACAAACTCAACGTGAATGAGGACGGAAGCCCATACCACACCACATACCCCTCTCTAGGAGGAACTCAGGCTAGGGGTCTAGGAAGATAAGTAGTTTCTATGAAATGGGTTTGGGTCCGAAGGATAAATATGCATATGGTCCTTTGTATCACATAAGGATAAGAATCAAGCCACACGTAGTTCTAGAGGATGTTGTGTAGTATTACGTCATGTTCTAAGGATGCAGATGAGGTCAAGGTATCTCAACGAGGGATGTGTACAACATGAAATGTAACAATCTTCTAAAGAGAAAATAAGCCCATACCACACCATACAATCCTAAATTAGAACATGGACCAGGGGATAAAAAGGTTGAGGGATCTAAGACTTATAGTGCCGACTAGTTCACAGTATAATGTTTTGTGGTGAGGACAATGGTGATATTTGTTTAAGGTCATAAGGCTCAGACCACCTATGCAATTTAACATCATAAAGGATGATAAAATAGGTGGAGATGTTTTAGGAGAGAGATATTGTGTTTGGACATGATGAACATGATGTTAATGATGAAATATTCATATACAACACTATGTGTTTAGACCCAAGGGGATATCATGTTGTTGGGGCTGGGCATATGGATGAAAGATCTGATCGTTCCTACATATACCATGATGTTTGGAATCAATCCATACATAGTTCCTGAAGATTCCAAGAATTTTAACATCCTAAGGTGAGAACGTTGGAAGATAGAGGAATTAAAATTGGAAAATGGTGCAATTATCAGAATCCTGACATGAGTGGATGCCAAAAAATCCAACACTACCCCATGAGGGATCCTCTAAAACAATTATACAAAATTGAGATATTTTAAGAGAAGATTCATGGAAATGGACTCAATACGAAGCGTTCGAGAGTGCCTATGTATCCCATGAGGATGACATTGAATGGTGCGTCTATCCAGTTTGGCCACATGGCCCCATGATTTTATCCACTAATATCATAGGCTTCTGACTTGTAGTGTGAAACTAGAAAATGTGTTTGGGGAGACTATTCCCTCCTGTTATATTGTAATAGATCAATATCAAATATAAAAATTAATCATAAAAGTAGTAAATTAATTAGATAATATATTTACACCTAATGGAAACACACATATGTACAAAATTTCCCAAAGTAATCTCATATGAAAACATGTTCAGTCTATGTATAAAAAAACTACCAAAAAGTTATACATGTAATAGTAAAATACCATTAAAATACTACCAAAAATACGAAAAAAAACATCATTAGGATAATAGGCCTTGACATAGTCTCATGTTCCACTACTCATAAGAATATAACAATGTAAAGCATCATATTATGAGTGATTTACCTAGTTCTACCTAAATCCATAAAGTTAGTATAGATACCGAATGTTAGCTCGAAGAGGGTGTGAGATATAATACGAGTAGTCTATCACCAACAATTCTTATAAAAAATCCTTGATATGCAATAAAAGCTACAACAGAATCAAAAATATGAAATGTTAAAAAAAACTCTAAATTCATACATCCCGTGGAAACAAACTTAAGTTTGATTATATACATCCATATAAGGATCCCTAAAAATCATTTTCCATGATCCTCTCACAATGAATCTAATTAGAATAAGTAGTTAAATAGCATGGATATGTCATACACATAATAAATAATACCAACTGATAAATTTTAATATAATCTATATGTAATATAAATAAATGATAGAACATATGACAGTAATTGTCACCATTTACCACATTCTACACATATAATTAGGCATGAAACATTAATCATGACGGTGAAAACTAATCAAATGTTTTGGACCCCCAGGGGCTAGATCTAAGGTATAGAAGACCATTGAATCCTTGTGTAAAACTTAAACTATATTTATTTATACTCAGTAATGAAATTGGTGCATTTTAAGGATCATGTCAAATGATCATGTACCTTAGGAGTCTAGCAAGCCAGATCACTGGGGTTTAAATTCCCTTGGCATCTTATTGATTCATGATCCATAGAGGATACAAGTATAAGGAATCTTCTACTTTAAATAATTTCCCATGGGTAAAATTCCCATGTAATCTAAATGGAATCTATATCCATGGTTTACTAACCATGAAATCCATGACCATTCCTATTCACATATCATTTAATTCATTAATTAACATGAAATCCAATTCCATGAGTATTCCCACAAATAAACAAATCCTTAAAACCCATTTAATCAATTATATTATGGAAAATCATGTCCATACATGAAAATGAGGCCCCAATATCTCCTACTTAATCAAATTAATTAAATACATTTATAAATGGATTCTTCTAACTGTGAATGATCAAATACACACACAATGGGTGGTATAAAAAATGTAATTCTTGAAGGAACCACCCATCTGTGACCTTGGTTGGGGCAATAACCTCCAACAAGTATCAGGGAACTTGAGAGAATCCTGTATAGGTCCCATTTAATTGAATTTCATTATTCATTTAATTTATGTTTCAATATTGTAGAGTAAGATGGGTGGAATAATGGAAACTATTTCTATAAAAAACCAAACATCTTTGGAAAAGTATAACGCACATACCATTAATCCATGGTAGAGTTATCATCTAGTATCATCACCTGATTCAACTCATATTGGGAAAAAATTGAAGAAAGGATGAAAAAAAGGAAATGGGGAATATTATCTTGAACCTACAAAACATCATTAAATGAATTTTAAATTAATAACAACACAAATGGAATGAAGTACTCACCAGTGTGGATCCAACATGAAATGGAGAGATTGATTCAATGATCATACCTATTAATAGTTTGAAATAATATAAATTGTCTTTGACAGGTCTTCATGCATGCATCTGTACAAATGAAAATTAGAATAAATTAGGATTTAGGAAAATCATATTTTAAGTGGTTCTTTTTTCATTTGAGCCCAATATTCTAGGTTTCATGATTTTTAAATTTGTTTGGAAAATTAGTTCTACCTATATTGTGATAAAGTGGATTCCATATGGTCATTAAAAATGGTTGGACTATTCCAATACACACAATTAATTTTGGTACTACTAAAAAATATTGGTACCCCACATGAGAATGCACCATCACCAAAATAGTTTTCACAATACTTGTAACCCGTAGCACATATCATCTGATCCTTTTATAGTTTGGATTAACTATGGGACCTTCCCCACATGGTTCCAAATAATTGTGATACCTAACATGTTTTTCCAAGAATCTAGGTTCTGAGATCCATACAAGCACCAAGAAAAGCCCCATTAACCCAATGACTTGAAATGGTATTAACACTAGGCCATAAATTAGAATTTAAAATTATAATAAAAATATCAATACTCATACAAAAACACATGATCTTATAGTATTCCCCTATAATTAAATTCATCATTGAATTGATCTCTCAAGGATTATATACAATAATATGATAATATCTCAGTCCACAGAGCATGTATGACATCCTACTAATCCAAAGTATTTTCTTATAAGAGATCATTATCCCATATATCATGTACCATAGTATTTGTCTGACATTAGAGAAACATTGTTCTCTCATCAACTATATGAATATGATTCCCTTCTAAAAAAGCATAAACCTGTAACTCCACTTCTTTAGACTACAAATTTTGATACATGAATGAATGATATTGGTGTAGCTGGGAGAAATGGAAGACTTCATTCATATCCCAATCCCTCTACAGTTACAACAACTGATTGGATTCTAGCATAACTCTGTTTATAATATCAAACATCTTCACAGATATATAGTATCTTGAAAAACGTTATTGTAAGAGAAATAAAAAAGGGATTATTCCTTTACCAAGATCCCCAAAAATTCTAGATGCATGCTTGAAGCATGTCAAAAACGGCCTATTTTGTTTGATATGATTGGCCCTCATTATGAGGGTGGTGTGTTGTTCTCAGAAGCAACTACATTCCCCAAGCCCTATCAAAACTCTACCAAAAATGACATGAAAACTAGGTGTCCCTATCTAAAATGATTGTACATAGGTTCCCATGATGACTTAAATTATTAAAAATATAAAACACCACATGATCATCTACACTGATCATCTCCTCAATCATATGGAATTTTGAATCCTTCATATCCTTGTCAACAAGAACACACACCAAATTGATACCTCAATGAGATCATGGAAAACCAATCAAGAAATCCATTTTCATATCATCCAACAACAACTCAGTAATATGTATCTATTGTAAATTTTCAGTTGTTCATGGATGTTACAGATCCACATAGTGATAGGTGAAAAACTTTATAACAAACCATATAAATGATATTTAAACTCATACACTTATATTGGAGTGGTAATTCACGATTCAACTTGGAAACGTTAGGATTCACCACCTATGGTGAAGAATGAACCATATGAATCCTCTCATCATGTATTTCCATTGGAACCCATACAGGTCAATGGACATGAAGGATCTCAATCTGACTAACAATCCTTCTAGTAAGTGGGTCTTCATCTTCTATACGGTCCCATGGGATATAGAACTCTAAATATGAAATCTCAATCATTATAACTATATTTTTTAGACTAAGGGTTGCAAATAGAGAGGATTAAAAGGTCTAATACATATCATCCTTCACCCTTTGGTTAATATATGAAAATAACTCATATTATTCCACATTCTTGTGTCTTTATAAATTTCATGTAACTGAGCCCTCCTGATAAGTGAATCTACCACTACATTGCCTTCACTATGTGCATAAGGGTGATCATTATCAAAATACTTTTGGTACTCAAACCATATTCATGACCTAAAATTCATATCACGCTAGGTAGAAATATACATGAGGATTTTTTAGTCCATGTACATCGAAAACTATCTCAGAGCATGTAATGCCTCCAACAACCCAAAAGATGATGGACATTAGATAACTCTAGATCATGTAACATGTAATTACACTTCTGTGGACATAACATCAGATTCCCATGTCCCAAATCTCTGTTTTCCTTCATCAGCAATCCTTTAAGACTAATACATGATGTGTCACATTACATAGTGTAGCTTTTTCCTTGCTTCGACAAAATTTGGAACATTGCTGAGTAAATCTCCCTTTAAACTCTTGAAAAGCTACCTCACATGTATATATATACTAAAAAAATGAAAACCCGTTAATCATGAACATAGTTCATGTTTCTATGTGTGATAATACCTTTATGAACTCCAATAATATCCAACAACTCTTAATAAACTTCATATTTCAAATATGTTCTTGGGATTCACCCATGAATATGCATTTCTCATCTTCTCTAGGTCAATAGGTACTCCAATATCAACGATCATATGACCTAGTATGTGAGTTATCTACATACAAATGTGTCACTTTGTGAGATTATAATATAACTATTTCCCCCTTAGTTTATCCAAATATATCTTAAGAATAATGGCTTGTTCGTGTCGATTATGAAAATACACCAAGATATCATCCATGAAAAACAACACAGACAAATCTAGGTATGGGTGGAGAAATCGTTTCATTAGCACCATGAAATTTTATGGAACATTTTTTGAGGATGAACTATGCTACCAGATACCCATATATACCATACCAACTACATTGAGTTTTATGAGTTGTGTATCTAGTTCAAACACACACTGATGATGTTATGACCTCAAATTAATTTTCAACAACACTAGATCTCTAAAAATATGGTCAAATAGCACATATATCCACATAAATGGATACCGATTTATAACGGTATACTGGTTCAGGTTTGGAAAATCCAAATCTCTAATTAGGTTTTATTCCATCTTTTTGTGAAAAAGAATCAGCGAACTTGAATGATATGTACATGATCATATAATACCATTTCCTCTAACTCCTCCAGCTACAACTTGATCTCCTTAGACAATATAGTATCCATTGAATATGGAGAAATGGATACTAGTGAAACTCTTGGAACTAGCTCAATAGAGAACTCAACCTATCTCTTAAGAGGAATTCCAGAAAAGACATTATAGAAAACACTACAAAAATGACAAACCACTGGATCTAATTTCACCGGATATGTAACATGATCATAAAGAACTAAACTAGTTACATGGATTGTCATCCATTCATTCCCAATAATCTCTTTTCCAACTCATCCTTCATAGATATCCCATTCAACATTATCAAAAAAATCCAACCACTAATGATGTGAACATCACTCTTTAGTGATAGAAATCAATTAAGTCTCAATAAGAGTCATTCTAGTCTATTCCGAGGATGATGTCAAAAACATTAATCTAGTAGAATAACTATTCTAGATGATTTGACACCCACAAAACTCAAGGTGGAACTCCACTAACTGACATAAAATCTCATTATTGATCCCCAATGTAGATTAAAGTGGAATAACATCGTTAGTAAACATTATAACGATTCCAAGGTTCTCAATGATATGTATAAGTATAAAATGATTCAATGCACCTATTAAAATCTAGCATATAAGAGAGAAGATTCTATTTAGATCAATATCTCATTGTAGATGTTTTAAAACCCTTCTCTATTGGGGTCACATGTATGTAGTATATTTTACTTGAACCATTGACAAGTGACAAAACATCACTATGAGGAGTTGGTTGAGTCGTCTATCTTGGTGCATCAGGTTTCAGTGTTCCACATCCATAACCACCACTACTTCAGCCATATTAACTAGAACATTTATTTTTCCCACCAAATACAGAGCTTTTAAACATCTTCTTGAACCTAGTGTAAAATATAACCCCTATCACCCACTATTGTAAGGAAGGTCCTGCTGAAATGTTTCACATGGCCCATCCTACCAGAATGATAAAATTATGTTTGGTTATTATCACACAGAATTCACATCGGGACTTGTCTTTCACAAAAATTATAAAAGAAGAGCTATTACTACACACATACTAAATGGTACTTATATACCAAGAAGCCAAAAAATTTTATTCCTTCTACTAGATATACGTCATATAGTCTCAAAGACTACACTTTTCTTTACTATTCCACCAGCTACCGTTAGGATCCGCTCAATAATTAGAACTTGATATAGCATCTCAGTACAAAATTCCTCATGAAAATGATGAACTAAGAGAAAACAGTATGATAGAGACCTTCTTCAAAGCATATATCACTCAAGGACTCATAATCAATATATATAGGTAAAAAAATTATACATCTCTATAATGTGCACTGAATACTCCGTAACTACCATATTACCCTACTACAGACTTATGTAATCTACATCTCGATCTACTGTAAGATATTTGAATACAAATTAATCATAGAATATTGATTCTAAATCCATCCAAACCATGATATGTTTTGAATTATACTGGTTCAATATTCATCATGAGAACCTTATATCTCCATGAAACATGATTGCATTGTGATACACAATCCTCTAAGAAATTTTCTCCACATGAAAACATATTCCGGAGATGGGGTTCCCTCATATCCTAAGTTTGAAACAAAAATATAACCCACAAACATATCAATCATAACATCACAATTCTACTGAATCACTAAATGGTGGAATGGAATCTTCTATAATAGAAAAAATCCATAAAACACATATTTTCATTCAATTGAATTTGGATATTTTCAATATGGGTATTACATAATCCATGGAATAGAATATTACAAAATTCCAATAACATTATATTATCATTTATATTCTCTACAAATTTTAAAATAAAAATAAAATTCTCTCAAACCACATTATTCTACTCCAACCATTGATGCCAATAAATGGTTCCCTCGCCTAGTTGGCCACATGGAATGATACACACCTCACGAAAACTAGCAGTTTCTGACTAGTAGCATGTGGCTAGGGTGTGTACAAATTGATTCTAGGCCATTTATTTATAGTGTAACATCATGGTTTATAACATAAAATCAATAGTTAACATAGTAAATCTATTGGATAATACATAAACTTCCAAATGGAATATATATATAAATATATATATATTTCAAAGGAAATCATATATAAAATGATGATAATGTCATCTAAATATAGTATTGAATGTAATGTATCCATGAAAAAAAAAGTAATCTCATGTTAGATTATGTACAACAATACACGGCTCCTTGAAAAAACAATTTTCAGGCTCCTATCTCCATGAATATATTATAAAATTATTGTGAACACCACCACTATGAAATATACATATTATTTCATACCACCCCTGGCCTTACCATATAACATTTGTATCATATCTTTCACCACCATCCCATATAAAAATATGTGATACAATTTACCAACATAGAGATGTAGAATCAATCATTTTACAAATACAATTTTCATTATATATAATCAGCGGGGTCATACCCCACATAGATATATCTAATGATTATAAGGAAAATGAATACTTTCTATATCCAAGGAGAATATGATGGAAAATTGATTATGGAATTACTGGAGTCCAATGATCATGTAAAAATAGTATGTCCAGTGTGAGTCCAACATGCTATGTCCATGGGGAATAAATACTAATAAATTTCTACAAAATCAAGGTAAACTAAGAATATAGGTCCAATGTATATTCTACTATAAAATAAAACACATTGGTGAAAGTTCAATTCCATATAATGAGAATCATGATCCATGATATACCAAAAAAGGAATCCACTAACATTTCGATTAACATCTTATTCCATTTGTCAATTCAGATGAATTCAATTTCCATTAGCGAACTGACCCAAATACAAATATATATAATATATTCAATCAATTAAAGCATGGAATGACATTTCAGCACATGGAAAAAGAGGAATCACCATCTAACAATTAATCAAATCATTTCAATTATAAATGGGATTACTCAAACATGAAAATATCAATCACACACCCCATGTGTCATATAACAAAGGAAAAAATCAAAGGCACATAACATGGGTTACCATGGTTGGGGAAGAAAAAACTAACAAGTCTCAAGAAACTATTTCTCATACCAAACATTTTATTTTGAATTCAATTAAATTATTTAATTTATTTCTGGGGCAATTATAGAATGTCTAGAGGGAAGAACAATTTTTTTTGAAGAAGGTGACATGGATTGGTTTCCCAATCCATGCCGAAATAAATTTATTAAGAAAAATTAAGTTTACATCGAGTACACGAGGTGTAATGTGTTTACACCACCTGAAAACAAGAACCCAACCAACAGAAAACAGCTTTGACAACATGGGTAAACAGCAACAAAAACTCACAAAAAAATTCACTCTGGGCCTGCAACATTCTAGGTTGCAGCAATAGAAAAAGCATGCCATCTTTATCCAGGTATACATGAGAATCGAGGCTTCAAACAGGCCCGAATAAGATCCAACGAGAGTCCACGACCTCTACTGTAGAAGCATCACAGTGTACAGTCCAGACATGTAGTATCCTTCATTATAAGACATTTCAATGAAAACAGATGAAATGTATCTTAATGAAAAACCAAACCACTTATGAAAAGTATAGACATACTTCAATTAATTTGTGGTAGAGAATTCTTCTATTATCAAATCCATATTTGACTCAGTTCAGTAGAAAATTATTATGGATGAAGAGCCTTTATATAAGGAATATTTTCCTATAAAAAACCAATATATCATTCCAATGTAAAATTATGAGTATAAAAAATGGAATAAAGTATTCATCATTATGTATCCAAGGAGACTGACATCACATTATTCATATATAGGATGGATAAATGGTTGAAAATACTATGAATTGGTTTTAAAATAGCTCCACATGTGTTATTTTTGAATGAATAACAATAATAGAGTATGTTTATGGTAAGATATATATTTAAATTATATTTTTTCATTTTAAACCTATAATCTGGGTCACACAGTGTGGAAAAACGGTTGGCAAAACAATGATCCAATAGCATTCCCTTTACTCTTGTAAGGGGGAACCTCCATGTCCATTGTGCATAGT
This sequence comes from Viscum album, assembly GCA_963277665.1. Taxonomy (NCBI): domain Eukaryota; kingdom Viridiplantae; phylum Streptophyta; class Magnoliopsida; order Santalales; family Viscaceae; genus Viscum; species Viscum album. Next base: position 1,329,297,091 of record OY728130.1, read on the forward strand.
TTTAATAACATAAACATATGAGGAATTTATTGAAGGCTTAAAATATTTATTTCCCTGTAGGGGAACACACTTCCATCTGCATGGTTTCCTAATCCATGCCACATGTAGCACTCTACATCCAAGCCTGGAATTGTTAGGCATGATAGTTTGGAATGCCCGAATAATATTCTTCAAAAAATGTAGCGTATATTATTTTATTAAAGGTTCACGCTTCATGTTTCCAACAATAACCGAAATCCCCCAATATCACAATAACATAAAAGTGTATTCACAGTATAATGTACAAAATATTTTTGACTAAAAATAAATATGCATGTACCTCATTAAAAAATAATTATATTATAGTTCATGCAACTAAAAATTATAAAATTTTGTATAGAATTGATTAATCTAATCTTTTATAGGTAACTATAGCATTTTGTGGTTGTGTTTACGGATGACATAGTGGGGTATTCCAAGACTCATAAGCAACATTTCCAACATCATGACATCATCCTAAATTCATTGGGAGATAATTGGATCTAGGAGAAAATATCAAAGTGTTATTTCATAATCAACTATATATATTTATTGGTTTACATAATCTCAAATCAATGTTTTCAAATTGAATCAAAGATAGTGCACCCACTAAATTTATGAGTGTTTCCTACGAACCTTTGTTTATATCCAAATATTTATGGGGTTGGAATTTTATTATCAGAGGTTCATCATGGACTCTTCACTGCATCTTAGTACTACTTCTGGTATTAAACAATAATGGGATGATGTTTTAATTTTACAGATCATATATAAATGATTTCCAGTAGTTGATGAATGTATTTGACCATAACAACAATTTTTATCCAACTCATGCTAGGTGAAGAGTATATAGGGTTTTTGGATGGATCTGGGAGAAGACATGGATCAATGTTGATGTAAAGATATCAGGTAGGGGTGTATGGTTCATGGAATTTATGGAAAAATGAAAAACAATAACCATAATCATGATCCCATTTTTGTTTTATTGGGCATTGAAGTTTTGAAAACATTATCAATTGTGTGAAACTATTACATTGTGAACGAGTCACAAGAATTTAATTTATATATTTTTATGAAATTAGAATCTCTATCAGTGGGGATGGGTTGAGTAAATGAAATATTTCAATTTTGAGATATTTATAAATCTAGGAAGGGAAACAATGCTACTAATGATCTAAGAATGAATAAATAGAATCATCCAGTTCTGCAGTTTAGTACTAGTGGATGATGGAGACCTATCTAGTCGAGATGCATATTGTAGTCCAGTAGGGACAAGATTATATGAACCTTGTTTTAATATCAGTTGACTCTACAGTTCTATCCTATGTCAGGTGGATACATTATGTGGAATCATAATGTTTTCCCATTAGGTAATTCCTTGTATGTAGGGATTGACATTCTGATTGGATGATAGTTGAGGATGAAATCAACAATTTATGAAACCACATTTTTATACATATGAGTATTAGAGATGAGGAAATTCATAATTTTCATTCCTCATTGTAGATGGTTCATCCTTGTTTGACATTACTTTATCATGGCCTATGTACATAGTGTTTTTAGTCATTCATGAATATAGATATTGTAGGGGCCATGATGATATGCTACACTTTGCAGTTCGTGAAGGCTAAGAATCCATGGCCATGATGTTTACTATACTAGTTTCCAATTATAGAATTGATTTGGGATGGAGTTCCAATGGATTAAAATGTGATTATTATGAGTAATCCTTGGATGAATAAATCAATATGTGTGATTGTAGACTAATTAGTGAAATTATCCAGTTTATTTCCTGTTTGGAATACATTCATAGAGGATAAATTTGGGGACTTGTTCATTTGGTGGATAGTCTATCATCATGTGCAACCACATAAAATATACCCAGGCTATGCCTCACATTTTTCATCGTGGTTTTAGTAATTCTTATTGAGGGATCTTGGTACATAGGTATTTCTAATTATGTCGTTCAACCACTATAAATAAGGGCAGTTGGAACATAATATATATCTATTGAAGGATATTTATTAGGATTGCTTCATGGACATTGGTGGGTCATGGGAGAAGTACCAAGATCATGTTGAGTTCACATATAATAATAGTTATCAGGTGACTACTCCGTTGAACCTATATATGGATCTTTATGGTAGGCCATGTAGATCACCACTATGCTAATGAAGGTAAGAGAGTTAGAGTTATAGGGAATTTGTATCATGAGGTAGAAATCATATATGGTTTAGTTGATTCATATATTTATAGATATGGATTAGAGAATGTAGAAGTCATATGATGATAAACATGGATGATCTCTTATGTTTATAGTGATTGGTTATGGGATACATAGGGTTTCTCCAAGATTCGGTCACCATAGGATTTGGACATTGGGAATTTTGGCTCCCAAGAATTTGGATCATTTCATATTATGGAGTGAATTGGTATTCTATTGTATTAATTGGAACATCCATTGAGGTATAGTTCCTTTCATGATTTTTTATAGTTCTACATGTTCAAAAGTATTTCCCAAAACAATATTATTTTATCAATTTTGATGATGTTGATCTTGAGGTCGATGTGTCCTTTATGGATCATCTGATTCATGTTAAGGATCACATTGAGAAAGTGTTTCAAGGAAAGGCCACAAAGATAGTTAATGTATTTCTTGAATATGGTTATTCTCATTAGGAATCACGGGATAGGGAAATAGATAATTTTGCTCAGGGTGCAAAATATTATACATCATAATTTTATGGATGATTGGAATACATATCATGGATAAGATTGTATAAGGTGGTGATTTTGTAAGATACTAACCATTTATGATGTGTATAATTCCTTTTTATAAGAAATATTTTACTCTTGTACTGGTTATTAAATTTTAGTTTTTTTATGTGCGTTTGATTAATTTGATGTTGAGGATATTTTAAGGACCATGTCACTATGCATAACTAGTTCATAGTTACAGAAAACTTTACAAATTTACGTAGGAAAATACATTACTTATTTAGATGAATAGGAGGTGTTACATGGATTTTGTATGGTATGGAAAAACCTGGTGACCTCTATCCCCAAACCATGCACAATATAGTATATGAGGTTTTTATATTTAGAACATAGTTTTTCAAACCATTCATCACTTATGAAAAACTATATGACCCCTATGTAGACTCAAATAATTTGGGCACACAGTTTCTCAAGTTCTAATCCTCCTCCAAGAAAACAATTAATCTAGTTTTTTACATAATAGATTTTTTATAAAAAATTCCCAAACCCAAGGTATTAACCGAAAATCATCCTATCTCGACCTTATGAACATTCAATCTATTTTCGAAGCATTATGGGGTATTTCATGGATCATCAAGCTCATTTAATTACTTATAAAATATTTTATTGAAGGATTATCTCTACTACGTTGTCTTATTACATCCACATTTTTTCCCACATTAACTAAGTCTCTGTCTCCTTAATGATAGGGATTATATTTACACTATTGGATATGTTTTAGATCAAGGTTATGATGGATATTTTTTATTGGGATCATTAAATTAAGAATTTGTCCTGCTCCCTCTACACCATGGTGTTTTTATCTAATCTACATCAGTTTGGGGATTTCATTTTGTCAAACAACTATCAACAATGATGTGGCGGGATGTCAAATGGACAAATTCCAATATTATTGATTCTATGTTTTTTTATGTAGTTTTGAAATTCAAATTACCACCTTCGGTACTTGCACCCAATTTATAAATAATAAATAGGTTCAACGTAGGATTATTAATTTTACAGAATATTGGGTCTATGAAAATTATTGATAAACTATTTTATGAAATTGAAGGGGCCACATGAGCTATTTTGGTATGATTTAATTAATTATATATAAATTGTAATTGGTAGTTAAATGAATATATGAAATATTTTGAATAATGAATTATTGAAATGGTTGATATATTGGTTGAGAATTATTATTCATCAGATATGATGTAGTGACTAAGGTGTAGGATAGAGATTACTACTTCAAATAACCAATGGGTTCATAATATCCACATTAATAACCCAATACACATATATGTTTCCTTGGATCCATGAGTTGTGAGATAGTCAATGCTACTCCAAATAATAATTGGATTTCAAAATGCTATTATAGGACACAATTTTATTAATGTGAAATTGGGATAAAATTATTATTGGAAACCCATGATAGAATAAAAAGTGATATCCCTTGGTGGATTATGCAGAATTTTACATGGGATGAAGTGTGTGTTGTTTGTTTGCATGTCATCCCGAACCAAGTGATTTATACGGTTAATTATATATTAATTTAATATGATCATTTTATATTGTGGCTTTTTACATTTTTCACTATAAAACTGCGCATGCTGTTGTAGAATTTACATATTTTTAGACACCATTGGTGGTTTACTACTAAATTCTACTCACACCCAACATTACGAATTTGATTGGTAATCCAATAGACATTATGACTATAAAATAATGCTTTATTACTATGTTAAATGGTTTAGTTTGGATATAGAATGGATGAGGGAACCAAACATGATATTAGAACCCACTTGGGAGATGATAATGTGTCTTTATCTATAGTTTAATTTAGAAAGATGAAATATATATGGCCTGAATATTTTACAGATATTGGTGTGATTATTTATCAATGTTTTTTGAATATCATGGGATGTTAATATTAATAGGTTATGGTAATAACATATTTATATTTTATTATCATTTGGAAACTAGTTATTTATCTCCGCTAATGTGCTTCATTGGCACATTGGGTATAGTCACTCCATAGTACATGTTAAACCCTTACTACTAGTCAGAAGACTCTGGAATATGGGAATGTCTTTCTGATGTAATGTAAACTACCATCATAAGGAACCAGCATTTGGCTCTGTGTTTTGGCTATTTAAAGTTAAAATTATAATGCAATATATACATTTCCAACTGGCAATGGTTTTTTTAGAATGGTCATATTACTTACAATAAATTCATATTAATTCTGATATATATCATTCACTGCAATTTCATTGAATGTTCAATATTCTCCAATTATATGTTTATAATTTTTCACTAATATTTTATTTATATTAATTAATTCTATCCAGGTGAGTGATATTTCTAATAAATTAGGAAGATAACAATTTGTTCATTCCGGGTTTTCTATTTTTTACTTTTTTCTATTATAATAGTTTTTATTTTAACATGTTTAATTACTGAAAAATATATCAATATCCATTAATGAAATAAAGTTTAGTTTTATTTTTTCCAATTTTGGAAATTTGTATAATATTATAAAATATAATATAAAACACCTTTATTTAGTAAATAATTATCATTTATAATTTTAGGTTTGTGACTTTATTTCAACCTAGTATAAATTTCATCCCATAAATATCATATCCTATTTTGTATTGATACTATATGAGGGTACTTCTTTTCTATTATTTTATCTGGTTCCCATCATTCCTCTTCAAATCTATGGGCTTGAAACAACACTTGGACAAGGAATGTTCTATTATTGAATATAAATATATCTATATATTCTATGATCATTTAAAAAATTTCCTTTTATGAGAGGTCATGTTATATTTATACCACATTTTCCTTCTGTACATGTGATGGATCTAGTATATATATACTTTAGGGCAATATATAGAAAACATTAGTAATTTCATCCACATATGTTGTAAGTGATTACTAAAATTCTATATAATACTATGAGATCGCATATCTCAAAGGGTCTAATGTGTCTAGTTAAAATATTTTCTTTCTTTCGAAACCAAATTAATATCCTCGATGGTTATATTCATAGGTCCTCTTTTTTCTCTAACAAAAAAACTAAAACATGTTAATTGTTGTTAAGTTAAATCCTCTACTTAATCTAAGAATAAGTTATAAGTTATCGGTTGGAATGAATCTTATTTATAATATATTTCACAAAATCTTGGATAAGGTATATTCATTTAACAAATTCATCTAAAATTTTTTATTGTAGATCGCTTCCCATATATATATTCACTAGGAACCATATGAATATAGATGTGATATTTGTTTATGTTTAATAACATAATTACTATACGATATTGGTATCTTTCGACATTAATGTCCACTAATAAATATCACAACATGTATCCAGTAGTATGAATGGTCCAATCAGATTCACCATATATCTATGGGAGATATAATTTACTTATGATCAACATAGCATTCTAGTAATGTTGAAGACTCTTTTAGAATTTAATGGTGAACCGTGGGTCATAGTCCAGTTTGATTAAACGTGGGTTCCCCAAGCAGCCTCACTACATTTTTCATATATTTCCTATCATATTGACAAAGAAAAATATGTTTACAAAATTTTTATGAAATGGTATGTATGGAGAGTTAGTATACAATAAACTATATCACATTATGTAGCACCCCAACCTGAATCATAATGATCATAAAAGAATACCACATTACCTCATTTGTCTCTCTCCATATGTAAGTGTATACTATCTAATGGAAAATGGTTCAGAGGAAAAATTGGGAGTCTATTCCCCAAGTAATATAAAACCACTAGTGAAATACAATGTATGGGATGATAATAACAATAACAGTGTTATGGAAAATAAAAATTCAAATATAATGTAACAATATGGATAACGGTCTCAAAACATGATATTAATACTTGGAATTACAATCACTCAATCCAAACTAAAAAATGGATCCCCACATATGGTATGTTAATTTATGAAACATGTAAAATTTTATAAGAATGTTGTCAAAAAACAACATAGGATTATAACCCATCTTGGAATAAACATGTATCATCTTCTAACTTCTGCTAAATTAGACACCATTAGGTCATTTCCCATTATTGGGTCACAAATAATAAAGTCACCACTTAAATAGAACTTTCTAGGTTTTTCATTTGTATAAATACCAATAGATTACACTAAATGGGTCTTTAAGATAAGATAAAAATATAAACAAGTTCATTCCAGGACATGAAATTAATAATTAAGTGTGAAACAAGAAATAATACATGGGCACATATGTGATGGTTCTAGGAAGATTGGATCTGATACAATTATCCCAATACCAATGACAATTCATTATTTTAGATCCATGTAAAAGGAAAACTAGTGATTTTTTAACATCACTCATGAAGGTAAATTCATTCATTCCTTAAATGTATGTAATCATGAAAACCCAATTAATTTATCTCAGAAAGACACTTCAAGTTGGCCCAGTTTCAATAACCTAGGAAATTCAATCACTATTCAACCACCCAATCTCACAATTCTGGGAAAATTCATTGTATAATATACAGTCCCACTCGAAGGAAATGACTAGACTGTATAGATCATCCTGGTCAATAAAATGCAGATATAGAGAAACAACACAATTAACACCTAATGATAAACTAAGGAAGCTCATAATAATTTAATTTTATGAAGGAATTTCCTAATCAAAACTTATTGACATGTTAATCAAATCAAGGATAAGCCTCATGGGGCTAAATACACACAACTTATCAAGATCATGTCAAGATTATGTCTCATACAACACATTCACCACATGTGATTAAGGCCTTTAATTTGAATCATGGTGCTAAAACACAACATTATAAATGAAATATAACTTAGATATTCCCAATTTTATAGAGACACCCTACATCATGTGAAATAATTTTAGGATGGAACATATTACTACTCATGTTATGTTTCTGTTAATATTCCAAATATAAACTCCATTCCATCATGTGAGAACACTCGGGTAAATATATTAGATGAGAACCATTTCCAAATTTTGGAAATGGATTATAAATACCCGATAATAACTTATATTGTAAATTATCTTGGTATACATTAAAATAAAATACAATTCTCAGTATCATAACAATTTATATCAAATATCTACTATTCCATTATTTGATTATATTATAAATCATAAATCATAAAATAATATCAAATATCAATTATTTAACCCATGAGAAAGGATATAATTATTCTATAATAGATCAACCTTCTAAACAGTGACCAATGGATGGGTCACTGGTTCACAAGGTAAATATTTAGTAGGGGTGATGATAAAATAATTAGGAAGATCTCTCTAGGGTAGTAAAAAATCTTGAGATGGTTGAAAGAGAGGTGGATGAAATTAAATAGAATTATTTAGAAATAAATATATGTACCTTGGACATTTACTAGCTTATTTTCATCATATTGTCTAGACACTATCCATGGGTATATTCCAAATACATATAGAAACCCCAAGGAAATTTGGTGGCATGTCACTCACGAGTTGGTTCTATACGAGGAACCAATTTTTTTGTAAAATTCCACAATATTTTTGGTGGTCTCAATATCTTAACATTACTGCTTTCCTTCCCCACTAGCTAGTTGTTTGTGCAAAATAAAATTTCTAATGCCCCTTCTATAGACATAGTGCTAATGCATTCTGTCTCTATACATGGTCTTCCAAAATATTTATTCATAAACACCTAAAGAATTCTAAAATAATTAAAATTTACATTAAACACATATATAATGATTAATAATAAATAAATTAAAATTGATAGTGTTTCAAATCACAACCTCTAATGAAATATCATCACTGTGATGTATCTTGACCTGAATATTTGAATATCATTGGTTAATGTTACAAAATGCATGCCTTATAATCCAAATCATATTCTTAGATATGTTTGAAAATTGATTTAATAAAATTAAGCGGAACAATCATTCCTCATTTAAAAATATCACTACTGTTGGCTATTTGAATTAGTCATTCAATATATGAAGCGTATAGTTCCAAATCAACATCAACGCATTAAATCACATGTGTAGGATCAAGAACATTTTTCTAAATATGAGACAGATAGAGCCCATTATGCATACCATTATATCATGGATGATCTTACAACCAATATTCAATCATTCTATTATATTGGATATTAAGAAATAGTCCAATAAACAATTTTTACAATTACCTCTAACTCTATATTCATTGATGTCTAACAATGGGAAACCCACAAGATGAACCAAAAACCTAAAAAAACTAAAAAAAATTCTCCTATGTTTAGTATACAATCATTGTATTATTTTGGTTATAATTAGCTATTATAAAATTATAAATTTCAACTCTATATTATATTGTATCGTACATCACCCAATAACATAGGCCTCACCCTCATCATATAAATATAATAATCAATGTCATGGAACAATATTGATAGATTCATGTGGATCCATAAGAATCAAAGAAAACAATATATTATTTTAGGTGAATTATATTGTCTAAATAATCATCCAATACTCCATCAAATTCCATAATATATGGACATGAAAAATCATATAACATTTGGATCATTCTCTCAAACAACACAGAGTTTTGTGGATGGAAATATATAATCAGATAAAAATTATTCCCCATATAATTATAAAATCCCTTAAAAACATGTTAGTATAATGAGAATCCATTTAAGAAAGTAAAATAAAACAACCTCCATTGTGATTAATAATCTAAAAAACATAATTGATCTCTAATAATATGGATATAATTGATCATATGTATACTAAAATTACCAAAATAGTATCACTAAAATGATCATGGGTTGACAATTCCAAGTGTCTATAGTGAAAATTCCAAAATCTCTATGAAGTACTATATAAGATCTCCAAAACCGTTTTAATGTCAATAATTATGTTGAGAAAATATAATTCAATCTATAACAATATAATAGACCCATAAACATCACCTCACTAATTCACATTCAAATAGAGAGCTGGTGTCTATGTGAATAGTATACAATTACCTAAGAACCATACTAAAATGTTTTTGGTAATTGATAAAAAAAATCCTTGAAATTTTCATGGATTGGCTATTATACCTATATTTCTTTCTAAAACTCATCCATAAATTGATCGGCTAGTATGTGGCATTTAACATTCTAGAAGGTGGCTATTTTATTGCTTATTTTTATAAAATTTATCCACTAACCATGGAATTCCAAATGCCACCTTCCAGAACATCTCTAACATGAACCAAATAATTGAAATATATTCTAAAAATATTTTTTCAAAAATAAAATAAGGAATATAAAAAATTGGGAATGTTACATCTTTATTCATTGAATTACATAAAAAGAACAATTTTAAAGACTACATTTATGTCCTCACATTTAAATGATTGTGTGGTGGATTATTATAATTTCATTATAGTTTGACTATGTTCTACAGTACATTTATGACATATCAAGAACATTAATGAGCATTTATAATTATCCCTCATAATATTTTCTAAAAAGAATTATTTTCCAATATATCTAAATAGCATGGTACATATCGGTAAGATGCAGATGTTTAGGTATGTGAATTCTCCAATAGTTATTTCTTTATCATAGGTGATGATGGAATGTGTGTACTAACTCCAAACCAAATGAACACATCTTAAATAATTTATAATTACTAATGATTCCCCACATTTACTACTTTTTCCATCATTTGAGGCTATAAATCATCCCATTCTTCTACCTCGATCATCTCTTGGTGGATAGATGGGCAATCAACTGGTTTTGGATTTTTTTATTACCTTTTATTATTACATCTAGATTTATCAATTTCTTATCCATGAATATAGGTTCTTTCTCAATCTATATCATTGATATAGTAATAGGTTTATTTCTACAATGAGCATAAACTACCTTTTCATATATTCTATTATGGGAGTGAATAGTGAAATCTTTTTTCATAATTAACTCCAAAAATCATCATTGATGTATTTTTAGTTCTTTTTTGGTGAATATAAATTTTACAATATAATGTTCTATATATATATTTCTCTCTTGCCTTTAAATAGGTAGTTCAACCATATCATCAAATAATTGATTATATATTCCAGCATTAATAATTTATTATTTAGTTCTTCTTATAAGACATTAACTATAATGAGGCATAAGAAGTAAATTTAGTCATCTAGATGAGTAAATAAACTCTATTAATCAAATAATAAATTTTTTTCAGAAATCATTATCTACTAAAGGATAGCATGGGTAGAGGTCTTGCGGTTTACATCTTTATTAAATCCTTATATTTTACAAAAAATCATTTATAAAGACATAATTGATCCCATTATATATAAACTTATATAGTGGGACAGATATATAGGTGATATTTCTCATAATAGTCCAGTACTACACAGTGAATCCAAGTAATCTACAAATCAACATGATCCATGTTTTTTTATCCATTATTCAATTATCTTTGTATTTGATGGTACCCCTTAAATTCCCCCACATTTGATCATGTTCCCCATAAATGTGACTTGATATATCCAAAATATAAACATGCTACTCATAGAATATTATTCCACATTATTAATTCTACTAAAACAATCCTAAAATACATTATCCATACATTTTTCACATAGTTAAAATGAGAAAATCATTAATAAAAACTAAAATTAATTTCACATGGTATTATCTAACTATTGTATTTATAAATTTCATGAATCTTGAAGGGTAAATAGGAATACTGAATAGAATTAATATAAACTCACTGTGTATATATCTCATATAGAGGGATTTCTCCTCAATATCATCTCTCATTAACATTATCTGTCAATATATAGATAAAAAATCCAACTTTGGGAGTTTGTTTGATTGAAGTTGATTGAACATGTCACAAATTGTTGGAAGATAATATTTTTCCTTAAGGGTGACATTATTGAGACCCAAATAATGGACTCATAACAATGTAGATCCAAAATAATTATCGATAAAATTATTAGTCACAACACCAAGTGATACTGTACGGATTATAAACCCTCTATCCAAATGTTTTTTTATATTCATTTTTAAATCCTCCAATTTTATTTGTTATATCATATAATGGATTCTATAAATATAAGTGGCTATATGTATGAGTTTTATTGATAATTATACCTAGATATATTTGATATAGTAGGGAAAATATATATATAATAAATTAATATATTCCATTAATGTTTAAAAAGTATTAAAATTAAATATTTCATTCAACGAATCCTTTTAATATGATATCACTCTCTATTAAATATCATAATTTATAGCATTGAGTGATTCAATATTGATGATTCATCATCATCCATTTATTTTTAACGAAGAATGAGATAGATTAATATATATAAGGATATTTTCATTTCATCAATGATAATTTGATATATGTATAATGAGAGATAATATATTCTTAGTATCATGTCAAATTCCATAAAGGTAAGTATTATGATCTTTTCTGGAAGAATATTTCCACATATTTTAATGGAAGAATCGTATAACATATGGTTTTTAATGAAAAAAATAGTAGTTTTTCTAGAAATATTAACATATCAAGGTATTAGTGATGTGAATCAATATCTATATAAAATATTAAGTTCACTAGTAACTGTATATTACTAAAAGAAAAACACAATTTCTATTATTGAGAAAATCGGACAAATAAGTTTTACGAATTCACTTCCATCCTTCACCTTAGAGGTAGTGATGACATAACTGTTCCATTGATCACTAATAATTGGTGTGTTTCAAAATTTATTTCCATAGAATAACCTTGTAATAATTTATTGGGTTTTATTATTCCTTTTATCCTTATTATTTAATCTTTGAACCATGGGGTTTTATTCGATGGTGCCATAAACTCCTCCATCATGTTGGAAAACTTCATTATATCTATTTGATATTAATGATATCGGTGTCCTTATATCCCAGAAATAAATAATATTATAATTCATATTGGTCAATTACCTTTATTTTTATTTTTACATCATAAATATATATATATTTTTGGATCTTTTTTACACATTTTTAATTCATTCTCTTAGCTTAAAACGTCATTCTTCTCTTCATATCTCCAAATTAATGGTACCATTTACTAATATTTCTCTGAACGTTTAAAATATATTGAAATTATTCATTGTGACTATCAAATCATAAAATAAATATATCATATAAAATATATGGTTTTATGCTACTAAAGAATAAATCAAAATTATTATTATAATTTATAATAAATTTCGAGGAATAAAATTACCGTCTGGAAATAATTTACTTGTACATCATCAATGATTCACTCTCATTTTCATTAATTAATATAAATTATATCATTATATGTTATCGATGAGTTTGATAAAAATAATTATTAAGAAACATCATCTTAATTTCATCTCACTCCATTTCTTTTTTTTTCATATTTATATACTTGGGGAATACCCATCCTTGACTAGTTTCACTATTGAGATGATAGACGTAAAAAACAATACATTCTACCACACAAAGATGGAATAAAAACTATAAAAATTCAATGGATTTATACCACCATTGATAAAAAAAATTATTAGAGGACCAACTAATCATTATTGGCCATTATTGAAATTGTTCCTGATTTTTAGTTACTTCTTATTTGGTGAAGGTAGATGTCTCACAAGGTTTATATTTTAGTTCATAACATATTTACTTTAGAAAGAAACCCAGTGATGTTTTTAACATGTCATACCATTTCATTGGTAATTTTATTTGGATAATCATTTTATTGTCCCTCACAATGTGTTTAGACTTATTTCTCATAGTTATTTCCATTTTTTATAACAGAATCGAATTAAAAAAACATAAGTCAATAAATTAAGCCTAAATAAATTATTCTCATTGTAAATTAAATTCTAAATATGTAATTGGATTTATATCTCTACCCAACAACCGAAAGGGTGGAAAAGGGAGGAATAAATGGGAATTAACATGTGAGATGAAATATTTTTGAACAAGTTTTAGAATATTCATCACCACCATAAAATTAGATAAATATTATCATAAAACAAATATGGGGTAGATTTTAAAAATGGAATTGAATTTTTCAGATTCATATTAATGAATCATCATAACATTTTGGTCAAATAAAAGACATAGTTGTGAAAAAATATTGTATCATGACCATTTATAACATAAGTGCATAAATCCTAATGTTATTATTATGAACAAATATTTTATCATGTTCACTAATAATGAATACTATATGAAGATATATATAACAATAATAAATGAATATTTGTTAGTAATAATTTAGGGAACTTCTATCACAATATAAATGAAAAGAATCAATAATTCCACACAGAAGTAAATATTATAACAATCAAGACCATAACCAATCCCATTGAAAATAATTAGTGATATAAAAGTTATATTAAAGAATATATCATTCAAAAAAATATATATTTACAAAATTGGAAAGGTAATATAAACTTTTGGCCAATAAAATATTTCCTAAATTTTCCTTGTTCATTTTCAAAGCAGTATCAATTTAAAAAGATTCATTATTATTTTCAGAATAAAGTATTCTTTGTTTTCATGAAATCACTTCAATGAAATACAATCATGTATATCCATAAATAAAAGCAAAATATAAGTTATAGGATATATAGAGGCAATTTTAAATTAATCTATACTCAAAATGATGATAAATGAGCAATAAAGTAATAATAAAAGGATTGAATTTGATAATTACATATCCATAAAACTTGTTATGTTTTTTCATGCTTACACCACCTATTAGATAATATAGAAATTTTTATCTCCTAAAACAGAAAAAGATAATTATATTAATTTATATAACAATAAATCTATTATAATTATTTGATCGATTTTTATAATAAAAAATTGTAATGCTTCATTTTTTTATGTCACATTTCTTATAAATAATCCTCTCTCATTTTTATTAATTTTTTGATCACTTTCATTTAAAAACATATAAAATTATATAAAAGAAGAGATACTACTGCACACATACTAAATGGTACTTATCTACCAAGAAGCCAAAAAAATTTATTCCTTCTACTAGATATAGGTCATATAGTCTCAAAGACTACACTTTTCTTCACTATTCCACCAGCTACCGTTAGGATCCGCTCTATAATTATAATTTGATATAGCATCTCAGTAAAAAATTCCTCATGAGAATGATGAACTAAGAGAAAAGAGTATGATAGAGACCTTCTTCAAAGCATATATCACTCAAGGACTCATAATCAATATATATAGGTAAAAAAATTATACATCTCTATAATGTGCACTGAATACTCCGTAACTACCATAATACCCTACTGCAGACTTATGTAATCTACATCTCGATCTACTGTAAGAGATTTGAATACAAATTAATCATAGCATATAGATTCTAAATCCATCCAAACCATGATATGTTGTGAATTATACTGGTTCAAGATTCATCATGAGCACCTTATATCTCCATGAAACATGATTGCATTATGATACACAATCCTCTAGGAAATTTTCTCCACATGCCATCATATTCTGGAGATGGGGTTCCCTCATATCCTATGTTTGAAACAAAAATATAACCCACAAACATATCAATCATTACATCACAATTCTACTGAATCACTAAATGGTGGAATGGAATCTTCTATAATAGCAAAAATCCATAAAACATGAATTTTCATTCAATTGAATTTGGATATTTTCAATATGGGTATTACATAATCCATGGAATAGAATATTAAAAAATTCCAATAACATTATATTATCATTTATATTTTCTAAAAATTTTAAAATAAAAATAAAATTCTCTCAAACCACAGTATTCTACTCCAACCATTGATGCCAATAAATGCTTCCCTCACCCAGTTGGCCACATGGACTGATACACACCTCATGAAAACTAGCAGTTTCTGACTAGTAGCAGGTGGCTAGGGTGTGTACAAATTGATTCTAGGCCATTTATTTATAGTGTAACATCCTGGTTTATAATATAAAATCAATAGTTAATATAGTAAATCTATTGGATAATACAGAAACATCCAAATGGAATATATATATATATAAATATATATATATATTTCAAAGGAAATCAGATATACAATGACGATCATGTCATCTAAATATAGTATTGAATGTAATGTATCCATGAAAAACAAAATTAAACTCATGTTAGATTATGTACAACAATACACGGCTCCTTGAAAAAACAATTTTCAGGCTCCTATCTCCATGAATATATTATAAAATTATTCTGAACACCGCCACTATGAAATATACATATTATTTCATACCACCCATGGCCTTCCCATATAACATTTGTATCATATCTTTCACCACCATCCCATATAAAAATATGTGATACAATTTACCAACATAGAGATGTAGAATCAATCATTTTACAAATACAATTTTCATTACATATAATCAGAAGGGTCATACCCCACATAGATATATCTAATGATTATAATGAAAATGAATACTTTCTATATCCAAGGAGCATATGATGGAAAATTGATTATGGAATTACTGGAGTCCAATGATCATGTAAAAATAGTATGTCCAGTGTGAGTCCAACATGCTATGTCCATGGGGAATAAATACAAATACATTTCTACAAAATCACGGTAAACTAAGCATATATGACCAATGTATATTCTACTATAAAATAAAACACATTGGTTAAATGTCAATTCCATATAATGAGAATCCTGATCCATGATATACCAAACAAGGAATCCACTAACATTTCGATTAACATCTTATTCCATTAGTCAATTCAGATGAATTCAATTTCCATTAGCGAACTGACCCAAAAACAAATATATATAATATATTCAATCAATTCAAGCATGGAATGACATGTCAGAACATGGAAAAAGAGGAATAACCATCTAACAATTAATCAAATCATTTCAATTATAAATGGGATTACTCAAACATGAAAATATCAAACACACACCCTATGTGTCATATAACAAAGGAAAATATCAAAGGCCCATAACATGGGTGACCATGGGGGGGGGACGAAAAAACTAACAAGTCTCAAGAAACTAGTTCTCATACCAAACATTTTATTTTCAATTCAATTAAATTATTTAATTTATTTTTGGGGAAATGATAGAATGTCTAGAGGGAAGAACAATGAAATGTATCTTAATGAAAAACAAAACCACTTATGAAAATTATAGACATACTTCCATTAATTTGTGGAAGAGTATTCTTCTATTATCAACTCCATATTTGACTCAGTTCAGTTGAAAATTATTATGGATGAAGAGCCTTTATATAAGGAATATTTTCCTATAAAAAACCAATATATCATTCAAATGTAAAATTATGAGTAGAAAAAATGGAATAAAGTATTCATCATTATGTATCCAAGGAGACTGACATCACTTTATTCGTATATCGGATGGATAAATGGTTGAAAATACTATGAATTGGTTTTAAAATAGCTCAACATGTGTTATTATTGAATGAATAACAATAATAGAGTATGTTTATGGTAAGATATATATTTATATTATATTTTGTCATTTTAAACCTATAATATGGGTCACACAGTATGGAAAAACGGTTGGCAAAACAATGATCCAATAGCATTCCCTCTACTCTTGTTAGGGGGAACCTCCATGTCCATTGTGAATAGTTTTAATAACATAAACATATGAGGAATTTATAGAAGGATTAAAAAATTTATTTCCCTGTAGGGGAACACACTTCCATCTACATGGTTTCCTAAATCCATGCAACATGTAGCACTCCACATCCAAGCCTAGAATTGTTAGGCATGATAGTTTGGAATGCCCGAATAATATTGTTCCAAAAATATAGCGTATATTATTTTATTAGAGGTTCACACTTCATGTTTCCAACAATAACCGAAATCCCCCAATAGCACAATAACATAAAAGTGTATTCACAGTATAATGTACAAAATATTTTCGACTAAAAATAAATATGCATGTACCTCATTAAAAACTAATTATATTATAGTTCATGCAACTAAAAATTATAAAATTTTGTATGGAATTGATTAATGGAATCTTTTATAGGTAACTATAACATTTTGTGGTTGTGTATACCGATGACATAGTGGGGTATTCCAAGACTCATAATCAACATTTCCTACATCATGACATCATCCAAAATTCATTGGGAGATAATTGGATCTAGGATAAAATTTCAAAGTGTTATTTTTTAATCAACTATTTATATTTATTGGTTTACATAATCTAAAATCAATGTTTTCGGATTGAATCAAAGATAGTGCACCCACTAAATTTATGAGTGTTTCCTACAAACCTTTGTTTATATCCAAATATTTATGGGGTTGGAATTTTATTATCAGAGGTTCGTCATGGACTCTTCACTGCATCGTAGTACTACTTCTGGTATTCAACAATAATGGGATGATGTTTTAATTTTACAAATCATATATAAATGATTTCCAGTAGTTAATGAATGAATTTGACCATAACAACAATTTTTATCCAACTCCTGCTAGGGGAAGAGTATATAGGGGTTTTGGAGAGATCTGGGAGAAGACATGGATCAATGATGATGTAAAGATATCAGGTAGGGGTGTATGGTTCATGGAATTTATGGAAAAATGAAAAAAAATTACCATAATCATGATCCCATTTTTGTTTTATTAGGCATTGAAGTTTTGAAAACATTATCAATTGTGTGAAACTATTACATTGTAAAATAGTCACAAGAATTTAATTTATATTTTTTTATGAAATTAGAATCTCTATCAGTGGGGATGGGTTGAGTAAATGAAATATTTTGATTTTGAGATATTTATAAATCTATGAAGGGAATCAATTCTACTAATGATCTACGAATGAATAAATAGAATCATCTAGTTCTGCAGTTTAGTACTAGTGGATGATGGAGACCTATCTAGTCGAGATGCATATTGTAGTCCAGGAGGGACAAGATTATATGAACCTTGTATTAATATCAGTTGACTCTACAGTTCTATCCTATGTCAGGTGGATACATTATGTGGAATCATAATGTTTTCCCATCAGGTAATTCCTTTTATGTAGGGATTGACATTCTGATTGGATGATAGTTGACGATGAAATCAACAATTTATGAAACCACATTTTTTTACATATGAGTATTAGAGATGAGGAAATTTACAATTTTCATTCCTCATTGTAGATGGTTCATCCTTGTTTGACACTACTTTATCGTGGCCTATGTACATAGTGTTTTTAGTCATTCATGAATATAGATATTGTAGGGGCCATGATGATATGCTACACTTTGCAGTTTGTGAAGGCTAAGAATCAATGGCCATGATGTTTACTATACTAGTTTCCCATTATATAATTGATTTGGGATGGAGTTCCAATGGATTAAAATGTGATTATTATGAGTAATCCTTGTCTGAATAAATCAATATGGGTGATTGTAGACTAATTAGTGAAATTATCCAGTTTATTTCCTTTTTGGGATACATTCATAGAGGATAAATTTGGGGACTTGTTCATTTGGTGGATAGTCTATCATCATGTGGAACCACATAAAATATACCCAGACTATGCCTCACATTTTTCATCGTGTTTTTAGTAATTCTTATTGAGGGATCTTGGTACAGAGGTATTTCTAATTATGTCGTTCCACCACTATAAATAAGGGTAGTTGGAACATAATATATATCTATTGAAGGATATTTATTAGGATTGCTTCATGGAAATTGGTAGGTCATGGGAGAAGTA
Source organism: Viscum album (assembly GCA_963277665.1). NCBI lineage: Eukaryota > Viridiplantae > Streptophyta > Magnoliopsida > Santalales > Viscaceae > Viscum > Viscum album. The sequence goes on from OY728130.1 coordinate 1,329,316,636, forward strand.
CCTAGATCATGTTGAGTTCACATATAATAATAGTTATCTGATGACTACTCTGTTGAACCTATATATGGATCTTTATGGTAGGCCATGAAGATCACCACTATGCTAATGAAGGTAAGAGAGTTAGAGTTATAGGGAATTTGTATCATGAGGTAGAAATCATATATGGTTTAGTTGATTCATATATTTATAGATATGGATTAGAGAATTTAAAAGTCATATGATGATAAACATGGATGATACCTTATGTTTATAGTGATTGGTCGTGGGATACATAGGGTTTCTCCAAGATTCGGTCACCATAGGATTTGGACATAGGGAATTTTGGCTCCCAAGCATTTGGATCATTTCATATTATGGTGTTAATTGGGATATTATTGTATTAATTGGAACATCCATTGAGGTATAGTTCCTTTCATGATTTTTTATAGTTCTACATGTTCAAAAGTATTTCCAAAAACAATATTATTTTATCAATTTTGATGATGTTGTTATTGAGGCCGATGTGTCCTTTATGGATCATCTGATTCATGTTAAGGATCACATTGAGAAAGTGTTTCAAGGAAATTCCACAATGATAGTTAATGTATTTCTTGAATATGGTTATTCTCCTTAGGAATCATGGGATAGGCAAATAGATAATTTTGCTCAGTGTGAAAAATATTATACATCACAATTTTATAGATGATTGGAAAACATCTCATGGATAAGATTGTATAAGGTGGTGATTTTGTAAGATCCTAACCATTTATGATGTGTATAATTCCTTTTTATAAGAAATATTTTACTCTTGTACTGGTCATTAAATTTTAGTTTTTTTATGTGCGATTGATTAATTTGATATTGAGGATATTTTAAGGACGATGTCACTATGGATAACTAGTTCATAGTTACAGAAAACTTTAAAAATTTACATAGGAAAATACATTACTTATTTAGATGAATAGGAGGTGTTACATGGATTTTGTATGGTATGGAAAAACCTAGTGACCTCTATCCCCAAACCATGCACAATATAGTATAGGGGGTTTTTATATTTAGAAAATAGTTTTTCAAATCATTCATCACTTAGGAGAAACTATATGACCCCTATGTAGAATCAAATAATTTGGGCACACAGTTTCTCAATTTCTAATTCTCCTCCAATAAAACAATTAATCTAGTTTTTAACATAATAGATTTTTTATAAAAAATTCCCACACCCAAGGTATTAACCGAAAATCATCCTATCTCGACCTTATGAATATTCAATCTATTTTCAAAGCATTTTGGGGTATTTCATGGCTCATCAAGGTCATTTAATTACTTATCAAATATTTTATTGAAGGATTATCTCCACTACGTTGTCTTATTACATCCACATTTTGTTTCCCACATTAACTAAGTCTCTGTCTCCTTAATGATAGGGATTATATTTACACTATTGGATATGTTTTAGATCAAGGTTATGATGGATATTTTTTATTGGGATCATTAAATTAAGAATTTGTCCTGCTCCCTCTACACCATTGTGTTTTTATCCAATCTACATCAATTTGGGGATTTCATTTTGTCAAAAAACTATCAACAATGATGTGGCGGGATATCAAATGGAAAATTCCAATATTATTGATTCTATGTTTTTGTATGTAGTTTTGAAATTCAAATTACCACCTTGGGTACTTGCACCCAATTTATAAATAATAAATTGGTTTAACGTAGGATTATTAATTTTACATAATATTGGGTCTATGAATATTATTGATAAACTATTTTATGATATTGAAGGGGCCACATGAGCTATTTTGGTATGATTTAATTAATTATATATAAATTATAATTGGTAGTTAAATGAATATATGAAATATGTTGAATAATGAATTATTGAAATGGTTGATATATTGGTTGAGAATTATGATTCATTGGATATGATGTACTGACTAAGGTGTAGGATAGAGATTACTACTTCAAATAACCAAAGGGTTCCTAATATCCACATTAACAACCCAATATACATATATGTTTCCTTGGATCCATAAGTTCTGAGATAGTCAATGCTACTCCAAATAATAATTTCATTTCAAAATTCTATTATAGGACACAATTTTATTAACGTGAAATTGGGATAAAATTATTATTGGAAACCCATGATAGAATGAAATGTGATATCCCTTGGTGGATTGTGCGGAATTTTACATGGGATGAAGTGTGTGTTGTTTGTTTTCATGTCATCCCGAACCAAGTGATTTATAGGGATAATTATAGATTAATTTAATATGATCATTTTATATTGTGCCTTTTTACATTTTTCACTATAAAACTGCGCATGCTGTTGTAGAATTTACATATTTTTAGACGCCATTGGTGGTTTACTTATGAATTCTACTCACACCCAACATTACGAATTTTATTGGTAATCCAATAGACATTATGACTATAAAATAATGTTTTATTACTATGTTAAATGGTTTAGTTGGGATATAGAATGGATAAGGGAACCAAACATGATATTGGAACCCACTTGGGAGATGATAATGTTTCTTTATCTATAGTTTAATTTAGAAAGTTGAAATATATATGGCTTGAATATTTTACATATATTGTTGTGATTATTTATCCATGTTTTTTGAATATAATGGGATGTTAATATTAATAGGTTATTGTAATAATATATTTATATTTTATTATCATTTGGAAACTAGTTATTTATCTCCGCTAATGTGCTTCATTGGCACATTGGGTACAGTCACTCCATAGTACATGTTAAACCCTTACTACTAGTCAGAAGACTCTGGAATATAGGAATGTCTTTCTGAGGAAATGTAAACTACCATCATAAGGAACCAGCATTTGGCTCTAGGATTAGGCTATTTAAAGTTATAATTATAAGGCAATATATACTTTTCCAACTGGAAATGGTTTTTTTAGAATGGTCATATTACTTACAATAAATTCATCTTAATTCTGATATATATCATTCACTACAATTTCATTGAATGTTCAATATTCTCCAGTTCTATGTTTATAATTTTTCACTAATATTTTATTTATATTGCGTAATGTTGTCCAGGTGAGTGATATTTCTAATACATTAGGAAGATAATAATTTGTTCATTCTGGGTATTCTATTTTTTACTTTTTTCTATTATAATAGTTTTTATTTTAACATGTTTAATTACTGAAAAATATATCAATATCCATTAATGAAATAAAGTTTAGTTTTATTTTTCCAATTTTGGAAATTTGTATAATATTATAAAAAATAATATAAAACAATTTTATTTAGTAAATAATTATCTTTTATAATTTTAGGGTTGTGACATTATTTCAACCTAGTAGAAATTTCATCCCATAAATATCATATCCTATTTTGTATTGATACTATATGAGGGTACTTCTTTTCTATTATTTTATCTAGTTCCCATCATTCATCTTAAAAACTATGGGCATGAAACAACACTTGGACAAGGAATGTTCTATTATTGAATATAATTATATCTATATATTCTATGATCATTTAAAAAATTTCCTTTTATGAGAGGTCATGTTATATTTATACCACATTTTGGTCTTGTACATGTGATAGATCTAGTATATACATACATCAGGGAAATATATAGAACACATTAGTAATTTCATCCACATATGGTGTAAGTGATTACTAAAATTCTATATAATCCTATGAGATCACATATCTCAAAGGTTCTAATGTGTCTAGTTAAAATATTTTATTTCTTTCGAAACCAAATTAATATCCTCGATGGTTATATTCATAGGTCCTCTTTTTTCTCTAACAAAAAAAACTAAAACATGTTAATTATTGTTAAGTTAACTCCTCTACTTAATCAAAGAATAAGTTATAAGTTATCGGTTGGAATCAATCCTATTTATAATATATTTCACACAATCTTGGATAAGGTATATTCATTTAACAAATTCATCTAAAAATTTTTATTGTAGATCGCTTCCCATATATATATTCACTAGGAACCATATGAATATAGATGTGATATTTGTTTATGTTTAATAACATAATTACTATAAGATATTGGTATCTTTCGACATTAATGTCCAGTAATAAATATCACAACATGTATCCAATAGTATGAATGGTCCAATCAGATTCACCATATATCTATGGGAGATATAATTTATTTATGATCAACATAGCATTCTAGTAATGTTGAAGACTCTTTTAGAATTTAATGGTAAACCTTGGGTCATAGTTCAGTTTGATTAAAAGTGGTTCCCCAAGAAGCCTCACTACATTTTTCATATATTTCCTATCATATTGACAATGAAAAATATATTTACAAAATTTTTATGAAATGGTATGTATGGAGAGTTAGTATACTATAAACAATATCACATTATGTAGCACCCAAACCTGAATCATAATGATCATGAAAGAATACCACATTAACTCATTTGTGTCTCTCCATATGTAAGTGTATACTATCTAATGGAAAATGGTTCAGAGGCAAAATTGGGAGTCTATTCCCCAAGAAATATAAAACCACTAGTGAAATACAATGTATTGGATGATAATAACAATAAAGTGTTATAGAAAATAAAAATTCAAATATAATGTAACAATATGGATAAGGGTCTCAAAACATGATATTAATAATTGGAATTCCAATCACTCAATCCAAACTAAATAATGGATCCACACATATGGTATGTTTATTTATGAAACATGTAAAATTTAATAAGAGTGTTGTCAAAAAACAACATAGGATTATAACCCATCTTGGAATAAACATGTATCATCTTCTAACATCTGCTAAATTAGACACCATTAGGTCATTTCCCATTATTGGATCACAAATAATAAAGTCACCACATAAATAGATATTTCTAGGTTTTTCATTTGTATAAATACCAATAGATTACACTAAATGGGTCTTTAAGATTAGATAAAAATATAAACAAGTTCATTCTAGGACAGAAATTAATAATTAAGTGTGAAACAAGAAATAATACATGGGCACATAAGTGATGGTTCTAGGAAGATTGGATCTGATACAATTATCCCAATACCAATGAAAATTCATTATTTTAGATCCATGTAAAAGGAGAACTAGTGATTTTTTCACATCACCCATGAAGGTAAATTCATTCATTCCTTAAATGTATGTAATCATGAAAACCCAATTAATTTATCTCAGAAAGACACTTCAAGTCAGCCCAGTTTCAATACCCTAGGAAATTCAATCACTATTCAACCACCCAATCTCACAATTCTGGGAAAATTCATTGTATAATATATAGTCCCACTCAAAGTAAATGACTAGACTGTATAGATCATCCTGTTCAATAAAATGTAGATATAGAGAAACAACACAATTAACACCTAATGATAAAATAAGGAAGCTCATAATAATTTAATTTTATGAAGGAATTTCCTAATCAAAACTTATTGACATGTTAATCAAATCAAGGATAAGCCTCATGGGGCTAAATACACACAACTTATCAAGATCATGTCAAGATTATGTCTCATACAACAGATTCACCACATGTGATTAAGGCCTTTAATTTGAATCATGGCGCTAAAAACACAACATTATAAATGAAATATAACTTAGATATTCCCAATTTTATAGAGACACCCTACATCATGTGAAATAATTTTAGGATGGAACATATTACTACTCATGTTATGTTTCTGTTAATATTCTAAATATAAACTCCATTCCATCATGTGAGAACACTCGGGTAAATATATAAGATGAGAACCATTTCAAAATATTGGAAATGGATTATAAATACCCGATAATAACTTATATTGTAAATTATATTGGTATACATTAAAATAAAATACAATTCTCTGTATCATATACCAATTTATATCAAATATCTATTATTCCATTATTTGATTATATTATAAATCATAAATCATAAAATAATATCAAATATCAATTATTTAACCCTTGAGAAAGGATATAATTATTCTATAATAGATCAACCTTCTAAACAGATACCAATGGATGGGTCACTGGTTCACAAGGGAAATATTTAGTAGGGGTGATGATAAAATAATTAGGAAGATCTCTCTAGGGTAGTAAAAAATCTTCATATGGTTGAAAAAGAGGTGGATGAAATTAAATAGAATTATTTAGAAATAAATATATGTCCCTTGGACATTGACTATCTTGTTTTCATCATATTGTCTAGACACTATCCATGGGTATATTCTAAATACATATAGAAACCCCAAGGAAATTTGGTGGCATGTCACTCACGAGTTGGTTCTATACAAGGAACCATTTTTTTGTAAAATTACACAATATTTTTGGTGGTCTCAATATCTTAACATTACTGCTTTCCTTCCCCACTAGCTAGTTGTTGGTGCAAAATAAAATTTCTAGTGCCCCTTCTATAGACATAGTGCTAATGCATTCTGTCTCTATACATGGTCATCCAAAATATTTATTCATAAACACATAAAGAATAATAAAATAATTAAAATTGACATTAAAAACATATATAATGATTAATAATAAAATAATTAAAATTGATAGTGTTTTAAATCACAACCTCTAATGAAATATCGTCACTGTGATGTATCGTGACATGACTATTTGAATATCATTGGTTAATGTTACAAAATGCATGGCTTATAATCCAAATCATATTCTTAGATATTTTTGAAAATTGATTTAATAAAATTAAGCGGAACAATCATTCCTCATTTAAAAATATCACTACTGTTGGCTATTTGAATTAGTCATTCAATATATGAAGCGAATAGTTCCAAATCAACATCATCGCATTAAATCACATGTGTAGGATCAAGAAAATTTTTCTAAATATGAGACAGATTGAGCCCATTATGCATACCATTATATCATGGACGATCTTACAACCAATATTCAGTCATTCTATTATATTGGATATTAAGAAATAGTCCAATAAACAATTTTTAGAATTACCTCTATCTCTATATTCATTGATGTCTAACAATGGGAAACCCACAAGATGAACCAAAAACCTAAAAAACTAAAAACAATTATCCTCTGTTTAGTATACAATCATTGTATTATTTTGGTTGTAATTAGCTATTAAAAAATTATATATTTCAACTCTATATTATATTGTATCGTACATCACCCAATAACATAGGCCTCACCCTCATCATGTCAATATAATAATCAATTTCATGGAACAATATTGATAGATTCATGTGGATCCATAAGAATCAAAGAAAACAATATATTATTTTAGGTGAATTATATTGTCTAAATAATCATCCAATGCTCCATCAAATTCCATAATATGTGGACATGAAAAATCCTATAACATTTGGATCATTCTCTCAAACAACACAGAGTTTTGTGGATGGAAATATATAATCAGATAAAAATTATTCCCCATATAATTATAAAATCCCTTAAAAACATGTTATTATAATGAGAATCCATTTAAGAAAATAAAATAAAACAACCTCCATAGTGATTAATAATCTAAAAACCATAATTGATCTCTAATAATATGGATATAATTGATCATATGTATACTAAAATTACCAAAATAGTATCACTAAAATGATCATGGGTTGACAATTCCAAGTGTCTAGAGTGAAAATTCCAAAATCTCTATGAAGTACTATATAAGATCTCCAAAACCATTTTAATGTCAATAATTATGTTGAGAAAATATAATACAATCTATAACAATATAATAGACCCATGAACATCGCCTCACTAATTCACATTCAACTAGAGAGCTGGTGTCTATGTGAATAATATAGAATTACCTAAGAACCATACTAAAATGTTTGTGGTAATTGATAAAAAAATCCTTGAAATTTTCATGGATTGGCTATTATACATATATTTATTTCTAAAACTCATCCATAATTTGATCGGCTAGTATGTGACACTTAACATTCCAGAAGGTGGCTATTTTATTGCTTATTTTTATAAAATTTATCTAGTAACCATGGAATTCCAAATTCCACCTTCCAGAACATCTCTAACATGAACCAAATAATTGAAATATATTCTCAAAATATGTTTTCAAAAATAAAATAAGGAATATAAAAAATTGGGAATGTTACATCTTTATTCATTGAATTACATAAAAAGAACAATTTTAAAGACTACAATTATGTCCTCACATTAAAATGATTGTGTGGTGGATTATTATAATTTCATTATAGTTTGACTATGTTCTACAGTACATTTTTGACATATCATGCACATTAATGAGAATTTATAAATATCCCTCATCATATTTTCTAAAAAGAATTATTTTCCAATATATCTATATAGCATGGTACATATCGGTAAGATGCAGATGTTTAGGTATGCGAATTCTCCAATAGTTATTTCTTTATCATAGGAGATGATGGCATGTGTGTACTAACTCCAAACCAAATGAACACATCTTAAATAATTTATAATTACTAATGATTCCCCACATTTACTACTTTTTCCATCATTTGAGGCTATAAATCATCCCATTCTTCTACCTCGATCATCTCTTGGATGGATAGATGGGAAATCAACTGGTTTTGGATTTTTTTCTTACCTATTATTATTACATCTAGATTTATCAATTTCTTATCCATGAATATAGGTTCTTTCTCAATATATATCATTGATATAGTAATAGGTTTATTTCTACAATGAGCATCAACTACCTTTTCATATATTCCATTATGGGAGTGAATATTGAAATATTTTTTCGTAATTAACTCCAAAAATCATCATTGATGTATTTTGAGTTCTTTTTTGGTGAATATAAATTTTACAATATAATGTTCTATATATATATATTTCTCTCTTGCCATTAAATATGTTGTTCAACCATATCATCACATAATTGATAATATATTCTAGCATTAATAATTTATTATTACGTTCTTCTTATAAGCCATTAACTATAATGAGGCATAAGAAGTAAATTTAGTCATCTAGATGAGTAAATAAACTCTATTCATCAAATAATAAATGTTTTTCAAAAACCATTATCTACTAGAGGATAGCATGGGTAGAGGTCTTGCGATTTACATCTTTATTAAATCCTTATATTTTCCAAAAATTCATTTATAATGACATAATTGATCCCTTTATATATAAACTTATATAGTGGGATAGATATATAGGTGATATTTCTCATAATATTCCAGTACTACACAGTGAATCCAAGTAATCTACAAATCAACATGATACATGTTTTTATCCATTATTCAATTACCTTTGTATTTGATGGTACCACTTAAATTCCCCCACTTTTGATCATGTTCCCCATAAATGTGACTTGATATATCCAAAATATAAACATGCTACTCCTAGAATATTATTCCACATTATTAATTCTACTAAAACAATCCTAAAATACAGTATCCATACATTTTTCACATAGTTAAAATGAGAAAATCATTAATAAAAACTAAAATTAATTTCACATGGTATTATCTAACTATTGTATTCATAAATTTCAAGAATCTTGAAGGGTAAATAGGAATACTGAATAGAATTACTATAAAATCACTGTGTATATATCTCATATAGAGGGATTTCTCCTCAATATCATCTCTCATTAATATTATCTATCAATATATAGATAAAAAATACAACTTTGGGAGTTTGTTCGATTGAAGTTGATCAAACATGTCACAAATTGTTGGAAGATAATAATTTTCTTTAAGGGTGACATTATCGAGACCCAAATAATGGACTCATAACCATGTAGATCCAAAATAATTATCGATAAAATTATTAGTCACAACACCAAGTGATACTGTACGGATTATAAACCCTCTATCCAAATCTTTTTTTATATTCATTTTTAAATCCTCCAATTTTATTTGTGATATCATATAATGGATTCTATAAATATAAGTGGCTATATGTATGAGTTTTATTGATAATTATACCTAGATATATTTGATATAATAGGGAAAATATATATATAATAAATTAATATATTCCATTAATGTTTTAAAAATATTAAAATTAAATATTTCATTCAACGAATCCTTTTAATATGTTATTACTCTCTATTAAATATCATAATTTATAGGATTGAGTGATTCAATATTGATGATTCATCATCATCCATTTATTTTTAACGAAGAATGTGATAGATTAATATATGTAAGGATATTTTCATTTCATCAATGATAATTTGAAATATGTATAATGAGAGATAATATATTCTTAGTATCATGTCAAATTCTATAAAGGTAAGTATTATGATCTTTTCTGGAAGAATATTTCCACATATTTTAATGGAAGAATCGTATAACATATGGTTTTTAATGAAAAAAATAGTAGTTTTTCTAAAAATATTAACATATCAAGGTATTAGTGATGTGAATCAATATCTATATAAAATATTAAGTGCACTAGTAACTGTATATTACTAAAATAAAAACACAATTTCTATTATTCAGAAAATCGGACAAATAAGTTTTACGAATTCACTTCCATCCTTCACTTTAGAGGTAGTGATGACATAACTGTTCCATTGATCACTAATAATTGGTGTGTTTCAAAATTTATTTCCATAGAATAACCTTGTAATAATTTATTGGGTTTTATTATTCCTTTTATCCTTATTATTTAATCATTGAACCATGGGGTTTTATTCGATGGTGCCATCAACTCCTCCATCATGTTGGAAAACTTCAATATATCTCTTTGATATTAATGATATCGGTGTCCTTATATCCAAGAAATAAATAATATTATAATTCATATTGGTCAATTACCTTTATGTTTATTTTCACATCATAAATATATATTTTTTGTTGGATCTTTTTTACACATTTTTAATTCATTCTCTTAGCTTAAAACGACATTCTTCTCTTCATATCTCCATATTAATGGTACCATTTACTAATATTTCTCTGAACGTTTAAAATATATTGAAATTATTCATTGTGACTATCAAATTATAAAATAAATATATCACATAAAATATATCGTTTTATGCTATTAAAGAATAAATCAAAATTATTATTATAATTTATAATAAATTTCGAGGAATAAAATTTCCATCTGTAAAAAATTTACCTGTACATCATCAATGATTCACTCTCATTTTCATTAATTAATATAAATTCTACCATTATATGATATCGATGAGTTTGATAGAAATAATTATTAAGAAACATCATCTTAATTTCATCTCACTCCATTTCTTTTTTTTCATATTTATATACTTGGTGAATACCCATCCTTGACTAGTTTCACTATTGAGATGATAGACATCAAAAACAATACATTCCACCACACAAAGATGGAATGGAAACTATTAAAATTCAATGGATCTATACCACCATTGATAAAAAAAATTATTAGAGGACCAACTAATCATTATTGGCCATTGTTTAAAATGTTCCTGATTTTTAGTTACTTCTTATTTGGTGAAGGCAGATGTCTCACAAGGTTTATATTTTAGTTCATAACATATTTACTTTAGAAAGAAACCTTGTGATATTTTTAACATGTCATAACATTTCATTGGTAATTTTATTTGGAAAATCATTTTATTATCCCTCACAATGGGTTTAGACTTATTTCTCATAGTTATTTCCATTTTTTATAACAGAATCGAATTAAAAAAACATAAGTCAATAAATTAATCCTAAATAAATTATTCTCATTGTAAATTAAATTCCAAATATGTAATTGGATTTATATCTCTACCCAACAACCGAAAGGGTGGAAAAGGGAGGAATAAATGGGAATTAACATGTGAGATGAAATAGTTTTGAACAAGTTCTAGAATATTCATCACCACCATAAAATTAGATAAATATTATCATAAAACAAATATGGGGTAAATTTTAAAAATGGCATTGAATTTTTCAGATTCATAATAATGAGTCATCATAACATTTTGGTCAAATAAAAGATGTAGTTGTGAACAAATATTGTATCATGACCATTTATAACATAAGTGCATAAATCCTAATGTTATTATTATGAACAAATATTTGATCATGTTCACTAATAATGAATACTATATGAAGATATATATAACAATAATAAATGAATATTTGTTATTAATAATTAGGGCACATCTATCACAATATAAATGAAAAGAATAAATAATTCCACACAGAAATAAATATTATAACAATCAAGACCATAACCAATCCCATTGAAAATAATTAGTGATATAAAAGTTATATTAAAGAATATATCATTCAAAAATATATATATTTACAAAATTGGAAAGGTAATATAAATTTTTGGCCAATAAAATATTTCCTAAATTTTCCTTGTTCATTTTCAAAGCAGTATCAATTTAATAAGATTCATTATTATTTTCAGAATAAAGTATTATTTGTTTTCATGAAATCGCTTCAATGAAATACAATCATGTATATCCATAAATAAAAGGAATATATAAATTATAGGATATATAGAGACAATTTTAAATTAATCTATACTCAAAATGGGTATAAATGTGCAATAAAGTAATAATAAAAGGATTGAATTTGATAATTACATATCCATAAAAATTGTTATGTTTTTTCATGCTTACACCACCTATTAGATAGTATAGTAATTTTTATCTCCTAAAACCCAAAGATAATTATATTAATTTATATAACAATAAATCCATTATAATTATTTGATCGATTTTTATAATACAAAATTTTAATGCTTAATTTTTTTATGTCACGTTTCTTATAAATAATCCTCTCTCATTTTTATTAAATTTTTGATCACTTTCATTTAAAAACATATAAAATTATATAAAAATTAATAATAATAAGTTAAATATATGTTTATATATTATATTTAATTCATATTATCCATCTCTTATGTTTGTGATAAGACGATAGATGAAAATATCCTCAAATGTGGTTAAACGACCATTACATGGATATCATAAAAAGAGGATTAAAGTTAAGTATTGATTTTAAATATGTAATTAAAAAAATAATTATATAATTTTATTATAATTAAAATAATTTTTAAAAACTACTTAATAAATTTTATAAGTATTGGGTTTTAAATGGATACAAAAAATGAGGTAGAATAAAGGAAAATTAAATGAATATTTTATGTATCTTTTCCCAATTCATCGGGTTTCATATTTTCTAAGACACTAAAACCCTATAATTCAAAAATTTTAGTAAATCTAGAAACAATTTATGGATTCGAAGGCACTAAATACTAGGTCTTTTTTAGGGTTTTGGCTTTTTAAGGGATAATGATGTGTTTTTTCAAGCCGAGGGAGAGGAGGTGATTAAACACGAGGAGTGGGTTACATTTGAGTTCCAATTTTGAATATAATAAAATAGAAATTTGAACATTTTAATATTTATATTATTCATATTTGAATATAATAAAATATTTTATTATTTTTTAAAATTTCCAAAACATTATTTTTTATTTTAATAAATATTAAATTTGAAAATGATCACTATTATTATAATGGAAAATATTATAATTTTTGGCCATTGGAGAACACATTTAATTTTTTTAATTTATGTTTATTGTTTTTAATTGAACCATTTATTTTATAAAATGAGTGTTTGGTTAATAAAAATGTTATATAATTTATTATTTCATTATTACTTAATGGATAATGTTATTAAAATACATCTTTTCTGAAAAATAATATTTTTTATCATTCAAATAAAAATTTACATATTTTAGAAAATATAAAAAAACCATAGATAGTTTTTATATGATGACTTCAAAAATAAATTTCATTTTGTAACTGAAAATTCTATCATAGGAAAAAATCACACAAAATTTACGTTTCATAAAATCATACTATAGAAAAATACAATTACTCCCACGTTAATTTTAATATTTATTTTCTTGTCACTCTACAATGAATATTAATTTATTTTCTCGTATGTACTAATTATTTATTGGAATTTATCATTTTTTTCATGTAAAAATAATCTTTAAACTATCAAATTTATATTCCTAATTTCCAGTTCACAATACTAATTTTTAGGTTTCCATTTATAATGGCCATGTAACATTTAAAATGGTCATACTACATCTTATGAATACCTATTTGTTAATAAATATATTATTAAATAGAGTTCTGACTAGGGATATATATTTTTGTCTCATAAAATTAGGTTTGATTTACTTCAATTTTGTCTCATTTCGAAACTATTTTTTTAGTGTCTATTCCGGATGAATATGATTTTCAAAATTTTCTCATTCATGTTTTTATATTTAAAATTATTTTCACGATATAATATTATTTATTTAAAAGATTTAATTATTGTTGTAATTATCTATCATGATTGATGAAATAAACTATTGGTGGATTTCTTTTCTATGTGTTGTATGTGCGTAATAATTTATAATAAAATATAACAAATATTTATTTAGAAAACAAATTTCTTATATATAATAGGATTCACTAAAATATAATCTTTCCAAATACAATAATTGTACACATCTAATATAAAAATCACAATTTTTAATCAAATAAATATATTCCATGTTCACAAAAATATCACAGTGATTGAATCATCAAACACAACAAAAGGATTTTATTGAATCGACTAGAAAGATATATAATCAAATAACAATTGAGAGTAAAAACATTAATGGATAAAAAATCCAATACTATTGATATTACAAGGAAATATGAACTATGTTCATACCAATTATGATAGAGATATAATGGTGTTGATTCACTAAGATTGGTGATCATTGAACTATATTAAATCATATTATTTTAACAATGTCTTTTGAAACCAACATTCTTGCCATCTTTTAGGGTGAAATATCACTTCGTAGATCAGACACATCGATGAAGGAAAAAAAATTGAATCATGCTGAACAATTGGCACTGTAACAAATGAATAAATAACAAATGTAATGGTTTGGACTCTGGTGTGACCATATGATCTAATAGAATCTCTATTAGTACAACAATTACCATGTAATATCCATTAACATTGTTTACAAGGTAATTAAAAGTGACATATCAAAACATATATCTTGACATGTAGAACTATTGTCTTATATTTTATGATCTGGTGATTATCATTCATTAAAGAAACTCACATTTTACATGGGTGTGACAGAAATCAACTTTGAGTTTTAGTATCTCAAGAAATTTATGTATGAAAAAAATATAAATTTTGATGTGTCTATGACTTCAATATTTCATTATTATACACCCATCAGTCTTGGTACGTGGTTATTACCAACAAACAATGATTTATTGAAATAATGAGAATATTTAAATTTAAAGGATTTTGAATATTTATTAATTTAATAAATATTTATATGAAGAGAACCTATGGTAATGACTTTTTATGTACAACTCATATGGTGGTTATAAAACTTTTTAGGGTCCAAAATATAATGGTTAAAATTATAGTAATGTAACAATCAACCATAACAAAGGTCCTCAAAATATCCATTCATGTATGTGAAGACTAATTAAATAAGTTAATAATGGATTAATTAAATTATTTATATTGAAACCCTTGAGTTCCTAGATAAATTTACCTTTATACCTTTTATTTTGGGTCATCTAATACTATTATAAAATTAACACTATATTAATGGAATGGGATAGGGTATGGAATATTGTGAAAATTATTATTGGGTGAAGGATAAGGACCATATCTATTATGACATTAGTGAATTAATTTCATGAAATCAAGGGAAATCCAAATGGCATCAGTAATGGGATCAGCAAATTACTCTTATGGTGTGCCTCTGATTTTGACTTGTACCACATTAATCCATTTCTCACAATAGTTTCATTGATTTAAATCACTCAAAGGATGGTTACATTGTCTCACTAATGTGTATAAAATTCCAATGATTTATTTTTTGGACCTAATCCCACGGTCGATGATCATTCAAGAAATTCTCCCCTTAAAAGTTTATTTGAGGAGTTCTCAGCCTTTTTTCATTGAATTTCATTCTATCGATCCATGATTCATTCACCTATCATCTTCCAATTACCATTTTTGTGTCCTTATATATATTATAGAGAGTATTAAAAAACCATGATTCCTCATCCACCCTCATTATTCCTACTACCTCATAATGGTAGTTTTATTTCCCTTCATCATGAAAGGTTTATGATGGTGTGGATGAAAATTTGAATTGATGAGGATATTATGTAGAATTTTAATTGTTGGAATATATAATTTTCCCAATGTGTGTAGTGTTTGATAAATTTAAGATCAATACTTGGATTCTTCCCAATGTACTTTTGGTTGATTAATTATGGATCATTTTTTATATGGAAAAATATGGAAGAGTGGATAATCAACCAAAACCACTAATATCTCAAAAAAATTATGGTTTTTTATGATTAGATGGTAAATATTTTTGGGTAGTCATGGAATGTAAAATTTTAAATTAATAAATGAAAATGACTGTATAGTGTGTATTGTGAATAACTCATGTTGTGTACCTCAATGGTTATGAATCTT
Source organism: Viscum album (assembly GCA_963277665.1). Classification (NCBI taxonomy): domain Eukaryota; kingdom Viridiplantae; phylum Streptophyta; class Magnoliopsida; order Santalales; family Viscaceae; genus Viscum; species Viscum album. The sequence goes on from OY728130.1 coordinate 1,329,333,020, forward strand.
GGGTTTTGGTGGATTATAAACACTATAGTGCATATAGTATGCATTCATTGTCCATGTATCATGGCAATGTTCACAATCAAATACATGAATTTTAGAATGGTTATGTTTAATTTATTCATTACATGGTACATATTAGGAACCGGTAAACTATAAAAGATACATCTACGTAACACACATTGTTTGTCCAAAAGGGTACATCTGGTATTGAGGGAATACATGACTTAGTTATATGGAAGTACACACCGATTGAGTTGACATATTATAGAAATAATTAACATATTATTACACAAAATTTGAGAGGACATGACCACTAAAAATAAAGATTTAGTGAATGGTTATAGATAAATTGAATAGATATATTACTTTTACTGCTAAATTATATTTGATGTGAATTTCATATCACATTGGCTGTTTGAAGTTCCTTCACTAGGAATCATATTCATGAACATTAGTTGTCCATGTAGAATATATTTATGTATAAGATTTTATGGATTACTTACTATCAGCATCAAATATTATATGTGAGTAGATATTTATAGCTAAATCTCATTAACACTGTAGGGCTGATGACAAGGATCATGAATAATGGTCAAATAATTATACATTTGGGTATAACATCGGTGGAATTTTTATGTCATGCAATGTGTCACCCACATATAATATAATATTCATTATTCCACAACTTAAATTGGGTATTGTTCCTTTTTCAGGAAAATCATACCCCAATGGATAGGATTTTAGGATGAGTATAGGAACACTGTTATTGTTGGTACTCCCCTAATGGATTATCTTCCATAGAAAGGTGTGGGTTTACTATGAATTACTTAGGGTATAGTTAGGCCATCATGTTCACCTTTTTTTCTATAATAGTGACATGGTATCTATGAAACGTAAATTATGGAACTATCTATAGTTTCCTGAATTCTTTGGTGTGGATATGTTCCAACATCATGATTTCTAGTGATATGGTTGGAGTTAGATAGGTGGAGAATATCAAATATTTTAAGACTTGTGACTGCACAGGAATCCTTTTGTTTCCAGTGAGATATGATGTAATGTTTGACAATAAATATAATAAATGGTGGTATTTTTTGGTCTTTGATAGTTCCAAATGTCTCATAAAATTATACCTATAGCTTTTTAATCAATGTTTAATGGTGTATATTCTAACCAATATTACTTTTAGAGGATGATCATATATGGATCATCCAATATCACACACCTAAAAACATTTTTATCCCAATGATTAATTTTAATGTTTTCTTACATTTTATATTGGTTTTCATAGTATCCTTATTGTATATTAATATTCACCCCATAATGGCCATTATGGTCACACATGTTGTGTATGTGATGACGGAATATAGTTCAATGGTTTTCCTAGAGGATGTGAGGTGAGGTTTATTGTTCGACTATAATGCCCATTTATTATAATGATTCATGGTATAGATGGGTGGTTCATGATTATGGGGGTGAATGTTGTGACAATATATCAATCAAATATTTCTTGTTTGAAAAACATTATCTATATCCACAAATATATTTGCTTTTATGGTTTTTCATAAATACAATTCCAATTTCATGTTATGTTGTGTATTTTCTTCTACTAATTTGTGTCTTATATGAGTATTGGATATAGGTTAGATACCAATATATATATATCTCATGATTGTGTTTTAATTAATTTTATGAAATGGATATATGTTCCTATTTCATTTTGATATATACTATGGCCATCCATATTGTGTAATATGCAAAATCAGTGGTAGTCACTTCTCTTTGTCCTATTAAAGGAAGGTATGGAGTTTGACACCAAATATTATATTCATACCAGGCATGGACATGGTGGGTCATTTCATGTCAGAGTGGTAGCATATAAATATTATTCCAGGGATAGAGTGGGGGAAATATCAATAATTTGAGGAATGATTTAGGAATTTATGGAAATAATTTTATTGGAATCCTGAGACCAATTATCATACTAGGGATACTACTATTGGTTTGTGGTTTGAGGTTTTCTATCACTATGAAACTGAATAAAATATCGCATATGTCTAATACATAAATTACGGATTGAATATTTTGATAAATTAACAAGATAACATAATTTTATGGACATTCATTCCATTCCTATGTAATCCCATCCATGTATGAAATATTAATTATGTGTTCATCCTAACAAATAAAGTGTTCTACACACTGAAAATGGTTAGTGAGAAAAAGTCATGGTTGTGATGAAAATAGGCCTCTATTTGGGCCTCTCTTCACCCATCGGTGAAAAATAGGATAATATTTTCTGATATATGGATGTGTGAAATAATGGAACCATGATTTAAACATGTTAATCTTACAATAGTTCTTATTATAGAATTTTTATTGATGAGATTGTTTTTCCAATACCATAATTAAATTATAGCCATATTGTAGATAAATTATTTACATTTTAATGATAGATACATCAAGGTTTATTAAGATAGGGTGATCCTTAGAATATAGTCATCTAGTTGGACTCTATGACTCAAAATTCCATATAGTTTGAACAAATTCAGAATGGATGAATATTATTCAACATAGATCCCATCGTTATTTAGTTATTAATTAAGGGATAAAGTTCTTCTCAATCTAATAATGAGACTAATCTATCGTTTTCGGCTATTTAGTCATTTTCCAGTATAAAGTATTGTCTATGGATATTAGTGCCTCTATATGGTTGAATTTCCATTTTTATATATGTGTAGAATCACAAAATCCATCTAATGTTCTCCTTGAGCATGATTCATTGTCATATTGGTTGTGATTGTTGATTTATAGGATACATTGGTGATATGGTATTGGAGTTATTGTGGTTTTTTCATCCAACATATCCTATGAATTAGCCTATGATCAAATATTATAATAATAACAATTATTGGTTGATATGAACTATGGTTGTGAGATTATATTATTTTTCACATAATGATAAAAATATAAATGAAATTAATTTACCTCAACATGGTGGATAATATTGGCATATATGATCTAAGGTTTTTAGGCCTAGTTTCATACTAGGTATGTATTATATAGAAATTTTGTTGTTGTAACATATTACCAATAAAGATGAGGTTGATATGATCTCTTCTCATTAATAACTACTCTAGGATAGTTTATATCATGCATTGTGTGATTAAAATCATAGGTAAATGGATATTTATGGATGGTTTAGGCAAGTATCCTAATATTGAGACTATGTGGGTGATTTACACTTCCTCTAGAGATACCTTTTAACTAGATGGTTCATATGTGATTCTTTCTTTTTTTATAATATTTTCAATAGTTTTATATTCTTATAAAATTAGATGATGGAAATTATTGTATTATATATTATCTTCTAATAGGGACCATCATTCACATAAAACTTCTAGATAATTGAGTTTATCCATTGTATGGATATTGGTCTTTTAGGGGATATAATCAAGTCATTGACAGAAACTAATGTTACCGACCTCATTCAAAAATGATTACCCATTTCTAGATTAATTAGGTATTGGAGATTGAGTAATATATGGGGGTTCAACATTTAGTACAAAGTGAAATCCCATTATATATTTCTAATGGATCCCACTATTTAGAATATTTTGAAAACTATAGATCAGATGATAAAGGTTTCTATGTGAACTAAGTTAATTGATGTGATTTTCCATTCTAATGATTTTTTATGTATACATGAATGCTTATGAAGGGTTTACCCATGTTTTACCTTCAATGAGAGGCCGAGGAATGAATTAAATTTTAAATTTTATCTTTTTATCATGTGTTTTAGTATATAGTTATGTACACCCATATGAAATTGTAGATAATATAGAATAAATATTGTCTCTATTTAGTTTATGCACATTCCTTTTAGGGATTCATAGAGTTTCCCTATTGAAAAAGTTGTGTTAAAAAATATTTAATAAACTCCCATTATATGATCATATTTCATGAGTTGACATTTTTATTAATGTTGTTGGTTGTATAGTATTAGATATGAGGATATTGGTTTTATATTATTTTATGGTCGATGCATAAAACAGATGAATCTTTATTCAAATGATGGAGGAAGTGTAGGAGTATCTAGATGAAAATTATTTTATTCAATCTTATATAGGGATAAATTTATCACTATAGATTTATTTTGAGGTCCTCATACTTTTCCAATGTGTGGGATAGATTTTTTGAAGTGGTGTTGTATTAGCCTCACATTGTTATTTTGGGCTACAATGTGATGAACATAATGGATTTAATTAATGTTCTAGAGGAGATATTTTACTTTATCGGATATATAATGGGATACCGTTAGTTTCTTTATTAAATAATTAATGGAAATCTAGATTTGAGACCACCCTAATGTAGTCAATCCTTTATTCTGGAATGTAGAATATGTACTTTTAAATGAAACATCATATTGAAAAACATATAGTGTAATGGGGTGGATGGTTTTTTTGAATATTGAGGTATTAAATTTCATTAGTTTAGTATGTTTCATTATTGGGTTTTGAGGTATCATGTATTTTTCATCTTAATTTCCATGACCATCCACTATGAATTTTGGTATATTGGTCCAATATATGGGTCATACTGTGATGTTGAGCAGTTTCATGTGGTTGGTGTTGTTATTTATCTCTATATTGTTGTATTTCATAAAATATTTATAACAACAAAAACATTTTTCATATAATGGCTATACAATTTGAATTGATAAGGGGAAGTCAATGGATGACTCCCATGGATGTTGAGGTTTGAGAACAAGTCTCATAACGCCATTTTTCTAAGAGCTCACGGAATTTGGAGGACAATACATCCATGAAAAATTTAATGCATTAGTTTAAAATTAATATGTAGTTTTCGATGATTTGGTGAAACATATATGGCCTTTTATCATATGATAAATATAAAATATTATCTTTAATTAGGACAAGTGGAACAATCCCATAATATTTAATGATAAAATTGATCTATTTTGATGGGGATACATGTTATTCAAATTTAATCATTATCATGTGTTGTGGGATGATCATCGAGTGATAACATATTTTTTGCGATGAAACATTTCATGAGTCGTATATGGTGGATGTGGGGTTCCATTTCATACTTTCTTCAACACAATCAAGATCCGATGACATCAATTATGTGAATGGATGTTCCCTTATTTGGTAAAGGTGACCCATGATTTTTTTAAACATGATCTTAATAGAAGAATATATTATTTATGCGATGATGGTTTTGTTTTTACATTATTTTTTTGAGAGCTTCATTTATGTTAAATAGTTGTTTCAATTTCAATGCTGGAAGGGTTTAATTGTGTGGAGGATATATTGATGATAATTTTACTTTGTCATGAATTAAATATTTAGTCAAATATGGAATCACAAAACCTACATAGAAGAAAGATAATAATATTAAATAAAAAACAACATGAGACATAATTATTGGTTTCATTTGTCATTATATATTATTTTTACCCAAATTCATAATATTGATTAATTTCTAAAAATATAATATTTAAATTTAAATTTATTATTTTCCATTTAAAAATAAATAAATACTTTAAGTGAATATGTTGATATAAGATATAAGATAGCTCAAATATAGGATGAAAACCCATGTTAGTGTATATAAATATGGTTTCCCAAACTGTTTGTATATCCATCACACGTATCTCATGCTCTCTGAATGAATTATCATAGTTGCATCATTTAATTAAATTAATTATTTATACAAAAATTCATTACAAATTTTTATTTAATTTATATATCTTTGGTAAAATTTTATAGTTCCTTAATAAAATCATCCTTGTATCTCCCCTCTGAGGTTATCTTCTATTTTCAATCATATAATCCTCGATTGAGATAGTGGGAGATGGTATTGAAAATAGTTGAATTTATGGTGGATTAGAGGATTTGGGAAAATAAATATTTGATTATATTGATGAACTGATCAGAAAACATGTAAAAATAGAACAATGAAATTAAAATTATGAATAATTCATGGTAGTTCAGTAATGAGAGAGTTCTATAATTTTTTTTTCATTATATTTATCCCATGATTTTTCTAATACTGATGTTGATCATGTTGTAACTCATCTATCATTGTATAAAATATGTTCTCTTATTAATATATCTTATTGAATTGATTATATGAATGAAAGTCATAATAAAAAATATCCCATTCAAAAGTATTTCTAAAGTCCCTGACCTTATTTTCATTTTTTTTCTCTGGGTCTTTGGATTCATTCCTTAGAATCTCTAAATGATCACATATTCGTTGATAAAATTGAGTGGATAAGTTAACACTATGTATGATTCTTCCACCTCTATCATTATTTTTACTCCATATTAATTGTGGTTAATGATGGAATTCATCATGTTTGATAGATCATGGAATGGATGTGTATATTAAATAATGGTCATCTAAATATTTATTACTAATTGTTGGAAGAGGTGACTTTGGTCAATAAATTTATTTATTGAAATAGATAGGAGGACACCATGATTGGTTTTTAGCATGTATTTGGAAAAATGATGTTTGATCCACATACTAAGGGTGAGGAAATTATTAGAATATCATTTAGAGGAACCTACAATGGACATATATGGTGACTAAATGTAATATTATGTGAGTGGATATGAGTTATAGTGGTAGAAACTTATAAATATGGAAATCTATTATATAACCAAACTATAATCCAAATATTTCAGATTGACACACATTATATACCTCCCCAGATATGAAATTAAGGTTTTTGGGTGTTATAAATAACACATAGACGGAATAATGAGTTATCACAATATGTTAGATAGTAAATTGCATGCCTAATAACAAGTTGTTTAGATTGGATACATTCCTTGTGTGTCTTACTTGGCATAGCTTGGGAACTCATAAATTTCCAAGGTGACGTTGACTTACAACATTTTGTTTGACGATGGAGGAATAACAGATATTCAGGGAAAATATGAATCGCATAGATAAAATTAAACAATGAGTGAGTCATTAAAGTCCACACATCATTTACCATAGTGTGGACACCATTTGTGTGGGATTATATATTCCATATAATGCATTTGTGCATGGGAAAGCATCACTGGAAGTGAAAAATGGGATATACCCCTAAATTACATGACAATTTATATTAAAACATGTTTTTCTTCAAATATCATTTCACAATGCTCAAATTTAGTAACATGAGTACTCCATAATTATATTTTTCAAGTAGGTTGTGATGGAATTCCTTCCTTAAGAATCAGGGTAGTAATGTGATGGGATAAATGATGCTTACTCTCCATGTATTCAATGGGATAACACTAGGGTTATGTATAAGGATGAAATAATCTGAATGGTTGGTGATCATATAGAGGCTTTTTATATAAATTTTCTAATATCCCAAACAATTATTAGGGTTTTATACTTCCACAGTTACTAATGTAGTGATTCCTCTATCTATATAGTTGATACTCACTCATCTAAAATCTCAAGTTGGATTCAGGTCCATAATTAGGGTCCATACATCATTGAATTTTTGTTTTAAATAGAGTTATTTCTAGATATTTTTTTTATAATTTAACACAATATTTCTCATTATTGTTTAGTTATGATATGTGAGGCTATTACTCCCAATAACGATATATATTTTTCTACAAGGAATGGGTTCCAATATTTTTTCTATATTGGATATATTATATCAGTTGATAATAATATGTGGAACTCCCTTATACGATAGGTAGGTTTTTGTGTTGAGTGATAACACATTACTTTTTTATAATGGTGGCGTTGGAGTTGGAGTGGTTGATAAAATAAAATATATTGAAACATATAACCCTATGGAAACAATTGGATATCATTGGATATGTAACTTAATTATCTTCAATCTATATAATACATTGTGGAAATTTATATTCTTTGACAGTTTTTAATGTGTCATGCTATGTGAAAATGAACGGTTAGATATTAGATGGTTTAGGAATCTTTACAACCTTACGACTCTTCATGGTTTCCAATATCTAGTTTTTTCTATAGATTACTCTACAATACCATCATATCATGGATTCTAATATGAATTTATTCTAACAATTTCCATTATCGTTTTGGGGAATCCATCTATGTTTGTTAATTTTCTACCATTAACATCTGTTGTGACCCTACTTATAAAGTATATGAAGATATATCGTGGTTTATAGGATGTATTAGTGGATCTGAAGATAATGATTCTTATTAAGATCTAGCATCTAATGACACATGGTGAGGCATAGTGGTTCATTATATTGGTGGTGACCATTGTTATTAGATATTAAACGAGGAGTATATATAGTTCAGAGAATATATAGATCCTCATGTCTCTCATATTCAGAGGGTTTGTAGATGTGTGTTTCCATTGGTATTTTCCTATGTGGTTTTGTGATTGTATTTTGCATCACATACATGTGTTTTCTAATGTATATATATATATTGTGCTTTTGTTGTGGTTCATTGGATTTTTTTGACATATATTATTATTAACAATTCATAATGATTTTGACTTCCCATATTTTTATTTATACTTACGTAACATAATTAAGGTCATCGTAAGATGGGATTAAATATGATTATTTAAAAATCTGGATATTATTTTACATAGTCCTCCCAGACATATGAATCATGTTCTAATGTAAATAGAATCATGTTCAATCTCCCTTTTTTCTTAAGCACACGAATCAAAAAATATAAAAATTATATACAAATAAATGAAAAAGGAATTGATGGATTTTAATAGGTTGATCACTATGAAATTATGTTGAAAAAAAATACATCAAGGTACATAGAATGATGATTAAAAATGTTAAAGTGATGATTTCTGCATAGCATCACTATTTGTACAACGAATCACAGTATGTAGACCACATACGAAAAATGTTTTGTGGGAAGTATTGTGGTTCAAGGGTGGTAAGTAGTTCATAGAAGTCTATAAGTGAGAGGTATGTATCATCATCTATGGTAGATATGTGCTGATGAATTTGTAGAAGGATGAATCTATCATAAAGGAACAATGGATCTAATTGAACTATAGAGGAAAAATGGTTCACATCACTAGTGCAGAAAAAGTTATTTACGTCACCATTTTTGACGTCTGTTATATATAACCGATGTGATAATCTGTGAAACATAGTTTTTTAATTCAGTTATTTTATAACCGACATAAAAAAGGTGGTCAGTTAATTTTTTACGTCGATTATTTTAATAACAAACATTAAAAATCGCGCGCGTTTTTTTTTACGTCGGTTATAAATTAACCGACGTAAAAAACAAATGAGCGGTCTTTTTTAAATTGGTTATTTGATAACCAACATAAAAGCGAGCTATATAAAATTTTTTACAGTGGTTATAAAATCACTAAAGTAAAAAAAGCGGATTTTGATGAATTTTTAATGTCGGTTATTTGATAACCGACGTAACAAAACAACCCGCAGAATTTTTTATGTCTGTTATAAAATAACTGAGGTAAAAAACTGTGATTTCTGATGTATTTTTTACATCAGTTATTATATAACCGACGTAAAAAACTATTACGTGGGTTTTTTATGTCGTTTATTTTATAACCGACATAAACAAGCCTTATCTGATACAGTTATAACGTCAGTATTAATAATAACCGACGTTATAAATATAATAAAACAGTTTATAATGTCAGTTATTAAATAACCAACGTTATAAAGCATTTAAAAAATTATCAATTCCTGTGGATTGTCATTTACAATTTTTCGATCGACAGTTCGGCGACTCGTCTCTCTCTCGCATGGTAAACCCTAATCGACTGGTCGATCTCATTTCATTAAACTCATTTGGCCATCATCGTTTATTATCTTTACTCTTCACAGATCTATCATCTCAACTTGCAACACTCAGGTAAGCCTCCCATGACTTTATTTTATTCTTTTTTTCGAATAGTCTATATTTACGTATTGCAATTTTTTTGTTTAAACTAGGTAATATTCATCGATTTCAAACCCTCTTTCCTCATTTTGCAATAATAATATTATTTATTATCCTCAGATCTATTATATTGACTCGCAATATTCACATATGCCACACCTACTTCTATTTAGTTTGTTTTTGTTTCTGGAATGCCCGACATTGATGGTAATTTTTGTTGTCATTGATAAATAATGATCTCATTCACCTATATTACTGCAATTTATATGTAAACCATTGTGATACATCCATTCCGTGTACCATTGTGATTTATTTTATAAGTATATATATGGTTTTTCATGGTGGAATGTTTTTTTTTTATCCTTGGGTGTTTCTATTTTAGGTATCACTTTTTGTTTTTCCATAATTTATTTATGTCGCCTATTTTCGTGGACTATTATAAATATTCATATGCTATTAAAAACCGATTCATTGCACAATAGAGTATTTTGGACTAGTAGGACATACAATTCATGGTTCTCATTTTGTATAATGGCATGATACCAAATCTAGTAGGTTGAGGTTAAAATCTCTATATATGCCAAAACTAGTATCATGAGGTTAAAATCCCATGGTTTTGGTGGGCTGTCAAGAGGGTTGGTGGCTGTCCAAATGGTTGGGGACTCTCCAGGGTGTCCATGGAGGTGGGGGAGGGGGTGGAGTCCATGGATGTGTGTGGGGGGGTGGTCCAAGGGGGTGGGTGGGCTGTCCAAGGGGGTGGGTGGGGGCTGTCCAAGGGGGTGGGGGCCTATCCAGAGGGTTTGGGGGGTTGTCCGGGGGGCTGTACAAATGGTTGGGGGGTCCATGGGGGGGTGTCAAAGGGGGTAGGGTGTCGGGTTTGGTGACCACGAGGGGTGGGGTGTGCTGTCTAGTGGGGTGGGGGGCTTTCCAGGGTGGTGGGGGGGGGGGGGGTTGTCCAAAGGTTTGGCGGGTGTCCGGGGGGGTGTCCAATGGGGTAGGGGTGGGGGTGTCCAGGAGGGGTGGGGGTACTGTCTAGAGCGGTGGGGGATGTCCAGGGGGTGTCCAAGGGGGTAGGGGGTGGGGTGGTGTCCAGGAGGGGTGGGGGTGCTGTCTAGAGGGGTGGAGGCTGTCCAGGGGGTGGGGGCTATCCAGAGGGTTGGGGGAGTCCAGGGGGGTGTCCAAGGGGGTGGGTGGGGGGTTTATCAAAGGGGGTGGGGGCCTGTACAGAGGGTTTGGGGGGGTGTCTGGGGTGGTGGATATCTAGAGGGTTGGGGTGTCCAGGGGGTGTCCAAGGTGGTGGGTGGGTGTAAGGGGTGTTGTCCAGAGGGTTGGGGGTGTCCAGGGGGTGTCCAAGGGGGTAGAGGGTGGGGTGGTGTCCAAGAGGGGTGGGGGTGCTGTCTAGAGGGGTGGGGGATGTCCAGGGGGTGGGGTTGTCCATAGGGTTGGGGGTGTCCAAGGGGTGCCAAGGGGGGTGGGTGGGTGTGGGGGCTGTCTAAGGGGGTGGGGGCCTATCTGGAGGGTTTTGGGGGTTGTCTGGGGGGTGGGGGTTGTCCATAGGGTCGGGGTTTCCAGGGGGTGTCCATGGGGGTAGGGGGTGGGGGTGGTGTCCAGGAGGTGTGGGGGTGCTGTCTAGAACAGTGGGGGGCTATCCAGGGGTGGGGGATATCCAGAGGGTTGGTGGTGTCCAGGGGGGGTGTCCAAGGGGGTAGGGGGTGGGGGTGGTGTCCAGGAGGGTTGGGGGTGCTGTCTAGTGGGGTGGGGGCTGTCTAGAGGGTGGGGGGGTTCCAGAGGGTTGGGGGTGTCTATGGCGTGTCCAAGGGGGGTGGGTGTGTGTGGGGGTTGTCCAATGGGGTGGGGGCCTATCAAGAGGGTTTTGGGGGTTGTCTGAGCGTGGGGGCTGTCCTGAGGGTTTGGGGTGTCCATGAGGGGTGGCTGTTGTCTAGGGGGTGTCCAAGGGGGTAGGGGTGGTGTCTAGGAGGGGCAGAGGTGTTGTTTAGAGGGGTGGGGGCTGTCCAAGGGGTTGGGGTGTCCAGGAGTGGGTGGGGGCTATCCAAGGGTGTGGTGGTGTCCATGGGGTGTCCAAGGCGGTGGGGGTGGTGTTAAGGGGGTGGGGGGCTTTACAAGGGGGTGGTGATGTCCAGGGGGTGGGGGATAGGTGTTAGATGGGATTTACTACTGCATCGTGGTTTCTGAGATTATAACATGATGATTTTGTCGTGATGATTGGCTTTACATTGTGATTTTCACCATCTGAATTTTTATTTTAAATTTTATTTGATTATCAGGTTTACTCCATTTTCTCAAATTATCTATCAGCCACTGTAGGCCCCATGGTTTTCATTGATTCAATGGAATTTAAAACTTTTATATCTATATATATTTTGTTTTTAAAATAATATTCAAGAATATTTATTTTAAATACACCTAGATTTGTTTTATATTTCAAAATTATTTTACATTCAAATTATGATTTTTTTAATATAATTATTTATTTTTCTTATATTAAAAATATATATATATTTGATATTAGTTATAGGTAATAATGATTCGATGTTTTATTATGGAACATCGAATGAGAAATGAATATGAGGTAGGTTTTGATGCCTTTTTGGAATTTTTTAAATGAAATGTTCCAAGTACTGGCATTTTTTTGTCCATGCCTGAAATGTTTAAATATGACGAAGTTGAAAAGTAGAGAGAGAAAAGATCATCTGATTTGTCATGGATTTAATCCGAGTGATATCCCTTGGATTTGGAATGGTCAAACTAGATGGAATGTCATTGATGATGATGATTCGCAAGATGGTAACTCTGATGGAATTGAAGAAATGATTCACTGTATTATAGCAGAACAAATTTAGATAGAACCGATATTTTCACATCTATATGGTGATGCTAAAAAACAATTATATCCTAGTTGTACAGATTTTACGGTTTTGTCTACTATGTTATGATTGATTAACCAGAAGTCCAAACATGGATGGATTGACAGACGTTTTACAGAGCCGCTACAATTGATGAAATACATTCTTCCAAAAGATAAAGATCTTCCATATTCACATTATAAGGACAAGAAAATATTATGCGTGATGGGATTGGGTACAAGAAAATACATGCATGTCCAAATGACTTCATTATATACATGAAAGAATATGAATTTCTGTCAGAGTCTCTTAAATGTGGGACATCAAGGTATAAGGTGAATGAAAAATCACAGGCTGATTTAGAGATTACTAGGATCCCTTCAAAGGTATTTTGGTATCTACCTATAATTAATCATTTCAAATGTTTATTTTCTAATTCAAATGATGCAAAAAGGATAAGATGGCATGCTGATGTGTGGGTATGTGATGAAAAAATACGTCATCTAGATGATTGTCTACAATGGATGAAAATTGATGTGCAGTATTCTTCATTTGGCAATGAAATTTGAAATCTCGGAGTAGGGTTGTGCACATATGTAATGAATCCATACCGAACCCTCAATAGCACACATATTTCATTAACTACTTTATTAGTAATTTACATCCTCTCTCCTGATGTCTATATGAATCGCAAGTATGTCATGTTGGGTATAATGATCTATGGTCCAAAGAAACCCGACAATGATATTGATGTATACTTCTCACCGTTGATTGATGATTTTTAACTGTTATGGATTGATGGTATTAGGGTGTATGATTATTATAAAATGCAATACTTACAACTGCATTGAGTGCTTCTGTTCACTATAAATGAATTCCCAATGTATAAAAAATTTTCTGGATACAGTGTTAAAGGGCATAAATCATGTCCAATTTGTGAACAACAGACGTCATATTGTCAATTGCATCATGGGTGGAAAATAGTGTACATGGGTCATCGAATGTTTTTGCCTATGGATCACCCTTATAGAAGACTAAAAAAGGCATTCAATGGCTCACAATAGTTTGATACTGCACCAAAACCTTAATCCCCTAATCTGTATTTTTAGAGGGTGAAAAAACTTGATGTGGAATTGGGAAAGACAAAGAAATATTGTAATGATAGACATATTTGGAAAAATAGGTCAATATTTTTTGAGCTACCATATTGGAGATATCATGAAGTTAAATATAATATTGATGTCATGCACGTGGAGAATAATATATGTTAATGTTTGATTGGATCATTGTTAGATATTAAAGGAAAGACAGAAGATGGGTTGAATGTAGATTAAACTTACTATCAATGAGAATACATTTGGATTTAGATCCCACTCCTAAATTAAGATGAACATTTCTTCCCCCGGATTTTCATACATTATCGAAGAGGGAGAAAATTAGCTTTTGTCAGTTTATTCATGATATCAAACTGCCTCAAGTTTATTCTTCAAATGTAAAAAATTTTGTCTCATTGAAGGACTTGAATTTGATAGGTATGAAATCACATGATTGTCACGTCATGATGTAAAAAATTCCACCAGTTGAATTGCGTGAAATATTGCCCATCCATTTTAGAAAGATAATAATGAAGTTGTGTTATTTTTTCAATTCAATTTGTTAAAAGGTGATTGATGTGAATGCTTTGAAAATTTTGGAAAAGAATGCAATTTTTATACTTTTCAATTGGAAATGTATTTTCATCCTACTTTTTTTGATATAATGTTGCATTTAATGATTCATCTGATTCGAGAAATATAGCTTTGTGTACCTGTATATCTTTTTTGGATGTATCCTTTTTGAAAGGTATACGAAAATATTAAAGGGGTATGTTAAAAATCCATATCGACTTGAAGCCTCCATTATTGAAAAGTATATTTTTGAGGAGGTAGTAGAGTTTTGTACGAGCTAGTTGGTTGTGGGACAACACATAGGTTTGCCTCTATCTCGCCATGAACGAGTTAATAATGAGGGAAAGGGGATTTGTGGCTTGAAAGTCAAATCATTGTTAGTTGAACAGATGATGAAGTTAGAATCATACATCTGGAATAACATAGATGATGCTAAACCATATATCACATTTCATATTAATGAGTTGAAACAATGTCATCCAAAGAAGAATGAAATTTGGATTTTGAATGAGCACAACAAATTTTTTTTGTCATTTTTTAAAAAGACCATGCTTGGTAGATTGGATGTATCAGAGACGTTAAAATGGATAGTTGGTGGTCCATGTTTAAAAGTGATAACATGGTCCAGTTATGACATTAATTACTGTACATTTCATATGAAAGCTCAGGACAATAGAAGTGCAGTTCAGAATAGTGGTGTGTTGGTGTTTGCAGAAGCAATGCATTTTTCTAGTGCTAAGGACAAAACCCAATTTCTATAACAAGTGCATATTATGGAGTGATTGAAGACATATTGGAGGTTGATTATATTAAAATTAAATTTCCTATTTTTAACTGTAAATGGTATATAGGTGACAACCTTGTCACACACGATGAATTTGGAATGACACTTGTTAATATGAATATATTGGAAGACACAGGTGATTCTTTTATAATGGAAACACATGAAAAACATATTTTATATGTACTAGATCAATCAGATATGAAGTGGGTTTCTTTTTTACAAGGTAAAAACAATATGTTGGTGAGGATGAACATGATGAAGATGTTGATTTATGTGAGATCCCTACTTCCATGGAAATATTAACAAAACATAATGATGAGAATATTGAAGACATGGTTTGTGCCAAAAGGAACGATCACGATGAAGGAATTTGGGAAAACAATCAATTTGTACATTCCTAAAATTACAGGTAACATATGTTTATTTGTTGTTTACATTTATTTTTTTCATAAAATGTTAGATATTGTATGTTTTTTTATTTATTAAAACATTTATTAAAACAAAATAAATATAAGTTTTTGTTTTTTTAAGTTTGTTTAGTTTACTTTATCATGTTTACCATTACATCAATTAAATATATATTTTTCTGTTCAGTGACAATTAATTTACCATGTTTTAACATGTTTACAATGTTTACCATGTTTACCATATTTACCATCTAAATCATCTTTACCATCTTTACCATTGTTTAACATGCTTACCATATTACTAATGGTTACTCTTACATAACATAGTACACTTTTCTATTTTCTGTATCAGTAGTATTAAATGATATGAATTTGTATATTTTTGAACTAATGTTAGTTTTTTTGATTTAAAGGATAATGACAGATCATTCAGTTGATCAACCACATGATTCTTGAGATGATCACATTGGTCATACCTTTGGGGAGGAACATTCAAATGCTCCTCTTGAAGTTCCCCAATCTTCGGCATGTGCTCCTATTACGACAAAGAGTTCAAAGGTTGGTAAACATGGGTTCACACATTTACCAAAATTAACACTTTACTGTATGTAGTATCAGAGGATACTCATTGATTTTGATGATGATGATATTCCTAGAGGTCCAAATGCGAAATATTTTATGAGTTTTATAGAAACTTAGGCTAAGAGAAAAGTAAGCATTCTATATGATGACTAGAGAAGTGTGGATAAAGATATAATCTCTCAATTGTGGGAGCATATTTTGGTAAGATATTTGGTTGTTGTTTGACTATTCATTAAATGATTCTAATATATATAATATTTTTAATCTCTTCTTTATCAGATGAAATTTGATATTCCTGACACTGGAGGAGTCAGAATGAAATGATTATCATTGGATGCCAGGATATGGAGGGATTTTAAATCAACCCTCTCATCTGATATCATTTATGGTTATAGGAATCATGACAATCCATGTTAGATATATCCTTTTATTGATAAAGACACATGGAGATAGTTTTTTGAAATTAGATGAAAAGAGTAATTTTTGGTAAGGTCAATATAAAATTTTATAATCTTTCTTATATAAATGATATTATTAATGTTTTTTAATGATTTATTATTCTTAATTTATACAAACAAGGAAATATTTTCAGGCGATCAAATCTCAAAATTTATACCCTCAAAGTTTATCTCAAGGAGGGTATTCATTTTTGGAAGAACAGATGATGGAGGAAAAATTTTAACAACTAAGAGCTGAGTCTTCAGGCTCTGTAGAGGTGGCCCCTCCATCCCCTCCATCTAGATATGAAAAATGGAAGAGAGTTCAGAAGGGAAAAAAAGGGAAATATCTTTCGGAAGAATCAAGAATCGTAACTGAGATGATTGTAAGATATCTTTTTTTTACATTAACTATTTTGCTCATATAATTTGAATCATTACAGAAATGTTCAATTAATTAATATAGGACTCTCTTGAGGAGAAGAGTTCACAGGGGACATTTACAGCTATTGGGAGGAAAGATATCTTATCTATATCATTGGGAAATCCCGAACATCCTGGTCGTGTAAGAGGATTTTCAGTAGGTGTATCAGTAAGAAAAGTTTTAGCAAATTCATCAACTTCTAATGTTGTGGGGGTTTATAAAAAATTATAATCCACGAAGGCTGAAGTTCATATTATTAATGCGATGATGGAGGAATATTTAGAGCGTCAGTACAGTCTATGTTTGCAGATATGCAAAGACAATTTCAGACTGTAGCTCCCACTCCCCCACCTCCCCCTACAGACCCCATTATTTATCCTCCTCCTACGCCAGTAGCTCCAACTCCCCCACCTCAGCCTACAGACCCCTTTTTTCATCCTACTCCTTTGTCGCAGCTTCGTACTTATTTCGAGTTGTATTTTTATGATCCTCAAAATCATATAGTTGAATATAGGTTGGTATACTGTAAAGGAGATACAATTCATCATCAACAATTAGAGGTCGAGAATGAGAGGGTCACTGAACATGATATTATAAATAGATCAGCTCGGGTACCATTACCTACAGATGAGGTGACGACAGTTGGACATAGTATCAGCCATTTTTTAATTTGGACATCCAGACTTCTTCGACTCATTACCATAGAGGTATGAATGTTATCTCTTTTATTTAATTTTTTTATTAAATTTGTTTTATCATTTAAAAACTAATATATTTTTTAATTTATTTTTACAGGAATACTTAAAAGGTAAATAAATATTGTATAGACAATAAAAAAGACAAATGGCTGTGACATCAGGTATAGATTCTTGTAGTCTTGACAGATTGTCAAGATATTCATATTTTTTGGCAGGTCATTATGTGTTTCCAATGGAGACTCATGTTTTTGGACATGAAATAAGTGTGGGGATTATGAATACTGATATCATGGAGCTTGTTGTTGGATATAAGTTGGGAATCAATGTGGTGAAATTTTTTTGCATGTAAGTCTTAACACTTTTTCCATGCGTTATATTTATTAAAAATGTATACTTATGTCTGTTTTGTATTAGGTATCTTTATAAAATTTGTTAGAGGAATGAGCTGACATATGTATATGGTTCATGGACCTGAAATTTATTTCCCCTGAACCATGTGCATTGTATGAGAAACAAAGAGTGCGTTATATTGCTGAAAGGATTGAAAAAAATATAGTCACAAAATGTTGGATGATGCCTTTTTGTGAGAGGTATGAAACACATTTCTCTCATAGTTTTAATTATCTTTTAACATAAAAACCCACTAACTATAAATTTCCTTTTATCAGTGATCATTGGATGTTAGGGGTTTTTTTCCCATGGGAGAAAGCACTTTATTGGATATGCTCTGTCATTGATGATGTGCAAGAATGTTTTAAGAATATATTGTAAAAGTAAGTTTCAAATTCTCAATAGTTTTATATATTATAATGAATTTTAAATTTACCCCATTCGTATTATTTTCTAACACGGTATATGCCTACTTTAGAAAAAACACAAAGAAAAGGAGTGCATAGATCAAATATGTAAATGTGAAGGAAAATATACATTGATAATTTGTACATTTTGATTTATAACATAAAAACAATATATTGAATTTTAACTCATTAAAACATAATTTTCATAAACAAAAAGGCATCATCGAATGTAGATATTATATGTTAAGATTAATGTATGAAATAATAACAACTGGGGCAGTTGTGAATTTTGACCTGGTAAGATTTCCTTTTAAACATTTCCATAATATTTCAATTTGATTTATTCATTATACACGTTAACTACTATCCCTTTAATTTGTATCTTTTTGATGACCCTCAACCCTATAATGCTGAAGAAATCAAACACTTACAAGTGGAGTGGTCAAATTATTTTACACGTTTGATTGAATTTTAGTTGTTTGTAATTTAAAATGTATTTCTGAATATTGTCATTGTAATTGTGATTTTGGTTGTCGTTTAGGTTGGATTTAGATTTTTTTATGTTGACTATAATGTTTTGAATGTTATATATGTGAATGTTTAATTTTTCTCTACTTCTTTTTTTCTCTACTTCTTGTTTTAGTCTACTTATATATGTGAATATTGAATTTTAGTTGTATTTTAGGTCCAGGGGTGTGGTGGGGGGAGACTAGTGGGGTGAGGGGGTTCTGGTTTGTTTTCAGTAACTTTTTGGTCTGTTTTAGGGGTGTGGGAGGGTTGTCTAGGGGTGGGGAAGTGTTGTCCTGGGGGACATACATGAGGGTGGGGGTTGTCCAGGGGTGTTTGGGGCTGTCCAGGGGGTCGGGGGTAGTCTAATGGTGTGGTGGGGGCTCCAATGGGGTGGGGGAGGGCTATTCAGGGTGTGGGGGAGGTATAAATGAGGGTGGGGGTGTGTCCTGGGGTGTTTGGGGCTGTCAAGGGGGTTGGGGGAAGTTCAGGGGTGTGGTGGGGGATGTCAAGTGGGGCAAGGGGGTGCTGTTCAAGAGGGTGTGGGGGTTGTCCCTGGGTGTCTGGGGATGTCCAGGGGGTCGGGGGCGGTCTAGGGGTGTGGTGGGGGCTCCAATGGGGTGGGGGGTATACATGAGGGTGGGGGTTGTCTCAGGGTGTTTGGGGCTATCCAGGGGGTCCGGGGGCAATCCAGGGGTGTGGTAGGTGCTGTCAAGTGGGGTGTGGGGGTGAGGGGGTGTTGTTCAGGAGGGTGGGGGTTGTCAAGGGGTGTTTGGGGATGTCCAGGGGGATGAGAGTAGTCTAGGGGTGTGGTGGGGGCTCCAATGGGGTGGGGGAGGGTTGTTTAGGGTGTGGGGGGGGGGGTATACATGAGGGTGGGGGGTTATCCAGGGGTGTTCGGGGCTGTCCTAGGGTGTTTGGGGCTATCCATGGGGTCGAGGTACAGTCCAAGTGAGTGATGGGGGCTGTCAAGTGTGGTATGTTTTATATGTTATCAATATAAATTCTTATATTTGTTGTAGTTCTTGTTTTGATCTTCTTTTTTTGTGGTACGAATTCTTGATTTGGTTTCTAGTTGTTTCAGGGGGAGAGTATAGGACTGCATTAGATTTTTTTTAAAAAAAATTGTCTTCCATGTTGGTTATTTTATAACCGAAGTGATAATGAAATCAGGAAGGGTTTGTCACGTTGGTTTTTTAATAACTAATTTTATAAACACTTTTGGCATAGTTTATGAGGTCAGTTATTTAATAACCGACGTGATAACCCCCCCCCAGGACTAGTTTAGCACATCTGTTATTATATAACCAACATGATAAACCATTTCCTAGGGTTTTATCACGTCGTTTATTTAATAACCGACGTGATAAACTGCCCTGAACGTGTGTATGACATTGGTTATTATATAACCGACATGATAAACCCCACCCCCCGGTTTTTGCATGGCTATTATATAATAACCAAATTAATAACCCCCCCCCCAACGGTTTTTTCACGTCAGTTATTAATTAACTAAAGTCATAAACACCACGATGTTATGTTTTTTACGTCGGTTCTAAAATAACCGACGTAAAAAATTTTATTTATAATGTCATCTGTATTAAAGTCAGCTAAAAACCAACGTAAAAAATGAAAAATAACCAATGTAAATAATATTTTCTGGACTAGTGCAGGAGTAGAACACTCCACATTGGAAGTTAACCACATTGAAGATTAAATAATTTTGGATTAGAGGATATTGATTTTTTATTTTACCATATATGTACTTCAACTACTATCATTATGAAGAGTGATTTTCATAAACACATTTAATCCCTACGGGATGAATTTTTCTATGTATGAAATTATTCACAAGGGAGTTTATGAAGGAGAATAGATTGTGAGGGATAATTCCATGAAGGGTGAAGTAGATCATAGAAAAATTCCACAAAAGGGTTTTTAAGAATCTATAGCTCTCAAAGGAAAATGATATGTGGAGGATGAGTTTGCCAATATAAGGGGATGTGGTATATGGAAGGAGAGAAGAACTAAACTAGGAGAGGAAACCCATATAGGAAGAGGTGGTCTACGATGCACTCACAGCACATAGTGCAACATTGTTAAAGGAGGACTAGAGACAGTCCATGGAAGACTGCAAGATTTTTGTTGAGGAACAGTTCATTAAAGAAATTTACTTTAACTAACAGTAAGAGGAAAAGTATATTCCATCTATTGGTGAAAATGATGCTTCGACAGATCATCATTTTACACTAGAGGATGTGTTCGTTCAATAAAATTAAGGGACATAAATGTTCATAAACTATGATTTGATCCCTTTCAAGAGTAGTGAGAAAATGAAGAGGATGATAGTGATCCTTTCAAACAACATTGTGCTAGAAAAAGATAAATACAGCATGAACACTGTGAATGCACTGAGAAGTATCTAAATCTTATAAAGGCAGTGAGCCTGGGCATAGATGTGATCTGTCCCGAACCTTGTAATTTTATAGTGAGCCATATGGGATTTGCTACATCAGAACATTATCATAGTATTATACTTTGACGTACCCCAGTGTGGGTGAATGAATTAAAAATCACATTATCTCACACATAATTTTATTTCTGTTCATATATTGATACGAGAGGAGGGAGAGATGAGTTTTTTTTATGAAGAAACCATATCTGATGGGGAATTTGATTTTATCTATCATACCCTGATTCACCCCCTAGGGTATTTATCATAATTTGGCTAACAAATGATATAAGATAATTTTTTTGAATGCCCTTGGTTCCGTCTTAGTTAAAGAAATAGATGTTTTTAATCCCAATGGGATTCTGATCATCAATTGAAATAATTTCCCAATTATTGAATAATTGAATGTATCACTACTTTTGATCATTTGGAATGGATTTCATTATAGTAGTTATGCAAGGAATATCAGCCAATATAAATAGTGGTTATTTATCAACAGATGATAAAAGGGAATTGGATTCTGTTGCTTTTGGGGTTAATGAATTAAAAGGATAACTATCCAATGAAATCATTATTTATAGGATTTAATGTAAATATCAAAGGATATATGAGAAAAGATATTGAAAATTTATGAGGGTTATTCAGAAGTCAAAGAAAAAATGTTCAGGTTCTATGGAATAAATATGAGGATCTCATATTGCACCATAATGAGATTATCGATACATTCATTGATCGGGTGAATAATCCCATGGAATACATGCATGATAATGTAGAAATTATTGATGATATAGTAATTTTCAACCACATCTTGAGAAAACAACCACAATAGTGTCATCAAAGGGTTTCGGTTTTTAATGATAATGATAAGAAAAAGCGCACATTGGATAACATATGTTGTAATACTATTTCAATTGAAATGATAAATAATGAGAATGTTGTTTTGGAAAATGGGATGCCAAAATAAGTTTCATTAATGGCCATGAAGAAGCACTCTATTGGAGATATCTAAGAGGAAGGCAATTGGGATTATGTCATGTCATTTTTATCTTCAAATCTGCAATGAGGAAGAGGAATGTTCAATGGTAACGTCAACATGCATGCTTTTGATGTGGAAATACTGGATATATTAATGAACAGTGTAATATGAGGTTTTTTAATGATGAGGAATATAATGATGGATTTTCCCCAAATGTTTTATTAACACAATGTAAACTGTAAGAAAATTACAAAGAGAAATTTATTCAAAAATTAAAATTCTCATTCTAATGATGTTGAATGTTCATAAGAATATTTGTTAGAAGAGTTATAGGACCAGAAGGATCATGATGAATATGATTTGGTGGTACTTGTGATAAAATTACAAACAAACAAACAAATAGATAGTGTCGAGGGATAATTTGAAGGAAGTGTAAACATTCAGGTTAAATTTTAAACTGATCTTGATGAGATATATGTTTAGAGACCCAAAAATAATAAAACTAACAATGTGGTTTGCAATGTCAAACATTATATAGAGCATCAAGAAGAAGAGAAGTCTGTCTTAAATGAAAAAATTAAAAAATAATAGTCTTCAAGGCCAGAAATATCATAGAAGGTTGTTGATTCCAAAATCAAAAGTGATGAATAGAAGTGGGAAATCGATTGTTTGTCTAATAAAATAAAAAAAATAAAACCTATCAGTGATCATGAAGGGAATGTTGTCAATATGAGAATAAAATTTAGAGATTCAAAGAAAATCTTTATTCATGAAAAATTGTACACATATGAAATAGGAAAAAAATAGAATTCATAGTTAATGAGAAGTCGTCAAAGGATTGTGAGTCATGGAAAATGATTGATCAGGATGATACAATATGTAAAGTGATGGATAAGAAATAGAAATAATTAAAGTTTTATGTTTGACAATAAGATCCCACTGTATGGTTGAATATATATTTCAGAACGAATCCAAATCATATGACTTTGAGACCCTATGGGAGAACAAGTTGTGAGTTTTTTCCAAACAAAAATGCACCCAGCAATAGATGCCATTTTTTTGGAATAATCTGACACAAATGAAATGTTAATTTCATTTCAAAGAGTTATCAAAGGAAAAAATTCCAATATTAGAAGAAACTTATGGAACAATACTCTCTGACATCATTTGATGGACATTATTTTAGGTGTGGAGGATTCAGCAATATGGAACTATATTGCTCAGTGACATTGTAGAAAAATCATCCATATAAGAATGAAAGTAGTTGTAACAATCAGTTAAAAGGTCATTAAATGATCATAAAATGAAAAATTGATTTCCATTTATATAAGATGAATATGCAATATCATACTTTGTAGAATATAATTATTTTTAATCCATACTATCTATGATTTAAAAAACATAGAAGAAAAATAAAAAATAGTTGACCAATAAATGGCTTAATAGATTGATTTTATAACATTATATAGCACTAGATTAGGTAATATTAATAGTTTATGCTCCTCTAATATGATAGTTAATGATAATCTATTGACCAGAATCAGTTTTGACAAGGAAGCTACCGTATGATTTGGTAATGATTAATGAATAATGATTGTTGTCTTGGGAGAAGTCGAGTTTATGGTAAAAGACGATAGACATGCCAATGTCTCTGTTGTTGAATGTCTCGGTCACAATTATTTTAGGGTGAGTTGTGAATCAGCCAAATATATAATCATTTCAATTAAATTATGTTTCAGCACTAAAAAACAAAATGGTGTTATGTTGTAGGGAAATTGTACAAAAGGGAATCCTTATCTTGTTAGTTGATACAAATATAATGTATTTTTTTTAAGGAAGAGGGAAAATAGTTCTGAAATAACTATCAAGCCCACATGATCGAAACATGCATGTAATATATCATAAAATGTGATATTTCTATTGAACTCCCTTGTTTATCACATTATCATACTCATATTTGTGATTTTTGTGAGCAAGGGAAGATCAATCAAAATACATATAAGGAAAAATACTAATATTCAACCATAGTGCTTGTGCTAGTGAATATTGATGTTTGTGGACCTATTTCACAATGATATATTAATTTAATAACATACTATGTTCTCTTAAATGAGGATTTTAGAATAATTGTGTCGGTATTAATCATCACCCAGAGGTCTGAAGTGTTTAGTTGTATTTCACGATATCAATAGGATGATTAAGAAATTATAAGGCATAAAATCAAAATTATTAGAACATATAATGGATACATGGTCACAAATACCCACCTAGAGCATTATAACAAGAAAAATGGGATAGGGCTTGAAGGATTATCTATAAGAACTGAAAAACAAAATGGAGTAGTTGAGAGTTGAAATCGAATTATCAAAAAAAATGTTGAGAACAATGAAAATTGAGAAATAAATTACCTATATGTTTTGGAATGAAGTATTGATGACATCAGTCTACACATCAAATAGATAATTGTTATGTTTTAATGAGTAGAATACTTTATATGAGCTTTTGTATGGAATGAATCCATAATTTAAGTACACTATAGTATTTATAATTAATTGTTTCATTCTCACTTATGATAATCATAGAATGAATAAATCTTATAGAGATGAAGTGGTATTTTTTATTAGAAAATGAAATAAAATAATATAAAGTAATTAATTTGAGGATATGATTTTTTTCATAAATTTATGAGGTAACTATAATAGAAAATGAGAAAAATTATAAGAAAATACATGATTAGTACTGGGAGGATAGTGATAAAGAGATAATATGATCATGGGATTCTCTACTTCCAGAGGCTGATTTTTTAGAATATTTAGATAACAAAAAAGATGACCACAATTTTGTATTTGTATTGAGAGATAAGAGAAGATATAGAATTGATAGATATAACAAAGTGCGAGATCAGAATTCACCAGTGCATGTATGGGGAATAAATGTTGTACAAAAATATTCTTATGTATCATAGGTATAACATTAATGGGTTTAATGAAGTTGCTAGATAAAAGAATTGGTATCAAGTAACGAATGAGGAGCTTGACCAAAGGGAGATGAATCTAACATGGGAGATTTTTTTTGACCAATAGATAAAAATTTCATTAGGAATAAATGGTTCAATGAAAATATGATTAATGAATAAGGTGTTATGATTCAAAACAAATCAAACATATTGTACAAAGGGTACTCACAGAAAGACTGTATCAATGTTGATGAATCACTTGAACCAATTTCAAGTTTAGATACAATTATATTACTCTTGGCCATTGTTATGAAAAAATGTTTACTGTTTTCTAGATGGATGTCTCGTAAGCATTTCAAAATGTGGTTATGGAAGTATAATATTATATTTAGAATATAAAAGTTTTTCTCATTGATTGGGATGAGAATATATATTTTCAGTAGGGGAAGTATTTATATGGTTTGAAGCAAGCACCAAGAGAATTATATTCAAGGATATATTAGTTTCTAAAGAAGCTCAGTATTGGGTGTGGTTGTGATTGTTAAAATATGTATGTCAATAATGAGAATAATAAAAGGATGGTGGTTCTGGTATATTGCAATGACATAAATATTAGTGTATTAGATTATGAAAAATGAATATTGATTTATGAATTCATGAAAAGTGAGTTATAAATGGAAATTATTTGCGAACTAATTTTTTCCCTATATTTAATGTAAAACAATGAAATAATGGGAAATTTATTTATAATTTAAATATATGGTAAGGATGTTATGGGATAGTTTTAAATGTATAATTCAAATTATATATATTCTCTGATGGATACTCGGATGACTCTTTCCTCAGATGTTGAAGATAGTGCAACAAGTATCACATAATACAGTTAAATCATTTGGGTTCTGTAGTACTTGAAAGTAAAGAAACCATATATTGTTTCATCCACATTACATGAATAAATATATCACTATAATAAAATTTAAATTAACATTCATCTAGTGAAAATAATACAATATTATATCGAAGGTTCATTATAGTTTTGTTAGATTTAAAATTACAAATATTTGTAAGAGATATTGGGATATTATGATGCATATTGGACTAGATCAAATGATGATGGAAAAGAAACGTCATGTGGTGAATCTAACCATGGATGATTTTTTATTTATTTTCTATGAGAATAATATTACCGTCTATTGAGCATTGGATAAACTCAATATATTTAATCTAATCAAGGTTGAACACAATTATCATTTTTGAACCAATATCATGATGGTATGGGAGTTGATGTAATGTCTCTCATCAGAATCCATTATGATAATTCATGTTCAATAAATCACAAAATACATTTAGTCCATAGATAATGGACCAAGAACATTGAATTAAAATATAATTTTATCTAGGAGAATGTGTAACATGGGCTTGTGCAGTCTTATTATCTTCCTACAAAATAATTATTGGAAGATATTATGCCTACGTCCTTACCAATAAATTATTTGAACGACATACACTAGCTCTAGGATTTCGGTCATCTCTCCTTATAAGATAAAGTGTGAATTCAAGACCCCATCTCCCTATGATATTTTGTTTTTATCTAAATTAGTTTATCTATATTGTTTTCCCTATAGTATAAAACAATGAAGTGACCTTCAAATTAGTTGTCAAAGGGGGAGATATTTTTGATATTAGAATTGAGAAAAATTATGTATCAATAAATGGGGAGAAATTTTTAGGTGGAGAGGTGGGATAGATGGAGTTGAATATGTTAGGGGGAGAAATGAGATAGAGGTATTATTAAATATAATTATGTTATATGCTATCAAGAAACCAATATATATCAAAACATATGAGGTTCATGATTAATGAATATGGGTGGTTTTAGGATGGAATGATGTGATTAATTGATGAACTTCTCATTATACTCTTGTTTCTCACACTGAGCATGTATGATGTGGGTTTAGAGTGTGTGTTTAATAAATCATTGTTTATTATCTTAATCAAAAGAAGTTAATGATGATAAAATTTGGATGAAGCATCAATGGGGTATCAAAATATGAATAGAAGTCAATATAACCAATGGGGGAGACTATTGGGAACCAAATACCTCATTGAATCCTCTCAGTGTTTTGGTTATATTGTGTTTGATGAAAACGATAGACGACCATGAATGAATTTGGTTTATATTTAAAATGTATTTTTTTAATGTGGCACAACTTCCCAATGATTACTGAATTTTTGGGCCTTCAAATTGGTAGTTATATATTTTTAAAGGAAGCATTTTCAAAAAGGACTGAATTGTACAAAAAACATGAAGTATAGTTTGCGGACTGTTTAAGAGCTACACTGAAGAGTGATGAAAAATGGTAAAGGTAATATTTATACATAGTAGTGTGATGTGTACAACATATCATGATACAGATACTCTTTTGGGAAAATGGTTTTCTTGAAGGCTTTTAGTTTTCAAGTTTCATGTTGTTCATAGAAGGTGGGATTTCATGGATTGGCTGGTGATTTATAGAGGATATGTTTTGATTCATTTGTTTAATGAATCAAACACCATTAAAAATGAAGGATCTACATATACAATAGATGAAAAATAGTTCTGAGGAGGAAAAAATATTATGTCAAGGTAGTAACATATTTCATATTTGAGTATTTTAGATTATCATATTTTGTGGATATATCTGTTTATTTTAGGACTACTAATTCTATCAATATAAATATTGATTTTCATCATAAAACATATTCAATTTTGGAAGAATTTATGGATGTCCATATAAATTTATGGGGGAGTTTGTAGAGGAGAGCAGTTTGTGAGGGTGAATTCCATGAAGGGTGAAGTTGTTATAGGGAATTGTTCACGAAATGATTTTATGGGGAACTATAGCTTGAAATGGAAAAGGATTCATAGAGGAGGAGTTGGTCCACAATAATAGATGTGGTTCATGGTAGGATATATGGTCTATCAAATGAAAGGTATTATATAGAGGAAGTGGGGGTCTGTAAAGTAGTCACACCACACAGTGTAGTGTAGTTTGAGGTGGAGTAAGGAATTTTGTTGAAGAATAGTTCAAAATAGTAATTTCTGTAAACAAATATTACACAGAAAATTAGATTTCATATATTAGTGAAACTAGTTTTCATCATATAACATATCTACATTTTAAGATACATGCTTTCAAGAAATTGAATGAACCTAAAATTTCATAAATTGTGAGTGTATCGCATCCCAGAGCAGTTAGCAATGGAAGAGGAAGACTGTCATCCTTTCCACCAGTAGTGATCCAAAGAAAGAGAGATAAGTAGTTACCCTTGGGAATGCATTGAGTAGACCCTAAATCTATTAATGGAGATGAGCCTGGTTATTGATGTGATATAGATTGAACCATGCTATTTACTTGTGAGCATGAGTGGTTTTGGTATATTATCACATTGTCATTGTATGCTCCTTAGATATATCCCAGTGAGGGTGAACCTTGTAAAAAGAACTATTTCTCATCCATGATTTCATTACTAATCATATATTTCTATAAGAATATAGTGAGAGAGTATTGTTTTGTTTAATATTGAAGGAATCTCTGACAGGTATTTCTCTTAGTATGTCAGACCCTGATTCACCCTCTCTTATTAGGGTATTTATCCAAATTAAAATATCATATTAGAAAAATATAATATCCATGGTATTTTTGGTGAACAAAAATCCAATATAATAAACATTGTTGGATGTTTATTTTTAGTTCATGACCACTAAGAGGCATGATGAATAACCCATACATGTTCTTGAATAATAAAGTAGAAATCAAGGTATTAAAATTTCATTGTATCTTTTGTGTAATGTATTATTTATGGATTGGTTTGTCTATAGACATTAGGGTTTATTCAATAATTTTTGTCCATGCTTGTCCATCTTGTTTTATTATAAGACTCTTCTTGTTTCATTTCCCATAATGTAATTTTAATGCCTAGACCCCAATTACCCATAATCGGTGCAATGTTACATAACATTGGCATGATATAAGGAATAAAGTCATGAAAGACCGATCAGTTTAGTTGCCTTGGAAGTACTAGATACATACATAAGTTTTACATTAAATAATGAAATAAAAAACATCATGTCCCCTTTGAATACTCTTATATCCCTTATTCTATTCCGGCAGGTTAATCATAATATACATCTTAAAATATTGGGAAAATGAAACAATATAAAGGGGTGAGCTCAATAGCTCAGTAAGGAAAACAATATAGTAGAAACTTTTATAAATAAGAAAAAACATTTAAGGCAATGTAAAAGACTAAAACAAAATCCTTTTAAACATAAATATCATCGTAATATGGAAAATATAAATCGAAATAATTCCATTTACTAATTCAGAAGGATATTAAACAAGTTGAATAATCACATGAAAAATCAATATCCAATTTCATAATGTTTGAATGCGTAATGCCACACTTCATAACCACATAGTAAAGGCCTTATGCCAAGAATACAAATAATATTTTGTCAAAACCTTGTGCCAAGACACGAGTTTGTCTGATAAGACATATTAATGCATCGAGAAGTTATAGAGGGCTCCACCTGCACTTACTATGTCCAATGTATTCCTCATACGAAAAGGATTAAACATAACATAAACATTTGTATTAAAATTGGCATAAAAATGTCAATACTTTAACCATAAACCATGAATAGTATAAAAATAGCACAACAACTGTCAAACATAACTCATTACAATCAATATGTAAGATTTTATTTTAATAAATTATTATAAATTGAGAATAATTAAGGATATTGACATAGATGAAAATAATCATCAAAACTATTTGAGAGAAATATCCCCTTTTTCTCGAAAACATTTTAAAATATCACTATTTATCAAGAAGCTGTTTAAAATAGAATTTTTATTCAAAGTGTCCCATACCAATTTGAAACTTTTAATAGGAAATTTAATTTTAAAACTTTAATACCCATATAGATAAATCCTTAAAACCATTCTTAAAAAATGGACATTAAGGAGAATTATATAGTAGAATAAATGTTTAAAGTATTCAAAATGAAATTTTAGTTACAGTTCCTAACCAAATGAGAGACGCTTCAATAAAAATAATGGAAGTAATAAAAAATTAATAAATCCATGACAATAAATGGATCCACGATATATTATGACACAGTATAGTATATAAACAAAATTATAGTGAATTGGCGCATAACAACAAAGAAGTATCAATAGAAAGTAAGTTAAGATGAAATACCTTATAAAGATTGTATCCTTAAGTTAAGGATAAATCAATGATATGATTATGTGTGAAAAATATAAATACCCAAAATATGGTTTTATATTTAGTGTAAATCATTTATAGTAAATTTACACATATTCTGGAAAAAACAACACCAATGACTCAGATGTTTAACTTAATGAATGAAAATTGATTTAAGATAACTCTTATCATGTTCATATCAATGACTTGAGAAAATATCAATGGATTTATTATGTGTATAAAAAGTATATGAACACAAAGAGGAGTGTAAATTACAAAATAAATAATAAATTGTGATTCCACACATAATCTTGGAGTAAAATAATCAATGAAGTATGCGTAAAGCCCAAAGAGTGGAAATCAAAATTAGAAAATCCCTTACTAATTTGGTGACTTAAGAAACATTCATCCAATGAAATAAGAATCCCACAATTTAGATGTAAATACCCCTAAATTAATGTATATTTAATAAGGAATGACATCATTGGTAGTACATACACCACCCAAAAGGAAATAGTGGCAATATAGCAAGAATCTCACAAAAATAGGAGGTGAGATGAAAACAATGTATCAATCAATTGAGTCGTATGACCAAAAGTAAATTAAAACAAATTGAATCATAGAATACCATGAATATATGGATAATAATGATAATATATTTCAAATTATAGTACAAAATACACAACATGAAATAGATAAGTAGTGATCAATGGAAATCTCATGGAATTAAAAGTGAGACAAGACACCCCTTACCTCAATTCAATCTCATCTTGTATGTTCCATGTTCTTGCTGAATAATAAAATTGTTTTAATTTATACTTGATTAAGCACATTTTTCAAGTTTATTATACTTTTTATATCACTTATTACAATACTATAACAATTAGTTAATTATTTGAGTTCATATTGGATATTTTATCGATGTTCGGAACTTGAGTCAAAAAATGAACTACTAATATTTACAATTTATCCATGTGGTCAAAAGTCCATTATCTACAGAATGACATACAAGATTTAGATATCATATATATATATATATATATTATATATCTAGAATATTTGTTTATTTATAATAGTAAATAACATTTGGAGATAAGAAAGGAAATGTACAATTCATGGAGACGGTAAGTCGTACGTAGGAATGAACAGAACATTCATTTCTATTTTTTATTTTAATTGAATTAAAACATAATGATAATTAGGTATATTATAATTCCAGTATAATATCATATATAATATAATTAACTCCATCATTTATATTTCCCACATAAGGCATTAACGAGTCATATCACTTAGAGGGGGCGGTATTCCGTAATTCCTAAAATAAAATTATCATGTTTTCCCTGAATGGAAACCATAAAAGTATTCTATAAATGGAAAAAGAAGAATAATAAAGAAAAAAAAATATCATATATAAATACAGTTCCATCATAATGACCACAATGAGAAGCGGTAGGAGATAATTGAACAATCATTGTTTCGTGAGATTTTATTTTTCCATCCACAGAAATAGTGTGTAATTTACATATTAGATGGAGGTGTGTTTAAATGTAGTTCAAATAATTCTCATAAAAACATCCTAGTATATTTTGTATTCTATTTTTATTATAAAAGAATGAAATAAATTGAGTTTAGGGGTTGGAGAAGTAAAATAAATGAAAATTAGTGAAGAGAAATCATTACCATTAATTTGGGTAACTCCCATTGTTTTGAACCAAAAGGACATTATGAAGTGAATTATACCTAAAGCATGGCTTCTAAGAGGAAGATAGGGATCCTAAGAGATAATTTGGGTAGGGGTTTGATGATCCATGATTCTTGATAGTTGTGAGAAATGGGTTAGAAGTGAAGTCCTTTTAAAAGAGAGAGGAGGGGATCTTTTGGAATGTTTAAAAATGATATTTTATTATAAAATTATCATTTGTTTAAAATGGTCCAAAATCATTCAAGTCAAATATAAGATGACTCATGTTTGAAATAAAATCATCCAAAATGAATTTCATAAATGTTGTATTTTTTTAATATTAATAATCTTATTTATTTAAATCATTTATTTTTGAGGTGAATACAACATCATTATTATGTCATAAAGAATTTTATTTATATGATGTCTAAAAGCTATAAGAAATACCATAAATTAGGAAATCATTTTACCTTTCCAATGAATATTTATAGTTTGATATATGACTTATATATCCCCATGTAAAAGTATATATGCTATAAGATATTTGTAAATGTCATTTTTGTCTTTACTTTTAGTTAATTAAAATAAAGTGACATTATTACTCTTAATTGGCTCCATGGGATCCACAAATAGACCCAAGGATGCCAATGGTCGGCCATGACTCATCTAATATGGTTATGACAAGTATTATGGTAATTTTATTATTATTATAATATAGTTTTTATCTTGAATTACCCAATTTACCTTTAACTGGGGTAAATAAAAGTCAAAAGTTACTATTCACTAGAAAATATTTTCATCTTATTGAACCACATTCTACTTAGGAATAACAACCATGTATGTCAGATTTTCTAAATTCAATTCACAGAAGTAGTAAAATTTCATTTAAATGAAAATGTCGGTTTTTTTACTTCTACTAAGTGGTTTTACTATTCATAATAAATGGTCGTTTTTAGGAAAATACCAAGAATTCGGCCTAAGATATATTTGATATTACAAATATAAAAATGATTTCTATTTTACCAAATTCAAAACATAGAATTTTCATGAGTTAATTTAATATTAATTCCCGTTGTCAAAAAAAATAGCGTGTTTTTATGAAAAAATAACTATCAAAAGATTGACACTTGTTTATGTATAATTTCAAAGTGAAATAAAATCAAATGACCAACATTGTACTAAATGTAAAATATATTATCTAATTAAACATAAAAACCATTAAAATTTATAATTTAACGCAATAAATTATTTGGAATAAAAAATATGTTTTCAATTAAAATTTATTTGTTATCACTATTCACCCAAATATGAAAGTTATCAGAAAAACACCAAAAATTTATTGAAACTAAAATTTTATAACCTTATTGTATATAAGAAGTTTATTTTGTCATATTTAATATATAAAAGTGTCATATATTGAATTTAAAAAGTGTTCACCGTTAAAAGGCGGTAAAATTTCATTTTTTTAAAATTACTTCCTTTATCTGAAAAAATGAATTTTTCTTATATTTTGTATTAGAAACACATAATATGGATGTTAATATTATATGGAATATATAAAATTCAAAATTCAGTCAATACTATTCATAACTGCTTTTGAACAGCTAGTTTGGTAAGTCGTTGTACGCTCGAAATCGATGTTGTGTGAGGTGAAAACTATTGAATTACAATAAAGAGATAATGTACTATGAATCCTTGGGGTGTTACATTCTCCCATCCTTAAATAAAATTTGTCCTCAATATTTGAGCTCAGGAATGAAAACATGGGTTTTGACATTTCAAAATAACTTACTTGAAATCCCACATCGAAAATGAATTAATGAGTCCTCTATTTTAAAATAAAAAATGGTATGTATGAGGGTTCCCAAAAATAACACATAATAGGGTTCCATGTAGGAAAACATGGATATGGAAGTGAAAAATAATCGTCAAGTTCAGATGGAGAGTGATTGAGAATATTATTAAGAGAAGTTAAATATCTGAAATCCAAAAATATGTGATGGGTTGAAAGGTCATTGATTACCCAGTAGGAAAAGTAAACAAAAAACATTTTGGTTTTATGATCTATTTCATAATGCTGATGAATTTATTTTTAATATTGAATAATAGTATAAGGAAATATACTTACATTACAAGTAGAGTTTCTCCATTAATCAATTTCTACCACAAACCCATCTTTTCTCCAAACGATGAGAATAAAATATGGCTTGGTTACACCTGAAGTTCTACAATCAACTTATAAAGAATCAAATAGTCCACAAAGGATGAAATATATATTTATCTTGTCATTATACATCAACCAGAACCAAAATGTTTAGTACATGATCAAATGATCCCCAAAAAGAACAATCTTTTATTGAAAAAAATAATACTCTTAATCTCCAAAATTTAAACAAACAATACCCAAAGTTCCACAAAAACCCTTCAATGAATAATTGTACTTCAAATAGTTCAATATAATCCTAACTAAGATTGAAACCCAAATCGCCGAAGATTTTGATTACGTTGTATTTCACGTTAAATTGTATCTCCAAATAACATCGATGACTCTTAATGTCGCATACTTAAAAGAAATTATCCTAATCGCATATTCTCTATAATAGCTTAATCATTTCCATAAATAACCCAAATAGCTATAAATCCACAATAAAAACATTGAAAAATATCTACCATTATTTCTCATTATAAATCCCATAGTTTTCAATTTTCCTTAGGATTATAGTGTTCCCAATAGGGCGAATGTCTTCCAAAAGAACATCTATCATTTTATCCCCAAATCATTTTAATATAAAAAGGATATACCTATGATAAGAAATAAGATCCAAACTCAACATATTATTATTAATATAATAATTTAACTAATAATAATTATCCACACTAACCAGGGACCTCACATATTCTCATGGAAGACGATAAATCCCAATCGCACTATGGTTGTGGGTTCGATTCCTGCAGCTTTGTCTGAAAAGATGGGTTGTCACACAGTCTACATGTTGTCGTTTTTCAAAAACCATATTTTATAATGTTCCCATAATGAGATAAATTATTCAAAATAACGATGACAAAATTTCAGCACAAATGTTATCTCATACCTTGCATTTTCATCCAAAAATATAATAACAAATAATCTCCCAAAATTGAAGGATCATATAAATCCAAATTGTTATTTATAACAATATCAAAAATTTAAAAGAAAAATATTCCAAAAAAAGAATTTTCACCTAACAAACAGTATGGTTACACATACGCGAGAAAAGTCGTCCAATGTAATCCTATCAACAAAGAGCACAAATACATATAAACAATTCACCATCCATTTATTTCCACATACTTTCTTCCTTGACAAAGAGGATATCCTATAGAATAGGGCATTCACTCTCGTAATGTTAAGGTCCCCTATATATATGGAATATGACTGTAAATGGATTTTTGGGATCATTTTTATTTTCCTCCATATTACCCTTCATTTTTCCTCAACAATTCTTTACCTTATGTTATTCTTTCCCACACATTAATCATTTATTTTTTCCACTGAGACACTTCTCTAGGTGTCTCCTTCCACGTTTTCTACATGATGAAAATTAATCATTCTTTTCTCCATGGTCTCCACTATTGGAGTTATTATCATTCACCGATATTTTCTTCTTTTTTGATTCTGGAAGTTGGTTAATATAAATGTTGTTGATAATATTTATGTATAAATTATTCAGTATGAACACAGTATCATTTACTCCTATCATCATTCCATTTCTTTTCACATTTCCACCAT
The DNA here is from genome assembly GCA_963277665.1 of Viscum album. Taxonomy (NCBI): domain Eukaryota; kingdom Viridiplantae; phylum Streptophyta; class Magnoliopsida; order Santalales; family Viscaceae; genus Viscum; species Viscum album. Next base: position 1,329,369,198 of record OY728130.1, read on the forward strand.
CATGCCCACATGGTACATCGTGTTCAATTTTACTAGGACTTCCATGGAATCCAACGATTGACTAATAAAAAAATCATAATGTGAGGTCATAAAATCATTTAGAGAATATTATAACAACTTAATTTCAATCTAAAACTCATTAGGATGAACCATGGTTATTTATTATCATCTTATATTAAAATACTTCAAATCATTTTGTAAAGAAATTTTAATTTATCCGAAACATATCCCCCGGGACTCTCGTAACCAAGAGTGCAGCAAGGCACATTGTCATATACCAGGATACCCCGGGTCAAGCCCGAAACTCCTTGTCAGAGTTTTCACTCCTATGTACATTTGTACTAGAGAAAACTCTGCCTTCCCATATCAAGATAGTTAGTTATTTCTTGGAAATTACAAAAAATCTATACATTTCCAAAATTATAGAAAGATCTTCTATACTAATCCTCAAATTCTATCTTATGGTAATGTTCTCTAATCTGAGTTTATCTAAATCCAGTTCCCATGGTTTGTACTAAACATCTTCTGATACGAACTGTAACACCACGACCACAGTTACCCAAAATTGCTTCATTATTACATAACAGTGGAATGATACAATTAATCATTTCCTGATGGACCAATCAGTTCAATAGCCTTGGAAGTACTAGATACATTCATAAGTTTTATATTGCATAATGAAATAGAAAAACATGGTTAACCATTTGAACAATCTTATAACCCTCAGCATATTAGTACAAGTTAATCATCATATAATTCTTCATATCTAGGGAAAATGAAACATAAGAACGGGGTGAGCTCAGATGCTCTATAATGATAACAATATAGCAGAAACATTCATAAATAAGAACAAACATTTAAAACAATGAATATAACTTAAACAAAAGCCTTTTAAATGAAAACATCATCATAGTATGGAAAATATAAATCGAAATAATTCTATAAACTAATTCACAATGATATTCTAATAGTCAAATGATCAGATGAAAGTTCAATAGCCGATTTCATAATGATGGAATGCATAATGTCAGACATCATAACCACATAGTCCTGGCCTTGTGCCAAGACTAAAAATAATATGTTTTCAAGGCCTTGTGCTGAGACACTAGTTTGTCTCATGAGACCTACTGAATCATCAAGGAGATATAGCGGGCTCCACCCATCACATACTAAGTCCAATGCATTCCTCGTATGAATAAGATTAAACATAACATAAACATTCATTTTAAAACTAAAATATGAAATGACAAAACTTTAACCATAAACCCTGAATGGTATTAAAATTGCACATCCACAGTCAAACATAACATATTCAATACAATATGAATGATTTTAATATAATAAATTATCCTCAATTGAGAATAATGAAGGATATTCACGTAGATGAAAATAATCATCAAAACTAGCTGAAAGAAATTCCACATTTTTCTTGAAAACATTTAAAAGTATCACTATTTTTCATGAAGCTATTTAAAATTTATTTTTTAATCAAAGTGTCCCATACCACATTGAATAATTTAAAATTAATATTAATTTTAAATTATTTATATTTATATACATAAATCATTAAAACCATTTTTAATCATGGAAATTAATGTGAATGATTTAGAAGAATAAATTTTTGAAACATTTAAAATGATATTTTAGTTAGAGTTCCTAAACAAATGAGAGATAAATGAATACAAATAATTTAGGTAATAAAAACATAATAATATCATGAGAATAAATGGATTTATGATATATTATGTCAAAGTACATTATATACCCCAAATTATAGTGAATTGTCACATAACAACAATGAAGTCTCAATGGAATGTATGTTGATATGAAATCCCTTATAAAGATTATATCCTTAGGTTAAGGATAAATCAATGACATAATTATGTGTGAAAAATATAAATACACTCAATATGATTGGATATTTAGTGTAAATCAATCAGTGTAAATTCACACATATTTTGCTAAAAACTACAACAATGAATCGGAAGTTTAACTCATTGAATGGGAATTGAGTTAAGATTACTCTTATCAAGATCATATCCATGAATTGTGAAATTATCTATGGAATGATTATGTGTATAAAAAGTATATCCAAAAAAGGGGGTGTAAATTAATACATAAATAATAAATAGTGATTCCATACATAATCTTGGAGTAAAATAATCAATGAGGTATGCGTAAAGCCCAAAGAGTCGAAATTGAAGTTAGAAATTCCTTTAGCAATTTGGTGACTCACGAAACATACACCCCATGAAATAAGGATCATACAATTAATATTTCAAAAACCATAAAAAAAATTATATTACATATGTAATACAATCATGGGACGTACGTACACCACACAAAAGGAAAGAGTGGCAATATAGAATAAATCTCACAGAAATAAAAAGTGAGATGAAAACCATGTTGTAATCAATAAAGTCATATGACCAAAAGTTAATAACCACCAAATTAATAATAGAATACAATGAAAATAATGATAATAACTAGAATAAATATCAAATTTATGTACACAATACACCACATTGAATAAATAAGTGGAAAACAATGGAAATATCACAGAATTAAAAGTGAGTTAAGAAACCCCTTACCTCAAGTCTGACATGTCTTGTACGTTCTTTTTTATTCATGAATAGTAAACATAAGTTAATTTATACTTGATTAAGAACATTTTACAAGTTTAATATTCCATTTATATAACATATTACCTTTCTATAACAACTAGTTAATTATTTTTGTTCATATTGGATATTTTATCTATGTTCGAAATTGAGTAAAAAATAAACATGTTATAATTACAATTTGTCCATGTGGTCTAATGTCCGTTATCTAAAGAATGATATAAAAGATATAGATATCATATATATATTATATATCGATTAATTTTTGTATTTATAATAGTACATAACATTTGGAGATATGAAATTAAATTCACCGTTCATGGTGACAGAAATCCAAACGTACGCATGAACACTACTTTCATTTCTATTTTGTGTTTTAATGGAGTTAAAACATAATGATACATAGGTATATTATAATTCAAGTATAATATCATATATAATATAATTAACTCCATTCTTTATATGTCCTACATAAGGCATTACGAAGTCATATCACTTTGAGGGGGTGGTAGTCCGCACTTCCTCAAATGAAATTATCTCATTTATCCATAATGGAATCCATAAAGGTATGCTATAAATAGAAAATAATGAATCATAAAGAAAATATAAAAAAATATATCATATATAATTACACTTGAATCTTAATGGCCACCATGAGAGGTGGTAGGAGATAATTGAAAAATCAACAGTTTGTGAGGTGATAGTTTTCCATCCACAGAAGCAATGTGTCATTTACCCCTTAGATGGAGGTGTGTGTATGTGTCATTGTAAAGACTCGGAAATCCTATTGAAATTTTTTTCCTAAATAATTTAAAATTGTATGGGTCTGTAGTTTCTGACGACACATGATTCCTAGGCCTGATGTGCCCTGAATCAATACTTGAAGTTTTTCTCAGGTACGCTCAGTAAAGGTAGGTGCATGTTTTAATATATGTTGAATTGGTGCTCGGAATTGAAATCCAAGGCCACTGATGAACTCATAGAACATGTATTTGCTTATGGATACCATTACCGCAGTTTCATTTCATCGAGAGTGCATGTTAATTTTGGGGGTTTTCTAAATAAATTAAATAAAAATATGTGCATCATATATTATTGATTGGTGGTTAAAACTTCCATAGAGAGGTTAGTGGTGGGGCACTCCCACACTTAACCTCCCTTTGGAGGATATTACTAGGTGGGGTCCCACATAGGCATGGAAACTTTTGAACCCCCTATTTATGTTGTTTAAACCCTCCACCATCCACCATCCCTCATAGTGGTTCCAACACCTGAAGATTAATTAATGCCTCAATTAATTAATCTATTTGAATTCTTTTGAATTCTATTTCCAACTACTAAATAATATACAAGTCTATTATTCTTCTTGGGTTGGCATAATGCTTGTTTTGAGATTTTGGGTGGAACTTTGAGAGAGCCTTTCCTCTCCAATGAAGAATGCACTGTCAGCGACGAAGAACAAGGACACTGCTTGAGCCCGGAATCAGTGGCGTGTGATGGGCACAACATTCAAGGACGTCTTCAAATTATTTTCCCGTGCCTTCGATAACGTACTTCTAATCATGGTAGGGTAATTTTGTATTAATTTTTAAAATGAGACTACACATTCATTCTTCGTCGTATAAAATTATTGTTTGGAAAACCAAATGATATCATATGATGTGGAGGGTTCGGACCACACGAAAACGGCCCGACCCACCCCTTTGTTGTTTCCATCTGATGACATCGGAGGTGGGGCCGATATGGTGTGGTGCCAGGAGGACTGCGGTGGACAAAAGAGGAACCACGATTAGGAGGGCCGCGTTGGATGAAGAGGCGCGGTGCTGTCACGCCCCACTGTGAAGACGAAGGCTGTGGCCTGGTCGGGCCGCGGCGGTGGTGGACTGGTGCTGTCGCGCTGACTACGTGGAGAATACCAGGGCCCAAATATGTGGGCCACTCTGCGGGAAGAACAGGCCAGCCGCCTGCCGGCCGGTTTGGAAATCTATGGCGCCCATAGGCGCTGCGTGGAGGAACCAGCAGCCCGCAACCGTGGGCTGATTGGCAGGGAAAATCGTCCGGCTACGGCTTGTAAGGCTAGAGAATCATTGTGCCCAGAGGCACCACATGGGTAGAACGGTGGCCCGCTATGCGTGCCGCGTGCGCCGGGGAGAACAGGCTGGATATGGGCGGCCGGGTTGGGGAGAGGCGGCGCCACCGGGTGAATCGAACCGGCCCGTAGTGTGGGTTGGGTCTATAGGTGGGCTGCGCCCCACTGGGCCAGGACGACTCCCTAGCCAGGTCGGACGCTCCATGCTTGGTCGGACCGACTTGCCATCCCACTAGGTTTGACGGGTTGGGCCTGTCTGCGCTTAAATGCAAATAACTCCTAGGCCATGCGTCTGATCGACGCACTGTCTAAGCCACTGCGACCCCCCACGACGAAGTGGTCCTTTTACGATACTCTAAGTGAGTTCTGGAAAATTTTGATAAATGGCCGGGTTTGGATCGATCATAAATCTAAACGGGCCCCTGCAATGGAAAAGCTAATAATTCTCAGACCGGGCGTCTGATTGATGTGTCGTCTATCACGTTGGGTTCTTTTCTATGAGACGGAACTATGGAATAAATAAACTATATACTTCATGATAGTTAATTTATCGACACTTGACTCGATGAGCAGGCCCTCCCAGAATCGAGCGTGCTATGTGAAGGAACCCTAGAGTTGTGTGCGACGACTATTGTACTGAAATCCTACCTGGATTCGACAAAGATGACCATTTTACCAGAATCCTACTAGGGATTGAAATCGATTACTACTAAACTAGAATCCTCTATGTGTTCGAAAACGATGCCTACTGTACCTTAATCCTCTGTTGGTTCGACAATAAATACTCATGAACATGAATCCTTTGGGTGTTCGATAGTGATGACTACTGTATTGGTATCATCCATGGGTCTGACAGTTTTGACTATTGTTCATGTATACTATGTGGGTCCAATTGAGTAACTCGTCCTGTTTTCTGTGTGGGTCTGACGACATAGCAGGTCCTCTATCTTGTGTCAGTCTGATATCTTAAGTTAATTAGTGACTACATATGATCATCTCTATAACTCTATGAATGATTTATACCTGTGTGAGTTGATTCTTGTATTTAAATCATTATCAACAATGTGATTGACCTTACTTCAATTGTGTACTGGGTTATGATTGGGCATGAGAGTTGGAGCTATACTATGACTGGTAACATAGTTATATATATGGTCATATACCTAAGTAGGCTTGGATGATACTTCGTGACAATATCTTTCTACTATGGTTTATCCTTTTTGGATTCTTGGGAGACATTCCGGGGACTTGGGGTACCCTACTAAATATTTTTATACTCATCCCTACATGGGGTTCATCCGCACATTGTTGTGTTCTGTGCAGATGACAGAAAACTATGATCAAGGCTGATGCTGACAGATGGAGGCTTGGTTGGAGCTAGACTAGATGGGACATACAGTATGGATGAATTATTTGAGATCTATCCCTACCCTTTAGGTAGGATTTTCCGGTGGAAGATCGAGGAGTTGTATTCCTCTTTTACTTGTACTTGTACTTGTTTTTCAGTTGGGTTCGTATATTGGCCCACTTACTTTCAGCACACCTTACTTTGCTATTTTAGTACTTGTTTCCCCAACTGCTTGTGTTCAGACTGTGTTTGTCTTACAGGATAAAAGGCAATGCCTTCCCTTCTTATCAGGGATTCACCTTTGGTTCTAGTCACCAGCCCCCGGGCTAGAGAAGGTGGGCTTGGGGTAGTCACGGCACGGGGCCTGAGGACGGTCCGGGACAAATTGGTATCAGATAAGTCGGTTCTACCACAGAAAATGGACTCTGATTCTTTTAACTGCAATAGTGTTAAGTGTTTTGGGTGTGGTTATTAGTTTTGGTGAACCGGTGTTGGTGCGTTGGCAGATGTATCCATACACTAGGACTCTGACTTCTGATCTTCGAATTTGTTCATGAAAACACTGATTGCGTGTGAGATTCATTTGAAAAAGTTTTCTTTTTTATTTCATTGTGTCATCTCACCAAGAATATTGTTTTAACCATGGTGCACCTGTTTCATTTCAGGATGGACCCACGAAGTTATCCAGTTAGGGTTTTGAGTTACGTACAAGATGGTAGCCCACCGTGCGATGAGGACTTGGTGCAGGGCTCCATCACAGCAAAGGTACCACGGGTACCACTACCCGATAGGCCACGGATACCACTAGCTCTAGTAGAAGATAGTTCATGTCACCTTAGTGCATTGCATGAGTTCTAGCGTCAGAGCCCTCCTAGGTTCTGGGGAGAGATAGACCCAAATGTAGCTAAGTATTGGCTGAATGGTGTCGTGAGAGTTTTTAGATTGGTAGGGACACCAGTCGACCTTAAGGTGATCCTTCCCGCAAGTCTCCTGCATGTAGTAGCAGGAAGATGGTGGACACCGATGCTCTAGGTGCATGAAGAGGAATCATTTCTCTGTATAGACTTCGAGAGACTATTTCACTTAGAGTTTGTTCCAGCCACCATTTGTGTGGTGCAGAATCGGGAGTTACCTCATCTGCATCAGGGAAGCATGAGAGTAGAACAGTACTTAGTGAGGTTCACTGAAATATTTAGCGACTCCACAAATATGGAGCGGGACCCATTATTTAGGGCCCGATCCTTCGAGCAGTGAATCAGGCATGCGATCGGGGCTTTGATGATTCCCCTCAGCATCCCTATACAAGAGGGGGTGCTGGAGCGAGCACTTTTAGTGGAGAGTTTTCTCACAGAGCTGTCACCGGTGGCGAGACCCACCACAGGTCAACACGTAGAAAAATCTTCTGCTTCTGGAAGTAGACAGATGATGTAGAGGTCCAAGTAGACCAGGACATCACGTGAGAGACCCTTGGATACAATTTCAGTTCTGTGAGTCACACGAGATAGAGCCAGTTATACGAGGAGAAGGAATTGCTATGTATGCACCGGGTAGGGCCACATTTCTAGTGATTTCCCGACTCACCATGAAGATGAGCAGTATAAAGTAGAGGGACCTCCTAGGTAGAGGTAGATGTTCAACCATGGAGGTCATCTGGGAGTAGGTGGACGTGGCAGAGGAGTTGGCCGAGCAGCGGGTGGTGGACGACGTTTTGAGGCTCTACCACCACCACCACCAGGAGGTCCACACCGACTATAGGGAGCTGGAACTCAGAGGCGGGATCAGCTCCAGGCAGTCGAGGCCTATGACCACGGCACACCTGAGATGATTCGAGTTATTATTTGTGTCTATTCCACCCTTTTTGAAGTACTTATAGACACAGGTTCGCATCATTATTTTATTTCCACTTCCCTCGTTCGGAGCTCAGAGATTCCTATGGAGCCATTGGATCGATCCTTTCGTCTAGAGACTCCTACGAGAGTAGACTCGATGATAATTCATGGGTTCTGCCAGTGTGAGCTTACTCTAATAGGTGAGAGGTTGAGCTGGGATCTTCTTATATCCGCATCGAGGCCTTACAACATCATCTTGGGTATGGAATGGTTATCCACAGTTCATGGCCAAATTTACTATATTAGGAACAAATTATTGTGTATCAGCACGAATGAGACCAGGTTCACCTTCCCCGGTGAGAATGGAGCCTTTGCAGCACAGGATGGTCTTACACAGAGGACAGAGAAGCTGAACAAACATCAGTTGGCTAGTCTCATCCTTAGAGCGGTTGATATGCAGAGTCTGAGTATTCTTGTTGTGGTGGATCAGTACATGCATTTTTTCCCTGAAAACGTTCCTGGACTACCTCATCATAGATAGGCAGACTTATACATTGTCTTATACCATAGAACAACACCGATATCTAATCTAGAATATTGGATGGCTCCCGCAGAGCTTCATGAGCTGTTGGTATAGCTCCAGGACATGTAGGGGAATGGATTTATCCGAACCAATGTTTCCCCCTGGCCATCTTTGATTTTTTTCGCCAAGAATGTGGAAGGGAGCTTGAGACTGTGTGTCAAATACCATCACCAGAATAAGGTAACTGTGAAGATCAAGTACCCACTCTCGAGGATACAAAATCTCTTTGAACAGCTCAAGGGAGCACGATGCTTCTCGAAGATAGACCTCAGGTCAGGCTATCACTAGCTCAAAGTTTGAGACGAGGATGCGAAGAAGACGACCTTCAAATGTCTGTATGGCCACTACGAGTTCATGGTAATTCCATTCGGCATAACCAATGCTCTAACAGTGTTTATGTGTCTCATGAACAGGATCTTCCATCCTTACCTCGATCATTTTTTCGTAGTCTTCATCGAAGACATACTGATTTACTCGACTACAGGAGAGGAGCATGCCTACCATTTGTGGGTAGTACTGGACACACTTCAAGAGCACCATCTTTATGGTAAGCTCTCGATGATCCAGTTTTGGATTCAAGAGGTACAATTTTTGGGACACGTCATCTCAGAGGCTGGACTTATAGTCGATCAAACGAAGACTGATGCAGTGCTTGCTTGGGAGCCACTGAGAAGTGTGACTGAGGTACGGAGTTTCCTGGGACTGGTTGGGTACTATCGAAGATTTTTTCGGACTTCTCTGGTGTTTCAGCACCGCTTTCAGCATTGAATAAGAAGGGGAAACCCTTCTTGTGGTCAAATAGATGCCATCAGAGCATTCAATTGCTGAGGGAGAGAGAGGTTGACCACTGCGCCCATCTTGAGGCAACCAGAGTAGGGCGTGTGGTATGTAGTTTACTACGACGCATCCGGGACCAGACTCAGGTGTGTCTTGATGCAGGAGCGAGCAGTGATCGCGTATGGTTCACGGTATTTGAGACATCATGAGTAAATCTACGCTACCTGTGACATGGAGTCAGCAGTAGTGGTCATCTCCTTGAAGATGTGGCGGAACTATTTTATGGGCGAGTGTTTTACATTCTACTATGACCACCAGAGTCTCATTTATATCTACTCACAGAAGGTATTGAACCTGAGACAGTGAAGATTGCTTGATTTCCTCCAAGACTATGACTTTGAGATAGTCTATTCTCTTTGGAAGGGGAACATTGTACCATATTCTCTCAGCCGGAGATCTGGAATTCAGCTGCTAGGAGAGGCGACGAAGCAGCTAGCCATGTTGCATATATCCTTTGAGGATAGAGATGGAAAAACTTTTCTGCAGTCTCTCACACTTACTCCTCCACTTCTTCAGCAAGTCAGAGAGGCACAATGTGGTGATGTTGACTGTCAGACACGACAAGCTCAAATATACAAAGGGCCTGCACAAGATGGGTTTTCTGAAGGTGGGGATCAGTTCATCCTCCTCAAAGGACGTACCATGGTACCAGTTGAACTATAAGAGGAGGTTTTGAGGGAGTTTTTCACTTCCCCTCTAGAGGTACATCCAGGAGTGGAGAAGATGTATCAGGACCTCAGACGACAGCACTGGTGGCTGGTTATGAAGAAGGAAGTAGCAGATTTTGTCTCGCGATGCCTCACTTGTCAACAAGTGAAGGCAAAGCACCAGGTTTCTACAAGCTTGGTTCATCCCATAGAGGTCCAAATGTGGATGTGGGACGTGATATACATGAATTTCATTATGGGAATTCCACATACATCTAGAGGACATGACTCAATCTGTGTGATTGTCGACCAAATCACCGTGTCATCCCACTTCCTATCGATCATAGAGATGGGATCAGTAGAGAGTATGGGATGCCTCTACATACAGGAGATCACACGACTTCTTGGTTTTCCATCAATGATTGTCTCTGATCAGGATGCACATTTCTCTTCCCAGTTATGGAATGGGTTGCAGGAGGGTTTTGGGACGCAGCTTTTCTTGAGCACCGCCTTCCATCCATAGATGGATGTTCAGACGGAGAGGACCATTCATACACTCAAGGACATGCTCCATGAATGTGTCATCGACTTAGGTCATAGCTGGGAGGATCACTTACCCTTGGTAGATTTTGTGTACAACAACAGCTATCAGTCCACCATCGGGATGGCACATTATGAGGCACTACACGAAAAACCTTGAAAATCGCCATTGTGCTGAACAGACCCCGGGGAGACAGCACTTGTAAGACCAGAGATGGTACCCACTACGTCGAAGAAGGTGAAGATCATCAAGGAGTGGATTAAGTCTGCACATAACAGAAATAAGTCCTATGCAGATAGGAGACGGAGACCACTGGAGTTTGAGGATGGCGATCACATCTTATTATGGGTCTCACCTTGACGAGGTCTACAGAGATTTGGCTGAGATGGAAAGTTATCTCCATGATTCATCAGAACTTTTCATTTCCTCATAAGGGTAGGTGATGTGTCTTACCGCATGTCCCTTATACCACAGTTTCACCGAGTGCACGACGTCTTCCATGTTTCTCAACCGAGGAGATACATGCACGACACGTCTCACATCATTGACCATGGGGAGTTGGACATCGATGACGGAGAAACATTCATGGAGGTTCTAGTGCAGATTGATGATCGAAAGGAGCGTGTTATGCGTGGTTAGTCGATTCCTATAGTGTGCGTTCATTGGAAGCACGGGAACCTCAAGGATAGCAAATGGGAGTGGGAGGCTCACATGCGTTCTCAGTACCCCCCTTTTTTTTCTTAGTCTATGTTATAGCTTATAAGGACGTAAAGCCCTGAGGTGGGGAGAATGTAATGATCCAGAAATCCTGTGGAATTTTTTTCCCTATATACATGGTTATTTTGTGATTCCGCAGTTTCTGACGGCACTTGATTCCAAGGACCGGTGTTCCTTGAATCAATTCCTGAAGTTTTCTTCAGGTACTTTCAATAAACGTACGTGTGGGTTTTTATATCTTTTGGACCGGTGCTATAAATTCAAATCTGAGGACACAAATGAACTCACAGCGCCGATATTCGCTAAGGAAGACCTTTACTGCAGTATCATTTCATAGAGAGAGGATGTTAATTTTGGGTTTTTCCTAATCAGATAAATAAAAATATGTGCAACAAATTGTTATTATTTGGTGGTTAAAACCTCTAATGGGAGGTTAGTGGTGGGGCCCACCCGCACATAACCTCCCTTGAGAGGATATTACTAGGTGGGGGCCACATGTGATTGAAACCTTTGGAACCCCCTACTTATGTGTGTTAAGCCCTCCACATTCCACCTTCTCTCACAATGGTGCCAACACCTAATGATTAATTAATGCGTCAATTAACTAATCAATTTGAATTATTTTGAATTCTTTTTCCAACAACAAAGTAATATAAAAGTATACTATTCTTCTTAGGTTGGCATAATTCATCTATGGAGCTTTTGGGTGGAACCATGAGAGAGCCATTCCTCTCCAATAAAGAACGCACCATCACCAACGAAGAACGAGGATGACGCTTGAGCCCAGAATCGGCGGCGTGTGACGGGGGCAACATTCAACGACATCTTCGAATTATTTTTCTGTGCCTTCGTCAACATACTTTGAATCGTGGTTAGGGAATTTTGTATTAATTTTCAATATTATATTACACCTTAATTATTCATTATTTAAAATTATAGTTAGGAAAACCAAATGATATCATATGACGAGGAGGGTTCAGACCGCATGAACACGGCCTTAACATCCCCTTTGTTGTTTCCATTGGATGACGTCGGATGCGGAGCCGAATGGGCACAGTTCCATCGCACCACGTCAGAGAATAACCACAGCTAGGAGGACCGCGACAAATGAGAGAGGAACCATGGTTGGGAGGGCCGCGTGTAGGAAACCACGGCCCGTATCCGCGGGCCGCTCGACTGGATGAATTGGTTGGCTGCCTGCCGACTAGGCTGGAAAACCGCGGTGCTCGCAGGCATCACGCGGAGGAGACCATTGCCCACAACTACGGGCCACCTGGCTGGGTGAACTGGAGGCTATGGCTGCCCGGGATGGAGAATCACAGCACCGAAAGGCACCGCGTGGGAAGAACTGGGGCCCGCAGTGCGTGCCGCGTGCGCCGGGCAGAACCGGATGACTACGAACAGACGGGCAGGGGAGAGGTGGAACCGCTAGGTGCCGCCGTGCGAACTGGACCGACCTGCAGTGTGGGCCGACTCTTCAGGTGGGCTGCACCCCACCGGGTCAGGCCGACCGACCAGCCAACTGGGTTTGATGCGTCGGGCCCTTCTCCGCATAAATTTGAAGAACTCGTAGACCACGCGTCCGATCGACGTTCCATCTACATCATTGGAACCCCCACGACGAAGAGGACCTTTTGAGATACTTTAATTTAGTTTTGGACAAATTTGTAAAATGTCCGGGTTTGGATCGAGTATAAATCCAACCGGACCCCTAGATTGGAAATGCCAATTACTCTCAAACCGGGTGTCCAGTTGACGTATCGTCTGTCACGTTGGGTTCCTTTTGATGAGATAGAACTATGGGATAAATCAAATCAAGACTTAATGATAGTTGAGGTATTGTAACTTGACTCGATGAGAGGACCCTCCTGGAATCAAGTGTGAAGTGTGTGGGAACCCTAGACCTGGCTACGATGACTATTGTACGGGTATCCTATGTGGGTTCGATACCGATTACTATTATACAGGAATCCTAGGTGGGTTCGACAGTGATGACTACTGAATCATAATCCTCCATTGGTTCGACAGTGGTGACAACTGTACCAGAATCCTCCATGGGTTTGACAGCGATGAACACTGAACCGGAATCCACCATGGGTTCGACAGTGATGACTACTATACTGGGAGCCTCCCTAGGTTCGATATTTCTGACTTCTGTTCCTGTATCCTATGTGGGTCTGACAGAGTAGCTGGTCCTATATCTTGTGTGGGTCTAATAGATTAGCTAGTCCTATATCCTATGTGGGTCCAACAGCTTAGATGAATCAGTGATTGTATCTGATCATCTCTATCGCTCTACGAAATATGTATACCTGTGTGAGATGAGTCTTGTCTTTCAATCATTATCATCGATGTGATTGACCTTACTTCCTTTGTAGATTGGGTTATGATTGAGCATGAGAGTTGGAGCTAGACTATGACATGTAATATATGTATATGTATGGGCATATACCTATGTACGGATAGTTGATACCTAGTGATTGTATATTTCTACTGCAGTTTATCCTTTGTAGATTTTAGGAGACCTTCGGGGGTCTAAGGGTCCCCTACTAAGTTTTGTTATACTCATCCCTGCACGGGCTTTGCCTGCACCTTGTTTTGTTCTGTGCAGACAAAGGACAGTAGTGATCGAGGCTGTTGGTTATAGAAGGAGGCTTCTCAGAGCTGGAATAAATGGGACCTAATATAGGGATGATTTTTTCGAGTTTTGTACCTACCCTTCATGTAGAATTTCCCGGCGGACGATCCTGGAATGGTTTTCCCTTTTAACTTGTACTTGTACTTGCTGTTCTGTTGGGTTTGTATACTGGAACATTTACTTTCATCACACCTTAATTTATTATTTTAGTACTTGTTGCCTCTATTTCTTGGGTTCAGATTCTTTTTGTGTTATAGGTTAAAAGGAAATGCCTTTCCTTTTTTTAGGGATTCGCCTTTGGTGCTACTAGCCAGCACTTGGCCTATGGAAGGCAGGCATGGGGTAGTCACGGCACAGGCCCCGAGAACGGGTCATGACAGTAGATAAAATAAATCTCATAACAACATCATATTATATTGAGGATACTGGTGTTGTAATAAAATATTGTAATAAAAAGAGATTAGGGGTTTGAGAAGTGAAATAAAATAAAAGATGTTAAGAGAAATTGTTACCTTTCATTTGGGTAACACCTATTGGATTGAACCAAAATGACTTCCTAAAGTGAATTTTTCTTATAGTAAGGCTTCTAGGTGGAATAAATAGATATTGAGAGATTATTTGGGTTGGTTTTGGATGATCCAAGGGGCTTGAGTGGTGTGAGTAATGGGTTAGAAGTGGGTTCCTTTTATAAGGGAGAAGAGGGGCCCTTTCGGAGAGTTTCAAAATGTTATTTTATTATAAAATAATATTTGGATGAAAACGGTCAAAACCTCATTCTTGTCTAAGATTATATGACTCATGTTTTAAATAAAATCATCCAATAATAATTGGATAGGTTTTGGATATTATTTTAATATTTATAATCTTATTTATTTAAATCATTTATTAATGAGGTGAATAATGCATCATTATTGTGTCATAAATAATTTAATTTATTTGATGCCTAAAAATTATAAAACAAAAACAACAATGTAGGAAATAGCATTATCTTTCCAATAAATATTTATAGTCGGATATATGACTTATATAACCCCATGTAAAAATTGAAATACTAAAACATATTTGTTAATGTCATTTTTTCCTTACATTAAGTTAATTAAAATAATGTGTCATTATCAATATTAAGTGGCTCCATGGTATCCCAAAATCGACCCAAAGATGCCATTGGTCGTCCATGACTCATTCATTAAGGTCAGGACAAGTGTTAAGGTAATTTTTTATTATTATAAGATTATTTTTAACTTGAATTACCCAATTTACATTTAACTGCGGTAAATACAAGTCTGATGTTACTATTAAAATAATAGTTTCATCTTATTGAACCACATTTTACTTAATAATAACAACCATATTTTTTGGATTCTCAAAATTCAATTCATAGAAATGGTAAAATATCATTTATATGAAAAAGTTAATTTTTAAATACTACCAAGTGGTTTTACTTTTCATCAAAATTTCATGTTTTCTAGAAAAATATCAAAATTACATCCTATGATATATTTGATATTCCAAATCATAAATGATGTCTATTTTAAAATTTTCAAAACATATAATTTTCATTAGTCAATTAAAAATTTATTTCCGTTGTCAAAACAAATAGATTATTTTTAAGAAATAATAACTATTAAAAGATTGATACTTGTTTATAAACAATTTTATGGTGAAATTAACTCTAATTACCAAAATTGGATTAAATTGTAAAAATATAATCTAATTACACTTCCAAATCATTCAAATATATAATTGACCACTATAAATTATATTGAATAAAAAAGTAGTTTTCAATTAAAATTATTCATTATTCTCCCAAATATGAAAGTAATCAAAAAAACACCAAAATATTAATTGAATTAAAATTTTATGTTCGGTTTTAAATAAACATTTATTTTTTCATATTAAATATATAAAAGTTTCAAATATTGGATTTAAACAGGGTTCTCCATTAAAAGGCGGTAAAATTGCATTTTTTGGAAAATAATTTATTAGAAAAATGAATTTGTTCTTATATTATGTCTAAGAAAAACATAAAATAGTTTTTAAAATTAAATTGAATACATAAAATTCAAATTTCTGTTAACACTATTCCCAACTTCTTTTGAACAACTAGTTTGGTAAGTCGTCGTGCGCTCGAACTCGGAGTTGTGTGATGAGCAAGCTATTTAATTACATTAAAAAGGTCATGTACTATAAAAACATGGTTTTTTTAAGTAATTATATGATTATATAATTATAAAAATGATATAATTGATGTATAATAGATAATGACCCATGATTCCCAACTCATATAGTCCACGATATGGTGACTATCATATATAGTATAATGGAAGTCATATATATGATTGTAATTTCCATCAATAGAATATTAGGATCTTGAGATATGATATAATCCTCTAAAAAAACATATGAAAATTTAATATATGAATCTAATCCATCATATAATACCATAAAAATATCAAAAAAATACCCAACAAATAATCCTTATAAGGTACCTTAAGATAATCTTACAAAAGAATCATAGTGGAAGCTATAATACCCAAGATAATGAGGTCTATCCTAGTCCTCATGGTCCTCGTATAAGCTCATACAATAATTTTAATATGCATAGGGTGATTATAGCATGTTTATATAGTAGGCTCATACTTTTAGTATCATTCGATTCTATGAGTAAGGAATACTAAAACAACAGTGAAAAAATAGATAATCATACTAAAAATGAAGCATGTAAACTATCCAATCCCAAATTTATCCATGACACCATCACTAATGAATGGATAGGTGTAAAAAATATAAAATTGAATGAATATAATAAATTCAACTTATAAAAAATTCCACACAACTTTTAATCTCTCAAACACCAACATAATGCATCATATGATGCCATCCATTCCATTTTTTCACATCACATATTCCCACATATCAGATGTGGGTCAGCGAACATCCTTATCAACCACACCCTTATATAGGGAACAATGTAACATGCTTGAATCAATGAAATTATACACATATCTTATGCCACATCCACATAATAAAACATTCATTCATCTCTGATGTGGGTCGATTCACATCCCCTTCTAACCCACCCACATAATCTAAGGCATCTCATGTGAGCAATAATCAAAATCCATAGCACGACTACATCATGTTACTAGTAATGTGGGATATCAGGAATTTGAATGAAATCAATAAGTTTCCCTCCTCATAAGACACCATACCTCAACTATATATCTTATTCTCATCTTCAAAGGCATTCTCTATAACCAGATATAATGAATGTATGGAATCTATAATACCAACCATAATTTTAATGACTTGTGATGGAATTGCGGGGAGGGGGTTAGATAACAATCAGGTCTATCACCATCCTAGATATTAGAGAAACACCTAAAAAATAAAAATGTTTTGTTTTATTAATATTGTACAACTTGATTTTTTATGTTGTTATAATATGAAAAAGATAGATAGATTGAATAAAACACATGAACTGTTGGTTAATATCTCTCTCAAGTATAATATCATACAATGAACACAAAAACATGTCACAACCTCTATCATTAAAAATTTACATTTCTAATGCAACATGCCAGATGACCAAGAAACACAAAGGGCACATTTATGTATCCCTTTTCAGGATAAAACAATCCTATGGTTACTATATATCAACTGTAATTTAATAATTTAAAATTAATTTCATATTTAATTATAATCCAATAAGATCATCGCTTATGATCAATTCCATAAGTTCATTAATAATTTCCCTCACATTGTAAATTATAACACATTTATCTAACCCAAGAATAATTTATTTTAAATCCAATGAATTGATTATTTCTATTATTTGTTCATTCCATCCTTTAAAGTAAAATCATATAGTATACCTCAATCAACAAACCCACTTCACACCAATAATCATCAAATTGTATGTTAGTCTATCTTTAGAGCATGAACATCTCACCCCATTAAATAGACATCAGAACCATCTCCTATCATACCACATGAATTAAATTTTTTTACAACCATATAATTACTTCTGAATAACATCATCCTTCCAACCATGTCACCACTGTAGTACGACCAATACCTTTGGTATCTCTACCAAAAAACATGGTAACAGGTAACATGATCAAAATTTCTTACTTTCAAATTTTTCTTCCATAGTATTAATATTTTAACTTCATATATAAGTATTTAATCAGATTATATATTCTTATTCATTTATATTATCATATAATTATAAAATTTCATTACAATCTAGTTAATTGGTTATAATTATGGTATTCTGATTATTATTCATGTTAATATCATGTTATTCATGCAATAATGATTTCAATATTCATAATAGAAACAACACACAAAAAATACCCCATCAACCATGATTTTTAGAAGTTTTATATAACATGTATAACACCTATGAAATATCTTGAATATATATGATAACTCTTATCACCATTAAATATCACATTAAGAAAATATTTTATCAAATTTTATCAACACTTTCTAACAACAAAAAATTATAAATAATAATGAAATTACAAAACAAGAACATTAATGAATGAAAATATGATGATACACTTTTTTTATTCGAGCTTCCAAGAGAACCGTGATCACAATATAAGATTCAAGGGATACAACATCACCAATATCAAGTGTAAACCCATAGGAATACATACATTGAAATTCACTATCAACCCATTTTTATAAATGAACAAAACAAAACAACCCATTATTTAGATTCTCTTTAAAGCAGCGAAGTTATGAAAATTGGGAAAATATGAGAGGGGAGAATATATTGATCTAAAATACTTAGATCCAATTATTAAATGGTATATACTTAATAATGTAATAGTTAGGGATGGATTTAGAGTCCCAAAATTAGTCTTCGGATCAAATTTTAAATAGATTGATTTATCTGTGATATAGTGAACCACCATTCTAGAGGTAAAATCATTAAGAATCCTCCAAAATGTGGGGAACACCCAAAAATCCAATTGTGGATTTGGTCAAATAGACCTGATTAATTAAATCATGAGTCCTATTAACATGTGATTTATAAACAATGTCGACAACCACTAATGTCATGGAAATGATGTGGTCTATGGTTCTTTGGTAACAAGACACCCACCTTGACCTGCAATTATATTGAATTACCATGAACTTTTTATGATATTCTCCGTATTACAACAATCTTTATAGGGAGACCTATGTGTTTCTTATATCTGATAAGGTGATCCTATCGCCACCATATCCCACATAGCATCCTAATAGCTCATTTCACTGGCCATAGTGCACATAAAGCATCATGCAATACATGATGGCTATCCTAAAGACGCGAAAGGCTGAAACAAAATATAAAACTCTCAAGCCTCTAATAATGATAAAACATTTCCATTCCCATGACCACAATAACTTTTTGGTTTCTCTATAAATGGAAAATAACTCTCCACATGCCTCTACACGGCCTCCAAACTCCCTATATTGAACAAAATCGACATATAAAAACATAATGTGAGGGTTATATGGATCTAGGCCCCAACATTAAATAAATCTTGTACAACTCACTTCTTCGATTAAAAAAATTAAAAATAGAATAAGATCAATGAAGGGTCCGAACAACAATCCAATTATTAATCTCTAAGTGGACTCCTTACAACCAATGTTCAATAAAAAAATCATCATGAACAAAAAGGAGTAAAAAATATTTTATAATAATGAAACTGAATAATCAATACAAAACATCTAGAAAACAATACAAAGCGTATCATAAATTATTGGATTATGAGCATTAATATATATCTCATGTTACTAAGAACTCCCCATTACCCATAATACCTCTAAAAATCATTGTCCAAAGAAATAATAGACAGATACCCCAAATTATCTTAATGTTATTGTATCTCAAATTTCCACTTGAGGAATTTCGTATCATCCTCGATATCCAACTACCCCTTTATTAAGCATAAAACATGAGCTTAATTTTCAAAAAAAACATGTGATACATGGAACACATCACGAATACAATTTAGATATTGATGAGTAGTAATGGATAAACCACATACCATGATCACTCTTAGAACTCTAAACACCATAATAACAAAATATAATGCTTACTCCCATAGACAATCCTATGCTACCTCTGAAATGGGGGATTCTAGAAGAACACATGGAATGAAAAATCAACCTCTATAGGCCTCCTTTAATGATCTACATAACTAATTTTTTTCTCCAACACCTCCATCACCTTATCTAAAACTATATCACCCTACTATATTATGATATATCTATCAATAGACAGATATTAATTATTTTAAAACATTTGTTACACAAAACACCGTGTTTAAAGAATCATCATTTTACTATTTTAATATTAATATATAATGTTAGACTTCTTATCAAGACATCGGATTTGTGAGTATAAATAGGTTTAATTATATTATGAATTATATATTGTTTACCCATCTATGAAATGAATTAAATTTTATTTTTAGAATATAAATGAAAATACAATCAATTGAAAGTAATTTTTTTTCTAAATAACATTTATTATTCAACCAATTTATTTCTATAATAATAAATTAAATTAATCTCTATTGATAAATAAATAATATTCAATTAAAATTAAATATATTTATTTAAATGTTTTATTATCGAAATAATGGTTTTTTATCATTCATAAAATAAATATAAATATAATTTTCTTCTTAAATTTTTTTTTTTAAAATGGGTTTCATTGTGATCTTTGTGCTTATTTTAGTATGACTATTTGAATAATATAGAAATATATTAATTAAAAATGGAATCCATATTTTCTATAATGAGGATAAAATTTGAAAAGTAGTTCGATGTTAAATTTTTCTTTACGAATTCTAAACATTATAGATATTTTTCACCTATGTAAGGGTAAAATGGAATAAGACACGTTTACAACACTAGGATAAAGAATTAATGTTTTTATAAGACTTTTCCTTCTAATCCTGGATGAGTTTAGTTCTTCCATGTTCTTCTAATCTTAAAAAATATAGAAATATGATTCTAATTAAAATTGATGATGACCTTTATATTGTTTTAAAAATAATAATATAAAGTTTCACTCTTGAATTTATTTTTAATGATTTTTTATAAAGATAAAAAAATTCATTTATGTTTTATGTGTTCATTTGGATGTTTAATTAATTTTTTTTATCATTGTATTATATATTTTTAAATTTTAACTATATAATAATTACTAAAAATTTCTACGGAATGTTGGTATAATATTTATTAAATTAATAGAAAAATAAATAAAATGATAAGAAAATATTAAATTCAACATTATTTAGGATAACTATTAAATCCTATAAATTATTAGATAAATATATTATATTATTAATTATAAAAGGGTTAAATTTAGTCCCTATAACAATATTTATTCCTAAAACATCATATTAAATGAATGATCTTGAAATGGAATTAATAATATATTATCAACATTTTTATTTAATCTAATCATTTATAATGAATAGAATCTTATAATATGAGAAGTATGTTGATAAATGGTCAAAAATTTAATCACATATCATTTGGTGATCTAATTTTCACCTTATATGAATAAATATAACCCTTTAATTTTAGAATGGTTGTTACAATTATTATATTTAAAATTGGATAATGATAGGGTTAATACAAGAAGATAACATTAAAAGAGACACAAAAACAAATAAAATTATCATTTCATGTTTTTAACTAGAAAATAAAAAGTAATAATTTTAATTTATTGATATTTGAGAGCATGAATATTATGAAATATATTAATTTATTTTAATTTCATAATTTATTTCCAAATGTTTAATTTCAGAGTATTTAAATATGTAAATCCCTTGTCTCATTAAATAAAAAAACATTGAGTAATCTAGGATCACGAGAAAGAAAAATCATACGAACTCCCCAAATCAGGTTGTAGATTTTATTTTCTTCTTAAAAACATATTCCAAATGTCCTAAATAAATGATCTGATGATGTTCAACCGAAGATGAGTTAATCATATTACTCTGTCTATTTAAAATTAGATATTCTTCTACCTCCTCAAAATATTTATATTTAACAATAAATTAATACCTTTATTTTCCTCAATATATATACATATTTTTATGAATTATGGGACCACCATTATCCATCCTTTGTTCCATCGAAAGGTATATGAATGTATCCCTTGTGCGTACATGTAGAATGAGACCTCCACATATAATTATTTCATATATATTATATTATAGGTCAAATATTTTTTACATTTAGTTATTTCTATATTTTGAAATGTGAATATAGTTATTATGCATACATCTATCCTACCATCTGAAATAACTATGTAATATTTTTATATATCGCGTTTTTTATTCATTATTATATATATATGTTTTTTATATATTATATTTATATAATGAATAAAATTTTATAAATGAATGAACCATGAATAATGATCATGGATCCTGAATACCAAATTGATGAGTGCATGATAAATCAAGCAGTCATCATCTAGAATAGAGTTTTCAACAACAAATTGTTAATAATGAGTCGATAAGATATTTTATGTAAATAATATTTTTTTGAATATATTTATATATATGTATAGTATTGGAAATAATTAATAATACATATATATATATATATATATTATAATGTTAGTTTTCAATACATATGAATAAATAGATGACTTGAGGCAAGGGACTAATCTTTCACACCCATTTTAATCAAGATTTTCTATACATGAATTTTTTGATGAAGTTATAAGATCATTATTGGATAAATCCTTTTATTTTCTTCCCTCCATGTTTAGAATTTAATTTTAATGTAATAATACCATTTACATATTTATGTTAATAAATTTCTCTTTAAAATGATTTTTTAAAATACACTATTTATTCCTTAATAGTGATTTTTTCCTCTATGCCCACATTTTCATTAAAGAGTGTTATTTAATGTTTTCAAAATTATCCAAATAGTTTTTAACGTAATTTTTTATGTTTCAATTTTTATAAAAATGATCCAAGGAATATTCATGTCATTTTCTAAACTATGTTTTATTTACTCTTTACCAAAATATTGAAGGAAATATTTTTTAAGGTACTGAAAATGAATGGAATTTCCTTCCAATATAACCACTCAAATAATTGAATATTACATTAAAAATTTCATATTTAAGTATCAAATCTAGTATATCTATTATTTTAAAAATAAAATGATTTTAAATAAGTTATTTCCTAAGGAAATTTGAAATTTTCTCATAAAATATTTCAGTGATCTATTAATGGAATTTTATTCTTTTATAATATCCTCATAAGTTTGATTTTCATTACTAGGTATTTTTCTAATTATACCAACCTTTTTATGTCCATTTATATTTTATAATTTTTACATTTCAACTTTAATGAAACTGATTTATTTTCCATTTTTAATGGTATGATAAAATCATTAAATGATTATGAAACATGTTTCCTTTCCATATATTTTGTTATGATAATATGATGAATGTTTTATAATAATCTAAAAAACATATGTATGTATATCATTATGTTATGGGTGGGACTATAATAATATTTCCCTCTAACTTATTGGATAAATAATTATATCACATGAGATTATTTTCGGAAATATGTTTATGTTGTCGATCCACAATGGGAAATACTTATGAAATCTTAATCCAGTATGTGTTAAAATTAGTCATTATTAATCCACTACAGAAATATCAAGTGATGAAAGATATATTATGACTTAGGGAACAAGTGTTAATATTCAATAAACTATGATTTTATATTCTTGTTTTTTAACATTCAAATTTAGAATGGATTCAGTTATTATAGTGGTGCCAGAAATTTATAACATATTTTTATTCTTATTATTTGAACTAATGGTTCCTAATTGATTATATGTTATTTATCATTAATTTGGTTCATCAATTTAAAATTATTATTCATTATTCAATGATTCATATTATTATCCATGATTAATTAGGTATTTTATCATATTTTATGATAGTAATATCATAAATGTATTATGAACTCATGTTTGTGTATGATCATCTATTGATATCTAAATTTTTAACCTATATTGTTAATATAATCTCACCCATTATTATGCTTCCTTTCTACAATTTTGAAATAATTTTTTTAAGTATAATATGATTATAAGGGTAAAAATAAATTATAACATTATGATAGATGATATATAGTATAACTAATTATGTGTTCATGTTTATAGTCTTCAATGACCTTAAAAAAATTGTTTAAGGAAGAAACAATAGTGTTATTTATTGAATATTAGTCTAAAAATATTATATATTTATTCCAAAAGGGATTGGGTTTATATAGTTAGTTTTAGTGTATGTTTTAATTAACATATGAATATTAGGATTATGAAACTACATTGTAAACTATGTGGATAATTACAAGTATATAATAACATCCTAATGTTTTGGAAATGAAAATATATAATCAAGGTTGTAAATAAGGTACCAGAGATTGAGAAAAATGGTTCATGATTTGGAAATCCAATGAATGGAATTTATTTATTATATAATATAATAATATATTTATTATATCTTGATTACTATAATTTTGTTTTGTGTTTTTGAGAATTGTTGGAACCATAAGACATAACATATATAGTGATTATGATGGATAATGTAATAATTCTCCATTGGACAATTAAAATTATATGGTATCATATAAACAAATAATCATACTCTGATCTACAGAAATCATTCTCATTCCATGAATTATATGGATCTTCAAAAACAAACAATAGAAGAAGGAATGTACTATTGAGTGCTCCATGAGGCCACACCATTATCCATTTTGTAAATATTTTGATCCAACAGTGCCTAATATTTGGAATAACCCTATTCAAAAAATAGTATTAGTTCTCCAATTATTTTGACATAAAAAATCATTCAAATCATATATCATTCAGTAGGAGTAGAATGAAAATCCTAGAATGTAATTATGTGTATGATTGAAGAGGAATAAATTGACTAGATGGAATTGGATGAGTTTAAGAGGATGTCAATAATATATTATTCCCTTCCATTATATATTCAAAAATGTTGAAGTAATCCCTTTAACATAAGTTGAAGGATAATGAGTCTATTGGTACATTTGTGAAATCATTTAGAAGACATGAAATATATGCTTCTAGATTATTCATCATCCTTGAAAGTAAGATTCATCATTTATTAGGTGGTATAAAATCAAGTCCCTAAATGGAATTTTCTATAAGAAAAAATTTTATCTATGAATAAATTTATTTATGTGACATAAATTCTGAAATTATAGTTCGAGATGTACATAATTCCAATAGATTTGAAAATAAAGGGACGGTGGATTCATTTGTAACCCAAAAGAAAAGACTTGGTGGAAATATATTAATTACATATACAATATAGATGAATTTGATGAATAATCAATGTAAATATTTTTGTGGAACATGTATGTGATTTATATAACACCCCTAGATTTTATGATATTTATCTTCGAAAATGAATTCATTTTTTTCAATAGAAAACGTTGAGCAAAACCTCAAGACTAAATAAACAATTAAATATTCTTATTTTGTTATCAAATTTATCACATATCCATTAGAATATAGGGAATGAATTAAATAAACAAAATAATAAATATAATGTATAAAGATGTTTAGAAAATGAAATAATTGTTTACTAGTTAATTTGAATAAAAAATGAGAACCAATTGAATATAATGGTTATGTTCTTCAAAAATAATATTTTGATTACCACAATGAAATTATATCTTAATTAATAGAATTTATAGATATTAGAAAAATATTATAATTAAATATTTATTTCATATATTCAATTTAATGTTTTTATTTTCATCCTAAAAATTTAATTGGATTATGATAAGAATAGATCCATTTTTAAGCATAAAATTCTATATATTTTAAAATGCTGTTTTGGAACCTATTGGTGGAACTCTTATTTAAATTCTAAATTATAATAATTTTAACAAAATTATTATAAAATATAAAATTAATTTATATATATATATATATATGTTTTCTTAGGTTTAATGTTTTGTTATATTTCATATAAGTTTTATTTTTTAAGAATAGTGAAAAATACTGCATTTTTTTGAAAATTGCTTATTTGTATAATTTATTTAAATAATAAAAAAAATATTTAATATTTGTTTTTATATATAATTTTTTAAATTATAAAACAAAAAAAATTATTTCAGTGGAATAAATTTCATATTGTAATTGTAAATAAAAACATTTCAATCTTTTGAACTTCTAAATATAAAAACCCTAATTTTTGGTGTATGTGCGGGATTATATTTAATATACTTTTTCGTATTCTATAATTTTAATTTAATAAAATGTATTCCATATATATATTAGGAAGGTATCAATTTGGTTTTATTTTCAGTTAAATTTTAGGTTAAAAAAAAGATACCATGCTAAAAATATTATTTTCCACATTATTGGTAAAAAACAAATAAATAAGTTAACGTTGTCATGGTAAAGGATTGAAATACCTAGAAACAACTCAATTTAATGGTTTTGTGTGTGGTTGGTCTACCCTATACATTCTTCAAAATATTAATTTTTATCCAATGCCATTGAAATTAATTTCCACTCAATGTGATGGAATTTAAATATAAAATATTCATCATTTTAATCACTCAACCTCACCTATCCTTAAATAAAAATTCCACCACTAACCATAATATTTTAACCTAATAACCTTGTATCTCCCAACATATACACTAAAACCTCTTATTAACAATTTCAATGTTTTTATATACTTCTTGTCTAACTAAAATACTTATTTCATGGTCTTCAAGGGTCATTCAAGCAGGCGATCTTCAAGAGGTAATTTTCTTAAAGCACCACTCTTATTTTTCTTTATTATTATTCATTATTCATATCTATTTCATCCATACAGGAATAATAAATATTGGATCATGTACTTACTAAAAATTATGTTTCTTAATGGATGATCTTATGTCCACCCCTTGTACTACCTCCTCTTATTCAAAGAAACGAATCTATTCTCAAGGTTAAATGAGTTAATAAACTATATGAATAACGTTTTAGTTTGTTTTCCATTACCATCATTAGAGTTATTCAAAAAATCATTATTTTTCTTAAATAATATTTTAATAAATATATTATATCCTATTTCATGTTATGTAACTAATATATAGTCAAATTTGAAAATAAAATTAAACTAGTTCATGATTTATAAGAAAAACAAAATAATAAAATAAATATTTAACATTAACATATTATCTAATGATTCATCCTAATGTTTGAAAAATATTATATATGGGACTATTTTCAACTATAAATTTTCATTCAAACCATTTCATTCAACTTATGTAGTTATATTCCCATTTTATATGATAATCCATAATTATACACAAAAGATTTGATCAGGAAACCATGAAATGAACACACCCAAAACAGTTAACCTATTGAAATGTTATTAATAAACTAGTGAAAATATATTATATAAGGATCATGTAAGTTATTAGAATTATGAATATATTCATATAGCCCGAATGTCTAAAGGCCTACATTTTTATTGATTTTTGATAACCTCCATTTTATGGGATGAGGGGGAACCCTTACAAGGCTCATAGGCTTAGAGATTACATGGCCCATATAATTAGGAGATTATATGACCCAAAGGTCTTAGGTAATTCAACTAGACTATCTTCAAGGAATTGCCCATCCCCAACATTTGCATCCTGATAGTAGCTCTCCACCTTCGCATGGTCGTCTGGCTAGGCTTCTCATGCAAGCACAGGCTGGTCCCAATGGCATAGCCATACCCTCTCATTCTGAAAAATCCATTTGGCTTGGCTCTATTGAGTGCACATCCTATGAATCCTTCTCTAGGGATACTTCTTTTTGGTAGTGTGTCTAGGGAAACTGCAAGCGGCCCTGAAGACCTTGAGGTGGCCCAAAATCCCTACTGACCCGAAGGTCTGGGTGGCCCGAATGACTTAAGGACTCAAATCCCAAACTGGTGGCACAAGGTGAATATATTCATATAACTAATTAATAATTTCTTTTAGAATATTTTATAAGTGGTTAAACAATGCTACCCTTATGGTAAATGTGATGTAAGGGGTATCTCATATCAGTCATACATCTGTGAGATATATGATTTCTTCACTAGTTATATTTATATTATTTTGTATATACTACTCCATTTACATGTTATATCATTGCAATATCTTTTATGATAATATTATGAGTTTAATTTAATTTTATGATTTCATAGGTCTTATAATAATAAAAATTAATGTGTTATGAGACACATTACAATGTTTACAAAATTTTTCCTATATAAATTTTCAAAGATATAATTTAATGTATTTTCATCTAGGTCAACATCATTTGTATAATATTTTGATTCATTCTGTTTGATCTCATTTGATACCATTTTACATATTTTATCAACTAGATATTTATTTTTTGATACTATTTTTATACCATTAAAAATATTACTCCAGTTGATTTTTAGAGATATTTACATTTAATATTTTAGATTAATTTAAAATGTATAAGTGGATTATGTTTGACACCTTCCATATGAAAAAATGTATTTGAATTATTATGTAATGGGATGGGCCCTCTTCGACCCCTCGATGCACGAGAATGTCTAATATTAAAAAATATTATTGGTTTTGTCCAAGGTCTTACCAATTTATTATATTCATAACACTAAGCACAGAAGAAGCTAGATTCCTGGGATGATGCATTGATATTATTATAATCTTGGTATAATCCTTGAAAGTATGTTTCTGATATCCGGAATTATGCATTACCACATTATGAATTTATTTATTTATTTCCAAATGATTATTCGATTAATAAAATATCATAGGTTCTGTTTTCTTTCACATTTAATTATTTATATCGCATTTTTTCACTATCATTTATTTCAAAGTTATTATTCCCAATATATTGAATAAATATCATGTATATATGTTACATAACATTATGTTTTTTTAATTATTAGTAATTATAGATTCATCGGTATTCATAACCCTTGGTGATTACTTGTGCTATCCCTCTTCTTTTGTTTTATTTTTACACATTTTTCAAGATGATTAATATGATTGATATATATGGGTGTACTATGTGGAATTTCAGTGTAATCATTGAAAATAATTATAAATTTAATGAAAATTTGATATTTATATTTAAAAAATGTATCTACATTAACAATACTACTAAACTATTTATTCTATTACGATGCAATTTCTTTTATCATACACCAATGTAATAAAGTAATAAACTCGTTCCAGGTAACTAGGGTCGGGGTCATTATAGTTTGTGTTAGACAATTGTATTAGAAAATCTAAGGACTAAATTTTTTAAATTACAGAAGATGAATATTGTATTCTATTTAGGAATGGGAACTGTGTCAAATATTTTAGTCTATTTTGGAATTTTTCTCATATTAATGACACTCTTTTTGATGTCGGAGATAGATCAATAGATATAAATGATTAAATTATTTGTATATTAAGAAAACTAACTCAGGTTGTGAGGAATAAACATTCCTATAACGTTCTTCTTATTATATAACATTATGTACCAATTTTCTAACAGTTCTTACAAAAACAAACACCATCATTTAATGGGACTAGAAATAAAATTGTAGTTTAGTAACAAAATTTTTTTTTGGATAAGTAAGTTTTTGATTTGGGATTTTTTGAAATGGGGAATGTTATCATGAAATTATATCAACCCTCAGGAGATGTTGATCAATGGATGACATTGATTCAAAATTACATGGAGGAGGAGTAAATAAAATACATTAAATGGGATTACCATAAAAAAATATTTTCGGAAAAATATTTCTCTTAAAACAGAGAGAAGATATGGAGAGACTATTTATGAATCTGAAGAAGAAGAAGGCTATTAATCTTGCAAAATACAAATAAAAATTTATTATGATGGAAAATATTGATTTAGACTACATACATTACGCAGAATATAATATTAAAAATTTATTTTATCTGTAAAATTCATTTTGGCGAAGGGCACTGATCTCCCTAACTTTCTTAGAATAAAATGATATAGTCTCATGCGGTATCCGTAAAGAAAAATAATTATAAATTTCATATGAAATTAAGGGACTGAAAGAGATTAATATAATGGGGGATAAATATATGGATAATAGTAAAATGGTAAATATGTATTTTCCAATATGTGATAATTGTATAAGGAAACAAGAAGGCACATGCTTAAAAAAAGGTGTTTTTTTAATGTGTGGGGAATTGGACCATCACACTCATGATTTTATGATAAATAAATAATATTATAATGTTAAAACAGTAAATTATAACGATATAGGACACCATACAAATGAATAACCAAATAGTTGAGTAAATATACCACATAAGAAGCTCAGGTATCACAGTTAAGATTATATTATTGATATAGCCAAAACAGAATGATTATTATGATTCTGTTCTTGGATCCATTAAATATATTTTATGATATTAATTTTATGTGAATTATGAAATGTATATGGATTTAACTCAATATATTCTTCTTTTAGTATTTTAATGAACATGATGAATTGTATTGATGAGTATGAAAACTTATTTAGTGGAATGTTGTTTTTTTAAAACAAAATATTTTGGAAAAATAACTAAAATAAGTTCATGATGTTGAGATAATAATAAATAGATGTTTATGGGATGGTTTTACTAAACATTATTCTAGTTAGTGAATTTATGGTTTATTACTATTTTGTATTTAATAATATATTCCAACAGTTGAAATTTTATCGTTTATCACACATGATTTCAATAATGGTTTAATGTTTCATTGATATTCATATATTTGGAATGTGAAATTATGATATACATTATTTTTAATAATTATAATGCTATAGTGATTGTGGAAATATATTTTCCATACCTCTAAACTTGTGTTCATTGAATTTGGATATATTGGTTTTAATTTAGTCTTATGATTAATTACTTATGGAATGAATATATTGAACAATAGATATTATTTTTCTTGATTATTTCCCAATTTATTATATTTGAGATATATGTTCTGAACATTTTTCTTATATAAAATATTAAAATGTTTAATGAAGTTACTTTACAATTTCGGATCCATTACTTTTCTTCATAAATCAAAAAAGCGTCTTGAATATCCATCCCCTGGTGAAAGTGGTGATGTGAATGTAAATCTAAGAACATCCTAAGGAGATGATTATAATTATTACATGAAATTAAATAAAGAATGTTTATTTGTATAATGCTATTATCTGAGTTTAAAAAGAATTCCCCATCTATAGGAATGTTATTTTGGATTGGAAATGTCATTCATTTAATTTATCTATCATGAAATCCATGGTCTCTTTATCCCATCATATATTTATAGTTTTATGATGGTATATTATCTGATGACCAACTTATCTATAATTCTCCATATGAAAAATATGTTTATAACTCTATCGCAAGACCCATTTATTATTTACCACAAATTTTATCCTACTCGATACTATAATTTTGGTGCTGGTTTTCACATTTTGCTTTCCCTCTTATTATGATGATCTTTTATTAACCCTATTTAAGCTGTCTCTTTCCCAAAAAGGTATTTTCAAGTATAACCCTCTTGTTTTAAAGGTTAAATTTAAAATTTTTATGAAATAATTTGTTTTATAATAGTAGAATGTGTGACCCCATGATTTTATGGTATGTCACATCTTAAATAAATACAATTTCATCGATAACTTTGGTTACATATAACACCGTGATTCATGAAGTGATTAAATATTTTTATTTAATAGTGATAGTTATCAACTAACTATTGGAATGGATGGATTGAATTAAACTAAATAATTATCAAAATAATGTTTACACATGATTATAAAATTAATTCACTTGTTACAAATTAATTATAGTTAAAAATGAGAACCAATTGAATGTAAATGTTGTGTTTTTTAAAAATATTAATTTTATGAAAACAATGACATTTTATCAAAAAAATTAAATTAATAAATATTTCTTATAGATAATATTGATATTTCAATTTCATGTATTCAGTTAAATGTTTTTAAATTCATACAATATGTTTTATAAAATTAATCTAAGAATATATTCAATTTTATTAAAAAATCTATATATTTCTAAAGAATGCTCTTCACCTTTTTCTTTTGTGAAAATTTTAAATATACATTTTCAAACTTTTAAAATTATAATTTCAGAAAATTAAATTAAATTTTCAAATTAGGATACTTAAATTATATTATGTTTAATTTTTTGTATTTTATGAATAGTTTCATTTTTTGATGAATAGTGAGAAATGCTGCATTTTATTTCAAAACATCATTTTCATCTAATTTATTTCATTTGAAATATAATATTTTAAATTAGTTTTAAATTATGCTTTGATAAATTATAAATACATAAATAGAATTTATGAAATTTTAGTTAATTTCAAATTAAAATTAGATATAGTAACATTTCAATCATTTGAAATTTTCACATTACAAATGTTGCTTTTTTCCTATGTCTGCAGGATTAATTTTATAAATAAATTTTACAGTTATATTAATGGAATTGGTTAATTTGGATTAAATGTTTTTAATAATAAGTTGAAAATTATGTTTTATGGTCATTTTCATTTTTTCCATGAAACAATTCTTGGATGGTATGAAAAATTATTTACCACGGTATAAAAAAATCAATTAAACTGGTTAATAGAAAAATGATAATGGAAAAATACATAAAAATAAAACAATTACTGGGTAGTTTATTTGTGTCTAGACCGTATCCATCCCAAAAAATATAATTTTCATCCAATACCATTGAAATTAATTCCACCTCATTTTGGATGATTTTAAATATAAAATATTCATTTTTTTAATCACTCAAACCCACCTCTCCTGAAGCATAAATTTTTCCCATCCCAAACCCATTTATTATCATAACCATTGTGTCTCCTAAAATATCTACCAAAACCTATCCTCATCAATTACCCCACATTCATGTATTGATGTCTCACAAAATACAAAATCCAAGGTCCTTAAGGGTCTCTTTAAGTGGTGATATTCAAGAGGTATTTTTCTCAAAACACATCGCTTATCTTAATTTCTTCTTCTTCATTTTTATCATTTCATTTCTTAATCATGTTATTATAATTTAGAAATAATGTATATAATGTAATATTATATTTTTTAAAATAATAATTATACCCAACTCTTTTATTACCTCCTATTATTAAAATAAATGAAACTGTTGTTCAATTTATGTTAATTAATCACCTCTGTTAATAATGGTTTTGTTTTTTTAAATAAATACATTAACGGTTGGAAAAAACAATTATCATGTTTAAATAATATTTTATTAATTATAATATATCAAATTTCAGGATCTGGAACTATTATATACTCATTATATTAAAGACAATGAACCAAGTTCAAGGTGTTCGAAAAAACTGCCAAATTAATCAAAATGTTTATCAATAACATTTTATTAATGAAACACCCCAATATAGAAAACAAAATGGATATATTTTGAAATTTATACTCATATAATTTCATTAAAACCATATCATTCTACTTCAGGATTTTTACCCCCATTTTAAAACCAAATCGATAATTACACACAAATGAACTGATCATGAATCCTTGAAATGAATGCAACTGAAGTAAAGAAAATAAGGAAATATTATTATTAAAAAAGTAGAAATATTGTGTAAAAGGGTGTTATAATATATTATAATTATTATTATTGTTATATAATGTATTAATAACACTATAAAAAATTATACATGAGGTTCAATAATGTTAAACTGAGGTAACAGGTTTATTATCACACTTTTACTTCACTAATTTGTATTCCATATTAAAAAATTCTATTTGTTTTGTGGTTTATATAATACATGAATGAAATTTTATATCATTAATTGAGTTAATATAAGTGTCTTATAAGTATCATTTAGTGTTACTACTTAATTGTAATTATAACTCTAATGTTTCAAAGTGTTAACAAACACTTTTCCATGTGTAAGGATTATTTTATTTACAATTTTCTCGATGATACCATTTAATTTATTTTTATCTATGTTAATATAATTTGTTGAATATTTTGATTCATTAAGTATGATATATTTTGATACTGTCTTTGATATTTTATTAAATCAATATTTATTAGTTTTTATATTTTGATACCATTCACCATATTACTCTGAATTGATTTTAATGATTTTTATATTAAGAATAATAATTTACATACATATTTATATATTGGTTTTGGTTCGCCAAATTACAATGATGTATGTATTGAACATAGTATGTGGATGTTGGGTCCCTCTATAGATTTTTAATGCATCTGTAGGTCTCATGAATCATATTATACCGGGTTTTAGCCAGTGCTTTACCATTTATTAGATTCATGGCATAAATACATGATTGTGTCAGATTATTTGAGTTAACCATTAATTGTAATTGATTCATGATTCATATCATTGATGGAATGTTTCATATGTCCAACATTCTTCATTCAATAAATATGAATTTTGTTATTGATTTTTTGGTGATTATTTGAATCGTAGAATATCTCTAGTTGTGTTTTCTAGTTCTTGTAATTATTTGTATGGAATTATTTGATCAATGTTTATTATAACTATATTATGATAACGTTATTGATTAAATGGAATTTCCTTCAGTTATTTAATTGTAAATAATTTTTCTTTCATATTTATGATAGCTTAAAAAATATTTTTAATCATTACTATCCATTTGAGCTTACCTCACTCTAAGGATATATTTTTTACTAGATTTCAATGAAATTTATTGTCATTAATATAAAGTATGATGCTAAGGAGAATAAATTTCTTCTGGAATGAAATATATTTGGACATTTATCTATAAAATTTAATTTATTTTCAAATATCTATATTGTTTTCAAAGGCTACTAAATTATTATGTCCTTTGTGATATCATTTCTATTATCTTACACTGATTTAATAAAGTAAGCCACAAACTTCAAGAAACAAGGGTTGTGGCCATTAAAATTTATATGAGATAATGTTAGTCATAAAACCCCAAAACATATAATAGTGATAAACATGAATTTTGTAATAATAAACAAAATGTTGATTCCAACTAAGGTACAACCCAAGAACCAGTACATAAAGTTTAATGAGCATGGATATTATAAAATTCAAGTTTGCGAATACGAATGTGTAACATCCCAAGTAAGTAATGAATAATAGATATTTTTATCTATGTCTATTAATGATTAAGATAGTGTTTTAGAGGCTTAAAATGAAAATAAATCCAATCTTAAGCATGGAATACACTAATATTCTTAAAAGATTGTTTTACTGCCTTATGATGGAAAACCCTTTTTAAATCTATCTTTTGACAATTTTATAAACTATGTTTGTCAAAATAAACTTATTCTTTATGATTGAGACATAAAAATTTATTTGTGTGAATTTTTGATATTTTTCTAACAATGTTCAATTTTTAATGAATAGTGAAAAATACTGCTGAAAATTATTTTTTATTTGCTTATCAAATCACTATGTAAGGAAAGTGAGAAACCGTAATGTTCAGCAAAACAACCAAAAACATAAAATTCCCAAGCACAAAAGAGTCTACCTCTGCCCAGCATATTCACCGTGAATGGGTCTGCCACCAAGACATGAGCACTTGGACGGTCCCTTGCAAAGATGCGCAGGCACAATCCCGATGGCCAGGCCATACCCTCTCAGAGTCCAAGTGTCATGCCGCATGGTGAACTCATGCTCTAAACCTCATCTGAAGTAGAACCAGAAAATGCTGGGAATATAACCCCAAAATCACCATTAACCCACTGCCTGAAGATAGGTCCTCATAATCAAATACTCAATCAAAATGAATGACCGAGCTTTAGTCAGAAAAAGAAAGAATATAGTCATTGAAATAAAATTTCAACCTGCTAGAGTTCATATCCCTAAAGATCTTCCATGAGATATCTGTTACCTGAATATGTGGCACTTCTGTTAATGGGACTTCTAAAGCCGAAGATAGTTTATCCCATACCTTTATGTATTCCTCAAGCTTTAACAACCCCTGGCTGAATCCCCAAACAATAATCAAGTCTTGTTTGTAAACCCAAGAGTATTCCTCCTCCTTAAGATTGATTTCAATATTCCAGCCCATAATCTTGGATGCATCCTCTTCCGACGCATTGAGATACAACGCCTGCTCTTTAACCTCATCAACTGAACTTAGAATTAAACCCCATGATCCGGGTTGATCAGGGTGCTCCGACTTACCTGCCGCCTCCCAGGCCACCCTCTCATCCACTCTCTTTTTTGCAGACCGAGTCCTTGCGGGAGGTGGCAAGGAGGAGTAGTTCTTCTTGCACTTCCACCTTTTGTTGCTCCTGCCCCTCGGGCTTGTTTCACCAGCCGAGGTACACTTACTTCCTCCCATGGAAGGCTCCACTCGGTCCCCATTTGCACAATATGATTCCTCATGATTTTTGTTAAGCCCTTCCATATTGAGGCCGTCAAATTGATTTCCCACTGGTATGGAGTACTGGACCCCCCTGACCACCTCTTCACAGGGGGAAACACCAGCATGCTCGGCCCCTGAATAAATCACATTACTTGGAGGTACCACCTCCTTATTCAGCCTCTTCCTTCCCAACCTTCGGTCTTCATTAACTCCCAGGATAGAATTTTCCTCGCTCAAACCAACCTCCCCATCTGCCATTGTCATACCAAGATTCTCGGCCTGGCTGGGTTGAATGAAGCCACGTCCCATGAACTGTGGTAGCGTACAGAATTCCTCAAGAACCACTCTCTGTGTAGCCCCATTAGTATGTATTCCAGTACACTCCACATTTATACAAGGAGTGAAGTCACATGGGAGCTGATATTGGACATTCTTGTCCACTGCATTGCCTTTGCGCCCTGTTACTGGTCTGCTCCCTCCACTGAGATCACCTATCAGTCTTCTAAACACCTCTTTAACTTTCGGATCAGCAGGACTAACTTGCGGTTTCTCCTTCCTCACATGACTATCACAAGAAATTAGCCACGTGCCAATAGCCTCCGTGCCAGACCCTCTATCACTTTTTCCCAAATCTGCCAACTGAGTCGTCATAGCATCACTCAGTGGACCACTTCCCACACAACGCCTACTGCCTCCATCCCCATCAATTCCATCGGCTAAAACATCCTCTATCACAACGTTCACAGGAGTTCCACGATTTCCATTGCGCACGTCCTCTGGAATTTTAGAAACCGTAGCTTCTCGCCTGCAACTCTCCAGCGAATGACCCAACTGCTTGCAAGCCTTACAGAATTGAAACCACGACTCATATACCACAGGTTCTTTACACCGGAATTCTTCCCCGATGGTAATCCAAATAAAGTCTAAAGGATACTTGGATTCGTCCACCTCCACACACACATGAGGATTAATCGGGTGAGATATCGCATTGGTCCGACTATCCGAACACAAATATCTACCCAGAAGATTACCCAGGGCTTTAACAATTGAAGGATTCTGAAAAGGAAGAGGTAGATTCGGGAAACTTACCCAGACCGCCACTGACGGAGAATCACGCTTCATATGGAAGTCGTACAACCATCGGGATAGGAAGAATCGTGAGCCGTTGCAGATGTGGGGAGCCCTCGACCATGCTTTTATTAGGTCTTCCTCCGAAACGAAACGAATCAAAATAGTTTGGTTGTCCAGCAAACCTACTGTTGCCCTTTCTTTTAAATCCTAGGAACCGAACACAAACCTGTCAAAAACATCAACCGGAGGTCTTCTCTTCGAGAATCGAGCGATTAACGAGGAGATATGGAGGCCCAATGCCTCGTTAAACTTAGCAATCGAAATCGGAAGGTTGGGGCGCCCATCGTGAAGCTCTTGCACCTTAGGGCTTAAAGAACATGGAGGAAACTGTTGAAGGAAGTTCGGGTTTGAAAATGGAGTGAAATACTGCGGAGGTACCTCCCCCGAAGGGGGAGGAACCTGCTCGGAGGCCACCGCCGTCGCTGGACGAGCGCCGAACCCTCACCGAACCCTCGCCTATCACCCGAAGGATAATAGTGAAAAATACTGCATTTTACATCAAAACTGCATTTTAATCTAATTTATTTATATTATTAGATTATCTTTTTAATTGGTCTTAATGTGTAATATGAATATATATTTACTATTTAATCTAATGGTGGTCATTGGAATCAATTTCACTTTGAAATTGGACTCAAACTAGTGTCAATCTTTTGATACTTTTTGTTTCATAAAAACACGCTATTTGCTCTGACAACGGGAATTAATTATTAAATTAATTAATGTGACTTATATGTTTTGAATTTTTTAAAATAGACTTAATTTTTGAATTCGGAATATCAAATATAGCTTAGGGTGATTTTTTGGTAATTTTCTGAAAAACATCAATTTTTGATGAATAGTGAAACCACTAAGTGGTACTTAGAAAAACTGATTTTCCATTTAAATGAACTTTTTCCATCATTGTGTTTTGAATTTCAAAAATCCGACATAAATGGTTGTCATTAAGAAGTAAAATGTGGTTCAATGAGATTAAAATATTTTTTTGGTGAATAGTAACTTATTAAGTTCTTAATCGTGATTAGTGGTAATTAGGGTAGTTTAAGGTATAAATAATGCTTTAATAATATGAAACGAACTTGACACATGTCCTAACCTCATTGGATGTGTAATGGTCGACCAAGAAAAGCCATGGGTCAACTTGGGGACCCCATGGAGCCACTTTGTTTGGGGAATGACATAAATAACTTTTTATTTAATGTAAAAGTAAAAATGACACAAACATAATATGTCTTACAAAAGGAATTTTTACATGGGGTTATAAAGATCAGATTTTTGATTATAAATATTAATTGAAGAGATAAAAATATTTTCTACATCATAGTATTTTTTTTATAATTTTTATACATTATATAAATTAAATTATTTATGACATCATGATGATGCAGCGATTACCTCATTATTTAACGATTTAAATAAAATGGAAAGATAATGTAAAATCTATGAACTACACATGTCCAAAACCAATTGGATGGGTGGATTTCGAACCCTTATCACCTTATCCACGACTTATATCAATGTGGGACCTTTTAAAACCGAAACACATTTTCAAATAATGTAATATTTCTTTACTTTCCAAAAGTTCCCCTCCTCTCCTCTTATAAAAGGCCCCCACCTCTACCTCATTTCACACACTCCTCAAGCCTTTGTCTCGGCCAACCCCTTCTCATTTACTCTCTCCACATCCCTCTCCTCATCCTAGAGGATTTCCTTTGGGAAGAAGCCTTTCAATGGAAGCCTTCAGGCTCAAATCAAAAGGAGTTACACTTTTAAAGGTAATTCATTCTCTCATGTTCATTTGTTTTAATTTGATTCTCCAACCCCCTAAACTCTTTTTATTTACTTCTTTTGTAATAAAAAAAGTATCTTCAATATACTAGGATGTTGTTATAAAATTTATTTGAGCTACACTCTCACACAACTACATAAAATGGTTAAAGAAAATACGGTTTCCGTGGATGGCGAAATTCTGCCTCCCGAAACGATGATTGTTCAATACTCATTTAACACCTTCAAAGGTGGCCATTATGATGTCACTATTTTTTATATGATATATAATATGTTTATGTTTTCCTTAAGCTTCTGTTTTTTTTTCATTTTGGGCATACCATTATGGTTCGCATTATGGGTAAACACGATATCTTCATTTTAGGAAGTGCGGACTACCGCCCCCTGAAAGTGATTTGATTCTTTAATACCATATGTGGGATTGTAAATGATAAAGTTAATGATATTATATATGTTATTGTACTGGAATTATAATATACTTATATATCATTATGATTCCATTCCAGAAAATACGAAATAGAAATGGCAGTAGCGTTCATGCGTACGTACGACTTACCGTCTCCACGAACGGTGCATTTCATTTCTTACATCTAAATGTGATGTAATATTATAAATACATGTATTTGATGAATATATATTATATATATGTTATCCAAATAATTAATATCATTCTGTATATAATGAAACTTTGACCAAATTAACAACATGTAAGTGTAAGAAGTCTATTTTTGACTTAAGAACCAAATACCGACAAAATGAACATTATTAACTTAAATGATTACATGATGTTAATAACATGGTATAAAAGGAATAATGAACTTTAAAAATGTTCATAAGCAAGTAGATATTAACTCAAGTTTATTATTTAGGAGATTAAAGAACGGTCGGGTCATGTCGGATACGAGGTATGGGACTTCGTCTCAATCTCCTTTCGTTGAGGCACATTTTATTTTATACTCAACTTTCTTTTATACGGTGTATAAACCCCTTTTACTTTTACGTTTATTCAAAAGGAATCTTTTTTATACAGACCCTTTACTAAACGACAAAAGGGAATGTTTTTGTCGTACGTATGCGGCGACAACGACTTCTCCACCGTCGTGACCGTTATTTGAGTTTCGGCTTCCTCTACAAGCCATACATTCTTTTTAAAAGAAAAATAAATACCATGTTTTACTTTTCTTTTATTTTGGTATTGAAACAGGTTTTCATAATGTATTTATATCAATGTTTTGTATTGATATCTCGTGATTGAAATGTGGAAATTTTATGTTTCCTTTATGCATGTTTTATGTGATATGATTATGTTATGGTTCTTGGGCATTATTATGAAGACGGGTGGTTCCGTGATAAACTAAGGGTAGGTGAGCCCGTTATAGATCTCCAATGCATTGGGTAACACTAAGGAGTGAAACATTAAGGTTTCTCCGAAGAGATTTAGGGAATATACTGTGATGGGTATTCCAAATGTAACCAAGAGGGTTACTCCCTACGTAAGAATGTTATGGATGCCTCAAGTTACCTTTATGTCTTATGATTTCTATGATTTATTCATGATTTTATGAGGTATGTTAAAGTGTCTATTTTTTATGGGTAAAGTATGATTTTATTCTTATGTATATATGAACTCATGTTTCCTTTATATGTTTTTTATAACCCATACTGAGCTTTTTATGCTCATCCCAAGTTTTTTTGAAATGTTTTTCACAGGTCAAGGGAAAGGTACATGATATGTTGATAGTGTCAAGTAAGTGTCAAGAAATAATCCATGTTTTATTTCAAATGTGTTTTCCATTGATGGGAATGAAGAATACTATCTTTATGTAACCACTTTGTTTATATGTTTAATGTAATGCAAGTTTTATGATCTAATTCTCTAAAACTCTAAACCCGAAAAGATCCTCAATGTGTAATCATGTAATAAATCAAGATTAAGTAAGGTTTATGGCTGCGGCCTTATAGTTTGTATCAGAGGTCAGTTTAAATAACTTTAGGAGTTAGAATACTATTAAATTATTATCCAAAAAAATTTGAAATGATATAGCATTTGATGATTACCATGTTGCTTCATATAAGACATGTTGGTTCAGAATGGTTTTCCGCAGAGGAAACAGGGAAGCAGTGCTAGGAAGGAATACAGAAGGAAATAACCTTCCGAATCATCATCCTGAGATGGTCGGAATTGGAAATGAACAGTTTGTTACAGTAATGGAGCAGTTGACTCAGGCTATAAATAGTGGTGGTATCCATGCATGAGATCAGCCAGATCAACCGCAGAGGAACATGTCAGTGGTGGAAAATTTCATGAGGCAACATCCACCATCATTCAAGGGATCATCTGACCCTGTACTAGCTGAAGGGTGGATTAAAGCATTGGAGAAGATTTTTGATGTCATGGGGCGTTCATACAATCAAAAGGTTAGTCTTGCTATTTACCGTTTGGAGGGTGAAGCAGATCAGTGGTGGTCTATGATTAAAAATATCAGGGATGTCGAGGAGATTAATGCTCTTGACTGGGATGAATTCAAAGGTATGATTCTTGAGAAGTATTTTCCTAAGGCTATTCGACTTAGGATAGAAAAAAATATTCTTGGAATTGAAGCAGGAGGAAGACTCAGTGGCTGCCTATGAAGAAAGGTTCAATCGATTGGCAAGGTATGCTCCAAATTTTATCCGAGACCTTGACAGTAAAATCAATCGTTTTTACTCATGATTAAAGCCAAAATATCAAAGGGCATTAGCTTCTCGTGAGTTTAAAAGTTATGAAAAGCTTTTTCGATGTGCTAAGAAGGTGGAAATGGAGTTTGCCAATGACCAAGTGTTCTATAACAACCAGCAGAAGAAGAGACCGAGGTGGCAAGAGAAAGGTAAGAATTCTTCAAAAAAGTCTGATGGTAAGAGAACTAAGTTTCCAGTTTGTGATAAATGTGGAAAAAGTCATGCTAGGGAATGTCTTCTGAATTCTGGAAAGTGCCACCGATGTGGTAAGATGGGACATAAGGCTCGTGATTGCACTAAAAAGGATCAAGGTGAAGGTAAGAACAAATTTGATTTACAGTTAGTGAAATGTTTTAAGTGCAATGAGATTGGTCACTATGCAAATGAGTGTCCGACAAAGAGCTTGAGTGATGGGAAGCAGTTAGAATATAAGCAGAAAGGGGCGGTGAAATCCTTTGCAACTACTTCAGCAGATATCGGGCCATCAAATAAAGTTGTATTAGCTCCAGAGAGCTCAGTATTTTTCGAAGATTGACTTAAGGTCGGGGTACCATCAGTTGAAAGTAAAAGAAGCAGACGTTCTGAAGACCGCGTTCCGTACGAGATATGGCCATTATGAATTTGTAGTAATGCCTTTTGGGCTAACCAATGCACCTGCTGTATTCATGGACTTAATGAATAGAATTTTCCATGAGTTCTTGGATAAGTTTGTGATGATCGTTTTCAGGAATTGATAAGAAGATTGGTGAATCCTCCAGTTTTGGCACTACCTTCCAGGAATGGTGAGTTTTTTATATACAGTGATGCTTCATTGAAAGGAATTGGTTGCATCCTAATGTAGAATGATCATGTAATTGCTTATGCTTCACGACAGTTGAAAACTCATGAGGTAAATTACCTTACACATTATTTGGAATTAGCTGCTGTTTTTTTTCACTATAAAAATTTGGAGGCATCATTTGTATGGAGTAAAGTGTGAAACATATATCGATCACAAAAGTTTAAAGTATATATTCAATCAGAAATAGTTAAACAAGAGACAGAGGAGATGGCTATAATTAATCAAGTATTATGATTGTACAATTCATTACCATCTGGAAAAATAAAATAAAGTGGCTAGTGCTTTGAGTCGAAAAAGTAATGCTTCATTAACAATGTTGTGTTTGGAACGAGATCCTTTGGTTAAGGATTTGATGAACTTTGGCATAAAATTTGTTGGTGCATGAAGTCCTTATGTTTTGATTCAGGTATCAGTGAGATCTTCACTATCAGATAGAATCAAGAAAGCACAGTAGAAAGACAGTGAGTTGCAGAAAAAGGTAGAGATGGTTCAAAAAGGTAAGTTGCCTGAATTAAA
Organism: Viscum album; assembly: GCA_963277665.1. Lineage (NCBI taxonomy): Eukaryota > Viridiplantae > Streptophyta > Magnoliopsida > Santalales > Viscaceae > Viscum > Viscum album. Next base: position 1,329,412,522 of record OY728130.1, read on the forward strand.
CATTGATAATAATAGTGTTTTGAGATTTGGGAAGAGATTGTGTGTGCCTTGTGATTCACAGTTGAAGATAGAGTTGTTATGTGAAGCTCATAGTTCTCCGTTTTCAGTTCATCCTGGCAGTACTAAGATGTATAGAGATCTGCGGGAGTATTACTGGTGGGATGGAATGAAAAAGACATTGCTGATTTTACTGTGAAGTGTTTGACATGTCAACAGGTTAAATTAGAGCGGCAGTTACCGAAATGGATGCTTCATCCTTTACCAGTGCTATAGTGGAAATGGGAGAATATATCCATGGACTTTGTTGTTGGATTACCGAAGACATCTCGAGGTAATAATGCAATCTGGATTATTGTTGATCGCTTGACCAAATCTGCTCATTTCATTGCTATACGAGATACTTTCTCTCTTGATCAACTTTCTCGTTTGTATCTTAAAGAGATAGTCATGTTACATGGAGTTCCTCTCTCCATTGTATCGGATTGTGATCCCAGGTTTACTTCTAACTTTTGGAAAGGCCTTTGGAAGTCGTTGGGTACTGAATTAAATTTTAGTACAGCTTTTCATCCTCAATCAGATGGGCAGTCAGAACGAAAAATTCCGACATTGGAGGATATGCTACGAGCTTGTTCTATGGATTATCAGGGAAGTTGGGACCAACATCTTTCTTTGGTTGAATTTTCATATAATAACAGTTTTCATTCCAGTATACAGATGGCACCATTTCAGGCATTATATGGGAAGCGGTGTTGAACTCCAGATTTCTGGGATGAAGTGGGTGAAAGGAAGTTGATGGGACCAGAATTGGTAGAAGAGATGGCAGAAAAAGTTCAGCTGATTCAGAAACACATGAGAACAGCTCAGAGCAGGCAGAAGAGTTATGCAGATAACCGGAGGAAGGATCTATCTTTTGAGGTAGGTGATCATGTTTTTCTCAAGGTTCTCCTTATAAAAGTGTGATGAGATTTGGTTAGAAAGGAAATCTGAGTCCAAGTATTATTGGACCATATGAAATTCTGGAGAGAGATGGATCAGTTGCATACCGAGTGGCTTTACCTCCGAGTTTATCTGAGGTACACAATGTTTTTCACGTTTCGATGTTGAGAAAGTATATGCCAGATCCATCTCATGTTTTTAGTCCAAAGGTAGTTCAACTGGAAGAGAACCTATATTATGCGGAACAACCGGTCCAGATTCTTGACCACAGGGAGCAAGTGTTACAGAATAAGGTGATTCACCAGGTAATGGTTTTGTGAAAAAACCACATGATTGAAGAGGCAACATGGGAATCTGAAAATGAAATGAGGGATAAGTACCCCCATTTATTTGATAAGTTAATAAATTGCGGGGATGAAATTTTCTAAAGGGGGGAAGGATTTAACATCCCAAGTAAGTAATGAATAATAAATAATTTTATCTATGTCTATTAATGATTACGATAGTGTTTTAGAGGCTTAAAATGAAAATAAATCCAATCTTAAGCATGGAATACACTAATATTCTTAAAAGATTGTTTTACTGCCTTATGATGGAAAACCCTTTTTAAATCTATCTTTTGAAAATTTTATAAACTATGTTTGTCAAAATAAACTTATTCTTTATTATTGGGACATCAAAATTTACTTTGTGTGAATTTTTGATATTTTTCTGACAATGTTCATTTTTTAATGAATACTGAAAATTACTGCATTTTACATCAAAACTGCGTTTTAATATAATTTATTTCTATGATTAGATTATCTTTTGAATTGGTCTTAATGTGTAATATGAATATATTTTTACCATTTAATCCAATGGTGGTCATTGGAATCAATTTCACTTTGAAATTGGACTCAAACTAGTGTCAATCTTTTGATACTTATTGATTCATAAAAACACGTTATTTGCTCTGACAGTGGGAATTAATTATTAAATTAATTAATGTGACTTATATGTTTTTAATTTTGTAAAATAGAATTCATTTTTTAATTCATAATATCAAATATTTCTTAGGGTGAATTTTTGGTAATATTCTGAAAAACTTCAATTTTTGATGAATAGTGAAACCACTAAGTGGTACTTATAAAAACTGATTTTCCGTTTAAATGAAATTTTTCCATCATTGTGTTTTGAATTTTAAAAATCCGACATACATGGTTGTCATTAAGAAGTAAAATGTGGTTCAATGAGATTAAAATAATTTTTTGGTGAATAGTAACTTGTTAAGTTCTTAATCGCGATTAGTGGTAATTAGGGTAGTTTAAGGTATAAATAATGCTTTAATAATATGAAACAAACTTGACACATGTCCTAACCTCATTGGATGTGTAATGGCCGACCATGAAAAGCCATGGGTAAACTTGGGGACCCCATGGAGCCACTTTGGTTGGGAAATGACATAAATAACTTTTTATTTAATGTAAAAGTAAAAATGACACAATCATAATATGTCATACGAAAAAGAAGATTTACATGGGGTTATAAAGATCAGATTTTTTATTATAAATAGTAATTGGAAAGATAAAAAGATTTACTACATTATAGTATTTTTTATAATTTTTAGACATTAAATAAATTAAATTATTTATGACATCATGATGATGGAGCGATAACCTCATTATTTAACGATTTAAATAAAATGGAAAGATAATGTAAAATCTATAAACTACACATGTCCAAAACCAATTGTATGAGTGGATTTCGAACCCTTATCACCTTATCCACGACCTATATCAATGTGGGACCATTTAAAACCGAAACACATTTTCAAATAAAGTAATATTTCTTTACTTTCCAAAAGTGCCCCTCCTCTCCTCTTATAAAAGGCCCCCACCTATACCTCATTTCACACACTCCTCAAGCCTTTGGCTCGGAAAACCCCTACCCATTTACTCTCTCCACATCCCTCTCCTCATCCTAGAGGATTTCTTTTGGGCAGAATCCTTTCAAAGGAAGCCATTAGGCTCAAATCAATAGGAGTTACACTTTTAAAGGTAATTCATTCTCTCATGTTCATTTGTTTTAATTTGTTTCTCCAACCCCCTAAACACTTTTTATTTACTTCTTTTGTAACAACACCAGTGTCTTAAATATACTAGGATGTTTTTATAAGATTTATTTGAGCTACACTCTCACACAACTACATCAAATGGTTAAACAACATACGGTTTCCGTGGATGGCGAAATTCTGCATCCCGAAACGATGATTGTTCAATACTCATTTAACACCTTCAAAGGTGTCCATTATGATGTCACTATTTTTATATATGATATATAATATGTTTATGGTTTCCTTAATCTTCTGTTTTTTTTTCATTTTGGGCATACCTTTATGGTTCCCATTATGGGTAAACACGATATCTTCATTTTAGGAAGTGCGGACTACCGCCCCCTGAAAGTGATTTGATTCGTTAATACCATATGTGGGATGTGTAAAGGATACAGTTAATGATATTATATATGTTATTATACTGGAATTATAATATACTTATATATCATTATGATTCCATTCCAGAAAATACGAAATAGAAATGGAAGTAGCGTTCATGAGTACGTACGGCTTACTGTCTCCATGAACGGTGCATTTCATTTCTTACCTCTAAATGTGATGTAATATTATAAATACATGTATATGATGAATATATATGATATATATGTTATCCAAATAATTAATATCATTCTGGATATAATGAACCTTTGACCAAATAAACAACATGTAAATGTAAGAAGTCTATTTTTGACTTAAGAACCAAATACCGACAAAATGAACATTATTAACTTAAATGATTACATGATTTTCATAACATGGTATAAAAGAAATAATGAACTTGAAAAAGGTTCATAAGAAAGTAGAGATTAACTCAAGTTTATTATTCAGGAGATTAAATAACGGTCGGGTCAAGTTGGATACGAGGTATGGGACTTCATCTCAGTCTCCTTTCGTTGAGGCATATTTTATTTTATACACAACTTTCTTTTATACGGTGTATAAACCCCTTTGGCTTTGACTTTTATTCAAAAGGAATCTTTTTTATACGAAGTGTTTACTAAACAACAAATGGTAATGTTTTTGTCGTACGTATGCGGCGACATCGACTTCTCTGCCGTCGTGACCGTTATTTGAGTTTCGGCTTCCTCTACAAGCCATACCTTCTTTTTAAAAGAAAAATAAATACCATGTTTTACTTTTCTTTTATTTTGGTATTGAAAATGGTTTTCATAATGTTTTTATATCAATGTGTTGTATTGATATCTCGTGATTGAAATGTGGAAATTTTATGTTTCCTTTATGCATGTTTTATGTGATATGATTATGTTATGGTTCTTGGGCATTATTATGAAGACGGGTGGTTCCGTGATAAACTAAGGGCGGGTGAGCCCGTTATAGCTCTCCAATGCATTGGGTAACACGAAGGAATGAAACGTTAAGGTTTCTCTGAAGAGATTTAGGGAATATACTATGATGGGTATTCCAAATGTAACCAAGAGGGTTACTCCCTACGTAAGAATGTTATGGATGCCTCAAGTTACCTTTATGTCTTATGATTTCTATGATTTATTCATGATTTTATGAGGTATGTTAAAGTGCCTATGTTTTATGGGTAAAGTATGATTTCATTCTTATGTATATATGAACTCATGTTTCCTTTCCATGTTTTTTATAACCCATACTGAGCTTTTTATGCTCATCCCAAGTTTTTTTGAAATGTTTTTCACAGGTCAAGGGAAAGGTACATGATGTGATGATAGTGTCAAGGAAGTGTCAAGAAATAATCCATTTTCTATTTCAAATGTGTTTTCCATTGATGGGAATGAATAATACTATCTTTATGTAACCACTTTGTTTATATGTGGAATGTAATGCAAGTTTTATGATCTAATTCTCTAAAACTTTAAACCTGAAAAGATCCTCAATGTGTAATCTTTTAATAACTCAAGATTAAGTAAGGTTTAAGGCTGGGGACTTATAGAATGTTTATGATATTTATCAAAAATAGAAAATTGATTAAAAAATAAAAATTAAATATCAGGTGATCAACACTACTGAATTGAGTTATGATAATTGCCTGGTGATTAGTACACATATCATCCACTCTAGAATGGATATTTTATTAGTTGATAATAGATCTCCCAACTCTTTAAAATATAAGGAATTTTTGTAGGTTATTGAATTACCACCTTATCAACTATAACATGAGTTATTGGTGAAAATTAAAATTACATGACAAACACATATCCAGTCTATAGTTACACTATAATTGATGTTTATTGGAATCTTATTTAAAATATATATTATTATTATATATTTATTGGAATTTTATTTGATTGTAGGATTGTATTATCATTATTTATGTATAATCAATATAAAGTTTCACTGAAGGGAAGCCATATTTCAAATTCCATATGAACTTATGATAGATTATCAGTTTCAGGATGAACGCAATCCTATATTTCAAATTATATTATTCTAATTGGTTTAATTATTAACCAAGAAGGGTGTATATCTCATATGGATTGGGATAAAAATAACATTGGTGATATTCCCATTATATAGGATTTCATTGAATTTTTTATAATATAATATCCATGATTACATCTAAATATTTATGTTGTGTTTTCAATAGAAATAACGCATGGTATTGAGCCTCTTTTGAAAACACCTTTTTCAATGGACATAATTTTGCTAAAGGAAATGATGATGAAAATCTATGATATTATTAACATGGGATTCATACACAATAGACTATCTCTGAGGGTGAGTTTTTCTTTATGTTTTAATTAATAATGGTTCAAATGTATATTTTCAGTAATTATCAAGAACTTATATGGATCATTATCAAGAATTTGTAAACTTTACCACTTATATATTTATTATTTGATCCATTACTAGGACCTCAAAACATTATCTAGATTTACAATCATTCAAGATTCCATCAATTAATGGCTAACGATTAATTCCCAATACACCATTTTTTATTATGTATGTGCATTGTGATATTTTAGTGGCCACATTTGGACGCATATATTCTCCTAACATCATCATGTATTTTATGAATAGAGACATTATAGATCACATTGAAAGTGTTGTGGTTTTCATTATGGATGTTATTATTTAATATTCAATAATTAAGGAATACAATTGATTTTATTTGATAGTTATAATAAATACCCTATGGAAGGAGTAGTTGTGTGAAAAATTTACAATGTTTGAATTTTGGATTTAAAATATTTCATTCATTGTCCATATAATCTCTTATAAGGGCATATCTATTAATCAATCAAAGATGTATGTTAATATAATATTTTCTAAATCTTCCAATGTAACCAAAATCTATTGTATTCTTTGGTAATATAGTTACAACATGTGTTTTGTGTGAATGTTTTCATGCCCATAAAATCCACTCACTATATTGACATATAAAGTGGCTATGTATTAATGGATGAATGGATGTGAGGAGAATTTAATGGAGAGGATCATATGTTTGGTATGTTATCCTATACTCATATTATGCTATTGTGGATAACGGTTTATGATTGATTTATATGCATCGAACAAGGAAATATGATGTTTCCTCATGATGAATGATTTAGTGATATCATATGCCTCTTTAGAATTGGAAAGACATGATTAAAATTGACTCGCTTGATATTGGGATATGGAAATGTTATTTTTTATATAAAATATATAGATTAATTATATTTATCATGAAATGTGAGAAAGTTTTAAGGATCATAAAATCATTAACTATTTATATCCGCACATAAAATATTAATATTTTTGAATATACATCTAAATTACATATATGTCAGAAATTTATGGTTGAGATACAAAAAATAAGTGGTTATTATTACCATTAACCATTCTATAATGTATTAGGTAAGAAATTAGCATGGATATCATTGTCAAACACTCAAAAACATCGAAAAGGGAAAATATTATTATTGTTTTTTTCAACAACATTATGTACTTGTAAAATAATATTTCAATGGAAGAATAATTATAAATAGATAATATTAATTTGTTATAAATTGTGGAATTGGTAATATTTTTCAGAGTACCACATTCTATTGTATTTGATCAGAATTTGACGTTTACCTTGATGTTATTGAGAAGTATTCATGCTGCTTCGGATGTAGAGTTATGTTTTAGTATTTCCAGCCATCCATTGAACAATGGTTATACTGAGTTAAACATTGATAATATATAAGAGATATTGAGATTATTCTATAAATCATTCCAAGATGTTTGGATAAATACCTTCTATGGGTGAAATGTTTGACAAAACAAATCACTCAGGAATTCATATTTTCATAACTCATCCACATAGAGTTTACCTCTCCTTGGGAATAAATGGGTGATGATAGATAGTGTCCCCCGTGTCCCACCACCAGTAGACCTCAGGTTGGAGAAAACACCAAGGGTACAATATACTTGAAAATGAGAGGAATTACCCTATAAGAGAACACAAGACAATGAGATAGATAATATATACACCCACACACTCATGATTAGACTCCAATATAAAAAATCCCATGAACATAAATGTAATTTTATACAAGAAGTACAACTGAAAAGAAAAAATTCATGTACAAAAAGAAACTAAATAAGACAGTAGCCATGAATCCAAAATGCATCCTCCTAAACACCAAGTTTATAGTAACAAACTTAATCTCCAAACTAGTTAAACTAACATGAAAAAGTTTTTATATATATGCAGTGTGGGTATAATAGTATATTCAGTATGATCCTCCTTAGAGCCTCTCCTCAAAATGATAATGAAGGAATTATACATCACAATGAAGATCATGTGAATCTAACTCATCACCTATACATGTGTACTACATTCCCATAATCACCATGGATACTCACATCATGTATTATATAAGAGGACATATAATAATTAAAAAATAGGCTACCCCGCAGCAGCTTCCCTATTGGTATGCCACTTTTCAACAATATCTCATGTCCACAGGATATCTATACCAAAAGGGTAGCTCATAGACCCCAAGACGAAGAACCACAACATTCACCTCATGAATCTATCTACTATGTCCACAAAATTGCCAACTATATTTCATGATCTAACACACCGTGTATAGCATGAATCATACATCATGTATTATTCTTTAATCCATCATAGCCCATACACTAAGAATGTATCCTCAAGCCATTACTGCATATACACGTTAGAGGAGAAATATGAACAAGATATTACACCCCCCTATACACATAAATGTGGAAAACTAGCCACAGTACATTTCATCACAATTAAATACAAAGGGAAGAGAGATAGGTCAAAGGTGGTAATCATCCATCCATTCTTCCTCTGGGATATTTGGGAAAACCATCCCCAAGTCTCAAAATCCATAGTGTGTCACATCCTCGAACAGATAGGGTAGAGTACCACATAGAAACACAAAATATTTCCTGATATATTGTACCTCACAACCACACCTAGGGGATTTTTGGGACTCAGACTCAACTATAGATAATATCTCTTTGACTACCAACATCCATTTCTAAGACCATATATCTTATTAGAAAAAAACAACATAGAGAGATACATTAAGTTATCGTATCCCATTTTCATCAGTTTCACATATCATTAATTAATTATTTATCCATTTATTGACAACTATAAATTTCCACATTACAATTAATTATGGTCACATCAATTTTCCATTCCATCCAATTGTATTAAAACTAAGTCCATGACTTCTCGAATTTACTACTTCATCTTTGAATCCATGAAAACTCCAACACAATGGGGTAAAAATTTAATAATTTATTAATATCTTCACTTTACTTATTACTAGATACTCTAGAAAAAAGTTCAATGATACCAAACTGAGGGGGCTTGTCATGGTGAGTATATGAAAAACTCCCATTCACCCCATGTACCCCCATGCCCCCTCTTGATATCCCTCTTGCACCCCCTCTACAACCCCCATGAACACCCCTAGTCCCCCCTGGACAACCCCCTCGCACCCCCTTCGATATCCCCCTGGAAAACCCTTGACCCCCCCCCCCACTCACACACAAATCATGCCACCTACACACCCCCATTGCACCCCTTTGACAACCCTCTCCAACCCTTGATAACCCCCCCCCATTCCCCCGTACATCTCCCTTGCACCCCCTAGACAGCCCCCCATGCATCACCCTTGACAGCTCCCATTCCCCCAGGACATTCCCATTGCATCACATGCCCCCTCGATTGCCCCCTCGAACACCACCCCCCCTGGCACACAAAAACCCACCCCCTACTAGATACCCCCTCCTACCTGGAAACCCCCTATACAAACCCATTTCCCCTTTCACCCCCTCTTGGACACCCCCAATTTCACCCCATGGATAGCCCCATTTCCCCTTGATCCCCCCAACCTGCAGTAGCCCACACCCCTTGGATAGCCCCCTCGCACCCCTCGAAAACCACATACAGTAGCCCCCTCACCTATAAAACCCCCTTACACCCGACCCTTGCCCTCGAGTATCCTCCCCTCACCCACAACAAATCCCCTCTAGACGGACCCTAACCCCCTAGACAACCCGTCCCACCTGGAAACCCCCTCCACCCTAGACACCTGCTTCCCCCTCCTAGAGACACCCCCATATACCCCCATATAAATCCCCACTAACCCCCCCCCCCCCATACACTGATGCCACGGACCCACCCCCCCCCCTCTCATGGACACCCCCTCCCATCCAGACCCTCGCAGTGGACCCCCCCCCCCCCCCGAGACATCCCCTTGAACACCATCCGAAACATGCATTCCCCCTGAACCCCCACCCTCATGGACACCAACAACGTACCTCATTGGATGGCGCCCTTTCTGCCCCTAGAACACACCCCTTACACCCCATGGACACCCCCTTTCACCAACTTTAACACCCCTTGCACACCCCACCACCACCCATGTAGTTGGCCACCCCTTGTACTACCCCCTTGCATACCATTGAACACACCACACCCCCACCCCTGAAGTATCCCCCCACCCCCACCCAGCAAAGCCCCTCACCCCCTCCTAGACACCCACCTCCCACCTGGGAACCCCCTCTAGACAACCCCCCAGAAACCCCCTGCACAACACCATTGAACACCTCCTTCATGTTGCAATCTTAACCGATAACTATATGTAAATTGGATAAAAAAACTATTAAATTATTTGTAGGTTTTTTAAGAATGTTTTGAAAATAGGATTCATTACGTGGGATTATGGATTTGATCTCAAAGTCATTTGACATCATACCTATTCGTGAATCTGATATGGTGGAAGACTTACAAAACCATTTGGCGTAATTGTGTGGATCCTGAGTATATATACGGTGTCATGCCATCTAAATAAACTTTAGAAAGAGGCATAACCATAACAGAAGTAAATACATGTGGAAATACCTATCATGTGCCATGTTAACCATGTTCGGTTCCATTTAACTCATTCAATTATGTAAGATAACCTTGTACCCCTAGACAACCCCCTTTAACACCCCCTGCACACCCAAGCCACCTTGCACATCCCTTGCTTCTGGACTCCCCGTACCCCTTGCCCCTCCCTCTACAATTCTCAACCACAGTCCCCTACCCTATGAACACCCCTGCAACCTACCCCTTCCCCTTGAAAATGAACAAAGCATGACCACCATCCATGAACCACCCCCCCCAAACCCCTTCCCATTTCACCACCCCCCCACACTTCCCCCCCTCTCACCCTTCACACCCAAGGCCCCGACACACCCCTTGCCCACCCCCACCCCCCTGCACACACCCCTTTCCCACCACCTACACTCTACACACCCACAAAGTAAACCCAAATTCCCACTCCCATACACCCAAATCTACCCTTAGTAAAAAAACCCAGAACAACCCCCTATCCCATTCCCCCTGCACCCCTCCCACTTCCCCTTCCCCCAGAACACCACCTACACCCAACCCCTCCACCTTGAAAAAAACCAAACACACCCCCATAACTTGTACCCCACCTACACCCACCCCCCTGTGCACCTCCGACCACTGCCACCCCCCCCCATGCCCCCTCACCCTGCACACCCCCTACCGCATGCCCACCCCACCCCCTGCACTAAACCCATGGCCACCAGCACATTATGCACCCACCCAACCCCCATTCCCACCCCCAAACCCTACCCTACCCCTCGAAAAAAACCCATCAAACCACCTACACACAACTTGTACCCCCCTCCCCATGAAGAACCCCTACCCACCTCATTCCCCCCTATACCTTGCAAAAAACCCAACACCCCCTAATTGCCAAAGTTTTTGGTTAAATTTGAATTTGGATATGAAATATAAACATTGTATGTTCCTAAATGGTATTTTTGGTTTTGGTTTTAGTAACTTGTTGGAACCTATGATTATTGAGTGGATGTTGGTTGAGGTTTAGGTTGAAAATAAAAAACATTATGCGACCACATACTTTCATGATTATACCATTGGGTTTATGCCTTGAAAGAGGTTGGTTGGGTGGTGACCCACTATCTCGAACATTTACGTTTGTGAATCTCAGTTAAAGCCATGAAATTAATATGAGTAGTGATTCATGGCATGAAACCACTGGTCACACCGTAAATCAAGCCTAGGTGGATTTATTTTAATAGGATCAATTCTTCCTTTTTCAGGGTTTAGTATTTTACAGTGGTGTTACAGAAGATTGTTTCAATTTTTCAAGTCCGGTTGTTTATTTTTGATGAAATTAAAACAATTCTTTTCATTATGTTTTATATGTTTATGAGAATGATCGGTTGATGATTTCTCAAAATTATAGTACTATTATCTATAATGTGAAGGAAATTTCATTTTCAACTATTGACTTGGCTGAAATGTTCTACTAGTCTCCGTTGAAGGCTTATTGAAATCTTGTGAAATAGATGAAAATGTCATTTCATTGAGCCAGAACCAATTTTAATTGGATATAAAAAATATATATTAATGAAAAAACTTTTTAAAATACTCATGAAATTATAGATTTCCAATTAAATGGTTTAGAATAGGGAACTTACCTCAACATCAAGGTGCGCTTCTTTGATGATGACAACTCAAATCCTCCTTTTATTCCACTTTCCCTCAAACAAAACTCCACACACATATATATATATAAGGACACCTCACCCATATGTACATATTTTCAGGGCTAAATTTCCCCAATGGGGTCCTTAGATATATATTTATACCTCCATATACCCCTTTACACTTACACATGTAAACATTTTTCATATCTATATATAAACACACCTAGCCACAATATATATATTCATACTACTGTGGGTGAATATATATAAAGGGGGAATATATATATGTATATGCCAAACTAAGGATACACATTTATGAATTTTTAAATGATAACTTGAATCCACCTCAATGAAAACTAAAAATCTCAACATAAATACAAAGAACCCAAAAATCACTAAATCCCTAATTAAAATTTGGCTATCGAAAAAAATGGATGAAATCATACCAAAATCCTATGTTAAACTCGCTGTCTTTGATGGGAGTGGATAAAAATGAACCCTTCTTAAGAAACTACCTCTAATGAAATAGTGGGAAAAGAAATAACATATAACAACTTCTTATATATATGTGATCAGTGATGATAAATAATACATGAATCCTTTACCATTATCGATTCTATAATTACTTTCTATTAATACCACAATATCATCATTTAGTCACACCTATTGGACTGATAATTTATGGTAGTCATGACAACAAAAATGAGACACAAAATAAATCATTATTCATCATAGTATCATTAATTATAGCATCAGTACATGCATAAACAATAGAAATAACACATTCATGAAGCATACCCGATTGTTCCATGTTATCATTTTCAATTCTATATTCTATTTATAGAATTTCAGTGCAATATATATCGCAATTTCCATATTAAATCGTATAAATAAATTTTTTCATGGTTAGTATATAATCAACAAATAAAATAAAATGGAACTCATATGCATCTTTTATTTCTCATTCCCCTACATTTTCCTAATTCTTTTCATTTCAAAAACACTTCTAAATTTTGATTTCTAGTGCCCGTGCACCACTCCCACCATCCCCCCCCCCCAACCAGCATCCCACTCCCCCCAGAAGCATCCCCCACCCCCACCCACACATGCACCTCCACCCCCTGCACATGTCCCCCCTACACCACCCCCACGTGCACCACTCCCCTACGCCCCCATCACCCCCTCCCTCCAGCACCAACCTCAAGCACCACCCCCAGCCCGCTAGCCCTCATCTCTCACCTACACCCCCACATCCCCCCATGCCACCAACACCAGTAACCCTTATACGAAACCCCTCACTCCACTCACCATCCCCCCCCCCCCCCCCAACACCAGCCCCTTCCACTCTACCCCACCCACAGACCCCCACCCCCACCTGCAACCCCACAGCCCCCCTTCCCTTTACACAGACCCCCCCATGTTCTAGGAATGAATCATAATAGTCTTCATCAAGGAAAATTTGTTTAAAAGATAAATTCAATTCCTTAACAATGGGTTATTTTTGGTATTTTTAGTTGATAGTTATACTTGTTTGAATGAACCATGATTTATTAAACCAACAATTGTGTAATTATAATAAATTATATTTAGTTCTGTGCTTTTTTCATTATCACCTTTAATTACCTACAAATAGGAAAAAAATAATCAAGGAAATAAGGTCCTGACTTATATCCAATGTGAGAACATATTTTTTTCATATATTAAATATTGAGATCTATTCATGATAGATTCACCCTTTATTTTCAATATATTCAAATCATTTTGAATTTATTTTTATCTTCTCTTTTCATCATTCATTAAATATGGAGCATGCAACCTTATTCTTGAAAATGTTTCACTTTTATACATTTCTACAAGATTCATCATCTTTGGCTCTACCAATTACTTAGGACATATAATCATACATCCTTTAATAACACAATAAACCAAATTACTACGTGTAGAAAAATTTTCCTCAATAAATTTCATGATATTTATTGCCACTAATGTTTTATATTTTCACATCAATAGTTCATATTTTTTAGAAGTGAGGTTAATAATTTGTTTGCAATATGTCCTAGAATTTTGTGTCTTCCACACATCTGTTTGTTATTATTTAGAATATCATTATTTAGAAGTCAATATTACTCTTCTTCATAGGGATATCATTAATAAAATGAATTATATGATTCATTACTAGAATTAATTATATTTTTTACATTAGCTCACATCCATCAGTCATGATGTTAAGGGCCATTTTTCAATGGTCCATAAACTGGACTATTCTTCCATACTATAGGCTGTTCATCTCTATTTCAACATCCTCTTTAACCACCATCATTTAATTTTAGATATTTCAAGATATAAGATCCTTATTTTTTCTCAAAAAGGTAGATTCATTTACATTTCTCACATATATCAATTTTTTTTGTGTTCATAATCAGAAATTAGTATGTAATTTTTGTTGAGTTAGTATATGACAACAACTATTTTAGCTATGATCACATTTTTCATATTTAACAAATATATTCAAAATATTAAAATATATTACCTATCGGTTGATTACTCTTGTTTTGGGAAGTATTCATTTTTCCCATAGGTCATCTTTCAAAATATGGTAAGCTCCCCCAAAATATAGACTATATATATCATATATTGGTAGAAAAATTATGCCACCATTCACTGAAAATAATTCCAAATGTCTATTATAACTATTATAGAAAAATAAATCTCCCTAGTGTTTTATTGTATGTTGTATATCAATATTTTGTTGCTCTATATGCTTGGATAACAACATTATAATGATGGGATTGTTTTATAAATCCTTGTATTTTATTCATGATCATAGCTATGTTAGATGATATGGATGAATTATAATTATTTAGTCACACCATATTTGTACTTAAATTCTTTTTAAACCATGGCTAATAGCTAAATATGCATGAGTACCAAAAAAACTACCATCATAGTCTGTCACATTCCTCTATGAGCATACTATGAAAAAATTAGTGGAATAATTAGTGTTAATTTTCTACAATTATAAGTCATTTTATTTGTAATATTATCATCCTTATTTTGTGTGGTAGATACAAATATTTTCATAAAACAATAAATGAGTCAACTTGGGTGACTACTTGATTTATCAACTTCACCTCTTACACCAATCATTATATATTTATATAATACATATCAAATTTTAGATATTTTATTTTTTTAACTTCATAATAAGATCCCCATAAACATTATTATACATTATCAGCGAATTATCTTGATATTTAATATTATTATCATTATCATCCTGCTACAATTCATTGAAATTCATAGAGTTCAAATATATTTTTTCAAGTTCAATGCCCACTTCTATAATAACAACCCCCTAAAAAAGACTTATTTTCAGTTATTATTCATTTATAAACAAAATTCTATTTAAAAGTGATAGATATGTCTCATTAGAATCAATCAACATTTTGATGGTGATACATTTACTTACCTATTTAGAAACATTATATATCATTGACTTAAATCTAAATATAATTATGGATTCTAAAATTTTATCCCCTTGATGCATTCACATATGTATATAATAACTTCAATAGGTCCATTTTCAGACAATACATGATTTAATAATTGATATCAGTAAGTGATTAAATGGAAATTGGTTCATTACCACATGGAAATAATTCATTACAAGAATCACTCTTGGTTGATTTAATAGTTGGATATCTACATTTTTACCTTCAAATAGTTGTGTAATAAACCTTTCCTAAAATTTATTTATTTGCGTTTTATTCTCTTATTTATGAATATTCCTCAATGTATTAGTTATGTAATTAAATTAAAATTCAATAGGAATGGAAATTGAGTTTTCTATCCAAGTAAATTCAATAAAACATCTTAATTTTATGTTCATATATTTCAAAAGAAATTAGTTGGACACGTAAAATATAAATCCAACAAGAGGAAATTTTATTATCACACCAATTATAGATCCCACAAGATCAATGGATAAACTTGATGGGTGGTCCATCAGTTGTGGTTGAACAACTAATGTTTCATTGAGTATTGAATAGTATCGGATGGATATGGAAAGAAATTTCAATCCAAATCACCATTGAAATTGATTTTATAATAGATTTATCATCCCCACACTTCCAGTAGGTAAGTAAAAACTCTCAACCTTTAAAATTTTACCAAACATAATGAAAAATTGAAGATCCATCCATGAAGGTCCTATATAAATAGATAGAGTACCATGGTAATAAACAATCTAATTTTAAAATCCTTGGTTCTAATCTTAAGGAGTTAAAAATACAATATTAAAAAATACTTATTATTTTAAATACATTGATATATCAAATATCAGGTAAAAATTTATCTTAAACAACTCATAAACCAAAATTTTATTTCTACAAAAATTAATAGGGAGGTATAGTGCATTGTGGATTAACCTCTAGAACAAAAACCTATGACTAAACACCCAATGGGAAATGAATAAGATCCTATTGAGAAAAAATATCTTCTGTGTCTATCACCTCAAGGTTTCAGAACACGTCTATTCTATGAGACTCATCATAATCTTATTGAATTTTATTTATATGGTAAAATTATCTTCTCTAAAAACATTCTAATAACTCAACATGAAATTTAGTAAATGATCCAAACATTACTTCTAATCAATAAGTACAACAATATCATGATATTTCGCATATCCATCAATATGAAACATGAATTTACATTATCCAAAGTGATAATAATCAATGAATATATATCATTATGAAATTTTCATTTAGAACTCACCATATACCATTCATCCAACATAAAATCATATCATCATTACTTCTGATATCCAGAATTTTCCGATTTAAACTCTATAAGACAATCAAAACCAATGAAAACCAGACAAAAACTCAATGAAATAATAGAAAACAAATAAACATTATCAATAAAAAATGAGACAATTATGAATTCATGAAATCAAAACAAATAAATTGTACACACTAAAATTGAAGATTCTATGGAACTGAAATCAATGAAACAATTCATCATGGAAGAAATAAGAGGGCATGCGAGGAATTAGAACATCCATAGTTTATATTTATGTGATTTTGTATTGAAGAAAATCAGATATAATTGAATCCCCAATAGTATAAATAGAATAAATATTTGAGGAAATATAAAACATACCCTAGCACACCCTTCTGAAGGCAACTCACATGTTATGAGTCATGGACCTCCCACTAGGGAGATTTGGACGGGCACCTGGAATGTGTGAGGACTAAAAAAAATGTGATTCGAGGATGTTGGTGGCCCGAATGTGGAGTCAGACATTGAGCCACGTCAAAAGATGAGTATCGCTGGGAAGTGGGTTGTCGCATCATCATCAGAGGATTATCCTGAGGTTGGGTGGTTGCGTCGTTAGAGGAGGATCAACGGTGGTTGGCTGCATCGTTAGAGGAGGATCAAGGTTGGGTGGCCACATCATCAAAGGAGGCTATCAGTAGGTTTGTGGCCGTTTCGAGCTCGGAGGTCCACCGAATTGCAGAAGAGACATCGATATCAGGGATAATTGTGAGGGTTGAGGTTGTAACACCACGTGTAACATATGACCTATGGGGATATCATAGAGTGTATCCACCGATTATTTAAAACGTCTATATATAAGTGTGTCTATATCCTTAATTTCTGGTAGTGTGATAATGATGTGTTCTTATGGTTATTCCCTTAATGGGGTTTTTATCTCATACATTGGTTCACGTAATTCCTATGTCATCCTATAAAGTTATTAGAGGAAAATGGAAATTAGGTACTCATTATGATTAATAAATAATGAAATATTATATTTAATTCTATGTTTTCAGTTTTATGTTCTTATTTTTCAGAGACACAATAATTTTATATCCATGGCTTGTATCCTGATGTATAATTATGCATAAATATATTTTAATGTTTTAAGTAAACGGAGAGGATTTCTATAGTAGGTATCAGAGGATGGACTATTTATTTAGGTAGATTAGGAATAGAGCACTATAGTGAGTGCCTTAATGATGAGTCATTATACAATAAAACATCCCTAAATTTTTTTATGTATAGATTATGTGTTTTATCAGGCAAATACATCCTTCTCTGAAAACAAACAGGTAGAGCTTGCTCTGGAACAAATGTACCTAGCAGTGAAAACTCTGAGATGGAGTTTCGGGCCTAACCAAGGATATCCTAGTACATGAAAAGAAGACTTAATACACTCTTTGTTTCACACTCCCAGGGAATATGATTTAGTAAATTTATGATCAGAGTAAAAAACATTATTATTGGAATAAAAACCACATAACAATATAAGTTATGAAATAGATCGATGATGACATAGATTTAAACCTATGGAATCAGAAGATAAGATATACTTCTCCTTTACAATTTTATCAATAATGCTCAATATTTTCCATTTTTATGTTCAATAAAAAAGTATTCGAGACCCATAATTTTATGTTATTTTTATTTTTTATTTTTAGGAAATAAAATAACACATTCCAACAATAAATGTTATATAGAATGTAATGATTTCCCTATTGATATTTTGTATATGATGGTAAATAGTTCTCAATAATTCCTGATAGTACTTGATCAGTTGGCTCAAAATATTAATAATAATTTGAATTTCTATAACAACCTCATACTCAAAGGAAAGAGAATGTTTTTATTGAATCCTTCTTGCAGAAAAAGCATCCAATGTTAAGCAGATCTTCTGATCCCCTCCCCAATGAAAAATGGATTAACTCTATTGAATTGATATACTTCGTCCTCTAGTGCTTGAAAGAAGTGAAAGTTGTAATGAAAATATATCATTTCTATGTGGAATATGATTAGTGGTGGACATTTTTCAATAATACAATGTCCCAAGAGGAAATTTATTCCATGGGTTTTGAGGAATTCAAGAAGATGACTTTCAAAAAATAATTTCCTCAAAGCCTCTATCTCAAGTTGGAAAGACAGTTTCATTACCTCAAGAAGAAGTAAGATGAGCCTATCAAGGTATATGAATAAAACATTACAATGCATGCATGGTAAGAATCTATATTTTTTATGAACAATGAAATAATGTTGGATCACTTCATTAGAGGGATAAATCCCAGTTTATGAAAAGCGTTGGCGATTTGAGACTTTGAGAATTATGAGTAGATTGTATATTGTTCCCTCTGGGATAAAGTAGAGATTGGATACTCTCATTGGTATAATTGTCCTGGTGACATGAAGAAATAAATTTTGAACATCATGGATAGTTAAATGAACAAATCCCATGATGTAAAGAATCTTGAATGTCAAACATGAAAAAGTTTTGGGAAGAAGTATCCTATGAATGATCTATAGTTAATCAGTATTTTCTTCAAATGTGGAAACCTGGGTCTTCTGGCCAAGAACTGTCAAAGGGATATAAAATATCATATTAATGTGGAAGAAGAAAGGATGGTTTAGATCAACACTCAGTTAGCGGATCAGTGTTACAATTGAAAGGACCATGTGAATTATGAAAACAATTGACCTAAGACAATGTTTGTCATAGGAAATCATCAACAACCTCCAAGGAAACAAGGAAGGGATTCTTCAATAACTGATGCTGAGGTGGAGCTGGAAAATGATGTTTTGATAGTTATGCTAGTTATTAATTCAATTATAGTGAAAATATTATTTCATTCTAGTTCTACACAATCTTTTATATCATTCATTTTAGAAGAACTTTTCAAACGCCACCTCCAACATTTGGATAATTAGTTATCTATGAGAACATCGATGGGTGAAATTATTGCTTCCAAGGTTTATCAATTTTCCTTGGTTAGCTTATGTAGATTGAAGCTATTATTATATCACTTCATTCTTCCATTAGGTGATTTTGATGCTATCTTGGGCATTGAGTAGATATCTTTCTTCAATGACAACATCAATTGTCGGCCGAAGCAGGACAATGTTCATATTCGGAAGAATCCTCCAATTCATTACATTTTTAAGGAGGAAGTTGAATCTCAAATATATTCATTTTCTCAAATATGGATAATAATTCCACATTAACAAGCATTTTCTCTCAAATGATTAAGATAATGGAGAGAATCTAGCTCAAATATATGTCATTCACGAGGGATTACATTGATGTATTCCCTGATGATTTTTCGGCCTCCCTATTGATCGAGAGGCTGAGTTACCAATTAAACATTTTCTTGGATAACTTCCTATATTAAAGACACCTTATATAATGGCCACTATTGAGATTGAGGAGATAAATAAGTAGTTGTACGAGAATATGGAGAAGGGTTGTATGAGCCTTAGTGCTTCACCGTGGGGTGAAGAAGTCCTCTTCATCAAGAAAAACAATGGTTCAATGTTCCATTAGATTGATTATCATGAAATAAATAAAATCATGATAAAGAAAAATTATACCCAACCATTGATATATTGCTTGTTCGATCAGCTTCGTTGGGAATGTTATTTCTCCAAGGGGACTATCAGTGGGGATATCACCAATTAAAGGTGAGATAGTAAAATATTAAAAATATGTTTTATGATTTCAGTGCGTTATTAACAAATCTTATGATTTCATAAGGTATGTTATGATTGAAAATTATGGTTTCATTGAATTGTATTTATTGATTGGATAATTTTTTAGTTCCTTATTTTATAACCCTTACTGATATTTTTTGTGCTCATCCCAAGTTTATGAAATGTTTTATATTGTGCTTAAAGATAAATAGGGTCAAGGATGGTCTCAAGGAATAGTCATGATGTCTAAAACATGCAACTTGACATGTTCCTTTTTAAGAGTTGTTTTGTGAAAACAAAATTCTGAGTAGTAGTTTCTACATGTAATTTTCATATTGATATGTTATAGTTACGGATAAATTCAATAAAACTGTAAACTGGATAATATCCTGAATTTGAATTATTCATTTAATTCATGATTATGTAATGTATTGAGGACGTGTCCTTATAGTTGGTATCAGAGGTTGTTTTAAACAACATTAGGTATTAAGAGTTTTCCTTAAACACATTTTTAGACTTTATGTCTACAATTTTAGTAAAATCTTGGTTTTACAAATTTTATAAACCAAGAAATGTCAGTTATAAATCGTTGGAGGGTGATTTCAAATGACATTCCAATCTCTTCCTAATCACATGCCTGCAATAATTATTGCAAATTCAAGTTCAGATGATTGTGAAAAAAATTTTAGTATACAAATCACTTAAAAGTAGTTCTTTCTGATATCAAACACTACTACTATACCTAGATATCATCGTGGATCATGGGTTGTATTTTAAAAAAAATCATATTTTCTCAATATTCTCATATTTACAAGAATGGTATAAATTATCTAGGTATTTTCTGTTATTATACCTTATCACAAGATTTTGAAGTGTATTATGATTGTGAAGAAGGTGATGAAGATAAAGACACTTGGGTAACCTATCTATATATTATTTTAAAATATAGTCTCCCAACACATACTTATGGTATTTTAAAATGACCATTGATTGATTGGTCCAACTAAAATTTGTTCCTACTGTTTTATAAAAATGTTATTTTATCAGATATTTTGAATTATATATCACACATGATTATTTTCCGAAATTATTTATCGGTGAACACCCATATGACATAAGTTGTACATGGTGTTTTTGGATGAATGAATCAAGTGATTTTAAAGGATCACTAAATAATTATTGTAAATCATGGGCCTTATACCTATGCAAACAAGATGATAATGAAACCATATGGACACAATGATCAAGCTATGATGTTCTTTCTATTATGAATATTTTTATTTTATCATGTAGAGGTGAAAAAATAATTACAATATATAATATGTTGAGGACTTAATGTATTGGGATGAAAATGAAAGGTTTAAGAAAACCTTTGTGGTTAATACATGTTATGGTTATTTTTGAGTTTTATCAAAAGGACAACCCGTAAGATTGGTGACAACTCGTCACATCAATAAAGGCCACATGAATCAATCCCACAACCGAAGGGTCACAAGGGTGCATCACCTATAACTATTCTAAATGAAATCCCTAGTTAGTATGACTTATCCTTGAAGGTTAAATGATTTTATTTATCAAGAATAAGTTGATATTTGGAAGTTATTTTTTATCAAATGGATATCCTTAATATAGGAAAATGATATGGTGATTTAGGGATAAAGGTTATTTTGTATGATTTTCTCTCTTTTGGGGAATGTTTTATTCTAAAGAGAAATATAATACTATGTGATATTATTTGTGTAGTAATGGTTGAAATTTTATTTTGGAAGAATCTAGGTTTTTATTGTGGATATATGGATATTTGGGTTATTTATGGAAATGATTAACCTGTGATAGAGAATATGTGATTAGATTAATTACACTTTGGTATGAGACATTACGATTAGTCGATGTTATTTGCAAATAAATGTTATGATTTATCATGAAAGACTATTTTATCAAATTAATATGATATTTGGGATTCAATCTGATTTTGAATTATTATAAAGAATTTTAAGGACAATAGTGTATTGAATGGTCTTTGTTGAACCTTGGGCATTGTTTGTTTTATTTTTGAGAATAAGAGTAGTTTTAATTTTTATAAAGGATAATCATTTTTGGGGATTATCTGATTTTGTACAAACCTTTTGGGAATTGGTTTATGTTAAAATACATGGTAAGTATATAGTTTATCATTTAAGGATCATGTGATACTCAAGAAGTTTATTATAGTGATTTAATTATGACCAAGTATGTTTGAAAACTCATAACATGGATAAAAGATGAGTTTGTGGTAGAAATCTAGTAATGGATGAAAGTATAAATGAAAAGTAAAAATATTTCATTATGTTCATATTAATGATCTTAAATAAATTCATCAACTCTATGAAGTTTAATAGAAACAAAAAAATTGTCCTTAAACATTTCTTACATTGGAATCAAATATCTTTTATCCCATCATAGGATTGTGATTTTATAGTTTTTGACTTTCTCCTATACAAGTTTTCTACCACAGTCCGTCAAATCTTCATGGTTTGTTTATCTTCTTTATCCATCATTTCCTTCATGAAATCCTATTATGGGATATCTTTGGTGACCTTTTTCTTTCTCTTTCATTCATTTATAGTGATAATTTTATTGACTCTTCTTCATATGTGGGACATTAAATGAATATTCCATGCCCAATTTTAAAAATTGCGAGGATGCAATTCCCAAATGGGGGAAGTATATAACATCCCAGGTAAAGAAAAAATATAATATTATCATATTTATTAACAATTGTGAATTAAATATTAATTTTACTTTAAATGGGAATCTATGTTCGATTTCATGCCTGATATGCAATATTGGGTTTCTTTGAAAATGTATGTTGCAGCCAATGTTCAAACATACTGAAAAATAATAATATTTTATTATTTTACATTTTAGTTAATTTTATCTATGGTATTGTTGGTAATGGACATAACTAAATAAAATATTAATATAAATGTTTTATAAATGTTTTTACATTTATCCAATAAATTTATAGTCTTAAAATGATAATGAATCTGATTTCAAGAATAAATACTCTAATATTCCTTAAAAGGTATGCCTACAGGCTTTTGATGGAGAAGCCTCTTTAAATGTAGTTTTTTCACATATATATGTTCTATTTGAAAATATAATATTATATTTTAGAATCAGGACATCCGAATTTTCTTTGTGTAAATTTTTTGTATTTTTCTGAAAAAGTTTTATTTTTTACGAATAGTATAATATACATTATTTTAATTCAAAACAGCATTTTAATCTAATTTATTTATATTTTATGATTATCATTATAAATGTTTTTAAAGTGTAATTAGATTTTATTTTTATCATTTAATACAATTCTTGTAATTTAAATCATTTTCACTTTTAAATTGTACATAATCAAATGTCAATCTTTTGATAGTTATTATTTCTTAAAATCATGCTTTTTGATTTGATAGCGGGAATTAATTTTAAATTAATTTTTCCTAATTCAGTGTTTTGAATTTGAAAAAATGATTTATATATTTGGAACCAAGATGTCCAAATTATGTAAATGGGTAACTTTTATTTTTAGACATTTTAGATATTTACCCCCACAAAAATTTTATTTACCATGGTTAAATGGAAAATCTGGTAAATAATGGTAAAAAAATAATATTATAATAAAATTAAATTACCATAACATGTGTCCAAATCATATTTTATTATACATTTCAGACCATAGAAATCCTTTGGGTCACTTTTGGGATCCCATGGAGCCATTTAAGAGTGATAATGACACTTTATATTTACTAAGTTAAAATAAAGACAAAATTGACTTAAACCTATATCTTTTAGGAAATCAATTCATACATGGAGTTATATAAATTTTCACTGACACTATAAAATATTCTTTATAAAGGTAAAAATATTACCTAAATTGTGATATTTTTTTATAATTTTTTGAAATCAAATAAGTAAAAATATTTATGACACAATAATGTTGTAGCATTTACCTAATTTATGAATGATTTAAATAAATATGATTTTAATGATAAAAAATAATCAAAAAACTGTCTAATTATTATTGGATGATTTTATTTCGAACATGAGTCACCATATCTTCTACTTTAATATGTTTTGGACCTTTATAAACTAAAAATCATTATAAAATAAAATAATATTTTTAAACATTCCAAAAGAGCCCTTACTCCCACTTTTAAAAAGACCTCATTTATAACCCATTCCTCACCCTTGTAAAGCACTTTGGATCATCCAAAATCAGCCCAATTAAGATAAAATAATCTATATCCTCATCCTATAGGCCTTCCTCTTGTCAGAATGAAATTTAATAAAACCCTTTGGTTCAATCCAAAATGAGATTCCAGATTTAAATTTAACATCATCTCTTAAGTTTTTTGTTTTATTTTACTTTTCCAACCCCTAAAATTATTTAATTTCTTTATTTTATAAAACTATGAGTATCCATAATATACTAGGGTTTTTTATGAGAAGGATTCAAACTACACTTAAACAAACCTTCTTTCAATGGTTTAAATAACATATTGTTTCTATGAACCACGAACTAATGCCTCACGAAATGATGATTTTTCTGTAATCTCCTACTTCCTCTCATGGTGTCCATTATGATTGAACAGTATTTATATATGATAAATAAAATATTTATATTTTTTCTATGATTCTATACTTCCATTTATATCCTTATTTTATGGTTTCCATAATGGGTAAACGTGATAATTTCATTTGAGAATGTGTGGACTACAGCCCCCTCAAAGTGTTATGACTTGTTCATTCCATACGTGGAAAGTGTAAAGGATGGATAAAATTAAATTATATATGATATCATTCTGGAATTATAATATACCTATTTATAATTATGTTTTCATGCTATTAAATATGAAATAGAAAAGAATTTCGGGTTCACGTATACCAACAACTTACCATCTCCATTAACGGTGAATTTAATTTCATATCTCACAATGTTATGTACTATTATAAATAAATATTTACTAGTTAAATATGATATATATGATATCTAAATCATGAATTTTTTTTCTTTATATAATTGAATTGTAAATTTTTAATTATAACTATTTCATTTTTTACTCATGTTCCGAACATCAACTAAATGTCCATTATGAACTCTAATAATTAACTCATTATTATAACAATGTAATAAGAGATATAAAAGGAATAATAAAATAGAAAATTGATGTTATGAAAATATAAATTAACTTATGTTTATTATTCATGAAGAACAAGGAACAAAATAGTCAAGTTGGACACGAGGTAAGGGGTTTATTATCTGACTTTTACTTCTTTAAGATTTCCATTATTCCCCACTTATTTATTTCATGCGGTGTATTGTGTACTGACATTTGATGTATATTATCATGATTATATTTATATTCAAGGTAATATGTGATTAATTAAGTGGTTATTAACTATTTTTAAATATGACCTGATTGATCACAATGTGGTAAGTTGTTTTCATCTCACCTTTTATTCATGTGAGATTTATGTTATATATTACACTATTTCATTTTTTGTGGTGTATGTATTTCCCATGATTGTATTGTTTGTGTAATTTAGTTTTGTTTATGGGTATTTAAATCTTAATTTAATTATTTTTCTTTCATGGGTTGTATGTTTCGTAATATACCAAATCAGTGAGAGAACCATTTACCCTCTTCTTTTTAAAATTCTTCTTTTTGTTATGTCATTTAATTTACATATTCATATGATGGGATATGTTCTTATATATCATTATTTCTTTAAATTGTATATCCATATGAATAGATACCCTTTTTTATCTCATTAACCCATGTTCTAAATTTTAATGTGACGTAGATAGGTGGCCGAATTTCTGTTAGGGATCTTTTTTACCCAATTATAATTATTTGGGTTTACGTTCTACTTAATTATTATGTTGTTCTATGAATATGTGTGAAAGACCTGTAATTGTTTTAAATGTAATATTCACTTTTATTGGGTGTATTTACATTATTCACGGATAATTATTTAATTGATTTACCCTTAATCTAAGGATACCATCTTTATAATGGATTTCATCTCAATTTACATTCCATTGAGAATTCATTGTTGTTATACACCAATTCAATTTTATATGGTGTATATACTGTCCATTAGAATATTATATCATGAATCCCATTATTCTCATTATATAATCATGTTTTGATTAAATGTTATTCTTCAATTATTTTTATTCATAAATCTCTCATTTGATTAAGAACTGCATAACTGCAATATTTTTTATAATGATTTATTCATCAAAGTATTTCTCATTAGTGTACGTGTTTTAAAAATGGTTTTTATAATTTATTTATTGGACATTAATGTTTTAAAATTTTAATTTCATTAAATGTATCAATTTGGTATGGGACACTTTTATTAAAAAATCTCTTTATTAAATGTTTTAAATGGTTTTGAAAGTTGATTGATAAAGCATTGATTATGTCAATATATTAAAATTATATATTCTTATTCCTATGTGGGAATTTTACCTTTCCTTTACACAAGTTTTATGTTTTATTAATATGTTATGGTTATTGGGAATTGTTTACGTATATGGGTGGTTCTGTGATAAACCTAGTGCAGGTGAGCCCGAGACAGCTCTCCAATACATTGGGTAACATGACGGATGTAAATATTAATATTTCACCTAAGAGATTTACGGAATATAATGTGATGAGTATTTCCAAGAAACTCTCTATTTAGCTGTGATAATTATAAAGTATTTAGGTTTTGTATGCCACAATTTATATATATGATTTATGATTTCTGTGTGTTATTCGTAAATCTTATGATTTTCATAGGGTATGTTATGATTGGAAAGTATATTTTAATTGGATTGTACATAATGATGTGCTAATGTTTTATTTCCTTATTTTGTACCCATAACTGAGATTTTTATGCTCATCCCATATTTTAGAAATGTTTTCCACTGGACATAGAGATGAATAGGGTCAAGGAAGGGATTAAGGAAAAGTCATATTGTCTAAAACATGGAACTTGTCATATTACTTTTTAAGAGTTTTTTATTTAAAAAATGGATACAGAGAAGTAGTTTTGACATGTAATTTTAAAGTTGTTATGTGATATGTATGGCCTAATTCTCTATAACATTAAACTTGGAATGATCACCAATGATAATTAATCATTTAATTCTTGATTATGTAACATTTTGAGGTCAGGTCATTATACTTACTCATATAGAAACCTACTGGAGAAGACTCATTGATCACAAATCTATAACGACAGTGTGACTGAATCCTTTGATGTGGTAGTTTCGATTGGATCCTTTAGGTGTAAGCATTGAGGCTTTATAACTTCTTTCTTAGTATAGATTGGTTATCAACCATCCACGCCCAAAATTATTAATTTTGTAGAGGGTTTTGTGTGTCCTCATGGGTGGAAAGAGGTTTTCCTTTTTTCGATAAAAAGTAATCCTAGGAAACAAATAATGGACTCATTCCTAAGTGGGGGCAGTTGATTATTAATTAGTTGGCTAAATTTACCCTTTTTGAAATGGATGGTGATATTTAGCAGTTTCCTATAGTGGTGATGTAGTTTGATGGAGTATTCACTGAAGATATTCAAAGATTAACTCCATACAGGGATATAAATATACAAATATTTACTACCTGACATGACATTGATATCAACACCCACATATAAAATATATATATTAGAGATTCATGAGTTGTGGGTGCAGATGGGGGACTTGCAGAAGAAGGACTTCAAGGGACCTAATGTCTCAAAATGGTTGGCCCCCTTTTTGTTTTCTTTAAATGAAAAATGGATAATGAGGTAATGTGTGGAATACAAATTCGTGAACAAGGTTACCATGAATAACAAGTGTTCACTTCTGATTATTGATGTCCACTATCATCATTTGTGAGGCTCAAGATGGCTCTCGAAGTTTGACCTTAGATCAGGATTTCACTAGTTGGGAGTACAGGATAAGGATATTCTAAATATTTCCATTATATGAGATTATAGGAAGTTTGATTTATTTATGATACACCTTTAAATGAAGAATGACCTAGAAGTGTTGACATGGCTCATGAATTGGATACTTTAGCATTTCCTACATTGGTTTATCATAGTCTCCATATAAAATATCCTTTTTTTACTCTGTGTCTAAGGATGGGCACATGAGACACACAAGGCTGCTTATGGACATACTCTGAGGGCACCGAATTTGTGGGAAACTCTTGAGGTTCCATTTATAGATTCAAGCGTTCTACTTTCTGGGACATATTATCTCAGAAGATGGAGAGTATATGGACCCAACTAAGGATGAAGTGATGTTAGAATGGGATCCACCTAGTAGTGTGATGAGGGTACGAAGCTACCTCAGGCATGCATGCTATTACTATAGATTCATACCTGATATCTCTCAAGTAACATCACAAATGAAATATTTAACTTGAAAGGGTCATCCTTTCATGTGGATAGAGAAGTGACATCATACTCTTCAGTAGTTGAGGCATAGATTAACTAAAACTCTGGTCATGATTATTCTGGAGGAGGGTGTCGAGTACATAGTGTTATGTGATGCATCATGTTCCAGGCATAACTATTTCTTAATATAGAGGAAATAGGTGATTCCAAATGGTTTATGAAATTCCATCCCCATTTTCCCAAATAAATGAACAATGGTTTGGAGTTAGTAGTAGTAGTCTTTACAATGAACATGTGGCCGCACTACTTAATGGGAAAGTTGTTTATTGTCTACTCTGATCACATGAGTATAAATTATATATTCTCTTAAAAGTATTTGATCATGAGATAGAGGTTATTGATAGAGTTCTTATAAGATTATTAATTTTATATTTGTAATTCTTTTGGGAAGGGGAATGTGGTTGTTGGTGCTCTCAATAAGAGATCAAGTTCAGAGTTGTTGAACGAGTCATTAGAGAAGATTTCCTAGTTTCAGTTATTCTCAGTTAATGGATATGGATCACATAACCTCTAGTCAATGGTTTTCATCCCTATACTTTTACAGTGAGTCCGAGAGGTAGATCTTAGGTATACTGACTATTTTACACTATGTTTTCAAATTCCCACATGGAATTATACGAAAATATATTCAGAAACTACCTGAATTTGTGGTATTTGTAGCAGACTAATTGCGACGTGATCCCATTGCAAAAAATTATTAGCGATGGAGTCTCATAGAAAATTCCATTTTGTAGAATATGGATTCACAAATACTATTTTTGGATACATTCCATTTGCAAAAAAAAAATTATTTTTTATGGAGAACTTCACCATAAAAAATAAGTATCTGATTATATACATTGTATATAAATAAAACCATTGCTACGGGCCCATCGCAAATACTATTTAAGAAGGTCCCTTGGTCTGGTCACAAATACCTTTTAAAAAATATATTTAAATTCTTAATATTCTCAAAATATATAAAAATGTTTTCTAAAATTATTATTTTTATTATAAATAAAATAAGGAAACATTAAAAAATATATTACTGAAAAATATATATTTACTAAAAATATGAATAATTAAAAGGTTATATAAATATTTTTAAAATATTAAAAATATAAATAAATATTAAAATTCTCAATATTCACAAAAAATATAAAAAATAATAAAATTTTTTTATTAATATTTTTAGTAAAAGAATCAATCATTAAAGAATATAATACTTATAATAAATAAAAAAATAATAAAAATAAAAATAAATTATGCATTATTCACAGGAATATAAAAGACAAATATTATAAATAGTTCATATTACAACAAATCTTAAATTAAAATGTTTTTAACGTAAAAATATCACTAGGGGTTGTCTTTTGGAGGAGGTGGATGAGCAGTAGGATATAGCGGGAGAAACACCATCCCTAAACTATGAGTCATATGGCTTATGTACTTCATCTTATTGTGTTGTTTTTGATACGATCTACGAATCTCCTCTTGTGTTGTTGTTGTTGTTGCTTCCATCGACCCATATCTTCCTCGTAGAACTACTGCTGTTTTTGCTGATGCATCTCTTCATGTTTTTTTCAAACTCTCTATAAGCTTTGTCAGAGTTTTCAACTACTCCTGATAGTGTGAGGCATAAGACGATGTCTCTCCATGATCTCCTCTCAAGTTGGACTCTGACATTGCAGTAGTCCCATAATAAGTACCCGGAGTCAAATTAGAGTGGATACCAACTTCTCGGCCCTTCTTAAAGACACACTAAGTCGCATACATCCATGCCGCCTCATCGAAGTGGTGGGAAATGGTTGGATTAGTCATCTCATCCTGACTCTCATCCTTTGTTTAAGAGGTCACAGCCTCATATGGCTCCTTCAATTCCAATTTGAAATTAAAATTGTGAAAATATTATATGCAGCTAATTTTCAAACTGAAAAAAATCTAACGCTGGAGATCACCTCTATTCTCTCCAGTTGTTGGATCACTGAATATCCTCTTATAAAAATCGTACTCCATAATATTTGGATGATCGAATGCCTATAGAAATAAAAAATAATCTGTTTATATAAAATTTATATAAACATTTTTAAATATATACTTTCTAGATGCTCTCTATGAGTACAGAATGTACGACTACCATCTCGATGTGTCTTGTCCTGTATCCCCAGGTTATATTGACCCACTAATGATCTCTTATGAAATACACCACCACACCAGTGTATACACAATCCATCCCAAATGTGAGATGAAATGTACTCTGGTCGGTGGGTTCTACAGGTCTAATCAAATTCTGTCACTCCTGCTTTTTTAATGGTCCTCCTTCTCAATTTGTGCAAAAAACTGACGGAAACGGTCAGTCATAGACACCTTCCATGCCGCATTATTATCTTCACACATGATATCATCGATGAAATACTATAAACCATATAATAATTTATAACATCAAGTTATTAAATAAATCAAATTCAAAATAAATATTATTTTTTTTGCGTACCATCAAATGATTGAACATGAAAAGCTTCACATCAACAGAAATCTATTCTCATGTGATTCATGGATGAGAAAAATAATTGGGAAAGATAGCACTCCCCTTTCCAATTGTACATGTGCAAAACTGCGAAAGAAGAATAAATAGTCAAACAATTAGTATATATATAAATTAATTAATTAATACTAACTAAAATATACAGGTTACCATACATCAGTTTGTGTGGATAGAATCCCAGACATAGATATCGCTCAGGAATAGGTTCATGAATCATCAGTCGCACAAGACGGAACCCCCTCCATGTACCCCATGAACTACCAGTAGGCTGAGGGTGACATGATATTACATCCCCTTCATCCAAAGGTAGCTCAGCCTCCTCCATCTCATGAAATACATCAGGGTACAACTGAAACAAAAAACTATTTTTTATAGTAGATACATGACAAAAACTATTACATATAGATATATATTACTTATGATTATAACCACCATTTAACTGTGTCAATGTTCACCTTCATCATCATCTGTATATCTGATGATGTAAATTTCTTCATATTCATCCTCACCTTCAACAATACCCATATGTTTTTTAGTTTAATCATCCCTTGTCATGTCAAATTCATTTTTAAAATCATTAACATCTTTGTCACCATCAACCCTTAATTATGTGGTGTCATCATCAATATTCAAGCCTCTTTATGAAAAAGATGGATTTTGAGTTGTCTCTTGAAAAATTTAAATTACATCCACTTGAGAGAAACCATATTCAGTGTGAGGGAACTGATTTTCATGAGATTTCATTTCCATTATGCTCCACCTATCATTGAGGTCTCTCGAAGTAGCACAATACATTGCCTAATAAATTTTATGTTCTTGTGGAGCTATTAAAATGTTTCATTTACTTAAAAAAATCTTTTACATTTAATATCTATGATTCCATGAATTGGATGAACATACAAGCCTCTCTTAGTATCCAAACCACCAAAATTTATACATCATTATATAATTTTGGCATAGATAACACAACCGAATAATTTCATCTAGAATTCTATATAAATCAACTTCTGATTCTCTATGATGGGATCCTCTCAAGAAAACTCCATTGTTCATTGTTTTTTTGTTTACCCATATTAAGGTGTATGAAATAAAAAAATCATTCACAACATATTCAATACAATATTTATCCATTTTGGATGGTGGGTTACTCAATATAAACATTAACTTATCAATTTTATCATCTTGCCGAGAAACAAAAAAAATTCAGATAATAATAAATATTATAAATATTAATCTGAATTGATATTAATCCATCAATAATTTATGTTACCAGTTTTTGAAACCAATGAGAATTTTTTTTTGTCTCCGTTCTTCATGGGAAACTTCAAAAAAAAATTGAAGTTGTTTCTTGATAAGATTATTATATAACCATCAAATAAAAAAAGTTTAAATAATATAACATAAATTATAGAATAACTGATAAAAGAACTCAATTTAAAAATGT
Organism: Viscum album; assembly: GCA_963277665.1. Classification (NCBI taxonomy): domain Eukaryota; kingdom Viridiplantae; phylum Streptophyta; class Magnoliopsida; order Santalales; family Viscaceae; genus Viscum; species Viscum album. Next base: position 1,329,445,474 of record OY728130.1, read on the forward strand.
TTTCATTTCATGAAAGTTGATAACAATATATGTATGAGCTCTATGTTTTTAATCATATTAAAGGCATCATTCATGAACTCCACTGAAACTAAGATTTGGATAATAAAAAATTAAAAATTTATTGTACATTTCGTTATTAATATTCTTCTCATTCCGTCCCATGAAGTTGTGTTTTGAGGGATATTAAGATTCAAAATAATGAGTACAAAAAAACCCAATTTACTTTTGTAAATACACTTCCGCAATTGATCCATCAACTGATGCTTTGTTACGTACATTTTTCTTCAATTTCTGCATATCTCTCAAATTGGTACATTCATCCAAACTGTACTAGACCTCTACATTTAGCTTCATGTTTCTAATGAAATATCAAATGTTCTATTCAGTCAAAGAAAGCCGATGGAATGATTTTTTATAATTTACATATAATCACATCAACATCTTTAATTAGTTTTCTTAGTGCGTCGTAGTCTGTTGTCACGTAACAAATGTCCTCAAAAAATATATGATATGTATGTTATCGAATACCAAATCATATAATTCAACAAACCTTCAAATCGAATCTACAAAATTCTTTCAATAATAACAAGAAAATCATGTCTTTTTAATCCGGTAATATGGCCATTCTTAACACATCTCCACAAATTGGAAGCATAGACATTTGGAAGTCTCAAATCTGTTATCCACTGACAAAATAATACGTGAATCTCTTTGGACATCCTATAAGTTACTTTTGGATTTAGAAACCTCTATGATCTGACAGTTCCAAATAATTTAGGTTCCGATCACATGCAAATTTGAGCTAAATATAATTGTGATTTATATTTTCTTTGGTCTTACCAATTGTATACAATACTTTATGAAATAAATTATCAAAATAATTCTTCTCAATATTCATGACATTCGACTTGTGGCAGATCAACAAGTTATACCAATATAGAAGATCCCATAAAATGTTATATTTTATCCAATTATGTTGTTTCCCAAATCCATGAATTTTCTATTTCATTATTGTTCTCCCAAATGTGATGAGAGGTAATGAAAAAAGAACTGATGTTAACTTTTTACCTGAGATCATTTTCGGAGGTTCATCCATTTAAAATGTGGATTTTATGAAATTATATTTCTTCCTCCGAAAATGATGACTGGATAGACGAAAACTGTGTTGAAAGTGAAAATAGTATGGTTTTTTTCCAATGATGAGAATAAAGGCATAGTCATCTTTCATACACTAAGGACGTGATTTTGGACCATGTGTACTCCACCCAGATAACATTCCATATGCCTGAAATATGCTAATCAACCACATCAATGGAGATTTTAATATGATATTTCGTTTTGCAGTAACATCATATGAAAAATCAACATTACATTACAATGCATATAAATCATTAATCAATGGCTTCAAATAAACTTCAATATTCTTTTTTAGATGTCTAAGCATTAATAATGTCAAAAATATATAGGGCTCCTTAATCAACATCCAACGAGGTAAACTGTACAGAGTTAGAAAGATAGGTCAACATGAATACTTACTACCATAAGAACCAAATAGATAGAAACTGTCAGTAGAAATATCCAGTTGAATGTTTCAGGCTTCTAAAGAAAAATATGGATACCAAAAGTCAGAAGGTTTCCATGAATCACCATCAGATGGATGATTCATGCATTATTAGTTGAAATCTTGGTTTTGTGTAATGAATTCATTTATGATGTGTTCTGATACATAAATAAACCTATCAACATGTGTGTAAGGAGGAAATATTTCAACTATTTTACAGGTTTCGATCCTGACATCCCTGGTTGATCTTCATTATACCTCAATTGTCACATGTGGTACAACTATCAAATGAATCAAGTTCACCAGAATATAAGATGTAGTCATTTGGACAAGCATGAATATTCCGATAACTAAGGCCCATATTACAAACAATCCTCTTACTCTAATAGTAATTTTCTGGCTAAACATTTCCATATGCTAATAGTGTTTTAACCAATGAAAATATCTGATAAAAATAATTTTTTGACATTGAATTATCTGATTTAATATCAAAAAAAAATTCAACAGCTTCTAATTTTCCTAGCTTGAAACCAGTATATAATTCATCCCCACCAGACCTCAACAACTCATTAAATTTAGATGGTGCCAACTTAGGAGTTAAATATATATCATCTTGAGTTTCAGTTTATTGAACATATGGACCAGCAACATCATGTATGAAATATTGAATCCATGATGGATCTATAATCAAGTTATTATTATCATATCTGGAATAATGTTCACAATTTTGTTACCAAAAAACATAAACTAGTTGAAAACCAAACCGCAAGAGATGTCCCCCTACCTTGTCAAATCTGTCAAATGTTCTCAGAGCTCATTTTTTAGAAGGACACATAATTGTGTCTTCTAAAACATATTATGTTTTTTATGATGAAAATGATAAGAAAGATTCAACACCCTTAATATATATTGTATTTACACCAAAACTGTTTGGATTTATATGTTGATTTATCCAAGCGCGATCATCTAATAATGACTATTGTTCACTTCCTTTGTTTGATTTTTTTCTACAAAATATAAAATCATTACTATTTTTGAATAATTTTATATTATAAAAACACTACATAAAAAAAGAAAATAAATAATTACAACTACTTCCTAATAATTAGTATTATTTTTGTGCAACACAATTTCTAGTGGATTGATGACTACTCTTTTTTTTGGACGACACATTTACCTGAAACTTTTTCCTAGTGAAATCATAGTGTAGAATCTTCTCGGAGGAACACATATACATTATCATGCATATGTGAATGTATAAACTTACCTCTGAGCAGATTCTTCAATGAGATTCAGTACATAAAAGTTTCAAGTAAATGATACTTCGGGCAAAAGATCCCCGTTTTCGTCGATGAGTCCATTCTATACCATTGTCACCGCTTGAAAACCTTATGAAAAACGTCGTCCTACAAATGTATATTCAATCTTGTGAATACAAGATTTGATATTCATAAATAGAAGAATACATTTCATTTTGTTTTGAGTCTATGAATGTTTAAATGAGAAGAGTCATCGAGCAAAAAGAGTGTTGTTAATCCACATGAAATTGTGCTATGTTATTACATGTTATTACAATTTATTACAGTTTATTTTATTCTTATTATTCTAATTATTCATAATTATTCCAAACTATTCCTATATATTCTTAACTACTCCTATGTATTCTGAAGTATTCCCATGTATTCCCAAGTATTCCCAAGTATTCCCAAGTATTCCTAACTAATGATAGGTTTTCCTAAGTTTTCCAATTTTTTACTATTTGTTCCTAAGTATTTCAAAGTATTCTTATTCATTCTTATTGGTTACTATATGTTTCTATTTATAAGTTTTTGTTACTAATTATTAGTATTTTGTAACTAATTTCTACTAAGAATTACTATTTGTTACTATCTGTTACTATTTGTACCTGTTGTTACTAATTGTTACTAATTGTTACTATTTGTTTCTAATTGTTATAATTTGTTACTAATTGTTACTAATTGTTACTAATAGTTACTATTTATTTCAAATTGTTACTAATAGTTAATATTTCTTACTTATTGTTACTAATTGTAACTATTTATTCCTAATTAGTCCAATTTATTCATAATTATTCCTAATTATTCATATTTATTACCAATTATTACTATTTATTACTATTTATTACTATATATTACCATTTATTACTATTTATTACTACTTACTACTATTTATTACTATTTATTACTAATTATTACTAATTATTAATATTCTGTACTATTAATTACTCTTTTTTACTATTGATTACTATTTATTGCTATTTATTACCATTTAAAACTATTTATTACTATTTAATACAAATTATTACTATTTTTTACTAATAATTCATAACTATTACTATTTATTACTATTTATTACTGTTTATTTCTAATTGTAATTAATTATTATTAATTGTTTCAAATTATTACTAATTGTTACTAATTATAACTAATTAATACTATTTTTTACTAATTATTCCTAATTATTACTACTTTTCCCTAATTATTACTAGTTATTCTTTTTTATTAATAATTATTCGTATTTATTAGTAATTATTCCTATTTATTACTAATTATTACTATTTATTCTTGTTTATTCCTATTTATTCTTATTTATTACAAATTATTAAAAATTGTTACAAATTATTTGTATTTATTACTAATTATTTCAAATTATTCTTATTGGTTACAAATTGTATTTATTACTAATTATTCATATTTATTCCTGTTTTATCATATTTATTCGTATTTATTCCAATTAATTCCAATTTATTAGTAATTATTCAATTTATTCTTATTTGTTACTAATTTTTTCTAATTTTTACTTTTTCTTACTATTTATTCCTATTTATTTCTATTTATTTCTATTTGTTCATATTTATTCCTATTTACTCTTATTTATTCATATTTATTACTATTGTTTCTTATTTATTCCTCTTTATTCCCATTTATTCTTATTTATTCATATTTATTACTAATTATTCTTATTTATACTTATTTATTACAATTTATTACTAATTATTACCATTTAATACTATTTCTTACTAGTTATTCATCTTTATTCCAATTTAATTCTATTTATTAATAATTATTTCTATTTATTTCTATTTATTACTATTTATTACTAATTATTACTAATTAATACTATTTACCGCTAATTATTACTAATTAGCCTTAATTATTACTAATTAACCCTATTTATTACTAATTACCCCTATTTATTACAAATTAGTGTCAAATAATATTAATATCATCAAATTACAGCTACTAATTACTAATTTCGCTAATTATTGATATACAATACTAATTATTGTTAATAATTATTAATTATTACTAATTATAAAGAATTAAAACTAATAATTACAATTTATTATTACAAATTAATATCTAAAAAATAAAATTTATATCATATTAAATTAAAACTAATTAAAAATATTGAAAATTAACTTAAAAATTTAAAATAAATACTAAATTAAATAAAATTTAAATAAATGTAAATTTGATCTTCTATTGATGTAGACGACTTCACATCATCTTCCTAAAAACTAATTCAAAGATCTTTTCTCTCTAAAAATAGTGGTTAGAGAGAGAGGAAGTGACAATTGAGGCTGAGTGTAGGAAAAATGGATGGGGGTATATATTGGTTAGATTAGTTGTGACAGTACTATTTGCAACAGCACCCATCACAAATACCTTTGCCTGTATTAATTTTTGTTGGTGGATAAAAGGGTAATTTGGATGGGTCTCGATGCAAATAGTTGCCACCCGACACAGTTTTTGCAAAGGGGCAACATCTTGTCTCAAAAACCTATTTATCGCTGCTAGTATTTGTGATGGGTCCCATCGCAAATACCCTCCGACCGACGAACTATTTGTGACGGGGGAATACCCCCTTTGCAAATAACCTTCCAGCAGTTTGATGTGTAAACCACAACAAACCACGCCTTAATCCTTGCGAGGGAACTACAAATCCTGTCGTAAATAACTATTGTTAGTGATGGGACAAACCCCATGTCGCAAATAACATCTAGTACAGACTATTTGAGAACAAAATTAATCTCGTCAAAAATATATTGTCGCAAAATGTTATTTTTCCCATAGTGATAAGGTGGGTTTCATGTCATTTTTTCCAAGGATGCATTGTGTTACTAGCGGCATTGTAGTAGGAGGATCTGAGGGAGTTTCATACATCCTCTTTGGTGGAATATCCTAGTTTGTTGAATATGTACCTACACCTTCAATGTCATTTTTACTGGCTAGGAATGAAGAAGGGAGTTAGAGAGTCAGTTTCTTGAAGCATTATATGTCAGCCATTGAAGAATGATCCCTAGGTTCCATCAGGTATAACACAACCCCTTGTGGTATCATTGTGGAATTCTGATCGGATATTGATAGAAATCATGATAGTTTTACCGCGCATGTAGAGAGGGCATGATTCCATCTGGGTGATTATGGGAAAACTCACCAAATCAGCCCACTTCCCTGCTATTTGGGCATAGTGTTCTGTTGAGAGATGGGGACCCATATACATTTAGGAGATAGGTCAAATCTATTAATATCCATTGAAAATTATTTCAAATTGTGATTCTCGTTTTACATCCATGTTGTGGAAGGGCAAGCAAGGAGGCATTTGGAACCTAGTTACTCTTGAGCTCATTATTCCACTCATAGATTGATGACCAAATGGAAAGGGCCATTTAGGGCATAGATGACATGCTAAACATTAGAATTTTGATCTTCAGCTTTATATGGGAGGATCACATACAACTAGTGAAGTTCATATACAACAAAAACATTGATTCCACCATGTTGTGGCCCCATTCGAGTCCATGTATGGGCGACCCTGTAGATCCCCACATTTTTCAGCTGACCTAAGAGATTTTGAAATAATTGGGGCCGAATTTGGTGGGAGAAACAATATAAATGGTAATGATCATTTTGGAGTGGAGGAATACTTCACAGAGATGTCATAAATATTATGCTGATAACCAACGTAAGCCATTGGAGTTTAAGGAATGAGACCATACTGTCCATTCGATTTCACCTTGGTGCATTTATTGAGGTTTGGATGGGGCATAATGTTATCTCTAAGATTTTATGTCCCCTTTTTAGATACTATTTTTAGTTGGTGAGGTGGTGTATTTTTTATCTCAACATCCATAGTTAGACTGGGTAAATTATGTTCTCCATGTGTCGCAGCTAAGGAGGAACATGCATGACCCATCAAATGTCTTCAATTAGGGGAGTTGGTCATCGATGATGGGGTGAATTTTTACTAATTTCCCAGCAGAGATCAATAATCGACCAGAGTATTCCTTTTTTTTGAGTGATTCCTTTAGTGCATGACTGGTGGAAGCACATAAATCTCTAAGAGATCATGTGAAAGTTTGTGTAACACCCCGACCCCAGAATCCTAAAGTTTGTGCATTATTTTAAAATATTGGCATGATTACAAGGAATCAAGACCCGAAGGACCGATCAGTTTAGCAGTATTAAAAATTATATTATATTCACAAACATTACTTTAAAAATTAAAAAATAAGACACAACGAAAATGATCCTTTGATAATGCCATTAATCCCATAGCTCTACCCTTCTTATCAATCATAATACACTTCTTGGAATCCAGTTAAAAATAAATCATAGAAATGGGTGAGCTTAGATTCTGAGTAAGGATAACAATATTGCAGAAACCTTAATAAACAAACATAATAATTTAAGGCAATGTATAATACTAAAACATAATCCTTCTAAAATTAAACATATGCATAATATGGAAAAGATTAATCAAATAATTCCATTTACTTATTCACATGGATATTCTACTAGTCATTTAATCACATTTAATATCGATATTCTATTTTATAATGTTGGAATGCATAATTCCCAACTTCATAATCACATATTCAAGGCCTTGTTCCAAGACTACAAATAAGATTTTGTGAAGGCCTTCTGCCATGACAGTAGTCTGTCCCATGAGACCTACCGATGCATCAAGGAGCTATAGTGGGATCCACCTGTCACTTACTAAGTCCAATGCATTCCTCATATGAAAAGGTTTAAACATAACATAAACATTAGTATTAAACCTAGCATATGAAATGTCAATAGTTTTTCCATAAACAATGAATCATATAAAAATACCCATTCATATTCAAACATATCACAAAACATTCAATACAATTTCGAAGATTATAATCATAATAAATCAACTTCAAACAAGTTTAAAATCCATCAAAATATGATGACCTAGAAGAAAATGATTTGTAAAACTATTTTAGAGAACTATACGTTTTTCATAAAAAACATTTAAAAGACATAAAATTTTGAAACGAATACATTTTAAGGAATTTTTGATATAATGTGTCCCATACCACTTTGATACTTTTGAAAGTAATTACCATTTAAAAAACATTCATGTCCATATAAATAAATCATTAAAACCTATTTTGAAAACATGAACATTAATGATAATGATTTATATGAATAAATATGAAAACCATTTTAAATGATGACCTAGTTAAAGATTCCATTCCATAACCCATAAAATATTCATTTATAAAATAATTTTTTTAAACATGGATGTTGATGATAAAGATGTCCCAGTAGATACTCATGTAAAAACAACCTCGGATAATGAAGATATTGTAGAATTAACCCTTACCTTGCAATTTCCTTTGGTCAAGGGTATATTTAACCACATGTTTAATGACCATATTATGTTATTAAATTATAATAAAACCATATTCATATTTATTATATAATATACGATTCATTAAATACATTATACTACTCATTTAATAATGACTTCCATGTTAAATGAAAATTTTGGGTAATAATCGCTTTATTTATCATACATATTTTGACTTGTTATTCTTGATCGTATAATTTAGATCATGATATAAATACATAGTGAATATAAAAATTTTATTTATATATAATATATATTTAGAATATAAATAATTATAATCGATAGATATATAAAATTGGAGGCAATATTTATGGAGACTGTAGGTCGTATGTACGCATAAACATTGTTTCTGTTTTCAGATTGTATTAAACGGAAATAAGTTAATAAGATACATGTAAGTATATATATATATATATATATCCAATATTATTATTATGTCATATATTAAAAACCTATTAAATAAATATATATATATTTTTATAATCATCGTTGGATGATAAATGTGGAAATTAATATCATCATGTCGTGGAGATGGTAATCCATACGTATGCACGAGCGACAATATAATTAAATTGATGGGGAAATCATATGTAATTGGATGGTATATATTATATACCAAATAATTTAAATGTTATATTTTTTATTTACATCAGTTATACTCATTATTATACCCATCCAAATATTGAAGTGTTTGAATGACAAACTACACCACGACGTGGAGACCGTAAGTCGTACGTACGCATGTATGGTGACCTTGTCATTCATATGATGGATATAATAATGAATATGGATGTACCATTTTTGTAATAACATCACAGCATATATAATATAATATATTTATTGTTTTATAATAGAAACAACATAGAAAGAGGAAGTGGAAAAAGAAAAGAACGTGAAAGAGGCTTGTAAAATTATTACCTCTTTTCGGGTGTTTCTTTTTGAGTTGATCAAATGTGATCCATAAGATGCTTTTCTGATCAAACTAAGGCAGAAAGGATGATGTGAGGAAAATTGGATGGGAAATTGGGCAGGATTTGGCAGAGAAAAATGGCATTGGATGTGTGATTTTGAGAGAAGATGAAGTGCCCTTTTATAATAGAGGTGAGGGGTACCTTATGAAATGATTTTAAAATAATTTATTTATACTATAATATTCGGTATATAATTTATCAAAAGGAATTTATTTGTAGACTTAGGTGTTTAGGGTTCTAACACCTCTAATCCAATAGGTTTTAGATAAGTTTAGATTACCATTTTAACCTTATCGTTTAGATTTTACTCATAGTCAAATAGTTTATCTTTTATCGTGTCTTCTTGTATTCTTTCACTATATAGTTAATAAACATACTCTAAATATCCTAGAGAACCTCAAGTGGTTCATTATTGAAATATATAATATTATTTAAACCCTTTTGGAGAACCTAATATTTTTTGAAATATTATATCAACCAATATTATTGTATTTGTTTTAAAAAATAATTTTTGTCATTTTTTAAACTATTTAGTGTTTGGTTTTTGTGAAAGTCATTACAACATGATCACTTCGAACCATATACATTAAATCAATACTAACATGACATATTCACCTATAAGATTCCTGGAAGGAATAAAAAATTTCAAATAATATTTATTTTAATATATAGAATATTATTTATTTGATTCTTTTGTTAACAATGAAAATACTGCATCATTATTGTGTCATAAATTAACATATTTATGTTATGTCTAAAATTTATAAATAAAATATAATAATGTAGTAATATATTATTGCTTTAAAATGAATATTTATAGTCTAAAATATAACTTATATAACCCCATTTAGAAACATTATTCCTAAAAGACTTATGTTTATGTCATTTTTGTCTTTACTTTACATAAATTAATATAAATTGTCATTATCACTCTCTAATGGCTCCATGGGGCCCCAAAATAAAAAACAGGATGAACACAGTCGTAAATGTATCAACCATTAAGAATGGGACACATGTTAGGGTATTTAATATTATTTTAAAATTATTTTTTCCCTTATTAATCGGATATAACTTTTAACCATGGTAAATAAAATATTTACTGAAATAATTATTCATAATGTTTAAAAATAAAATTTAACTATTTAAACAATTTGGAACTCATAATTCCAAATAACAAATCCATTTTTCCAAATTCAAAACATATAATTAGAAGAAATTAATTTAAAATTAATTCCTTTTGTCAAGACAAAAAGCGTGTTTTTATTAAATAATAACTATCAAAAGATTGGCAGTTGTTTATGTCCAGTTTAAAAGTGAAATTACCTAAAATGACCTAAATTATATTAGATGATAATAATATTATCAAATAATACATTATGAACACTCATATTTATAATATATCACTATAAATTGTTTTAATTAAACAAGTTGTTTTAATTAAAATTTAGTATATTTCACTACTCATCAAAAATTGAAAGTTATGAGAAAAGTACAAAATATTCATCCAAACAAATTTTATATGTCCCTATTTTAAATATGAATTAAATGCCACAAAATTTAATATATAAAAGTTTCAAATATAGGATTCAAAATGGGTTCCCCATTAAAAGGCATAAAACATAATTTTTTTTTGAAAATATATATCTTTTATCATAAAAACTGAATTATTATTATATTATTTCTAAGAAACAAAAAAGATGAATTTTAAAATTATATATGATATATAAAATTTAAAATGTGGTTAGTACTATTCATAACCTTAATTTTAATGACTAGTTTGGTAAGTAGTGTTGCGCTCGAACTCGGTGTTTCCTGTTGCAGAAGTTATTGAAATACATTGAAGGGATAACATACTATGAAATCAGGGGGTGTTACATTCTACCCACTTTCAATAAATTGTGTCCTCGAAATTTGAAATTATTTTTTGAAAATAAAAGGTTAAAATAAAAAAATACCACAATGGAAATCCCACATCAGAAATTGGGTTAATAAAATTTACTCTTAATAAGAGGGAAAGGGAAATGAAAAAGTCATCACCAAATTATGATCTCGATTCGGTGAACGTTGGTGGAAATTAGAGATACATAATTGGAGGAAGATTTTTTATATTTATAGGGATTAATTGAGGTCATCAATCCCAAACAAGTGTAAAATTGAGGGCCTCAAAGCCATCAACATAAGAATAATTAAAATATTGTTGGTTCAAAATACATAAGTTATTAGGATAACATATTTTTGGTTTTAAGATCCCCTCCCTAATGTTTAAGAATAAATTTATTCATATAATAACTGTAATAAAATATACATGACATGTAGAGTTTCATCCTTCATCAAATTGCTACCACAAACTCTTCTCTCACTCCAAAAGATAATAGAATTAGAAAATATTCTATCTGTCGTAATCTTATAGGGTCCCCAAAATATTGACGTTATAATTTGTTTGTCAGACATTATAAAAAACTGCATTATACAAACCTAGAGATCACGTATTCCAATGGTAGGTGATCCACTCTTGTCACCCTTCAGTTGCGGGGTCATGTCTTGTGGCATTGTCAGACGTGACGAGATGTCGCCTGACTTTCATGTTATCCTTTTTGTAACAATCTAAAAATAATCGTACGAAATGATTTAACCTTAATAATTGTATCCACTTTCAAATATAATCTATGCTAACATTTATACATACAAAAAATAATTCAATCCAAATTCACAGTTCAGAAATCATATGGAATGTAAACACAATGAAGATTCACTTTTCCATGTAATAACATGTGAATACCGTCTTCATGAATTCTTTTCAAACATGGTAACACCGTGAATTACCATAAAACTATATTGATTACAATCTAGAAACTGTATTCCTTATTGAATATTGGATATACTCCATATATCAAAAAATGTTGTAAACTCCAACAATGATGGAATATACATATCATTAATCAGTTTCAAGGTAGTCATGAATATCCAATATAATTTATCTAAATTAATAATATATTATTTCAAGATCACTACCTCAATTCAAGAACCATAATATGATTTATCTTTCTCTCAAACGTATATTTTCCAAGAAACAATTAACCATATATTGAGTCACTTTTCTTGGTTTCACACAATCTCAAATCCTTAGTGAAATATTAATGCACTACAATCCTTATACACTCTATAAATCTTATAACACATACATCATTAATACAATACAAAAATGACACAATAATTTAATAAAAACACCCGAACTCTAATCATTTCTCTTCATCTTCGGTAGTATCACAACTTGATTATTATCCAATTTCAGGATTTGGGGTTTACTCTAATGATTTAGACATTGATCTGCATAGTGTCCCAACTCCCCACAGATAGAGCATTGTACATTTAAATCCTTTTTTGTACACATACAATCACATACTTGGTGTCCTTTTTCTCCAGAAATAAAACAAACTCCCATTACCTTCAAGCATTTACCAAGGTGATTCGTTCCATAGTTTTCAAATATGGGAAAATAATTCATTCCCCTCTTCCCTTTATTTATCTTCCTCTCATTCATTCATTTCTTCTCTTGCTTGCCATCAATGTTATAGGACTCAGAATATTTTTTTACTTATATTATTATCACATGGTACTATTTCTTCATATAAGAGAATACGTGGGAGACTATTTCCCATTTAAATGTTGTATTAATACCAAGAAAGATATGATCCTTCTTAATCATTTGATTATTTATATTTATGGAATTATCATTCCTTCTACTATGCACCATTTCTTAACAATGGTATGCAATAGGATTGTCTATGAATCGAAATGCATAATTCCAAACATCTAAAATACATAATTTAAATTGAAAAGATTATGCATATAATCTATAATCAAAAATTGTTTTCTTTGAGGTAGTATTACTACTAAATTAATTATAATGGCTTGTGTTGAAAATTTGATTTATCCTAAGCATATCCCCTAGAATGTCATAACCAAGTGTGCAGCTTGGCCTGTTGTCATGTACTAGCATACTATGGGTCATGCATGAAAATCATTTTTGGAGTTCTCACTCCTTGGTACATTTATGCCAAAGCCACATCTACCTGCTCATATCTAGATAGGGATATATTTCTTGTGAAATATAGAAAATCTGTATATTACCAAAATTCTATGAAGTTATTCTATATTAATTCTCAAATAATATCTGGGGTAATGCTCTCTAATCAAAGTATATAAAAATATATTTCCAATGTTGTTGCTAAACTTAGTATGATACAAACGGTAACACCCTGACCCCAGAAGCCTAGAGTCGGTGATTTATTTTAATACATTGACATGATTACAAAGAATTAAGTCCCGAATGGTACATCAGTTTAGATGTCTTCTAAAATATATTACATATATGAATGTTAAAATACACATCAGAAAATAAAACACAACATAAATTATCCTTTGATAATTACATTATTCCCATAGCGTAACACTGATTATCAATCATAATTCTCTTCTTGGAATCCTGGGAAAAAAACATATAAAAGAGTGATCTTAGATGCTGTGTGAGGATAACAATATAGCAGGAACATTCATAAATAAACATAAAATTTAAGGCATTGTATAAGACTAAAACAAATGCCTTTTAAATTTAAAAATATTCCTTATATGGAAATTAAAAATCCGATAATTCCATATACATATTTACATGGATATTCTACTAGTCTAATAATCACATTTAATATCAATATCCAATTTCATAATGTTGGAATGCATAATGATAGACTTCATAACCACATTGTCAAGTCCTTGTGCCAAGACTAAAAATAAGATTTTGTCAAGGCCATGTACCAGGAAAGTGGTTTGTCTCATGATACCTACCTATGAATCAAGGAGCTATATCAGGATCCACCCATCACATACTAAGTCCAATTCATTACTCATATGGAAAGGATTAAACATAACATAAACATTCGTATTAAAACTAGCATATGAAATGTCAATACATTATCTATAAACCATGAGTGGTAAAAAAATATCACATACATTTTAAAACATATCACAAAACCTTCAATACAGTATTGAATATTTGTATCATAATAAATCAACATCATACATCATTAAAATTCATCAAATGATGTTGACATAGATTAAAATAATTTGTAATACTCTTTGAGAGAAACATCTCTTTTTTGTAAAAATATTTTAAAGTCACACAATTTAGAAGGGAAGTCATTTAATGGAATTTGGAAATCAATGTGTCCCATAATACTTTGAAACTTTTGAAAGGAATTGAAATTTTAAAAACATTCGTGTTCATATAAATAAATCCGTAAAAACATTTTTAAAAAAATGGACATTTATGGGTTTAATTTTGAAGAATAAATATTTAATCCACTTAAAATGACGATCTAGTTAAATATTCCTTTCCATAAACCATAAAATATTCCCTTTGAAAATATTTTTATGAAACACGGGTGTGGATGATAAAGATGTCCCAGTAGATACTCACATAAAAACAACCTCGTAAAATTAAGCGATTGTAGAATTAACCCTTACCTTGCACATTCCTTTGGTCGAGGGTGCGTTTATCTTTTTGTATAATGTCCATTAAATGTTATTAAATTATACAATAAACATATTCATATTTATTATATCACACATGGTTCATTTATGACTTTATACTACCCATTTTATAATGATTTCCATGTTAAATTTACATTTCGGGGAAAAAACTCTCTCTTTATGGTATGTGATTTAACTTGTTATTCTTGATTGTCATAATTTAGATTATGATTTATATACATAAATAATATAATAGTTAGTTTATATATAATATATATTTACAACATAAATATTTATAATATATATATATATATTTGAAATGGGAGGCATAGTTTATGGAGACAGTATGCCAAACATACACATAAACGCTTTTTCGGTTTTCATATAGTCTTAAACTGTAGTAAGTAATAAGATATATATAATTATATATATATATATATATATATCTCCAGTATAATTATTATTAAAAATATTAAATAATTATTAATAATATATATTTTTATAATCATCGGTGAATGGTGAACGTGGATATGAATCTCATTGCACCGTGGAGACGGTAATCTCTACGTACGAATGAGCGACAATATCATTATATTGATTGTGAAATAGTATATAATTGGATGGTATATCATATTTAAAGAATAATTACTATGTTATATTTCTTATTTACATCAGTTTTACTCATTATTATACCCATCCAAATAATGAAGTGTTTGAATAAAAAACTACCACACGTCGTGGAGATGATAAGCATTACGTAGGCATGTATGGTGGCTTTGTCATTCATATGATAGACAGAATAATGAATATGGTTGTAACATTTTTATAATAAGATTAAAGTATATAGAAGATAATGAATTTATAATTTAACAATGGAAACAATAAAGAAAGAGGAACTGTATGATGAAAAGAACTTGAATGAGGGTGATAAAATATATATATATATTGTTTGCGGGTTTTTTATTTTTGACTTCATTTAAAGTTCTCTAGAGGATGGATTTTAGATCAAAATAATGTCTCTAGGTTGAATTGAGGGAAATTGGGAGGATATTTGGGTTGGTATTGGCCTATCCAAATGGCTTTGGAGGAGTAATTTTGAGAGAAGCGGAAGTGCCCTTTTGAAATAGATGTGAGGGGAACCGTAGAAAATGATTGAAATATTATTTTATTATATAATCATATTCGGTTCATAATGGCTAAAAATGAACTTATTTCGAAACTTAGGTGGTTATGGGTCTACATACTTTCAACAAACTGCTTTTATATATGTTTATGTTTCCGGTTTAACCTTATCTCTTAGATTTAACACTAAGTTAAATAGTTTAACTTTTACAATGTCTTCTTGTATTCTTACACTATATGATTAATAAATTTAATCTATAAATCCAAGAGAATATCAAGTGGTTCATTTATGATATATATAATATTATTTAATATATTTTTTAGAACATTATATCTTTTGAAATATAATATCAACCAATAATATAGTTTTTGTTTAATAAACTAATTTATGTCAATTTTGACACTATTTAGTATTTGGCTTTCATGAATGTCAACACTACTCGATAAATTTGAA
The DNA here is from genome assembly GCA_963277665.1 of Viscum album. Taxonomy (NCBI): domain Eukaryota; kingdom Viridiplantae; phylum Streptophyta; class Magnoliopsida; order Santalales; family Viscaceae; genus Viscum; species Viscum album. Next base: position 1,329,461,795 of record OY728130.1, read on the forward strand.
AAAAATACTTTTATTCAATACTAATATTTCATATTCACCTAGAAAATTCATGAATGGCATACAAACTTTCAAAATATATTTATTTTAATATTTACAATAACTGTTATTACATTCTTTTAATAATAATAATAATATTGCATCATTATTGTGTTAGAAATAAATATATTTATATTTTGTCTAAAAATTATAAATAAAATATCATCATGTATCAAAACGTTTTATCTTTGAAATTAATCTTTATAGACGAAAAGATAACTTATATTACCCAATTTAAAAATCGGCTTACTAAAAGATATATGTTTATGTCATTTTTTTCTTCACTTTAAATTAATTAATTTAAAGTGTCCTTATCACTCTCAAGTGGCTCCATGGGGCCCCAAAATCGTCTCAAAGATGCCCATGCTCGGAAATTAATCAACCAAGATGAATAAGACACATTTTAGGGAAATTTTATATTATTATAATATTATTTTTAACCCTTATTTAGAGGATTTACCTTTCAAACATGGTAAATAAAATATTTACCGAAGTAATTATTCACAATGTCTAAAAAAAGTAACATATTTAAATAATTTGGCCCCCCTTATTCAAAATAAGGAATCCATTTTTCAAAATTAAAAACAAAGAAGGGTAGAAATTAATTTAAAAATATTTATCATTGTCAAAAGAAAAATCGTGTTTTTTAAGAAATAATAACTATCAAAATATTGAAACTATTTTATGTGCAGTTTAAATGTGAAATTACATAAAATGTAATAAATAATATTAAATGATAAAAATATAATAACATGATACTTTAAACCCACTAAAATCTTCAATTTAGAATAATAAATTTTCTTGATTTAAAAAAGTATCTTTAATTAAAATTTAGTATTTTTCACTATTCCTCAAAAATTGAAAGTTAGCCGATAAGTACAAAAAATTCATCCAAAATAAATTATTATGTCACTATATTAAATATGAATTTAATTTCACTAAATTAAATATAAAAAAATGTGAAATATTTGATTTAAAAAGGGTTCACTATTTGAAGTTATAAAACATCATTTTTTAAAAAATATATCTTTTATATTAAAACTTGATTTTTTATAATATCATACCGATGAAACACAAATGATAAATGTTAAAACTATATTGTATATATAAAATTTGAAATTTGTTTCATACTATTCATAACAAATTTTTTGAATGACTACTTTGGTATTTCGTGGTGCACTCCAACTCAGTGTTGCATGTAGTGCAAGAATTTCAAATACATTGAAGAGATAACATACTATGAAATATTTGGGTGTTACAGTAGGATGCTCAGATACATGCTTATACACCCATTCTATTTTTTATCATTGTTTTTTATTTTTAGGTATGCAAAGAACCTAGGTTAGGATAATAAAATTTCTCATATTATTCCATGTTTGATTTTAAATATATTTTAGATTCCTTTTGAGGCTACGAACTAAGATAGTGTACAATTATGCGACCCCATGTTCTTGGAATAAATTTTTGAATAATATTTATATATTAAATACCATGTGCATGCAGGTTTCTTGAAAAATTTATAATAACATATTAAAATGTTCCTAGATTAGAATTATGATGGAACTATTACTTCTAAAGAAGTATATTAACACTAGGAAGGGCCTAAAATTGTCCAGAGCGGGTCCACTGTGAAAAGAATTTTCAGGAATTTTTTTGAATAAAAAAAATTTAATATTAATTACATTTTACTATTTCATTGACATAGTGATGCATCAATGCTTCTTATTTTATGTAATCCTTTTTATGGAATCCATAGTTATACTCATCAACATAGAAATTCCCTACAGGCTCTGGGGAGAACCCTAAATATTTATCTCGGCAGGTGATGACAGAGTTGCAGATCAATGATCAACGAATGTTGTTCTTGATGGTTCTCTCCAAAAGAAACTGATATTCAATAGTGAATGATCCTTTTCCCTCTTAGGATGAATTATTTTGTATTATCATTCCCCATTCTTAAATTCAATTATGAACACAGACCAAAAAATGAACAAGTATATCTATGGTTCAATCGTACCATGCGACATGCTATATACGTTTCATAATTATTGGGGTTTTATTAAATTAAAAATTATTTAATTTTTAGATCGTTCTTATGTTAACAAATCACATCCTAAATGAACAATATTTACAGTTTATTCCTCAAATTTTGTGTTTCTATTTTATCCCTAACGATTTCACTGAGTTCTTCATTAATCAAGGATTTTTTTGAACAATCAATCATTGTTCCTTTATTTTTTAGTACAACGATAAGAAATTGAATATACAAGATCCGGATAACCTAATAGAGTTTGAACAATGAGATAAATGGACCAATCGATGAGATTCGAGAGAATAATTCTTCAATAAGTTTGTGTTGGGATGAATCTAAATGAATCAACTTATCGATTGAAGGCCCAAAACCCATAGATTCAATGTTGTGGTAATGTGATGTCCATGGATCTGATTTTTCAATGAAAATAGACAACCTTATCAGGGTCGAAACCATGTATATTAGGAGATACATGGACATTGGGAGAAGTACTAGTGATTCTTACAAGGTGTGTACCCCACCAATATACTTGGCCAAGACCATGTACCTGGACTACCTCGTGTACATGTACATGGACAAATATACATGGTTTGAAACCATGTACTAGAACAAGGCAAGACTAAACATATGGACCCCATAAGAAAGGTCATAGCTCATGACACCTTCTACAAGACATGTACCCATCTTCTACATGACATAGTTTTTAATGACATGGCCTTGTGTACATGAGTATTACTCGACGTCAACGATAACATCGTGTGACCATACTAAATATACTGTATCCCTTAAAACATGGAATGATTCTCTTTTCCTTCAATCAATGATGAAATTTAATTACAGTTCATTACCTTACTGCATCGATGAAAGGACGTATGAATCATTTCCTTCTCATTGAACTATAATACCTTCAGCGGGACATCTAGGATAGTGTTTCTAGAATCGCCTGAGAGGATAGAATTAGGATCCTATATTAATTATTCTTTCTATAGGTAGTATCTTCAGTATTGACATGACCAAATTTATAGGGCATTGATCTGTATCTATTCATGTTAATATAGATGGATATATAGATATCATGATATGTCACTTGCTATGATACTCATCCATGGTATTGTATTATCTTCAAATATATCATTGTTTCTCTCTCATGGTGAGACCTAATGGGATGTACCTTTCATATGGACATCGTTGGTTATATTAAACACAGGAGAGTGTTATCCAATATGATTTTCTTTGTGGAATCATAGGGATGAATCCATATTGTTGGTATGAATTTCTTCTAACCTATATATATACTACATGAGTTGGATTGAGTATATACAAGTATTCTATTAATATGAGATGTTGACATATTCTATATAGATATGACCATATCATTACATTCTATTTTTCATTGTTGTTTCTGGCTTTCCTACTGAGTATTTCTATTCTAAACCATACATGGGAATTGTGTGCACATGTCTTGTCTTGCATAGAATAGTGTCCTTTTGATGGATTTCTAGGAGGACCCAAATTAGGTGATGCTTTGTAAGATCAGACGGGTCTAGGAATGTTCCTATGAATACAGACAGCAGTCTCGGTACCTTTTCATAGAGGTTGGACTTGTGGGTAAAGACTTCTTTTTGGGGGTCCTGTATTTTGGCCGGGTGTACAATACTAAACATTACTTTCCTATCATTAATTTATTGGGATTTAGTGATATATATGCATTTTGTTATTAATGGTTTTTACATTTCTTCATTTTGTACTCTTGTAGATGTGTGTGTGTGTGTAGATACATAGAAAATTCCCCCACTGATAGTGATATGCCTATATAGTGCTAGTCAGCAGTCCCTGGCATTTTAGAGGTGGAATTGGGGAGTTGAGGCATTACCCCACAAGGAAGGATAATGACATGATAGGTTTTGGATGGATGATATTTAATGCTTAACATGAAGTGAAGATACTAGGTAGGATAAGCCGTTTTATAATTGAGGTGAGGGGATATTTTGGAATCTCAAAAAATAATAATTTATAATAAAATTAAACCACATCCAAAAAACCAAAAAATATCATATTTTCTATGATAAGATGATATAAGGTTGTAATCTCATCGACCAATAATATTTAGAAAATTTTTCCTATCAAATAAAACCTTATTATTTTAATTAACACATACTTATTATATTTAATTTTTAACAATTGTAAGAAACTATTTCAATTTTAAAAGGATACAATATTTTTTTATTTGGCTTCCATTAGACCATAAATTAATACTTTTGAACATTATTGACCATATCATATATATTGTATATATTTATAAAAAAAATTTATAAATTTATAATATTTTTATAATATATCATTTTGATAAGTAATCAATATTTTCAATGTTGACACTATTCAATTCTATGATATTTATAAATATGAATATTCAAAGTTAACTATGGATAAATTTTTTCTTATTATAATCATATACGGTCATGGACATCTATAAACAACGTTAGATATATTATTTGTCACAAATTATATTTAATTTAATATTTTTAATTTTATTTATTTGTTATCACCATTAATAAAATAATTACTACATTAGTTTTGTGTAATTATTTAATATTCATATTTTCTAAAAACAAAATAAAAAATAAAATACCATAAAGAATTTAAATTCCAAATTTTTTAAGAGTATACTCATAGTCGAGTATATCATCTGTAAAATCTCTTATAAAAAATTTAATTATAAAAACATTTATTTGTAAACATTCACATCATACTCAATAAAATATTATTAGTCTCATAATATTTTTCACATGGCTCCAAATTGTAACTAAATCGACACTTTGATGATTGTGGATGTGATATAGTCGGCAATTTTGATTTTTTCATGGTTCTTGGAATATTAATAGTAATTTATATTTTAATAAATAATATGTTGTTTATTTATCATCACTGAAGTGATTTTTTCACCATCTACGTATAATCCTTTAAGAAAATAATTTATTTCTAAAAAATTACAAATAATTTACTAGAATAATGATGAAAACTTTAGATTTCAAAATAATTTTTATAATATAATTTATATTCGGTATAAAATTATATTAAAATGATAGAGTTATAATTTTTTTAATAAGGCATATTTTACTTTTCATAAAAAAAATAAACTATATTTCCTAATCTCATACAAATGGTTTCCAAAGGATATCATTTTGACACAAGACTGATTTTTTTTCATATGTACTAATCCAATTATATTAGGACAACTGTTAGGGTATTTTTATATTATAATTTTTACCATTGATAACATTAGTTATTCATTTAATATATTGATACAAATTACTGATGCTAGTATTCATAACGCCCAAAAAAGGCTACTTATGTAATTTGGTCTAACTGATCCCAAATATGATATCCATTTTTAAAAAATCATAACAAAGAAGTTTCAATAAATAATTTAAAATTAATCACATTTTCAAAATTAGAAAATTTGGTTTATACTTTAAAACATTGTAAAAGATTTAAATGTTATTATATCTAAATTCAATTAAATGTTAACGAAAATGTCCCACATTAACATAAATGGTTAATATATAATCTATTTATATTTTAAAACAATTAAATAATTTAATTTAACAATATAAATTATTTCTATGAAAACATTTGTTTTATATTAAAATTTATTATATTTTTACTATTCATCACAATTATAAAGTTAACAGAAAAATATTTAAAATTAATCGAAATTAAAATATTAAATCCTGGTTCAAAATAATATGTTTATGATTTATTATAAAAATTATTAATTTTTCAAAATATTAAATAAGAAATGGTTCTCCATTAAATTTATGTAAAATTACCCTTTTGGAGAATATAAGTTTTTTACATAAAATGGGGTTTAGTCATTCCCAATGACCAAATAACTATTGGATGACTATATACACTATTTTATTAAATATAGACCATATATATTTTATAAATTTTATTTAATAATTTTAATTCACTTAATTTATTTATACATTTAATTTCTTTTCCTTTAACAGTTATATATTTTTCGTAAATAATTTGTAGAAAATAAATTCACCATTATTTTTCATAAGATAATTATATTTATTCCATTTTATATAATGGATCATTTACAATGGTCTATCTATACTAATGGTTTCTAAACGATCATTTAATCTTTCGATTGCGGGAAATGTAACCTATTGAAGAAGTACAATTTTTTGAAAAAAATATTTCATTAATATATTCAACTGTTACATTTTACCCCCCCCCCCCTTAAACTGATTTTCTACCATGAAAATCATCATGTGGATATATATTTATGATTATACCTATACCACATCACATCCTCATGTTCGCATGTAGGAACATCAAATTTGTGGTTCCATAATAAAACATTATATAGGAAAGTAGTCATGCTTTATAGAATGTTTTTACAATGATCCAAAATCATTTTTGGTTGTTCTTTATAAGAATGATCATTGGACATTAGTGTGAATTCAGAATAATGAATATATAAATGATCAATTATGTACACACTATAGTGAGATACTTAGATCATATAATGAACATGAGAGATATTTGGTCGAAGCAACAATTAATATGATATTGTCCCAACATAATCTAGCATTTAAAAACATTTGATATACCTAGTGATTTGATTTACCTTATTTCCAAATCTCATTATACATATATATATATATATGTGTATAATAACCATCTCACAAAAATCAAATTCTAGGACTTTTCATTGGTTTTCTACATAATGTTTTTATTGACTCTAAGATACTCTTAAGTGTTTTTGAATATATTAGACCTTATATTATATTTCACCAAAAATATCAGTTTCTAATAGGTTTCTCTCCCTATAATCATCCTAGAAAGTTGGAGTTCTGCATTTCATTCTATATAGTTATTTATATGGATACATCTATATATTGGTGTTAATACTATTTTTTGTATGAAAATATTAACAATGATAGGTTTCGATAACAATATCATTTCAAATTAAAAGATAAATCTATCAAAATATCTTTTTAGAGTTTGATTTTCCACTCACACTGACCATCATTCCAAGGATGGTAAACAGTTCGAAAATGTAACTCTAGATCCAGATCCAATATAATAAATAATGAGAAAATCATTTTAAAACTCATATCCAAATCAGATATAATGGGAAGTGTTACTCTATGAAATCATATCATATGCTTTATATATATCATAGCGAGCTATTAAAATGATAAATCCTCTATTATAGCTATCAATTGTGATAAATTACTATGGTGATAAACTATAAAGCATATATAATTATGGCCATTATATTCTATGGGAGGTTTGATGACAATGTTCATAATTATTTTTTCCAATTTCAAATATATTATGGCTAACTGTGGTAACATCCCCTTAGGCTTATGTCTCTCATCCTTAACATGTTGAAAAACTAAGAACCAAGGGATATATTTTTCAATATCTTTTTTTATGTCATCCCAGCAAAAATACACATTCATGTCCATATAAATTGTCATGTTTCTATAATGAATATTGAATTAAGAACTATGAGCCGCATATAATAATTTCATATTTAATTATACTGTTTTAGGAATACAAATACAATTACAGAACCTTATTATTCCATCACAATAAAGGTTAAATTTTTGAATTTTGCAAACATTATTTTGTTGCTAAATATCACCTGTCTGCACCTCCTTAATATACAAATTTATATATGGATTAAAATTAATTTGAAATGGAAAATATTTCTTCCATTTCTTTAAAATATCATGATAAATCATTACCAAATCCAGAAATATTTTATCTTTCTTATCCTGATTATGGATAGGCTAGCAAAGTCCTTTAGACATAAATCATATGCCACATTATTTTTATTCAAAGTGTCGTAATGTATTTAGTAGTCATAATCATTAATAAACTTGACCCATAATCATTGGCGCATATTAAGATCATTTTTTTTAAAGTATAAATTAAACTTTTATGATTTGTATAAATATAACACCTTTTATTGTAAAGATAGTTCTTATATATCATTCATTTAAATATTAACATAGAAAACTCCAAATCGTGGGTTGGGTGATTGTTATCGAGAATTTTCAATTTTCATGTGGAATAATCAATCACTATATCCTTTTGCATGATAACACATCCTAGGCCATTATTGGATGCATCACTATATGTATCAATCATTTCTCCACTACAATGATATATGAGCACAAGGTCACTTGATATCATTCTTTTTGGATCACTGAAATTCTCTTCACATTTTATATCTATATGAAAAAAACTCCTTTCCATGTTATTTTAGTGAGAGGATTTGATAGATGAAAAAAAATCTTTCACAAAACATCGATACAATCAAACCAATCCAAGAAAGCATCATATTACAATTAATGTTGTCTATGTAGGAAAACATTCATTAACTTCTATATTTGTTGGAAGCACAAATATCCTACCTCTTGATATTATGAAATCCAAAAGTGATACATTCTAAATCCAAAATTCCAAAATTTTAAATTTTTTATATTGCATCTCCTTTTTCATGGTATTTTTTACAATTCTTGATTAATCATAATGTTCTTCCTTTCAATTAAAACATACATGTATATGATCTATAAAGGCTACAAAAAAATTTTGTGATAGACTCTAAAGACTCAATCCATTATATCTATGAAGTTATCCAGGGAATTAGTAAGACCAAAAGGCATCAATATAAATTCATTGTGTTCATGCCATGTAAAAAATCCCATCAATGGAATTTAATTCTTAATAACAATAAATTGATGATATTTTTAATAAAGATAAATCTTGGTAAAATATTTAGATTTGTGTAGTTCGTTGAATAAGTTATCAATGTAGTGAAGATAATATTTTTTCTTTTTAGTTATCTTGTTAACTTCTCGATAATCAATGTAGAGTATCATTGATCCATATTTAATTATAAAAAATAGACCAGAAGCACCCCAATGTGACACACTAGTGTGTATGAATTGATTTTCCTGATTCTATTGGTGTTTCTTCCTCAATTCTAGAATCACAATTGTGTCCATTATATGAGGTGTCCCTGAAGTAGGCATATCACCATGTATGATTTCTGTTGAAAAGTCTACTACACAATTTAGTGGATATCTGATGAATTCTTCTAAATTAACATAAAAACTATCATACAATAGGATTATTATTAATGGTGAGTTTCTCTCCAACCATTTTAAATAGATAACCTTAATTAATAAGAACCAAGACCCATATCATGAATGAAATTTACACAATAGGGTCCTATTAATCCTCATAAAATAATGATCATTGATTGATCTATCATATGAATTTATAATTCCCTTACATAGAAATTTACATGAGATCCATATAACAAAATCTAATACATTTCATGAATCACATCATGTTACACTAAAGGAAGGATCACGTGATAATTAAGATGTAATTTCCAACAAACATCAAATAGAGAAAATTTATAATATTTTGATGTGATCTTTGTTCCATTAAGCATTTTAGTGGATAAATCAACAACTAATTATTTAGATAATACAGAGAAATTGTTAAAAAAATCTTTAGAAATAAGATTAAGTGCATCCAAAGTCAAATAATGTATTTTCTACGTTATAGTGGATAGTAAGTGCACCATTCCCCACATAATTTTCATACTCCACATTGTATATAGTGAATGCATGTAAATTTAACTTATCTTTCCCTTAAGAATATATTAAAATCGATCATCATCCATAACACTTATATTAGGTAATTGGTTTGAATAATACATGAATTAATTTCACTTGCTTAATTGAATTATGGGAGGTAAATTATTTGTAGGCTTTCTTCTATTCTAATCACAAAACATATTTCTCCCATCAAATCAACATTAATATTCTTAATCACATTCCCTCTCATATATAAAAAATTTTCAATTTCCATTATGAAAATACCCTCCATTTTTCATTCCACACATTTAGTATAATAGAAAAAACATATTCATTTCACTGAGGACATTAGATTTTCCCTTGAATAATAGTTTTATCTTCTTATCAAACCAATAGGATGGATGGGATAATCCAATATCCATCTCAAACATGAGGGAGAAATGGATGATTTATTAATATCAAATGAATTACCTTAGGTATATTTTCTTTTAGATACTTAGTATTTATCCACTAAAGAATCGATCAATTTTCCCCTTAGGTTGGATAATAATTCCAAAAGTGTGCCTTTAATGTCTATAAAAATTTCATTGAATGTACTAATGAATCCATATGAAATTTTATTAATCTCAAGAACCTACTTATCCATATTTTTTTAATACTACTACAAAATTAATTATATAATAAAATATTTTTATGAACTCATCCCAATCCGTGGATTCAATTTAATCTATTTTTCTCATATTCTTGATAAGATTCCACCATTGAGCAAGTTCACCTTACAAATGGTATACTTCCAAGATGAATTTATCACGTTCTAAACATTGGATAAGTGAAAATACCTTTTTAGTGGTACTAATCCAATGCTCATCCACCAGTGGATCAAAAGATCCACTGAAAGTAGGTGGAAGCTACCTCATATACAAATCAACATATTTTTTCTCCATATCGCTCATCTGGAAGTGTTGCATGAATCATCGCTTGAAAATGTTGTATGAGCATAACAACATGATTTTTCATTCATCCCCCCTTAACATTATGTTTCTCAATAGGACAATCATTTCATTTCTCTTTGCATTCAACTTAATGTGGTTCCTTTGGGGTCCAACCAAGGACTAAACACATTGTGCGAGAAACACTAATCATAATGAGAAATTCAAATAATCAAGATCAAAATTTCAATTTATGATACTTTATTTTTTATCCAAGGTTATTCCTGGTCATTTATCAAAAACTGGGATTGTAACCTATACATCGACATATCATTAGGGTTCTTACAAAGGATTTCTTAACCTTGTATCAATTTTATTACTATACCTTTTCTCTGATACCAACTATAACAACCCATAATTTAATACACAGTTCATACTTAAATGTTATTGAATATTCATTACAGAACCATACCATGACTATATATGTTTACTAACATTAGAATCTAGGTAATATAAAAATGGTTTATAAGACATCTACATTGTGTCCCACTTATTCCTCTATAATTAGATCCTTTTTAACAAATCTTACTTAATACCAATATTAAAAACCTGAGGAAAACAATATTAATTAAGGGTGAGCTCATAGTATTAGTATGTGTAAAAAAGGGATTACAATCATTTCACAATTATAATTTAAAAGAACATATCATTTGAAATTATTATCTGGTATATGAAAGATCATTATATTATGTCAACAGATAAATCATAAATTTTAATAATGAACAAGTGAACATATTCTAAGATGTAATAACATATGACATAGGATTTTTAGAATACACATAATAAAATAAAATAATTTCATATTATTCATAGTTCATTTGCATAAATATCATAGTGGATAAAGTCCATTTCTGAACTGAGTTCACTCATTGTTCCGCCCTCTGTTATTGATCCCATATCATTTCATGTTCCTAACCTCTATATATAATTATATATAAATATTCACCCAATACATTGGAGTGATATATTGTTCCAATCTATTCCATAATAAAATAATTCTTAAATGATCCACAAAAAACATAAATCATTCATTAAAACATAACACTAAAAATAAAATGGTTTCTTAAAATAATTCCATTATATAAAAATCCATGTAAAAAAAATGGATTTAATAAAAATAATTACTTCTTAAAAATAATAAAATAAATTTAATAATAAGGATAATATAATTGAAACATAACCCTATTAAATTATTTCATCTTATAAGGAAAATAATTTTATTAGAACAATTGAAATTTATTATTGAGTACAATATCTTTTCTTCTTAATTTTTTTTTTTATTTTCTAAAATGCAATGAAATTTTAAAGGAAAATAATTTCATTGAAATTATTCATTAAATATTTTATATTATAGTTCATAAAAATAATGTATTATGAAAATGTAAAAATCTGATCATTCCATATAATTTAAATGAATTTTATTTTCTCTTAATCGTATTATGATAATTCAATAAGGACTTTGTATCCCAAAAAAGATCCATTTTCATACCAATGAATAAAAATAATCTAATGGGTATGATTGTATTTAAAAAATTGTATAATAATATATTAAATATTTTAGAATACATATTTACAAAACATTGACATGGATGATAAATATACCAAATAAAATACTTATATATAAACAATCTTGGATAATAAATAAATTGTGAAATTATCCCTCAATAGTGGTCTTAAAATTTTTTTACATATCTAATCCTCCTGTATAATGATTTAAATAATGTCATTGTCTAATTATAGAATTATATTCTTTTTTATTATAACTTATATTATCATATTATCATACGTACGTTAATTAAATTTCATTATTACTTGTTATTCATGTATTAACAATATAATTTTCTTATTCATGTTTTGTCAAATAAAGTTCTAGATTTTCTTCTATGGATAGAGTCCAATCATAAAACAATTATATTAATATAATGGATATTATATTTTTTTAATATATAAATTTATATTATCCTACTTTAATGAATATCATGTAGAATGAATCACTTCACATCATGGAGAGGGTAGGCCATACATACACACGAAAAACAATATCATTACCATAATTGTGGAATTTTATGGTGTTGTATTGTATAAATTTTCGTAAGGAATCTATATAATTTTATAATAATAATATAAATTTATTATTTCCATAATTATACCCATCCATGTAACATGGTTGTGGAAACCTATTTCTCCATGTCATGGAGATGGTTAGTCATACGTACGCATGCGTGGTCATTTCATTTTTTTGTAGGATTGATAACAGATGGAATATGGTTATTCAATAATAATAAAAATATCATCACATAAGTGATACTTGAGTTATTAAATTATAATGAAAAAAACACAATGAGTTTAGTTTAAAAGAAATTTTTTTGTAAAAAGCTGTAGATAAGATTACCTCTTATTCGACGTGCTCCATCATGGTCTCTGCTAAAAGGACAAGATACTATCTTTTTAGAAGTCTAGAACCTCCAAAATGTTACTAGGGATGTCGATAATGTAAATAGTATGTGTATGGGTAATGTTTATGGCCCAATGCGAGGTTGAGAAGTTAGGGAGTATTTTCCATTTTATAATTTTGGAGATAGTCACTTTTGAAAGTGAATAAATATTAATATATAAGAAAATAAATCAAAAAAAAACCAAGAAAAAGAATTATATTTTTTAATAGTATATGATATAAGGATTTATTTCATCATCTAAAAATTTTTAGATGTGTTTTATGTCAATTTAATCTTTTTCATTTTAATTAACATTTAGCTATTATATTAAATTTCTTATCTAAGGTAACAAATATATCAACACAAAAAGGAAGAAATATTTACATATTTTATATCAATTAGACAATAAATAAACAATTTAAAAAACTATAGACCTTATCATACTTATTCTATATTTTTTAAAAAGAATTATTTTTAAATAATTAAATATTATAATAAATATATAGTCATTCAATAATGTCATTCTTGACACTATTCAATTTAATGATTTTTGGAAATGTAAATATAAAAATATAAATTTGAAGACAATATTCTATAATATTTTATAGAGGTAAATCTCATATATAAAACTTGTTGGATATATTAATTATCCAAATAATATTATATTAACATTTTTAATAACAAATATTTATTATTTCTATTAATAAAATAATTACTATTATTAGATTTGTATAACAATTTAACATAATATTTTTAATAAAAAATTAAAATAATATACTGGGAATTGAATAAGTCATATATATTACTTATGAATACTTATTGTAAAATATAACCTTTATTAAATTTTATATTACAAATGTTAGGTTTATTGAAAAATTAATGTGACTACTTTAACATCACCATTAATAAAAAATTATAAGTGTCTTAATATTTTAAATATGGCTCCAAATGGTAAATAACATGTTCCATGGATGATTATGGTTGAAATATAATCAGACGAAAATATTTGTGAACTATTTTTGTTCTTTTAGTGGTTATTATTATATTTTAAAAATTATATTTTTGATTTTTAATTAATTAAATAGTTTCTACATCATCAATGTATAATCATTTTTTATAATTATTTGTTTCCTAAAATATAAGAATCAATTACCATGATAAAGAAAACTATCAATGATTTAATATGAGTAATTATAGTTAAATTAACATTTTGTATAATTTTATATTAAAAATTATACAGTTTTTGAAATTTGAATAAAAAATTACTTTTCCTTAAATAAATTAGTTTAAATTTATTAATCTCATCCAAATGGAATTCAATATATACCCTTTCAACTGAATGATTATTTTGGTAAAGAAACTCATTAACTTATATTTGTATTTGTTTTTCGATTATTTTATAATATTATTTTAACCCTTAATTACCCGATTTATATTTTTTACAAATTAATAAAAATTACAAATTTTACTATTCATATTGCCAAAAAATAAAAAAAAAATATATTTAAAAAATTTATAAATATTGATTAATAATATGGAATCCATTTCTAAAAATCCAGAACAAAAAATCTAATATAATAAATTTAAAGTTATTCTCATTGTGGAAATGAGAAAATGGGTTTTAAAAGTTTAAACATTGCAAAAGAATGAAAATTTTTTATATCTAAATTTGTTCATAAATTAATTACAATGAAATTAATTACATAAAATGGTGAAAATAAAATATATTTAAACTTATAAATAGTAAAATAATTTAATTTAACCATATAAATTATTTCGATGAAAATAGTTGTATTCAATTAGAATTTAACATATTTTACTATTCCTTAAAACAATACTGTTATCATAAAATTATCAAAAATTAACCAAAATTAAAATTTAATATCCTGATTCCATATAATAATTTTACGATCACATATAAAAAATGTTTTTTCAAATTTTGAATTTAAAAATGGATGCTTATTAAAGGCAGTTAAATATACTATTTTGAATAATATTGTTTTTTATACATAAAATAGTTTTTCTTCACACCCTATGACTAAAATATATATTGGATGAATATAAAAAAAATTATTATATATTTAGCATATATATATCATACAATTAAATTACTCAATATAATTCACTTAATTTATCAAAACACATATATTCTATATATTTAATTTGATTATATTTTTCATAAATAATTGGTAGTAAATGAATTAAACACAAATTTTCATAAGATAGTTACATTTATTCATTCTAAATAAATTTAAATGTAAAAATACTCGTTTTATACTAATAGTTTCTTATGGTTCATTAAATATCATGATTTCATGAAATGCATGTTATTGAAGAATTAAATTTATTTAAAGAATGTATTTCATGAAAACATCTAGATGTTACATTTTATCCCCCATAAAATGAATTTATCCATCCCTCGTAATACATATCTTGGAAGCAAACAGATGAGGATACCTCTACCTCATCACATCCTCCTGATCCCTTGTAGATTCCTCATATTGGTGGTTCTTCCAGAAAACATTATTCAGGTGAGTTTGTATTTCGTGTAACCTTTTTTCTACGATCCATAATATCTACCGGTTGTTCTCAATAAGAATGATCTAGATTTAGAAGTATGCCTTTTTAATTTAGCACATGTGAAGGATCATGTATTTACAATCTAGGAGTAGATAAACGGAGTGCTTCAGTAAATTGAGAGTGATTCGATGAAAGTGCCAATTGATATGCTACATTCCCATCATAATCTAGAATATAAAAAGGACCGGTATACCTTGGGATTATCTTTCCCTTTTTTCTAAATCTCATTACACTCTTCTAGGGAGATATTCATTGATACTCCTTATCACCCACTTCAAATATATGTATTTTTTCGGTTTTAAACAAAAATGTTTTTTCCACTCTAAGAAGATCTTATGTGTTGTTCAATATATCTTTCATTCTCTTTCATTTCATTAACAATATTAGGTCTTAATATATTTATATACCCAAGATCACCCCAACGTGTTGTAGTTATGTACTTTATTCTTTAGAGGACTTCATAAGGGGATATATAAATATTGGGGTGGTGGGTATTGTTGTAATACGATTATACTAGAGGTAATTGTTGATCCCAAACACCTTTTAATTAAATAGATCATGATCTCAACATATATTTTATTATTTTAATTCCCCACTTAGGCGGACCATCTATTTGAGGATGATAATATGTGCTGAAACATAAGTGTATATCCAATTCTTGGTGAGGATTTGACAATAACAATGAGGTAATCCTTGGATCCCAATCAGATATAATCAAATGGGTACTCCATAAAATCATACCATTGCATTATATATATCATGGGATTCTAATCAATAGATAAATCAACTCAAATAGCAATGAAGTATGCTGAATTTTTAAGGTGATAAACTATAAACAATATAGAATTATAGACTTTAGCATTTTTCTGGATGTCCAGCGTCAAAGTCTATATCATATGTTATCATTTTTTATTTTTTTAATTAATAACATTTCACTATTTCTCATTTTACTAGAGTTAACAACTTCAATATCTTATGAATGTTTTGTCTAATATATTCTATTTATTATTACTAGGATATAACAATATCATTTTCAAAATGATATTAATATGATATATATCATACTTATTCATTATATAAATTTATATATTCATGCTTTGATGGATAGCATTTATAATGAATCATATCAATATGTGAAGACGGTAGGTCATACATATGAATAAGAAATGATATAATTACCATAAATGAGAAATGGTATTGAAGTGGATGGTATATATTTTGTTAAATAATCATTATACTGGACTGAAAAAATATAAAGATAATATTTACATCATTGTACCAATCTACGTATGGTGGAGGTGAAAATTATTTTACACTACGACATGGAGATGATAAGTCGTACAAATGCTTGTGTCGTGATTTTGTTTTCTAAATTATGGATAAATTGGGGAATATAGTACTTCCATTATCAAAAAACAAATAATTATATAATTGATACATTGGATATTACATTATAGTGTAAAAAATAATGAAGAATTTGTAGAAGAAGAAATATGGTTGAAAGAATCGGGAGAGAATATTACCTATTATTCGAAGTGCTACCTATCGATATCCTCTTCATGCACTGTAGTTGGTCCTTTTTGAAGACTATTACCAATATTCTGTGACATGGGAAGTTTCTAATGGGAATTTTATGGTTAATTTTGATCCTTAAGGCCCAATGTGAATAGAATAAGTGTGGAAGGATGTTCCCTTTTATATTATAAGTGAGGATCATTTTTGGAATCACCAAAAATATTAATTTATAATGAAATAAAACCACATAAAAACACATACAAAATGTAACATTACATATGATGAGGTTATATAAGTTTTTAATATAATTATCTAATAAATTTTAGACATTATTTTCAATCAATTTAAACCTTATCATTTCAATTAACACATACTTATTTAATTTTATTTTTATCTAACGTAACAAATATTTCTATATTAAATTGTAAAATTATTTAATAATTTTATTTTTATTAAACCATAAATAAAAACATAATAGAATTTTCTACCATATTATAATTTATCTAAATTTTAAAAAAAATGTTATATGATTTATAAATAATTTCATGCTTTATTTTTTAATAACAATTAATAGGGTCAATTTTTACAATATTCAATTCATGGACTTATTAAAATATGATGATATAATGATAAAAACTAAAAACATATTTAATTATATTCATAATAGGTAATGGTTATAAAATTAGTTGGATATATTAATTTTCCCAGATTATATACACATTAAATTTTTTTATTATATTGATTGTTATAATCATTAATAAAACAATTATTAATTAATTTTGTGTAATTATATAATATACCTATATTTGAATAAAAATACAAAATAATACACTTTGAAAAATTTAAATATTATATATTTAATAGTAATAATAATAATAGAATATTTCATATGGAAAATATTATAATAAAAATGTTATATTAATTAAATCATGAATGTTAAAATTTTAACATCACATTAACAAAATATTCCAAGTCACATTATCTTTTAAATATGGCTCTAAAAGATAACTAAAAACACACTTGTATGATTGATGTCGAGATATAATCAATCAATATGATTTTTGAATGTGTGTTTGTTTTTAATTGGTAATTATTATTTGAATAAATATAATATTAATTATTTTCCATTAAGTAAATAATTATTTCATCATAAATGTATTTTTCCTTAAGGTAATTATTTATTTTATAAAATTTAAAAATAAATTAAATTGTTAAGTAGAAAATTTTTTGATTTCATTTGAGTTTTTATAGTATATTTTTTCTTTTTTATAACCTTATATTAAAAATGGTACAATTAAAAAAATTTGAGTAGGGGAGATTTAACATTTCATTAAATAAAATAAATTAAATGTCCTAATCTCCTTCATGATGTTTCCAAAGGATACCATTTCAGCCCATGTATGGTTTAGGTCAAAAAACCTTATTGAATGGTAATATGACAACATTTAGATAAAAAATATAAAAAATATTTTTACCCTTCATTACCTTATTTTTTCTTTTACAATATTATTAAACACTACAACAATTACTATTCATAATGCCAAAAAAACATTGTTGTTTAGATAATTGATACGCACAGATTATAAATATTAAATCCTTTATTAAAAATTTAAAACCAATATGTTTCAATGATAAATTTAAAATTAAAATCAATGTTAAAATAAGAAAATGGGTTTGGAAAGATAAAACATTACGAATGATGGATATATTTTTACATCCTATTTATATGTAAAATTAACCCCATTAACAAAATTTATATAAAAGGATTAAAATAAAGTCTATTTATACATTTAATTCATTAAATAATATAATTTATCTGTATTAATTATTTTGAGGAATAAATTTGATTTCAATTAAAATTTATAATAATTTTACTAATCACCAAAAATATAATGTTATCATAAAAATATAAATAATTAATCCCATGTAAATTTCAATATCATGCTTGAAATGAATATATTTTTTATTAAAATTATAAATGTAAAAAAAATTTATAACAATTGTTCTCTATTAAAAGGAGTGAAAAGTTTTGTATTGGAAAATATATGTATTTATTCATAAAGTTGTGTTTATTCATATCATATTTATAAACTATCTATCAGTTGAATATCAAATATATTTTAATATACGTATATATATATATAATATTTCATAAATTGAATTTTTTTAATTGTAAAACTCTTAATTTATTAATACATATATTTTATTGACTTTTAATTGTTTTATTTTTTTAATACATAATTGGTAGTCAATGAATTCATAATATACATCCATAAGTTCTTTATATTTATTCCTATTGAAAAAATTTCTAGGTTATGTTGGTATTTTTATAGTAATGTTTTCTTAAGTTTTTTTAAACTCATGATTGTGTTCAATGAAATCTATTAGAGAATTTAAATTTTTTAAATAAAATATTTCATAAAAAATAAAGATGTTACAATCAAATTATATCTGAACCCTAAAATTTTAAAACCCTGATGCACATTCAAATCTATTTAAAAACCAACCAATAAATCCACTAGTTTTTTATTTTATTCATCAAAATTAAGGAGACCATTATTTATTCATATTTTCATCAAAATTAATAAAAATATATCTTATTTTATAATCCAGTCAATCTAATTTTATTGTCTTTATAGATCGATACCGAACTTATTTTAAAGTTATTTTTATTAATTTAGCTACTTAATGTTAGTTTTATAAATGTATGTTTTTTATAAACCCGTTTTTAGTTAGCAATGCCCTTTAGGATGGTCATATTTGATTCATTTTTATGGATATTTTTTAATTAGTATTTTGGATTTTCAGTTTTATTTTTCATTTTATTGATTTAATTAAATTCCACTTTTTATGTCATGTTTTTTCATTATTTGGATTTTATATTTTTACTTTTAAAATTCATGAAAAAGACATATGATCAAAAGGAAATTTTTTTTGACATCATAAAAAATTTGGAGAAAATAACAAAAGATTTTAAAAAAGATAATACCATCGATGGAGCATAAATTAATCTTCCTGTTAGAGTTTTTCAATGAAATTTGGGGCCACAGATGCTCACAAACTATGAGAAATTGTCAAACATATCATTGAAACTGAGTATCCAAGTTCCCGTCATTGTTGTGAACAACTTTGATATCAATCCTGCAATCATTTTGAATACATTGAGTAGTGTTTAATCTATCAATGTTCCACATGAAGATTAGAAAACAAATTGAAGCTTCATCAAGCTCAGAAACACATTACTTTTCAATAATGTTTCATGAAATTTAGTATGACACCCTCATTTTCAATACTCACTATTAGAGAGTGATTGAGTTTGGATTCAAAGTATTATAGTTCATTCTATACCTACATGGTATTATATGAAATTAATCTTCCTAACCCACTTATTTCAACTTTCTGAGGTATTGTACATATGGGAAAATATTTTAAATGTTTTTCAATTTGGATATATTCTACCTAGGAATGATATAAATATATCACTAGAAAATTTCATTTACTTGGAATAGTTCTATGGATGAATATACAACCATTCTATGAGGGGTTTTCATATAGAAATATGTCATTTCTTGATGTTTCAACTAGATGATAATAAACTCATAATTCTCTTAAAAAAATATAAAATGTGCTGGAATAAATTTTGAGAAACAATTACCTCTAGAAAAGTGAAGGGATGCAATGAAAATTCATTCCTATGTTCAACAACCATGTTTGTTTGGTGGTGCAATGAGATTCATTAAAAAATGATGGAAATCATGATGTGATAGTAGTCAAACCCCCACATTGTGTGTATAGAAGATGAATATTATAGTAACTATAAATGTGGTAATCAATTTCAGGGCATGAGAACAAAAAAAGAAATCCACAATGATAAAAATGTTACCAACAATAATCACCTCAAGGACCCACATTGATGGTCCAATTATATATTTTTTTAAGAGACATTGGGAACATTAATTACTAATTCTGAGGCTATATTAAATGAAAAAACAGAAGAATCAATGATCTAAAATTCCACATTAATAAATTGAGATCTCCATGTTGTCCAAATTACTAATCAAAATGTAATGACCTGAAGGTAAAATAACAATATTCCGTGAAGTATTACCACATGATGATTTTAATTTTAAATAAAATATATGTGGAAGGAATATAATATGATGTGGTATTGAGTTATGAGGAAAAAATTAGTTAAACGAGATGGCTAAGTTACAAGATTAAATGAACATGTAACTGAAAAAGAAGAAAAAGAACCACCTAAATTCATGACAACACCACCTTTTCTATAACAAATGGTGAATGAAAAAACAATTTGATGAAAGTTTTTTTGAAATATGATAAAAAATTACATATTAATATACCTTTTTCATAAGATATTGGTTTCATGGGAGTATATGTGAAATTCAAGAAAGTGATCGTAACCAATAAAAAAACCTGGAGGATATTGGCACCATTTTAGTCACACATGAGTGATTGAAAAATGTATCAATAGACTAATCTAATAAGAAATTTTATCAATGTATCATTTCAATTATAATCATTATCATAGCTAAATATGTAGAAAAGAATTGTGAAAATTCGGTCTCTTGTAAATATTTGGTGGTACAAAACATTGATGAGTTTTGGAATAGATGAATTGAATCCCATGAGAGTACATATTCAATTACATGATTCATAAGTGAATTACCTGAGAGGATTCTTCAATGTTATCATCATAAATGTTGAAATGATCATATTTCCCATCAACTTCTAAGAAATATAAAATGAAGATGAAATTAATCCACTCATTTTGGGATGACCATTTTAATCCATTGGGCATGCACTGATAGATGTAAAATGTAGAGAACTCTATCCTAGAGTTAGAAGTACTCAAGTAGGTTTCATCATCCACTAATTAATGAAGATATATTAATTACAAGGGGATAATGTGTTTTGATTAGGAAATACAACTGATATTGAGGTTGTTACAGATATTTAAGAGGTTTATGATTTACATGCTATTTTGGAATAGGATGATCAAAATAAAAAAATGGGATGTTTATAATCAATACCAATGATACTAGTGGTGAAACTGAATCCACTACATTTTAGAATGGATCATATGTATGTATGGTAGGCAAACAGTCATTATATTCATGAATATTGCGGAAATAATGGTGTATCCGTCCAATATATATCTGGAAAGTAATAATATAATAGATAATTGTGTTATTCAGAGAAGAGGGAATGGCGAAAACCTACGTGGATATGATACAACTAAGACCATTTATGGACACTAAGATTTATAAAGTTTTCAACCACACAGAATGTAATCAGAAGTTAAAGGAGGTATGTACAATCTAATGATGTTAAACACAAGTACTTCTGTGAGGAAACTGGAGTTTTCTATTTTTAATTACATAATATTTTTAGACGAGCACATTCTCTAGCTCTAAATATTCCATGATTCATTAATAATGGAATCTGATTTCAGAAGTTTATTTTTAATTTGTAGGACCATCAAGTCCCTAGGTTGTAGAATGTAACATAAATAAAATGAAGAGGCTGTATAATTATATTAAATCATTAATTTATTTTAAACATCATTAATCTAGAGAAAAAAAACCTACACATTAATGATTTATGAACCAATTGAATGGGGATTAATAATTTAAAATTCAAAAAAAACTATTGTATTCTCCAAAATTAATTTGATCTTTAACTTACAATTACATTCCAACACTTTATTCTTAGTTCATTCAATAGAACATGGAATCATGAAAGACTTAGTATAAATACCATTCCATGAATTGAAATTTAATTTCATTAAATTTTAATGAGAATGATTGAACCAAAATTAGTAGAGATAATTTGGTGTATTTGGTTTTTACAAAACATGATTTGGGGGGACCATGTTGGACATTTAAAATGAAATTTTTCTATGATTTGTCCATGAATTGAATATTTTATATTTTCTACTCATTTAATTATTCAAATGCATCTTAATATGTAATTTTCCAAATAGTTTTTCATATTCAAGAGATATATAATAAGATAAAATTTCGTATTCCTTATTTCATGTCTTTCATATGAATTCCCTACATGATTTCTTCTATATGTTTCTTTTCATAATATAGAAATTATTAATTACCAGAATTAATTTTAAAATGATGTTGTCATTTGTTTTGTAAGACGTTATTCTAATACCCACCATACATTAATCCTTTAAAGTCCATAGAATCTCTGAATACACTTTCTATGAATTGAGCCATGTTACTGGACTATATGATCATTTCCTACATTCCTCCATAGATCATTCATGATTTACAAGAATAATATTAGAGAAAATGGTAGCTACTAGAAGAGATGGTCATTTTTTAATGAATAAATGTGGGGATGATTTCTTGATATTTGGGGCAGGCATATTCAATTTACATATTTCACAACTTCCGAAAAACTGTTGTTTGTGTATATAGAAATACAAAAATCACAATATCCTGACAGATTTACTTATTTTGACTATTACAAAGATTTCAATAAGTATATCATTAGGGGTTAGGTGGTGGATGTGATAATTAAACCCAGCTCATCTATTAGAAAGGAAAATAAAATAAAAATAATATTAAAAGAGGTTTTTTATTTGTCACATTCCAAAAACTAATGTTCCTACTATTGGATACTTGGGGATAATGATACTTTCATTGAGATATTTTATATTATCCTGCAATGTAACTAAGAGTTGATCCTCTTTTATAAGACATACATGATTTATTACATTTAACTACATACATTAAGCTTTATATTTGAATAATAATAAATGAAAAAGACCTCATGATTGTTTGTAATTTTTTTCCTTTAGGAAATGGAGATATTATATGACTTGAAATATTATAGTATGATACCTATTATTGAGGTATTTCCAACATTATATTTGAAATTTTACTCTGATCAATTGACATAAAATTTACATGATGTGGATACAAAATGGTATGCATATTAAAAATTAATTGATTAATGAAATTGGATGATTGGAGATGTGTGGCTATTATAACGTAGAAAAGAATACATGTGGATTTGTTTTCATTGAGAAATAAGGAATTAATAAATTTTCTACATATGATTCTAGAACATTTTATTTTTCATTTGATCAATTTATTTTATTGAAATTTAATTTGATTCATGGTAAGGTGAACTTCTATTATCACATGTTGACATTACATCCTTGAGGAAAAGTACGAACTCATGATTGGGGGATTTCATAGCTATCATTCATGCATATATTTTATAGAATTTAAATATATTAATTTGAATATTTGATTTATTATACATTCATTTTTTTGATGATTTTATCTTCTTTATTTTTTAAGGGAATGAAGTAAATCATTATTGAAAATAGGAGACTCCAGATTTATAATAATGACCATGGATAAGTTTTAGGGTATAGGACTAAATAACTAAGGTGAAACACTGATTTTAGATTAGAGAAATCCAATTACATGTCATTTAATGATTACACATCATGAACCAGTGTAGCTCGTAAGAAGAAGGAAACACTGTGGTTTTGAAATAAAAAACATGTAAATTTACATGTGGTGTAATTATTTACAACCTTTATAAATTATTGTGACATAAATAAAACACCCATGTTCCAGCATATCTTAATTTTTGACCAAATCGTCAATATGAGTCCTACCCCGGACCGTCTTTAGTGTGATTATTTATGATACTCCTCAATTCTGTATCCCATGTGGTGCCTATAAAATTAGAATTAATATTATGTTGATAAATAGATTTTCATACGAATAGTATTTGGAAATGTATTATTATTTTTTTACCATTATTTATTTAGTTTAACCTCATGTCAACACATTTATCTTTTACAATAATAAAGAATATTTTCTTCATTTTATATTCATTATGAACAATAATTAAATTCAAATATTAAATAATTGTTTAAAATATTATTTCAAAAATTGAAATGAAATTAAAATTATATTCTTACAATTAGTTGAAAAAATTTTAAAATAAACTCATAAAACATGAAAAACTATTTTGTTATAGAAATAAACATTTTCATTACAAATATCTTGCTAATGTAATTATTTTCATAGTAAAAATCAATATTATAGATTGAGTTTTTTAAAATTTAATATATAATACTAAAAATAAATTCATTCATAAAAATATAATACTTTAAATTATGAAAATAGAAAATCATTTTTCACATAAAAACAGTTTCTAAAAAATGTTGATTTTAACCCTAAAATGATTTTATAATTATTAATAGGAAATTTGGCACCATTTTATAAATTATTATTAAATATTATAAATATATAACTTCAAAATAAAATTTCATTAGTGATTATTATTAATAATTTATAGAAAAATAAATTATTTTTGGGAATTAGATATTTTATCATTAAATGATTCCATTAATAAAATAAAAAAATGGGTAATCATTATTTCTATATTTGATGTACCAATTTTCCAAAAATAAATATTTAATTCAGATATTTCATAATTCAGTTATTCTTATCGGTGAAATAAAATCCATTGTCTTGGTAATATATAATTTTATATTTCACTCATGATTTATTTATGTTAAATGTTTCATGTATAGAATGCAAGC
Source organism: Viscum album (assembly GCA_963277665.1). Lineage (NCBI taxonomy): Eukaryota > Viridiplantae > Streptophyta > Magnoliopsida > Santalales > Viscaceae > Viscum > Viscum album. The sequence goes on from OY728130.1 coordinate 1,329,487,630, forward strand.
GAACACTTTAAAAAATAAAATATATTATAAATTAACACATTGTTACATTCTTACACCTTGTAATAATTTCACACAACAGATTATATTAATATTATATTAACAATGTGGGATACCATGGCCTTATCACATAAATGGGTCCCCATGTGGTTTCCTAAAATTTATGGTTTCAACAATCAAAATTAACCTACAGAGTGGTGAATTTTTCCATCACATTCTCTCCTTAAACTATAATCCTCACTGATAACACATTATAAGAAATATCAGTAAACACTAGTAAAACCATTTATTTTATCATAATTGGATTATTAGTTATGTAATTCTACAAAATTGATACATGGAAAACATCATAAACATGGGAGAGGTTTTGTTGAGGTACCAAGAGATAAGAAAACATCCTTATTTGATCAAGATTCTCAAACATTCCAATATACCGAAATCAAAACATTTTAATTATTTCAATTCACATAAAAATCTATTAATGTTTCATTTTTGGTATACCATGTCACCAATGTCCAATTTCTCTTTAAGAACACTTATATCAACTCCACCCTTTGTTAACGATTTTCTAAATAAATCCATCCTTCTCTTTCATTTCACTGTATAGTTAATGTTCCAATATCATTCATTCTCAAACTTCTTCCAAACATGTTGGAGTTATACACTTCCTTCTATTGTTGGTTTCATAAGGATTCTTCTCAATTATCTAGTGATAGCAATTATAATATTAATATTATACTAATGAAATTATTTGAAACTAAGTACCATTAAAATCTAGAGAAAAGTATCTCTATATATCTTCTATGGTTCTAATGGTTCTCTCAGACTAAATATCTATATAGGGATGATATAGTTATAAATCTAAGATTTTATTCAAACCCCATTTAATAAGTACCTAACACATTGATGTAATCCATTGACCCGGATTATATTCAATATAATATAGTACTCTAGACTACCTGTCCACTCCATTAATATATATCATCGAGTGATGATAAATATAAAAATCTTCTATAATCACAAGGAAATGTGATGACTACTTAATGTGATCAAATTCAACAGAAATAACATTATGTTATATTCACATTTTGTGGAGTTTTATAATGATATCCATGGAGATGTTTTCCCATTTAAATTCTTATTTGATTAACAATTTTAATATCCTGTTATAGAATTTTTTTCCGATCATTAACTTTCTACCGAAAATGGAATCAATATACGATATGAATTTCCATGTTTTACAATAATGAACCGTCGTTTACATTTCTATATATTTTCCTCAACCTATTATGAGATGTGAGTGTTGAACTATGCGATTCATTTAATAGATCCTCCCATGATTTTTATATTTATAGAATATATTCTCAGTTGTTGAACCACATCAATCCACCATAATCATGATTATAATAAAAAATTATCACCAACTACTTCTGTAGTTCTGAATATTCCTTATGTGCCTATTTAATACTCAGATGAATGGAGGTTTAAAAACTAATATACTAAATGTAGGATATTTCCCCTTACACATTATTTCAAAATTTATAATATGTAAATCTATAAGTATTACAGGTCTTCCAATCAACTACATTTAAATCTATCATTCTGCTTTAGACTTAGTGCATCAACCACCTTGTTTTCCTTCCTATGATGGTAGTGTGTTGAGTAGGTGAAATGTTAAATCAAATCAAACTATATCCTCTCAAATGTATTAAACTATTTCAATGTTAATATATACTCCAAGATTTCATTATCACCATATATGTCAACCTATCCCAATATAGAAAATGCATCTACTTTCTCAATGAAAAAAATATAACCCTTTTCTAAAAATCAAGAGTTGGCTGAATTTTCTCATTAAAATTTATTTTTTATTTTTATATGAGTATATCATATAATTATATAAAAAAAAAATACTACTCCCTTATGTAATTCATCAGAATAGATCAAAAATTGTTTTCAATTATAATAAAGTGTATGTACAAGTTCACTAGACACCATTAATTTATTATCCCTGGAAATTTCCTCGCATTTATTTTTCCAATAAAACATTGAACCCTTGTCAAATTGGATATTGTATTGGGAATAAATGGTAACTTTTTCACTAAGTTTATGATATATAAAACTGATTTAAATAATAAAAAATCATTGAACTCCACATAGTTTATCAAACAATTCATCAATACACAGTAATTGATACTTGTACCTTATAGTGATCTATTTATGATCCCTATAGTCAATTAATTTTTTAACAATATTTCTTATCGACAAAAAAATTTTATGTTAAAAGTTCGATGCAATCTAATTTTGGAATCATTATTCTAGATTCTCTTGGAATTTCTCCATTAATTATATTGGATCACACTAGGACATTCTATATGGAATCATTAATATCAGTTTATCACTACGTATGAGTTCTATTGGAATATCAACATTATTATTTAGAGGAAAACTAGGAAATTCATAAATAAATAAATTTTCATATTCTAAAATATGGACATATATAAATTTTTAGTTTCTCTACAACCTTTTATGATAAATATACCTCATGAATATGTAGTGGGAACCATATAATGGGTTTAATTTCCATTAAATGTTTATATTTATCCACAGACCAATATTAGATAATTGACTAATTAAGGAGATAAAATTTCATTTCATTATTCAATTAATTTTAATGGGATCTAGGTTAATACAAAGAATCTCTTCTAAAAATAAAATAAAATTACAAAAAACAAAATTGTAGAAAAATTTGGCAAGGGTTACATTAATGTAAAGATCAACATGACACCTCAATAATTTGATTGGAGGATAAGTGTGTCTTAATTACAATTATCTATATAAAAAAAATATTATAATCTTTTACTTCATTTCTTATTTTAGGTTTTGACACTTTGATTATGAAATGGTGTGAGATAATTCCCATGTTCTAAATATGAAAGACAATTACTTACTTATGGTACATTCTGATCAAATTTATTTCTCTTCATAAAAAAATTCATTTACTATCATTAATTATTTCCTAATTACCCATATTTTCCACACATAAAATAACTTATCATTCCTTTTATACATTACTCTTTTTATTTCATTGTACATTCATTACATATTTAAAGAGAAATCATTTTCCATCCATTGTATTTATATAAAATAAATTCCTAATACTCCATTTTTTATTATTTCATAAATTAAGTAACACAACTATGATTATTATATTAATAATATCTTGAGATTGTTGATTATGGATGATAATTAGGTTTCCCATAACATACCATATTTCATTTTGTTTCTCATGACCATGTTTATTGGATATGTAGTCACATTTGTTTCAGATGATTATTCCTAGTCCTATATATTTGAAAAAAAAATCATTTAGGTATGAAACATCCATAATTAGATTAAGATATTATATAATTATGAAAATACAATCTTATAATTTACAAAATTACAATACCCTCCATAAACCGATGAAACATTCACCTCTTATAATTCTTAGGTTATCATTGATTATATAATCAGATTCATAATAATAATATACAAAATGAATATTAGATAACTACATAATATCAATCAAGAATGTCCATAACTGTGTATAATTGGGCCTAATTTTCATTAGCCCGATGTAAATCATGTTAATACCTAACCATCCTTTTTGGGGTTATTATCACTAGGTTGATATATAGTAGATCCTCTATCCACTTTTTTTACACAAACAAGTTATTCAATTATTGTAAACCATTAAATCTCAATGTCTGTAAAAAAATAATGATTTTGTCTTATACATAAACTTATCCATAACTTTTACACCCATGTTTTTATAATATTAATATCAAAAAAATCTAAATTATGCTTTTATATCATCTATTTGGACCCAAGCATTTTATAAATAAATAATTGATAACATTATATTATTATGTAACACAATAAATAATAATAGATTACCCATAATCAAATAGGATTACTATTATTATAGACTACATACATAGATAATTTATTTCAAAAAATATGTTAGACAAGTCTCATAATTTACATTTTTTATAGTACATTTTTATACATCACATATTTATAATATTTTGTTATAACCTATGGAAATGGATCCATTATAAGATGTGATCTTGGATTCCCATTAGTTTTGAACAAAATAGATATCAATCAATAATTAAATGTGACAATTAATTAATTAAAATGTGTTATAAACTGATTAAAGCCTAAAAATTCAAAAAAATCATTCAAATAACATTAATCATGAGTCAATGTATAAGGATCCATCCTAAAAAATACATAAGTCTTATGAATCTGAAATCATTAATAATCAATCATTAGCCATGAGAAAATTTCATAGTAATAAGTCTTAAGTGTATGGAATGCACATAATCATTATAAATAATTCCCATATTCAAGGATAACTAATATAACTATCATAGTATATATATGTCCCAAAGTGTATTGGGTTCACTCCACCTTCCCATCATTTACGACTTCCTTTCTCACTACCAAAAACATCATTGTAAACATAGTTGCTTATGGATCTAGGTTCAGCCACTATCTGATTCATATTATCTCATGAGATATCAATCTTTACCTAATGAATTGTATTTTTATATAATTATGATCCCACCCATCACCTATTAAATTCCTAACATAATTTTGACACAATTTCACAAAATCATTTATCATAGAATAACTCATTGAAAGGAAACATGTTTTATAGTGGTTTCATCATAACATATTAAACCCTTTCAAAATAATGAGTTTAATGAAATAATACATTAAACATCCCTATAATAGGGTGTCTTGGGAACTTAAGTAGATCAATGCATAATATAATATCCCCAATAAAGTATAATAATTATTCGTATCTATTTAAAAAATAATAAATCATTTTAAAAATGAATTTAAAATAAACATTGAAAACAAATAGAAAAAATATCTTTTACTTTGGTATATTTTAAAAACAAAATTCCAAAAGAATTAAGAATATTTTTTTCTCTATAAAGCATTTGAATCATTAAAAGGATTATTCATGAAGGTAGCATGATATAATGGTTTGTAAATATAGACATTCCATATATGATGACAAAAAATATTTTTTTACTATTTCCTAAAACTTGAAAAGCAAATTTCTCCCAAAAATTATAAATATTATTTTAAAACTAGGTAGAAATTTTCATAGTTTGATAAAATTTCATTTCTAAAACTTTTAAGTAAATTTTATAACATCAATAACCTAATTTTATGAAAAATGATATAGAAGAGATTGCTTCCCCACCCAAATATAATAAACTAATATAATTTTCTAAAATACATTTTCCCCATTATATTGAGTACCAAAGAGAGGACAACAGTAAAAACTTTTCTAAAAAGAAAATTAATAATAAAGAATAAAATAGATGGAGTATAAAGGTTATGGATCATATAAATTTAGGGGATCCAAATATTAGGTGCATAAATATTACATCATATAGAAAGAAAATTAAATTTAATTAAAAAAATTATAATCACAAAGGGTTGAAATGGTTTTATGTTATTAGAGACTCGATACATAATTTTCATATTTCGAGAAAGGTCGCGATCTTATATAATTATATATTTTAATATTTTTCATTACAAAGTAATTCCCTACTAAAAATAATTCAGTATATCCTATGTAATGGAAATATAATAGAGGGTGATCATAAATAATTATGAATTTTTAAGATGTAAAATATCAGATAATGATAATATCTGATCCTAAATTTTGCATAATTTTTTGAGAAAATAAGATTAAAATTAAAAAATATTAGCAGTGAATTTATAAATTATTAATATGAATCATGATATTAATTATTGGATTTTCATAAGACATAAATCATAAAAAAATTAAATTTCATGAGAGATGATAATATAATATTTTCTTGTGAACATTTCATAAGAGAGTGGCATAAATCATGAGCTAATCATAATAATAGAAATAATTTTTCAAGGCTACCAACTATTTAATCCATCAAATGATGGGATTTGTATAATAACCCTTGTAATCTGTTTTTTTTTGGGAATAACAGCGAATGTACCATTTTTTGGGTATGGGACAACCTCTCATGTACCCTCTATTGGGATTATGATAACATTCATCTACCCTTTTATCTAATTTACATTACACATTTCTCAATTCATTAGAGTAATATAACATACCTACTCATAAAATAAATGTAATTCATCCATATTTATCTTATATATTCATGAAAGCATTGATTATTTCATAATATCTTAACCTATAAAAAAAATGAGTTTCATAATGATTTGATCATTTTAACTTGTAAAAATCTAGGTGAAAGATTAAGGATTGTAATATAAAATTATAAACCCAAGTTATCATTATTATCTTCAATGAATGTTTTCATATATAAAAATAATATCAATAGGTCCCTATAATATAACACGAGAAGACTACCATTTTAATTTATAAAACTCATAATTAAAATAATAAATATTAATCAATATAATGAAATTTTTTCAATTAATAGAAAAATGTAATCATTTAAAGGAATGTTCAAGGAAAATAATAGTCATGATTGAAAAAAAATATCACTTCTGTTGAAAACATTAAATCAAGGACCTTGTTCACAACTATGGTAAAAAGTAAATAATTCAAATAATGATAAAACAATTCTTATTAAAACATTTTATATAAAGTAAAACATGGGTGAATATAAAAGTAATCAATCATTGAACTATATTTGAAAAAATAATTATTGTATTTTAACGGAAATATGGATAGGGATGGAAATTATAAATGACAAAATAGAAAGACAATTGTTGTCCTTAAAAGGATCATTAAATATATTTAGTACATAGAGAGAGAATAATATAATTAACAGATTTAACTTATATACAAAATTTAATATTGTAAAATTAACTAATATTTTTCAATTACTATTGACACTTCGTTCTGTCACGGAGTCTAAAAGTTGAAATGGGAAATGGTATGGAAAAATGAGGATAAAATAAATGACAAAAATCATGATTTTCAAAGGCTTGAAAATTGGATAGCACCAGTCAAGTTGAAAATATATCGGCATGCAAGGATCTTGTGTATCAAGTTCTTCCATGCAACCCACTTTCTCACCCCACCACCTTTTCCCTGATGGTTAATTATTTTCCTATAAATATACCCTTGGGGCCATCATTTTTATGTGATAATTTCCATGAAGCCTAATTTCTGAATCAAAAACACTTGTGTGCCACAAATTCCTCTCAATAGAACTTGAGCACCCCATATCCGAGAATACCTATTAATACTCTTTAAGTGTAGAATTATGTCTCTCCTATGTATTGAAATCTAGTTTTTTTATCACTTAAGTGAACTCTATGTCTTCTGATCCAACTTGAGTGCCCATACCAGTGCACCAGATACATGGTAATAGTTCTTTGTTTCACTTATTCCCTTCTGTCTATAGAAATTTATCAAGCCTCCTTCAAATTTATTCATGATATGGATTCTTCTTCATTAGCTCCACTGTAATAACTATATTATGTTGAATCCAACACAAAAACATCATTTCTCATTAATACTTTTGGGTATTCACATCATTGTGTCTTCTATTTAGTTTTTTTATTCGTAGTTAGAGGTCATCCACATTTATTTTGCAATGGGGTCATGATTCAAAGAGTTTCAATGGGTTTGTATATTAGCCGTCATGTGGGACATTCTGAAAATAACATTTTTGGGATGTTCTCAGAATACAAGATTAGGGTTTGGGTTCTTTCATCCCATTGTAATCTCTGAAACCCAGATCCTTAGGTCTCTAGTAGGGAAGGTACGATTCACAACTAGTTTTCCTTTTGAACAAATGAATGGTCTCCCTCCCTTACAAGGACCATATATAGGGCATCCATCCTGGTGTAGGCCTCAAAACATTCATGTAGGAGGTTGTAGTTCTACTCCTCTCTATTTTATTCAACTTCACTTCGTCCTTTCATTGGACCCCTATCCAATGTGAAGAGAAGAGATGGAAGACTTACCGCCTCACCAACTTCCCTTGTCACATTAACCTCCTCTAGTGTAGTTTTTGTTGGTAATTCCTCATACAGCAGTATAGGAGGAAATATGTGGGTCTCTTTGTTGATTATTTTACATCATCTTATTTTTCATATCGATCATGACTCACGTGGTATTAGAAATTCTTGATGATAACCACATCCAAAAACTTTCTAATAGAATAAACTTTGAGAACTCTGATTCCCACCATAATTGGGATATGTAGGAAGCCTTACTAAGGCCCATGTTATATCTCCTTTCATCCTAAAACGTGCATCACCCTTATGATTAAAACCCAAATTAAATCACCAATTCACCAACTCATCCTTTTCAGGAAGTAATCCAAAAATAATTTTCTATAAAATGAAAATACTATCCTATGAGACCCACTATAACTCTATAGGCTTTGATTACCCTCCAAATGGGATACATAGGAAGCCTCAGTGAGGTTCAAACCCAACACTTCAAATCAACCCTTTTCTTCCAGGTCTATATTCCCAACATGGTCTAATCCAAAAATGAAACCCGTATTACATCCATGTTCTTGTGATTCTTAGGGATAAGTCATATACCAAACCATGACTAAAAAACTTTCGCTTAGATGTCCTTACCACATAACGTTAAATTGTATGGCTAGGTCCTTATCACGTGACTTTAAAAGGTATTATGTGTCCCATTATGTGGAATCAAACATGGAGGGTTCTTATTCCTTTCACAAGGAAACGTATGTAGCCTATTTAGGTGTATAAGTCCATCATTAATACCATCCTTTTTTCCCCTGGATGACAATAATTTCCAGATATCCCCACTATGTGCCATAAAATCAAATATAATTGTAATGATGGTTAAAATATTCTATAAATAGTATTTGAGAGGATACCATTGCAAGATAAAATTGAATACATACAGATGTATCCAATAATTTATATTGTATAATAATTACGAATGATTTTAAAATTCACCCCAGATTATTGTTGATTGAAAATTATGAGGGAAACCTATGTTATACATGGTTAATTAATAAGGATTCCTGAAAATATCTCAAATATATAAGAGAGTCCCAGAGTAGAAAATAATTCCCCTCAGAAGTGTGTGATGAGTCTGACCTCACATCCCCACGACCAATGTATGTTCTTATGTATTGTAAGTTCAAACACAACAAATGCCTACCTTTCAAAAACATGTCCCTTTTGGATAATGAACTATTCGATGTGTTTGGTTCCATAAATAAATCCAATAGAATATTCCTAAATGAAGTGAATTTAGCCTGAACACACATTCTAGGGATCTACGATATAAATATGGTGAACCCCATGTGAATCCTTAACCATGTTAATAATGATACCCATCTGTCATGCCCTTAACAATTGATATAGGAAGGGAATAAAAGTAATCAATCCTGCATGCATCCATCTAATGTATGTTTTGTTAATGGTGTTCATTTTTTCCTAATTTTTCCTTAGAATGCCCTTCTCCCCAAAATGGATTCATTCATGTTTGTATCTTTGAATTCCCAAAACACTGCTCAAGATGGATCCTCATCCGTTGGAACGACATCATCACCAACTCAGCATCTTCGTTGTAGGGTATTCAATGTATTGGCAATGGAATACCTTAAACATGATACTCTCCCAACCTTGGAGGCATCCCAAAATGCTCTATAGGTTAACAATAATCCTCAATCATCTGGTCAACAGCGACCAATGGTCAAGAAACAAATGGTGTCATCTACCATATTCAGTCATTTCAGGTCCTTATCCATTGAACACAACAACCAGTCCCTACAATACTATAGGTAGGTGGATCAAGAGGTTACTCATGGCCTCAACTAAAATATGCTTGGGTCTTTCTTGAGGCCTCTTACCAACAAAATATGTTAGCCGAACTGCTTGGTAGTGAACCTCCAACATGATCGGGGTGTTTCATTTTGTTGTTCAGCCCATGTCCCTAAATCCTAGGCCCATAAGTTGATCTTTTGGGTATAACATTTGTCCAACAGGGAGTTGGTTATTACCACATCCCCCTAAGAGATGTCTATAAATCTAACCTGATTGAATACAACGAGCAGGGACATACACCCATTCATCCCAATTCTGTTGCCAAATTGAATTTTATGGCATCCACCCAACAATCATGCTAGTTAAATCCAGTGGAGTACCATTAATAGACAGACACACCTATTTACATACTATCTACTAGTTAGTAGGATCGTCTGACTGCATTCAAGGAAGCCCTCTGACCAAATGTTTTGTAAACTTGTAAGCACAAACATACACCCACTCACACTTAACAATTCATCCAGTAGTTTTTTCCGTCATCATTTAGAGAAATTGGTCATCCATGCTTTGTAGGAAACAGAAATAAGATACATAGACCATCTAGCATTCATCAAGCCTACCAAGAGTCTCATTCAAAAGCCACAGGAAAAGTCAGTCTGAATGCTAGGATGAAAAACCCAAGGTATAATCAACTCTCTACCCCCAAAAATAAGTACAGTCCGTTCCCATTGACAGTAAAAGGAGTTTAGGAGAAGGAACATACACCTACACAAAATATAGACTGGACTTATATTGTCGTTTCAACTGCGGATGTCACCAAACACCTCATTGAAATCATGAGTGGGAAGACACCAATTCCTACCCATATATTTGGATGCATGATAGAATATCATAACAACATTATTTTCAAGACATGATGAACTGACACATAATAGTGTCCCCACATGAGTGATACCTCATCGGCATGCCATCTTGGAGTAGATATATACCACTGTTCTAGTCCAGAAGGGTTATGGGGAATACTCCCCCCACGATATACAAACATACCGATCACGAACATACACCCTTTCCAATTTGAGATAATCGCCCCATTCCAATTACCACCACAAGGCAGGTGCCTACAACTACCCATGATAACAACTTTTCCCCACTTGTGGCCCCAATAATGTGTAAAAGAGAATCTAAGAAGTATTCCTTCCAAACACAATTAAAAAAAGATCCAATCTAAAATCTAACTCTTATTCATGGAGGTATTCTTGATGGCCATAGACATTTATCTATTGAAAATCACAATCTTACACTCCCATTAACAGATTATTGTAATAGTATCAGTAATTATGAAGTTCCCCATCATATGCTTCATCATGAAGGCTTGCATCATAAAAATTCAGTCAATCTAGAGATCCTATCATTGTATAAGAGCCATGGTAACCCTCCACGTGGATAGAAGACCATGGAGAAAGGGGATTTATCCATTGTTTTAATCCTCCATGGTGGTCCTCCTTATGATGGGTTTCCCTGCAAAATCTCTCTCTATGGTAGTGTTTTTCATTATCAAGTTAATTTTCTAATCGAAAATGTAGTAATGAGAAATCCCTCTTCTCTCGAGGCACATCCCAATGTATGTCCAATCATTTTCGATGCCTTTTCACTAATAGGTGGGATAATTTCTCAACAAGAATACATCCTTGGGAAAATGTCATTATCCAAACCCCCCTTGGGTTATTTTCCTTATACTATAGAAGAGAAAAATTAAACTGATTCAATTGTTTTTAAGGAAGATATCAAGAACCATCAATTTTGGTCAGATCATGTGGAGAAACCATTAAAAAATATGATGAAGTTATGTTGAATATGATAAAAAATTGGCTTTAGGTAAAATACCATTCATATATTGTCCTCTGGAAAACTTTTAATTTAACATTTCAGAATTGATGACACATGATTGAATACATGATATTCTCCTAAACTTTTGGAAGACACAATGCCATTTGAATGCCAATGTATTGCCATATAATAGATATATAAGTCATGTAATGTTAATAGAAATGTTGAAATGCCAAATAGACTTGACATCTCTCTCAGTTTCACGACATCCAAAGGTTGAAAAGCATCAAAGAACCCTTCAGTATACATTCCTCGTTTCACTAAATAGGTTACGCCAGTTAATTTATAATACCCCATATCACATTGGTATCAAATGATGTAGTGTACCCAGAGAAATTCATTTCACTACTCTCCAAAATCAAATCCCACCAAAAGTAGTCACATGCAATGTTATTTCCCCTAGCAGGCTACAATAAATATGTTTTGTGTGTAATAATGTATACTTTCATGAATAGTCCTCAAATAGCTCTCATTGGAGTCAGGCCTATAGATAACAATTTGTTGAGATACTATTGTATCAAGCATCTGATAACCATAACCAGACATCCCACTTAGAGGAAGTCAGACATCAAATGTCACAAATGTTTGAAATATTACAACGGACTTCCAAAACAGGTGATTTAATTGGTTGTCGAATAATGAACACATCAAATGTTCAGACGAAAATATTCGAAATTATATGAACATCTGCATGAATTTCAGCTATAGGAGATCACGTTCCACCCCAGACTATAGGTATAATACAATCATTAATTCATCCTTTTAATTCAATAAACAATGTTTGATGGTTCAAAAAAGAATAAGAAGAATAGGAATATCCCTTATCCGCATGGCTGAGGGCTTTTTCACATCTACAATCTCCTCATCAATGTAAGTCATTTTTCTATCGATTAGGGATTAATACAAAAATTTATCCTATAAATGAACCGTACAAGGATTCCCATTTGGTTATTTTCGGTTAAACAATTCATGAGGATTCAGATTATATGAGAACAGAGTCTCATGGATGAGAATGGATAACAGAAATTTACAAAAATACAACAACATTACATGAAAGAATTTTTTATCAGTAAATATAATTAATAAGATTACAAAACATCCCCAAGATAATGAATATAGTTTAGGGGGGGCCAGAAGATGATTTTCTTTTCAGTCAAACAGTTCATACTAAAACAAGTGATGGAGGTTTGTGTACCCGAAATCAGAGGCATACCCAGAATCTGGGTATTCCTTCATGTAACCAACTCCCACCCCTTTGAAAGTAATCTATGAAGGAAAAAGATAAATGTCATATCACATATCACTTTTCCACTAGATAATCTTAGTCTCTTTCCCATGAAGAAATATTTTCACAACAATCAGATTAGATGAAGGAGTTAAAATGACTCAATACAGATTTACCTCATTGTAGCATTTCTGGTATACATTCTCCCTAAGAATATAATCAACTTTGATATCTTATATGATGTCCTCAAAAAAGAGTGTTTTTTTGGAAAATACATATGTAGATAATGAATTCCTGCCATTTGGAGAATAGCTAGGGAAGGATCAAAACAATCTTTATAGCCCTATCATCTTGGGTTATCGAAGACAAATACTAGCAGCACCATGTCCATGGGGTTTTCCAGTCATCATAATGGTTCAAGCTCCACTTACTATACTTGTACAGGTCATATATCATCCAGATATTTCTCAAATGATTATGAATACAATTAAGGAATTAAAAACACGATTGGTGGATATGGAAGAATGACGTTCACCCATAAAACCAAAAAATAAATCTTACCCCGAATGGGTGGATCTCATCCCCCCCCCACCAAACATTGTGAATACTATATTTCAAATATTCAGTGGCACGGGAGATCCAGAGAAACCCATAAAGAATTTTTTCTCATTGAAATCCCATGATGGGGACCCCTTAAAAACAAGAAGTAGTAAATATCATTTGCTTTGTGAAATCACTATAGGGGACATCATTTGTTTGGTATACAAGTTTCCAGTCATAATCATTTGATGGATGGGATGACCTCTATCATAAATTACTTCTTCAATTAATCTCAATGATGCTGAAGACAAAAATTTTGGATCTTAAAAATTGAAAACAAAATAGGAATGAAAGAGTCTAATATTTCATAGATATATGAAATGGATTAACAAAATCCTTAAATAGAGAAGTCCCTCAGTAAGAGTTGCTGGTAATTTCTGTGGAAAATTTTCTTTATCAGTTACGTTCACCACTAATCCCTGTGAAATAAACAAGAGGATTTCAAGAAGTTGCTTAAATCTATAAACAAGTGGATGATTCCATTGTGGAAATTAAATCTAAATCTCATGTATTAAAATAATCTCTAATAAGGATAATAGTGAAAGAAGATGTTGATACAGTCACCCTAAATAAAGCACCTATACCTTCCTCAATTCCAAACATTCATCACACCAAATAGATCCACCTCATGTGGCTGAGCAGTAACGACTACCTCATCCAGATGAAAATAAAGTTTTAATGAGGTGACATTTTGTGGTATTGAAAAAATATTTATTCATTTAATAATGAACAGGTTCTTGGTTACTTCATTTTAGCTTTGGAAAATAATTTGTATTTGTTACCAAGGCTGAAAAACCAAACAATGAATGAGATGAAGATCTCCCAAATTTTTTCCCCATTCACCAAATGTTGGGGAATCCCATTTTTAAGTGTTTTGTTTTCAAAGACATCCAATAAAATATGGTAGACAATGGAAAAGTGAAACTAAAAAGTTTATCAACTCATGTAGTGTGTGTTATTGCTACTAACCCAGAGAAGGAAGGTGAGTGGAAAGAAGTCAGAAGAAAAATTTCACAGAAATATGATGATTGGATGATCTAGAAAATGATAAATTGATCTCATTCCATTCTAAAAACAATTTTCAAACTAAGGATTGTGCCTTCTACCACATTATCCATAGTAATATCTTTTTCATCAAAATATTAGACCACTAAATGTCAATCCTTAATGAAGTGATGTGACCAGAAAGATATTAAGAACTCAAAAGAGGATGAGCTCATGTGATGACCGAAGCTCTCCATGACATTGGTAGATTTTATGTCATGTATTTTAAACTCATGGGAACATCCCCGGAAAACAGTGCTACCAAATCTAACCTGTAAAGAATTATCTTCATCACATAAATAATTGATCTTCGGTACTATTTATGTTTTCCACATAACAGACCTCGATGCAAATGTGGATTCTAGTTATGATTATCCAAAATTATCTATACCTAACTGGGGAACTAGGGGAAGAATCCATGTTTGATGATATAGGGGAATACATGGGTATTCTAAAACCAACTATTTTAACTCTACCCCTAATCGAACTATATATGCTGTGGAAACGCATGAGGGAGCCCTTCAGTGGGATGAACAAGAACAAAGAGATTCCCCCACGAATGACTAGATCTCTTTGGACATGATTATCTGTGTGGATCGATTATATTTTCCACTGTCATTCTATAAAAAAGTAAGCTTACCTATTTAGTCTTATCTACCAAACGTAGATGTATATCTAGCATCGGCCTCGACATAGTGTACATCTATATTATGTTAATCAACTTCTAAGGCACCTAGAAAACATATCTCCATGAGAGAAAACATAGACCTTTATACCAAAAGTATGATTTTTTCAAACATCTAGAATAATTACCGGCCATGTTGTCCATCATAGATGCATTGAATACGCACAAAGATATTTGAGGAGCAATTATTGATGCTTTTCCATGTACAAAAGTGTATGAAACCGAGGTTGCTACTAGCGAGGTTAACCATATATAGAATCATTGTTTATAGTGTCATGTGGTAGTATATTTTATATATGAATATGAACATGATACTGTACATGGTCATGTCATTCCATTATATATATATCTCTCATCGTTAATGATATAGACATCTGGAAAGCAATTATCTATAATGGCTCAATAGTCATCCCCATTTCCATTCATACACATTGTAAATTGGCCCTCACTAAATCTGATTTATCTCCTTCCACATTAATGTTTCAAGGTTATGATAAGAATTATAGAGAACCATTGGGAAATAATACACTGAGAAAATAGATTGAGGATTTTGTGTCTAATTCAAATTTCATGATTTTCATATACAACATAGCCTTCAACGTAATTTTTGGAAGGCCATATAATCGTCAACATCTGACCATTCTTTTATCATATCTCCAATGTCTCGTGTACTAATTTGATGGTATATTTGGGACATGATATGGGGACACAGTTATGTTAAAAACATACAAATCACATTAAATTGTATAATTATTCTATTAGTCAAAGTGAACGAGGTCTATGACAAATGAGGTAACAGGAATCAATGCTTCGAATGGCCGAGAAAATATTCTACCTAGCCCATTAAAACATTTGAATATATATTATATGTTTCTTATCTACCAAATTTAATGTATAGTCCCAATTTCTTTCACTCATCTAATGACTTCCACACTTTAAATTGCGTCAATAGAGCTTGACAGCATGGGAGTGATTGTTGGTTCACCAAGAAGTGAAGAAATATTAAACCGTGTTATCTTTATTTCATTCATTGATCTTCAAAAAGTCTATGCTTCATCAATCCGGATAGAATAAGTTGTTTTAATACTAGATTAATACAAGGATATTGGTTCCCAACCCATCATCTCCTATTAAAAACACTTGTAAGTCCCTTCATTATTAGCTGGGTCAGAAATTGTTACCTCTTCTTCATGATGATCAAATACTGACTCCTCCCTAATACATGAATGTTTTTCTTCATCACCTACATGGAAATAAGAAACAAATGAAGTGAAACATAGGGATGAAGAACAAGAAGATCTCAGGGATGCTCTTCTAGCATTTGAGGAGTGTGTATCCACTACTCTAGATGAGCTTATGGAAATTAATATGGGTATATAAGACGATCCACACCACACATGAATTAGTGAGTCAATGAATTCTAAAGAGAACAATATATATAAATAATTTCTATATAAATATTGGGATATATTTTCATGGAAATAAACCTAAATGATAGGCCATGATCCTTATGATTCCACCCATCACTTGGGTTTTCCAGAAGAGAATTGAGGAATTAAGAAGACAACAAGAAGAACATACCAAACTCATCCCTCTAAAATTGATTATGAAGTCAATAAGCTTATCAAGGATAACATTTCCAAGGATTTCGAATATCCCAAATGGTTGGACACCATTTTACTTGAGAAAAAACAATTAGGAAAAAATGAATATGAATTGATTTTAGAGATCCTAACTGGTATTACCCTGAATATTACTTTCCATTTTCGATCACAGAACATTTAATTGGTACAACAACTAGCTATGAAGCTATCTCCTTCATGGATGGATATTCTCAGTACAATCAAATATGAATGTATCCATAGGATGAGGAGTCTACATCTTTCATATCCCCTAAAGGTGTGTTTTCTTATCAGGTAATTTCATTTTGCTTAAATAAAGCTGGTGAACGTATCAATGTTCCATGAACAATATATTGAAACACTTCTTAAGGAATATTAGTAAAATGTTATGTGGAAGATCTAATAGATAAATAAATACCATTTTCCAATCACCAGACTGATTTAGATACCATATTCAGTAATCATCGGCAACATAATTTGATGATGAATCCCTTGAAATTTGATTATGGGTTAACCTCATGAAAATTCATTTGCTTCATTGTATGCCATCGTGGAATCGTAGTTGATCTCGAGAAGAAAAATTAATCCCTTGACATGTCACCAACTCAAAATTTTAATGAATTAAATGGACTTCATTAAAACATGGCCAATATTTGGTGCTTTATCACTAATTTGTAAGATAAGTGTTTACCCTTCCCAAGATAAATGTTGAAGGGAGTCAAGTATCAATGGAATGAAGAGTACAAAGAGAAATTTGACACCGTCATGAAATATATCCGGATTACACAAGTATTTGTTCGAAATATTAAAGGAAAGACACTTATTATATATGTGACAGCTCTATAGAAGACACTGGGTGCCTTTGTTACCCAATAAAATGATGTTGGGATTGAAAAAAACCTCTATTATATCAGTAAAGTTATTATTAACAAGTATACATGCTTTTAATGAATCGAGATGTGATTACTAAAATTAATCTTTGTAGTTATGAAATTGATTCCCTACCTTCCACATCACACAAATCACATGGTATCTCCTAATAACATACTAAAATTTATCCACAATCATCCAATACTTACAGGTTTTTTGGAATTTTGGGATGTTATTTTACTATAGTTAGATATCCAATTCATACCACAAAAAGAAATAAAGGGTCAATACATGGAAGACATTCTTACTGAGAAACCATCTATAAAAGATACATCTGTGAATGTTGAACTTCTAGATGAAGTGGTCAGTTCTTTTCAAGATAATCCCCAATTATGGTAAATGTACATTGATGGTTCTCCAAAAATTTCAATAGGGAAGTGAATGCAAAACCCTAATCATAGAAAATTTGGGATAGGAATTGAACTTATCTCCCTATATAAGGCAGTGATGTCATATTACTTATTGTTTTCATAAGCATGTTCCAACAACAAGTCAATGTATCAAGCACTAATTGTATGCATATAATTGACAATACAGGTACATGTGAACCTCTTAAATGTGGATGGTAATTTATTTTTTGTAGTCAAACAAATGAATGGGAATGATGCTATCAGAGAAGAAAAGTTAATCCATTTGTATGATTATGTCAAAGGGTTAATGGAAGAATTTCCCTTTGTGCCAACATTGTCTTATGTCAAGAGATCACAAAATGACCGTGATAATGCATTTGCTAATGCATCCACAACCCTAGAAGATACCATTCAGGTGAGAAAATCATCATTATTTTCCATAGTTGTGTGGTTTCACCTTTCTTTCAAATATGAATGGATGAAATTGATTAAATCATACCTACTTCCTAGATTTATGGTCATAATATTGGATTGATTACACCGATCATGGAACACCTTCAAAATTGAGTACTTCCACCATATTTAGATGAAATTGAACTTATCTGAATATGTGTTTACACTTTTATTCATTATGAGAGTCTAGATCATCATATGATCCTCTAAAAATGAGGCTTTGATGGAATCCTCTTAAGGTGTATTGATAGATAAGAAAGTGCATGTATCATGAAATAAGTACATTCATGATCACGTAGTGCTCCCTAGTCCAGGGATATGATTTCTTATCAAATCTGATGTCTTCGATACTTGTGTCCTCCAATGTTGCTTGATTGTATAGATTTCACCATGAAATTGCATTCCTATGAAGTGAGTGCCAACATCATTCATCAACCCTGAGATTTGTTACATACAGCTAAATACTCTTATAAATTTTGGACCTGGGGAATGAATTTAATAGGACCATATCTTTTAGCGAAGACAAATAAGTTCAATTATATTATTACTATTTCAGATTTCTTCGGCAAATGGGATGAGGAAATACCTCTTAATGTATTCATATCCAAAAGTATTATTTTCATTGTAAATTATATTATAAATAATAATTTTGGTGTAACTTATATTAAATTGGTTGAAAATAGAAAAACATTCTATTCTATTGAGATAACGAAGTTATATCATGAACACAACATCAAATACAACCATTCATCTCTCTATCATGAAGTGGACTATGGAAAAATAGAGGATTTCAATAATAAACAATTAAATATACTCTAGTAGATGGTGGATAAATATAAGAAATATTGGATTGATAATCATTTTCAAAATTTATGGGATTATCAGACTATTACTTATGCTACCACATAGGGAACTCTATATTCATCTGTAAATAGAACATATGATGTTTTCCAAATTGAAATTTAATTGTCATCAATCTAAGTTTCAATATATGATCAGTTATCTACATACAAACATTGTTAAAAAAATTGATGGATTGGTAGGATTAGATGGAATGATATTGCATATGTTTCAAAAAAATTAGTCTATCCGAATAGAATAATAAGATATTTTAACAAGAATGTCCACCTATATTCATTTATTTGAGGAGAATTTGAATTTGTCCTCAGGATACCAATAATAATAGGAATGATGTCCCCAAAGCATATGCCAAAGTTAGAAGGACCTTATTCCATACATATGGTCTACTCAAACGGAGCGTATTCTATGTTCTCAATGGATGAAATACTTATTAAAACTCCATACAATGCAAGATTCTTGAATAAGTACTTTTTGTAATTTCACATCTTATTTCCTACCTACATGATTCTAAACTAAACAGTGAAAATATCAGTTTCAAGACATTAAACTACCTAACATCAATAAGTGTTTATGCCACATGATATTAAAATGGATAACATCTTTTTCATTATCGAACGACATTAAACTACATGGAATCATTCATCCTCATTACACAAAATTAAACTATACAATTAACATCTTATTTATTTGACATTAATAACATACATGTGAACTCATACTTGACATAATTTAAAGTCCTTAGTGGCCCATGAGTTCGGTTTCACCCTATGTCTGAATCAGATCTTTATAGGGGCCTCATTTCAAGAACATTCTATGCCTTGATTCACATTTTCAATGAGATGCATAGAGATGCCTAGATCTCCATTCATGGGGCCAACCATAATAAAACCCCCCTTTTATTCCATGTTTATGAATCAAACATTGTTACAGAATGTTCAAAGAACAAATTAGGGCATGATTCTTATCCATATGAGATATGTAGTGACACCGTGTTTTAATTCCCATGTCCATCAACAATATTCCCTTTTCATGTAAAAATCAATTAATATCCTCTCTACATGAATCCAAAATGCACAACATAATATCATCACTTCATGACAATAAAAGGAAATGTACTCAAAGAACTATGTATGTCTTGATTCTCATCTCATTGAGATACATAGTGAAAACTAGTCCATATATCCTACTCATAGCCATGGTATTAATTTGCATCTCACTTCCACATATAATGAAAAATGTATGTCGGAAAATTCTTTTCATGTCATCTCCTAAGAGAGCCCACCCTAAAAGAAAGGTACCCATTTTACATATATGTCAGAACTATGTAAGGGACTCCAAAATCAAGGCCAATATTGATTCATGCATTTCTCTTTTGAATTGAGAATTAACCCCTTTATCATTTCATACTCTTAAACATGAATAATTTTATATATTTATAACCATTTTCACAATTTTTGGAGGAAGAGTTTCTGATATCTGAGAACTCTTTTTCTTGACTATGTATTACATTCCCCTAGGTGGCCTTGCATAAGACACACTCGTAATGGACCCATCAATCCAATGATCCCACTATTAGGCTATGGGCATAATCCCCTGTCAATCCTACAAAAAATGGCCCCCATAATGGGTCTGAAATATTATGGTAATAGTGTTCTTGGTTAACGTGTCCTTTTTTCCCGTCAAACATTGATGAAAATATACAAAAATATGTATTTTATAGTAGCCATATTTATATATTTGTCCCATTACATTTCTCTCAATTTGAATGTCTTCAAGACCATGGATTATGCATTTCCCTCACCATGTGTTGAAATAAATATGAAATAAACATGGATCATTTTACCACATATCATCTACTATTTCTATTTTTTCCCTTGTTGTATGACCTAAAACTATAGACACCATACTTCTTACGTTTTAGTTATATCATTGTAAAAAATCCTAATCTAATGGTACTTTGGAAATCATGAATGGAAATACTCTTTCGTTATACATATACCATTGCCCATAATCCAAACTCTGTTCTATGGGAAATATAAATCTCTATAAGAATTCATAATCTTTTAGAATTAGAATTTTAAATTTTTAAGAACACTTTTTCCTAACATTAAAGTATGTTCAACTATATGGTGTTGCATATGTTTAATACATAACTGGACTGTTCTTCAAAATATTCCACTATTTTCATATGAAGAATATTCCCTAGTTGTCCCTATATTATAGAACCCCCAAAAAGGGATAGTCCAATAATGGTAACTTTGTTCCTAGGAAAGACTTATTCTAATTCCATTTATCCATTTTCCCATATCATTCTTCACATCCAGAAATAACCACAAAAAATTTACAATTCTATTCTTCCATACATGAACATGGTAGTATGATTCCCAACAAATTATTAAGAAAATAGAGATACCCAAACCATTGGTCAAATCTAAAGACATTAAATTAAAACCGTGCAATATCCTCACTACATGACTTAAAAATTAAAAATAAAATGTACCCATAACATGACTTAAAACTGCATAGCACGATACCTGAAAGCCCAATTTCTAAAAAATTCCAAGAATTCCTCATACACCAAATTTTATTAGAAGTTGTTTTACTATTCCTGACATACTTCCATCAAGATAACCCTTTATTTATAAAATCCATTTCCCCGACAAAACCACCAATTGTGGTCTTGAGTCAACCGAATCATTTTCCCATGTCTATCAACAATAAAATGTTATATTCCTAAGTGTTATCTTTCTTGAAAATGCAGTATATGCCTCCAGAGGTCTTGAATAAAATATTCATATATAATAGTCTTGTAAATCAAGAGATTCCATGGTTTGGCTATGCAGCATGTGCCTCAGCTATGCCTACATTATACAACCCCCATAATGGGTTCGTCAAATAATGGTAACATCATTCTAGGAGAAGATGCACTTTATGTTTATACCTGTTTTATATTTGGAAAATATAAAAAATCATGAATCAAGATTCCCCTAGGTAATATTTAAATAATAATAGAGAAATTAGTATCTGATGAGCCTTTTTTGGTATCTTAATTCCAAATTTATTTTCAATTCTATTCAAACATAAACAGTAGCCTTTTTTAGTCCAACATGAATGAATCTGAACATCCTATAATCGAGAGACATAATGCTCACTATATTAAAAACCTGTAATAGGAACTCTAGACCAATGTAGAGTCCTGTATCACTAAACATACATTTTTTATATGGTTTAGGAAGTATTGAGAAATAAAAATCCAAACAATTCAATGTTTCTAGGGTGTTCCAAAGGACCCTAGTAAAAATAACACTATTCTTTCTATGCCTGATGGGTTTGGAAAAAATTAGTACATCCATCAAAATTTGATGCAGATCACAATATAACCAAATAAAGATAGAATATATCAATGAGCCCAACTATTTCAATAAAATTAGATTCTATACATTCTGAATGAATAAAATTCTATGTAGGGGATTATTTTAGACACCATAAAATGTGTTCAATGCACTCATCTGCAAAATTTCCTTAAGAATGCTTGAACATTTCCTTATGAAACTCTTCATTTTTCACTGGGGTTAGTGATTGTAGGGAAGACACTAGCCCGATGGGCTGGGATCTCAACCCTACACTTATCCCATGAAGGGGTTTTGGGGTGCATACCATGTGTTATGGAGAAATAAAGTTCGCTATGTCCCCAAAGTCGTGCCCAAGGTACCTTGTTCCAAAAACTTAGGTGCCACCATGTAAGAGAAGAATTTAGTAATTATTTTGTCTCACTCCTAAAAATGTTTCCCCAGTTTATCCAAAATACTATTAGAGTGCAAGGTCATTGTGTGCCACATTTCTTGTGTAATAGCCACTTGCGCGCCCAATCACCATTCACCCAGTGTCCTATTTTAACTATAAATAGGCTATTGGGACCTTAATTTGTATGGAAGAATTTCACTGAAGCATAATTTCTATTCTAGTCACCCTTGTATCTCTACCAAGTCTTACAAAACATTCAATTTCATTTAGTAACACCTAGCGCAGTGGAATCAAAGGAGGATTATAGGACATAAGTCCCATTAGTGTTTGAAATTCATAACACTTGGGCTCCTAAACTGCCAAACCTCCCTGGATAAAAAATGCTTGAAACCTATTATTTTCTATGGAACACAAGTGCCACATTTATTATAATACCTATGATTACTCTTTAAGGATCATGTTTCGTCTCTCTCAAGTATTAAAACCGTGGCGGTTCTTCAGAAAAATAACATCATGTCACCCAATCCTAATTGCATTCCCATACCTGTGACCTAGATACATATTCTAAAAACCTTCATAGTTCACTTAATACCTCATGTCTACAAGCCTTTCATCAATACTTCATCAAATTCACTAATAGTATGGCATCTTCTTCATTGGAACTCTTGTCTGAAAGGGATTATATTTAAACCTCCACCAAAACCTCATTAAATATCCATCCTTTGTGAAAGGAACATCAATGTTTCTCCGATTCGAGTATGTATATCATTAGTCAATGGTTTCCCACACATTATTTTCAAAGAGGTTATGATTCATGGAGTGTTTGTGGGCTTGTATATATGCAGTCACATTGACCTTTCTCCTAGGAGAAGTGTTGGGATTTTTTGAGTTTAGAGGATTAGGTTTTGGGTTCTATCCTCCCCTTCGCTTCTCTGAAACAAAAAACGCCAGGTCTATGGTAGGGTAGGTATAGTTCAATCCAACTATTCCTTTTCAACAAATGAAATGTCACCCTCCAATACGAGGACCAATTTTATGGAATCCATCCTAGTGTATGCCCCTAACCTTTCAAGTAAGTGGTTACAGTCATTATCTTCTCTACATCATTTACCATCACACATTCCTTGTAGTGGAACCTTGTCCAATGTAAAGAGAATAGAGGGAAGATTTGTGTCCTAGCCCTCTTCCCTAGTCGCCTTGGAATATTCAGCTATTGCTTCCACAGCCACGTCTTTTTCCTCCAGTAGAGGAGGAAATTGTGTGTGCCTTTGTTGAATCTTCACATACTCTAGTTTCTCAAACTGATCAGGACTCACGTTGGCATAGTGATTTTTGAGGATCACAACATCCACACTATTTACCATGAATGATCTAAATGAACTCTGATTCATAATGTAATTTAGATATGTATGAAGCCTTCATCAAGTCTTGATCTCAATAGATATACTCTTCAATAATCCCACCTCAATTCACTTAATCGGGGCATCCTCTTTAGGAGTAAGCCCCAAATTATTCCCCCCTAAACTGTTGAACTATGATAACCCTGATTCCTATTATAATTGGGATATGCAGGAAGCCATCCTATGGAATTTCTTCCATCACATTTCTTCCATAAAGAGGAATCTTCTTTATGAGTAACCCCCAAATAAAACCCCCTAAATCTCAATTTCATCATTTTAAGGGAGTAATCCCAAACTCATTTCACTCAAATAACTATACTCTTTTAGGAGACTCATTGAACTACGTGTGCTTTTATTCCCATCCCAAAGGGATACATAGGAATCCACTATGAGGTACAAGCCCAACACATCAAATCATCCCTATTCATCCCTGGACATCTTCCCAATATGCTCTAATATGAATTAGAAAAAAAATCATTCAATGTTCTTTGGGACCCTTAGGAAAAAGACCCACACCAAACCTTAACTATGCACCTTAACCTTAGATGTCTTTACCACATGACAATAAAATATATGACCAGGTCCTTATCACATGACCTTAAATGGTTTTATATGTCCCACTACGCGGCACCAAACAACATCGGTTCGGATTCCTATCACAAGTATACGTAGGTATCCAATTTATGGGTAAGATACCAACATCAAAACAAAAATTGGTCTCCTTGGATGACAATAAATTTCTGAGTGCCCCATAGAGTGTCTTAAAAACTAATATCTTCATTAATATAGTATAAATAGTCCCTAAATAGTTTATGATAGAATACCACTGATGGGGAACCTTGAGTACATACAGATGTCTCCATTAATGATGATCCTAAAAAACAAATTGATGATTCTGAAATTAAAATATTCTTATAATTGATAGTAAATTACAAGGATAACCTATGTTAAACAGGGAGAATTAATAATGAAAATATCTCTAATTTATAAGAGTGTCTCGAAGAAGACAATAATTTTACACAAAAGGATATGATGAGTCTGACCTCCCATACTATCCACAAATTCATGTTCTTATATATCAAATCTTCAAACTCAAGGAATGCATGCCTTTTGAATGAATGTCCTTTTTTGGATGATGAATTATTGGATGTTTTGGGTTCTGTAAAAAAATCCAATGGAAACGGCCTCAAAGTAGTGATTCCTATACAGAAAACGCGTTTCAAGGAACTACGAAAAAACAATTTTGGGGGGAATTATAGTCAATTTTGGGACTCTATTATAAATATTAGATATTTAAATGAATCATTATTTAGTCTCCAAGTATAAAATTGTTTTCCCATGGAATTCTTAAACAATTTTTACCATTAAAGAATATTATAATCATCAGTGTGTATTCTAGGTTCTTCATTACTATAGAAATTCATATGCATTCGAGGCTATACATCAATGGTATCCTATCATATTAAATTTTAGATTCATTTAACCATCATTATGATGATAATGTTTTTTAATCCACTCAGTGAGGCACTCTATAATTTATTGTCATTCTGGAAGACAATGTATTTTTCTGATGTTGGGATCATACCCATAAATGGGCTACCAATGTATCCTTATGAAAGGAATCAGAACCATTGTTGTTGGGTTCCACTTAATGGGACACATAATAACTTTTAAAGTCAGTTGATAAGGACTTATTCATACATTTTAATGTTATGTGGTAATGACATCTAAGAGAAAGGTGCTTAGACAAGATTTGGAGATGGACTTATGCATAAGTGGTCCAAGGAATGTGAAATGAATATGGGTATCCATGTAAGATTATACCCTGGTGGGAAGATGGTCTTGGAATAATTGGTTTTGTTTAATGTGATTGGATTGTACCTAAGATTGGATTCTTACCTACCCTGTTTGGATGGAAATCAAAGCCCACATAGTTTAACGATTTTGTTAAGAGAGTATTTTTCTTTGATAGAAATATGTTTGGTCTTACTTCTTAAAATGGATGCCTCGATGATTTGGGGGTTTGATTTTGATATTACTCCTAAGGAGGATGCTCATTTATGGATGAAATGAAATGGATCGCTAGTATTTGTAAGGATTCCTATGTATCCCAATTATGGTCAGAATCAGATTTCTCGTAGTTTAAGAGTTTGTAGGGGCCTAATTCAGGGCATACTCCTAATGAGGATTCCCTGATTAAAAGAATTGAGGTTCGACTCCAGAAGAAGATATCAAATGTGTTCGTGCCCTGATGAATGCTTTCAACATATCCCAATTATTATGGGAATTAGAATTATCATAGTTCATTATTGGGATATTGAGCAGATGTAGTGATCATCAGAAATATCAATACACAAGTGATTCATGCTTAGTGTGTGAAACAATAGGTTGTGAAAGATTCAACAAAGGCCCCAAAACTATTCCTCTTAGGCTAGTTGAAGAGGGCCTACCTATGGCGGCGACGGTGGAAGAGGTCGAGGGAACCAGTGAAGATGGAAAGGTGACCAATTATCCCCTTGTTCTATTTATGATGGAAAAGGTAACAATGTAAGGAATGAGTGAAGGTGAAGTAAGTGGATAGGACAAGGAATACAACCTCCTGCTTGAATGGATAGGGGATAACATCAGTATGGATGCCCTAATATTGTTCCGGGTAAGAGAGGGAGACATTACATTTCTTTAATAGGAAAATTATGTGTGAACTGTACATTCCATACTAGAGACCTTAGGTTCTAGGTTTTAGAGCTGGTAAGTGGAGCGAAGAACCCTAACCCTAATCCTCTAAACTGGGAACATCCCAAAACTATTATTTGGTGAATGTTCCATGTGATTGATGATATACAATCCCTCATACACTCCATGAATCAAAAATCTGTTGCAAAAAAATGTCTGAAACCTATAACTGCATTAATACAAACCAATATAGGAGACTCATTGATATAAATTTCCCAATGGTTTGATGAGTTAGTAAGATTTGGTAGATGTTTCATAATTATGAATTTTCGACAACGGATCCAATGAATAAGAATCCTTACTATAAATGGATATAAAGAAGGCTTGATCAATGGTATGCAGATGGAAGGGATTAGATGAATCAAAGAAGGGAACCCAAGTATGTATCTATCGCTCATGTCTGGGAATCCATGTAGGCATGGGGACCTAATGATTACATATTTCAAGAAAAACCTGGTTGTTAATACCTAGTAGAGACATAACTCGATCCTTCAAGAGTGTTCATATGTATTCCTGGAAGTGGGTTGCTCAAGTTCCTTTGAGTGAAATAGGTTTCACAAAAGGGTTTTGGATTCACTGAGGTTGGGTGCGTTTGGCGAATAAGTGTTATGAAATTCAATCACTAAAGGGACTTATGTCCTATGATCCTCCTCCAATTCCTCCACTCTATGTATTAATGAACTACCTTTATGTTTTCGGAAGACTTGGGCAAAGCACTAACTTGACTAGAGAGGTAATTAGCCTTCAAGAGAATTCGTTCGTACAAATGAACACCCTAGGGGTATATTTATAGGTAGAAAGAGAACCTTGTGAAAAACGATATTGGCCGCGCAATTGGATTTCATGCCAAAAATGTGGTGAGGATATACATTATTCACATAAGGTGTTTTGGATAGACTGAGGTGATACATTGAGGATGTAGACAAAAATAGTTACTTCATTCATGTAGATCACGATGGCACAATGGTGATTGTGCCTAGGTTTTATTGGGTACATCATTGGTGACTTAGTGAAATTTATTGCTCCATACTGCAAGGCCAACACACCCACACCCCTGATTGGGATTTGTGTCAGGCTGTAGTCTCGGCCCTTTGGTTAGGTGCCTTTCTCACCATTACTGACCCACATGAAAAATACAATGTCATACTGTGAACTTTTTTATCTCACTTTATGAAATTTTTCAAAAATTTCAATTGAACACATTACATGGTGTCTACATTTACATATCGTATAATTTAATAATTTAAATTATAAAAATAATCAATCCCCGTAAAAGGTGATACCGTTACATAAATCCATTACCTCTTTGATAAATCATGAATAATAACCCCAATTAAATAAATATTTACAAATTCAACATTAATTTCAATAAATATAAATTTATTAATTCCAGATCATATAAAATAGTAAATATATAAAAAACATGAAAGAAATATGTGGTTTTTTTGACCTATGCCTCATAGAAACAAATGTAACCTTAGAATTCCTTATTGTAAGAATGTGGTTCTTATTTTTGAGGTATGGGCTTCTTCTTTTTCATTTTCCTTACGTTTGTTTAGAAAATATGGAAAATGGGGAAAAATACTATATTTTTGAACTACAAGCCGTGTACTGTTCCACACGCCATGTAATTTTTTCTGTGTTCGGACGAGTACACGGGGCGTTTAGCCATGTCGGCGATGTGGGGTGTAGAAACTGACTACACGCTGTGTCGTGGTACTTACACGCCGTGTAGTAAGTCGGCAGGTCTAAACAGTAAGGTGGTGGAGCAGCCGACAGCTGGGCGACAGTACATGCCGTGTACTTTAGAGTACATGTCGTGTACTCATGTCAATGGTTGAATAGTGTGGCGGTGCCACCAAATGAACAGTTAAATGAAAGAAGTACACTCTGTGTACTCAGAAGAACACGTCATGTACTTTTTTCGGCATAAAACAGGTAGTAGCCTCCTCTTTTGGAAGAGGAGACACTTGAGCCGATTTGGAGCCAAAGGAGGAGGCCAGACCTTTGAAGATCCACCGGGTGTTCTTCTGGAATCCGATTCGGCTTCAGATGATCTCGTTGGAACCGCACAGGTAGGCCCTCTCCTCTCCTGGAACCATTCTTTCCAATTCATTCTTGAGGGGAAGTAATTTACATTTGAATAGGTTTTGTTCTTCATCAGATCTATGTCGTTCTTGGGTGTTTCTATAGTCGGCTTTCGGGTATAACGTTCTTTGGTGCATAAGGTAGGTGGCTTTGTGTTTATTTTCCAACTGTCGTGCGTTTTTGTGCATTTTGGTGCCACGAACCCATGTTGGGGTGTCGTGTGGTTGAGGCTGTTGCTATATATAATGCCTATAATTGCATAGGTGATTAAATTGTGATAATAAAATGCTGTTTGGGATCGTAGCATGGATCTGGAACCACCCTAGGGGTGTGTTTCACTGTTTAGTCATTTGGCCAGGATACCCGAGGGTATGCTTTTAAAGTAGTAATCATAGAATTTCCTTGAGAGGAATTGATTTTTTTCTGATTTTGACATGTTGGGGATGGCCTGGTTACCTGTTTAGCCTGAGGGCGTTGTTGTGATTAGCCCGAGGGCGTGACTGTTTTATCCTGCGAGCAACGTTCTATTTCGCCTAAGGGCACCTTATGTGCCTGAGGGCTTGACTTCTGTGCCTGAGGGAGACAATTCCTAAGACTAAGGGCGTGGTTTCTATTATGCCTAAGTGTGATACCTGCGGGTTGGATTCTGTATGGCCTGAGGGAAATCCTGAGGGCGTGGATTACTATTTTAGCCTGAGGTAACGGTTCTGGTTTGCCTGAGGGCTTCGTTCTGTTGAGCACGAGAATGTTATTAAGATAAATAAATTAAATGAATAATAAAATGGAAATTTAATTGTTAAATTAGTTACTTTTTAGTACTTCTTACTATATATAATTTTACTATTGCACACTGTTGTTGCATGCTTACACGCCGTTGGGCACGGGCTTTTGGTGGGTGCCTACTGAGATATATTTCTCACACCCTGTTTGGACCACACTTTTTAGCCCAAACAGATTACGTTTCTACAGGTGTAGATAGGGGAAACAGTCCCTATACAGGTACTTGACTGTTGCTGAGGAGTAGGATGGCATGGGACCGAGCCTAGGCCAACGATGACGCTGCCAGCTATTTTTATTGTTTTTTTGTAATCTGTACTTTGCTGTAATGTATTGATGTATAACATATTTTGGCTGCTTTCTTAGAACTTGAAACATGTAGCATCATCATCTATACACTGTTGGTTATATCCACTACTGTAGTTTATTACACCTGTGTATGGTTTACTGCTTTTGCTTTTATTTTATGTTTAATTTAAATTCTGTTGTGCTACACATTGATAAATGAGGGCATAGTTTTCCCACTATTAGACCTGGGCCCTCGCTGCTAGTCTGTAGCCTCTGGTGTTTGGGGAAATGCGCTTGAGGTCTTGTGGCGAACCGACTTCGGGGCACCCATTGATTGGCACCCGGGACTGGGACATTACAAAGTGGTATCAGAGGGGTTTCTATACTTTGAAATACTATTTGGAGCCGTAGTCAAGGATAGGACGAATGGTAGTGTGTAAAAATTTGTGTCGGGGCGTAGCTAACCCACGTACAGGGAAAATCCAATTTACATCGTGATTGCAATTTTATTGATTTTTCAATTTACAGTTGATATGTTTTCACCATTGGGTGATGCACCTTGAGATTGTGAAATTTATATTTCATCTATGGGTTCTATTTTAGTTTCAACCCGATGATATGAGGGTATGTCATTTAATGCATCATATAGGCACATGCTAGAAATCACATGCCATGCATAGTTTCCATGCCATGTAGGTGCATTAGAATTTTCATGTTGTTGTGATAGTTGTTGTGCTAATAAAGAATTTTGTTGTGATAGCTACCTGATAAATACATGCCTTGTGATATGGTATTTTTGTTTGAGCTTGTTTATAAAATGGACGCTAAACTTTGGTTTTTGGGGAGTATGGGCCCCCATTGGCCGGAATTTGGTTGATCATTGACTGTTTATTGGTTATAAAACATATAAGATGTCAAACTTTGATTCTTGGGGAGTATGGGCCCCCACAGGTCGGAATTTAACACTTAGGTGTTAGTTTCAGTATTTTCTGGGTTCCAGAGAAGTTTCGGAGGCATACAGTCTGGAAACCCAGTATACACGCCATGTAGTATTTTTATAATTTCCGTGTATACTCTTCTATTCATGAAGAAAAATAAACCTTTTGAGTACATGCCGTATACCCAGAGTAAACACCGTGTAGTCTCTTCCCGTGTCACAAACTGTGTGGGCGGCGACACGGGGTAGGGAAAGGCTTGGGTAGAACACGACGTGTACCGAATGGACACACCGTGTGGTGTCACTCGAAGTCTAGTCGTGTAACTAACAACACGGGATGGTGAACTTCTTGACAGAACACGATGTGTCAATTATAGACACGCCATGTAGTGTGACCTGGGGACTCGGCCGTGTAACTAACAACACGAGCTGATGTCACCTCTCCCGGAACACGTCGTGTACCTGTGGGACATGCCATGTAGTCTTTTCCGAGGATAGACTATATGGAGTTAGATGTGTGGCTGGGAAATAGGGTGGTTTGCACACCATGTTTGGATGTAACACGCTGTGTAGTGTAAAGCCGAGTAGTTATCCGTGTAACAGAAGAAACAGGTAGTTGGAAAATAAACACCGTAGATGCCATCTAGATAATATACACGCCATGTAGTTTTTTTTACGGAAGTCAAGTGGCTTAGCCATGTAGAAGGACCCGGGCAGGGGAAGGGAAGTCAAGTACATGCCGTGTAGTCATTGTACACGTCGTGTAGTCTTGTTTTTCTGATTTTTCATGCATTATTCCTCTTGTTTTATTTGTGGTTCCTTCTCTTTTCGGTCATAATAATCATGAATATGAGTCATGCTTTTGACCATGTAGTGTCATGCCGCCGAGAAGACAGCGAGTTGTTCGCTAGGAGAGAAGTGAAAATTATACTCTAGAGATGGTGGGCCATGGGCTACCGGTTGATCCACCAGCAGAGCGAGATACGACGCCAGCTGTTATACCGGACACAGGCGTGGAGGTGCAGTTCCGTGAAAGCATTATGCGGTTCATGCAGACC
This sequence comes from Viscum album, assembly GCA_963277665.1. Lineage (NCBI taxonomy): Eukaryota > Viridiplantae > Streptophyta > Magnoliopsida > Santalales > Viscaceae > Viscum > Viscum album. Next base: position 1,329,520,101 of record OY728130.1, read on the forward strand.
TTTCAAGGAGCACTGTAGGCTGCCACATCTATGGCTGAGCTGACACGTATCATTCAGCAGCCGCATCTGCCTACGTTTTCAGGGGATGGCGGACCACAGGCTACAGAGTATTGGCTAGGATCGATGCAGACTATTTTTGAGCATCTTGAGATGCCTCTAGGGTGGAGGGTCAATCTCACGACTTACATGCTACGTGATTCCGCCAAAAGGTGGTGGGATGTTACCACCCAGTCAGAGCATCACAAAGACATGGCGTGAGAAGATTTTCAGGCATTCTTCTATGACTTCTTCTTTCCTGAGACGCTAAGGGCAGATAGAGCTCGAGAGTTCATGAATCTATAGTAGGGCTCTATGTCTGTGATGGACTATTCTGCTCATTTTATGGAGCTTCAGCGTTTCTCACCCGTTCTGGAGGGTGATGAGACGTTGTGAGCCTGACGTTTTGAGGATGGTATTCAGTATGACATCCGAGCGTTGGTGATTGTTTTATAGTTTCCTACTGTACATTCTATTGTAAAACAAGTGCTTATTTCTAAGAGGAACATGCGGGAATCTAGTGGTGTGGGCCTGGGCGGTTCAGCACCAGTGTACTGGTACTATTTCTACTGGCAAGAGGAAGAGACAGATGGACTTCTCTCAGGGTGGTAGTACCAGCCAGGCAGTTTCTTCAGGTGGCCCGATCAGGTGCTACCAGTGTGGCAGAGAGGGGCACAAGAGACCACAGTGTCCACGAGACCCAGTGGAGTGTCGAGCTTGCGGCATGATGGGTCATCTGCAGTGCTTTTGTAGGGTGTTTCTACTAGTGGCTAGTGAGAGTGGTTCTGTGTAGACTTCGCATGCGGGATCAGGACCAGTAGCTTCTTACCAGTCTGGGAACTAGAATACGTCAGGGCGTGCAGGACGAGATGGTGTTCGTGGCCATGGTAGCCAGACACTAGGATCACAGTGGCAGCAGGGCGGGACATCTTAGGGTATCCAGGTTGGGTCGTAGGGTCGCAACACTGGGTAGGCATATGCAGTGCAATAGACCCAGTAGGAGCAGGATCTCAGACGTTCTACAGTTAAAGGTACTATTCTAGTAGCTTCTATTTTATCTTCAGTACTAATCGATACGGGTTATACACATAGTTTTATATCTGTGCCCTTTATGGAGAGCCTTGGGCTCTGTGTTTATTCTTCTTCTAATATCATGACGCTAGACACTCTGTTAGGGACTAGGACAGCTGGAGTGCGTCAGTGCAAGGAGTGCCCCCTTGAGGATGGATGGTGTCACTTCCTTTGGGACCTCTATGTCTTGGAGATGAATAGCTATGATTTCATTCTTGGGATGGACTAGTTGGTTCCCTTTCGAGCCTTTGTAGACTGCTATCATCGCAGGGTGAGTTTCACGTCACCATAGGGCTGACAGTTTCTATACAAGGGAGAATGGGTTGTTCAAGCGAGTCGAGCTGGACCAGAGCATCATGGGCGAGGGGAAGTCACAGCCCAGATTGCGAGCTTATATCTAGATGGCCACACCTGAGTTGCAGGAGCTCAAGATGAAGTTATAGTAGTTACAAGAAAAGGGCTTTATCCAACCCAGTACTTCTCCTTGGGGTTCTCTGGTCCTTTCTGCGAAGAAGGAAGATGGTACCATTAGACATTGCATGGATTATCAGAAGTTGAACCCGTTGATGGTTAAGAACCGATATCCCTTTCCGAGGATAGATGATCTGTTTGATCAGCTTCGGGGAGCACAAGTGTTCTTGAAGATTGAATTGAGATCTGGTTATCATCAGTTGCGCGTAAGACCATCTGATATACCTCTCACGGCTTTCAAGAGTAGGTATGGTCTATATCAGTATACGGTAATGCCGTTTGGACTGACTAACATGCCAACAGTTTTCATGGCTCTGATAGATCATGTGTTCCATCCGTATCTTGATTCTTTTTTGGTGGTATACGTGGACAACATATTGATTTACTCTCACACTCAACACAACCATTCCACCCATCTTGAGATCGTATTGTGTACACTGAGAGAGCATCAGTTAAATGCTAAACTCTTGAAGTGCCACTTTTGGATGGACCAGATTCACTTCCTGGGTCATATCATCTTAGAGGCAGGAGTTGTAGTAAACCCCGAGAAGGTGAGAGCAGTAGTTTCCTGGGAGAATCCTAAGAACGTGTTTGAGATATGGAGTTTCTTAGGTCTAGCTGGGTATTATAGATGCTTCATACAGAACTTCTCCCACTTAGCAGCACCTTTGACAGGTCTGACTAAGAAGGTTTTGAAGCTCATTTCATCTTAATCTTGCGAGATATCTTTTCAGGACTTGAACGGAAGGTTGACATCATCATCGATCCTGATACTCCTAGAGTAGGGAAAGTGATATAAAGTTTACTATGATGCATCAGGGATTGGGCTAGGAGCAGTTTTGATGTAGGGTGACCGAGTTGTTGTGTATGGGTCTCGGCAGTTGAGGCCACATGAGAGAAGTTACCCGACACATGACCACGAGTTGGCTGCAGTTGTTTATGTGTTGCGTTGTTGGAGCCACTATCTGTTAGGAGAGCATTTTGTGGTTTTCACTGACCACAAAAGTCTCAAGTATATATTTACTCAGTGTGACCTGAATTTGAGGTAGAGAAGGTGGGTTGAGTACCTACAGTCCTTCGATTTTGAGATTTCCTATACACCTGGAAAGGGTAATGCAGTAGCCGATGCACTGAGAAAGAAGACCCAGATACAGGCATTGCAGGAGGCCAGTGGTGAGTGGAAGCTCATGACTTTGTTCTCTGAGATGCATCTGCATGTGCATGACAGTCAGGGGGAGACTTGTCTTTCCTCTTTAGCTGTGACATCTACCCTCCTGGACAGAGTGAGGATGAGACAATTATCGAATTCTGAATGCCTAGTTCTATGGGAGTCGGTGGCATGTGGGGACCCTTCTCCTAATTGGATGGTAAGGGATGATGGGGTTTTTCATTTCCATGGACGGGTATGGGTTCCAGGGGATATACGCGAGGAGCTGATGTGGGAGTTTCATGGTTCAGCTTGGGCAGTTCATCCCGGGGTTACCAAGATGTACTGTGACCTGAGACGTCAGTACTGCTGGCCAGGTATGAAGAGGGAGATAGCTGGTTTTCTTACGAGGTTTTCCACCTATCATCAGGTGAAGGCAGAGCACCAGAGGTCAGATGGGCTGTTACAGCAGTTGCCCATTCCAGAGTGGAAATTGTATGATGTCTCGATTGATTTCGTGACTGGATTGCCGAGGTCACCTCGAGGCAATGACACCGTGTGGGTTGTTATGGACAGGCTCATGAAGTTAACTCATTTTTTGCCGATCAAGGATACCTTCGTTGTTGACGAACTCGGAAGACTTTATATCCGAGAGATCATACGTCTTCATGGGGTCCCTCATTCTATCATTTCAGATAGGGACTCCCACTTTACATCTCGTTTCTGGTAGTGTTTTTAGATGGGGCTGGGTACACAGGTTCTTCTGAGCACATCATACCACCCTCAGATAGATGGCCAGTCAGAGTAGATGATACAGGTGCTAGATGACAAGATTCATGCACGAGTCCAAGACTTTGGGGGCTCTTGGGAGAAACATATATCCTTATTTGAGTTTTCCTATAACAATAGTTTTCTGGAAACTATTGTGATGGAACCATATGAGGCGTTATATGGTAGGCCGTGACGATCACCTTTGTGCTGGTTAGAGGTAGGTGAGGCATCTTTACTAGGGCCATAGCTCGTACAAGAGATATCTGTGTAGGTCTAGTTGATTCAAAAGCGGAGGGCTACCATGAAGTCTCATCCAAAATCTTTTGTTGGTCGCCGCAGACGACCTTTGGAGTTTGTGGTCAGGGATCTGGTTTTCTAGCATGTTTCGTCGTGGCTAGGACACAAACGGATCAGGAGACATGGTAAGAATTCACCGAGGTATGTGGGGCCATTTGAGATTCTGGAGAGAGTCGGGCTGGTTTCCTATCGGTTGTAGTTACCGCAGCGGTACCATGTCATGCACGATGTCTTCCACGTGTCTCAGTTGCGTCGCTATCACTCAGACCCATATCACGTCTTCCAGCCTAAGGAGGTTGAGCTTCAGCATGATGTGTCCTCTGAGGATAATCTGATCCATATTATTGACAGGATCATGAAGGTTCTCCGAGGCCGGTCAGTTCCCCTCATACGGGTGCTACAGCAGCATGGCCGAGTGCAGGATGAGACCTGGGAGCGGGAGGCTAACGTACGTGCTCAGTGTCCAGAGTTGTTCTGAACTTATTCTTCACCACCCTTGGAAGGAAAATTCATGGACTAATTGATCTAAGGGGGGAAGATTGTAAGATCTTGGTTCTTATTTTTGAGGTATGAGCTTCTCCTTTTTCATTTTCCTTAAGTGATTTTGAGAAAATATGGAAAATGTGGAAAAATAGAAAATTTTGGAACTACACGCCATGTACATTTCCACATGCCATGTACTTTTGGCCATGTTGGGATGAATACATGGGGTGTGTAGCCATGTCGGCGACGCGGGGTGTAGGAACCGACTACACACCGTGTAGTGGTACTTACACAACTTGTAGTCAGTCGGTAGGCCTAAACAGTACGGCGGTGGAGCAGCCGACAGCTGAGCGACAGTACATGCCGTGTACTTTAGACTACATGTCATGTACTCATGTCGATGGAAAACATATGAGCAGGTCTAGTTGATTCAAAAGCGGATGGATACCACGCAGTCTCGTCAGAAGTTTAATGTTGATCGCCGCAGACGACCTTTGGAGTTTGTGGTCAGGGATTCGGTCTTCTGGCGTGTTTCACTGAGGCTAGGACACAAACGGCTCAGGAGACAGGGTAACCTTTCACCAAGGTATGTGGGGACATTTGAGATTCTGGAGAGATTCGGGCCGGTTTCCTATCAGTTGCAGTTACCGCAGCGGTATCGAGCCATGCATGACGTCTTCCACGTGTCTCAGTTGTGTCGCTATCATTCAGACATGTCTCACGTCTTTCAGCCTGAGGAGGTTGAGCTTCACCATGATACGTCCTTTTAGGTGAATCTGATCCGTATCATTGACAGGAGCACAATGGTTTTCTGAGGCCGACCAGTTCCTCTCATACGGGTATTATGGCCACATGGCCGAGTGCAAGACAAGACCTGTGAGCGGGAGGCCGACATACGTGCTCAGTGGCCAGAGCTATTCTGAGCTTATTCTAAGGGGGGAAGTTTGTAAGAACCCAGTTCATATTTTTGAGGTACAGGCTTATTATTTTTCTTTTTCCTTAAGTGTTTTTGAGAAAGTATAGAAAATTGGAAAAATCCTAAATTTTGGAACTACACGATGTGTACTTTTCCACACACCATGTACTTTTGGACGTGTTAGGATGAGTACACGGGGCGTGTATCCATGTCGGCGACGCGGGGTGTAGGAACCGACTACACACCGTATAGTCAGTCGTCAAGCCTAAACAGTAAGGCGGTGGAGCAGTTGACAGTTGGGAGATAGTACACGCCGTGTACTTTAGAGTACATGCCATGTACTCATGTCAACGACTGAACAGTGTGGCGGTGCCGCCAAATGAACAGTCAAATGAAAGAAGTACACACTATGTACTCAGAAGTACACGCCGTGTACTTTATTTTTCCGGCTTAAAATAGGCAGTAGCCTCCTCTTTTGGCAGAGGAGACACTTGATCCAATTTGGAGCCAAATGAGTTGGACAGACCTTTGATGATCTGCCAGGTGTTCATCTGGAATCCGATTTGGCTTCGGGCGATCTCGTTGGAACCTCACGGGTATGCCCTCTCCTCTCCCGGTACCGTTCTTACCCATTCTTTCCCGAGGGGAATCTATTTACGTTTAAATGGGCTTTTTTCTTCGTCATATCTAAGCTGTTCTTGGGCGTTTTTGGAGTCGGCGTTCGAGTATAACATTCGTTGGCGCATAAGGTAGGTGACTTTGTGTTTATTTTCCAATTGTCGTGCGTTTTTGTGCCACGAACCCATGATGGGGTGTCGTGTGGATGAGTTCATTGCTATATTTAATGCCTATAATTTCATAGGTGATTAAATTTTGATAATAAAATGCTGGTTGGGATCATTTCTTGGATCTGGAACCACCCCAGTGGTGTGTTTCACTGTTTAGCCGTTTGGCCAGGATAACTGAGGGTTTGCCTTTAAAGTAGTAATCGTAGAATTGACTTGAGAGGAATTGTTTGTTTACTGATTTTGACATGTTGGGCATGGCCTGGTTACCTGTTTAGCCTGAGGGCGTTGTTGTGATTAGCCTGAGGGAATGACTGTTTTAGCCTGTGGGAAACGTTCTATTTCCCCTGAGGGAAACCTTTCATGCATAAGGGATTGACTTCTGTGCTTGAGGGCGACACTTCCTAAGCCTGAGGGTGTGGATTCTGTTATGCCTGAGGGAAATACCTGCAGGTTGGATTCTGTATGGCCTGAGGGTAAGCCTAAGGGTGTGGTTTACTATTTTAGCCTGAGGGCACGGTTCTGGTTGGCCTGAGGGCTTGGTGTTATTGAGCACAAGAATGTCTCTATGTTAAATAAATTAAATTAATAATAAAATGGAAATTTAATTGTTAAGTTATTTACTTTTTAGAACATATTACTTTATTGCATTTTATTATTGCACAATGTTGTTGCATGATTACACGTAGTTGGGCACGTGCCTTTGGTGGGTGCCTACTGAGATATATTTCTCATACCCTATTTGGGCCATGCTTTTCGGCCCAAATAGATTACGTTTTTACAGGTGTAGATAGGGGAAAGAGTCCCTATATAGGTACTTGACTATTGGTGAGGAGTAGGAGGGCATGGGACCGAGCCTAGGCTCGCGATGCCGCTCCCATCTATTTTTCTTGTTTTGTTGTACTCTTTATTTTTTTGTACTGTATTGATGTATAACATGTACTGGTTGTTTTCGTAGAACTTGAAACATGTAGCATCATCATTTATACACTGTTGGTTATATACACTTTTGTACTTTATTTCAGCTGTGTATGGTTAACTGCTTCCGCTGTCGTTGTTTGTTTTATTTAAATTTTGTTGCGCTACACTTTGACAAATGAGGGCATAGTTTCCACACTATCAGACATGGGCCCTCGCTTCTAGTCGGTAGCCTCTGGCGCTTGGGAAAATGTGCTTGAGGTCTTGTGGTGAACTAGCTTCAGGGCACCCGTTGAGTGGCACCTAAGACCGAGATGTTAAACTTATGTTGGGTCCACCATTATTTTTATGTATGTTTGAACTCATTTATATTAAAATTAAAATTAATGATATTCTATAATATAATCATATTCATACATATAATTCAAAAAAAATATACATAGAAGCTATTTCCACAATGGGATTAAAAATATTTCATTGTTATCATCATTTTATGTGTTAACTCTTTTAATTTTTTCATGCCTATTTCATTTTCAATGTTACGTTCATTTCACATTCATCAATGTTTCATAATAATAAGATTATTAATCTTGTCATATTTATTATATATAATTTTAATGTACTCTTTTATAATAATTCATGTAATGTGGTGGTTAAAACTGAATTACATCACTTCTTGGAGATAGTCTTCTGTGACTACATATAAGTGGTGTTTCCATATTATGATGAATTGAATGAAATAAATGTTAAAATTATATAAGAATTTAAAATAATTATTATTTAATAATATATATACATATTCTCCAAATCTATTTATATTACTAACCATATAATGTAGAGATGAGTAATAAACCACACAAATTTGTGACTGTGATAGTCCACACATACATACTGGAAATGTTTTCATTTTATAATAGATGGGAAATTATAATGGTTAAAAATATATTATAAACATAGAAGAATAATTATGTTCTAAATTTCACATATATAAAATAAAACTACCAAAATAAAAATCCATGAATGATGATTATAGAAATTTATTCAGATCAATATGAGGGGGTGGTAGTCCACACGAATACATGGGTTATACATTCATTTCCCATTTCATTGAACGGAGGAAGAAAATGGATTTCCAATAATACAAATTGGATATAATTATAATTTATATACATAATTCATTATAATAGGATTGATACAACATATTTCTAGAAATTATAATAAGTAATGTTTTACATTTTAAGGTATGAAGATTGACACTTTTCTAAGAGACCACATTAAGAATACACCTTATTAAATATAATGATGGTCTTAAGGCAAGACCATAATCTCAGGTAAAAAGGTAATGAATATAGTAATGATTATCATTTGCTAATGGTTGATCCAGGGAGATCAATTTTTGTGAATAAAACAGAAGAAAAGGTTCCCTATTATATGTTAGGGGAGGGACACAAAAGATTTTAATTTAATGATATAAATGATATAGAGAGAAATTCATGTATTAGGGGTAGAAAATATCCGAAAACATGAAACAATGATTATATAAGGTTGAAATATTCTCAACCAATAACATTTAGACATGAATGAGTGGCATATAACCCCTGTCAATTTCTTTAACCCCCCTAGTAAACCTATTTTAAGAATAACTCTAGTAAAAATTTATAATCATTTTAAAAAAAATGATGTAAAATGAATCTAGACAATATATTTTTTAATGAAATTATGATTTCATATTTGATGAAAATTTTATAAAAATAAATTCCAATAAATACATGAAATTAATTTTAATATTATATTTAAAAAGGCAATGCAAAACCATTTTTTCTTAAATAATTTTTTTTAATAATATATACTTTAATTCCATTCCTCACCATGTAATGAATATTTTAAAAACTTTAAGACATTTTAATAAATATATTTTCTATTTTTTAAATATTATCAATAAATATTGACATAATTTATTTTTGTGGATAAAAAACATTATGAAAATAAAAAAAATTATTAATATTTATTTTTCCCATCAAATGATTTTATCATGGTTCTTATCCATTAGATAAAAAATATAATAATTATTATTCATAAATTATCAAAATATTTCATGAAATTAACTTCTTAGTAGTGACTAATATATTCTTTTAAAAAATAATTCATATCGCCTAGTAAAATTCGTCTTTTAATAATTATATAATTTTACTAAATTTTAATGTGTTTTTACAGGGAATTAATAAATATTTTATAATTACGGGAAATTTTTATATTTCTAATAGTATTGTTAATCCTATTGATACCTTCAATTCGAATAACATGATTGAAAATTTAATTTTCTATCATTGTTTTTTACACATTGAATTTCATGTAAATCAAGATATAGAATACATAAAATATATTTAAAATAAATACATTTAAAATTTCATCTTGTAACATTATATCCTCAGTAAATAAATTTCAACAAAAAATTCCATCTCCCTAATGAAAGAATAAATATAATTCATCATCATTACATCCTCAGGTCCTCAGGTGGCTTTCTAAAATATACAGTTTCCCCTATTAAATTTACCAGAGTGACTGGTCTTATTTCTAAGAAATATCTCACGACAATTCAAGATATTATTGTATACTTTAATAATATATATCTTTCTCTGGTAGAATGGCCTATGTTTTTATTATATATGGAGGATCATGTATATACTTCATTCATATAAAGACATGGAAGAAATCCTAATCTAATAAGTGGTTCAATGGGTGTACCAAGTAGTGTGTTGTCGTTCCTACTCTATAATGAATCACTAAGTGCCCAATATTCCTATGTATTATATTTACCTTCATTAAGGATATCATAACCTTCTTCCATGGAGAATTTTATAGAATCACCTTCTCAGATTCTTAAAATTCTAGATCCCTCTATAGATTTTGAATTTTGATATTCTATATAGTTAGGGATTCCTTGATATGTATTTACCTGAGAAAAAATTTTATTACATTTCCTCAGATATCATAAGATTCAATAACTATCATTATCCATCTTCATCATAGGAATATGGATTTAAAAACATCATTAAATAAATGAATTTATAATACGACATCAAATTATTTGAGGTAAACTTATTGTTATAAGATAATTATAAAAGGGAAAGTTGTTTGTCATATCCAAATTTGAAATCTGGAGAACAAGCTCTTAAAATAATATTCCTCGGGCTAAATGGTTATCTTATAATGACCATCTGTATTATAATTATTGTGATTATTGAAATGTAACTTCATATCCAAATCCAACATAATAATTTTGTAGAACATATTGGTAAACATTAGACCTCATAATTCCCCTATAATATTAGTTATCACCTATTATCAACGTCACATCGCCAATACTTTCGGTTACACATCACACATCATAGGGGTCTCTCAACATATCCTTATCGATTAAATTGTATTTTTCACCAATGGAACTATCTCCTCAATTAATGGGATTGACACTATTATGGATGAGTACTCTAGATAGAGAGTCAAATTCATTAAAAAATAAAACATTGTGTGTTCATCCCACAAACCTGCCCGGATAGTATACAAAGTACCATTGAGTATATATTGGGTATCTAGAGAATGTACCTTTATATAGAATATTTGGGAGACTCTATCTCTAATGTAACAATCTAGATCACATATTTTGATGGGATATTTAGCAATATCATCAACTGAGTTAATAATTGAAATAAACATTTCATATAATTTGGTTGTATAATGATCCGTTTCAATTGTGTTCTGGCATCCATATCTATGCATGTTCTACCAGTGATCATGGTTTTGATATAATTTCTAGTGGGGATTCCAAAATTATTAGGTTTGTTTATCTGCCACAAGGAATGTGACGAGATATTTCACGTGAATTTGTAGAAAAAAATAGAATGACCAGTTAGTGATGGAGGCATCACTATTAGAAATGTAAAAAACACTATGTATCATCTTCTAGGAATAATTTCTTGGGAATTGATTGAGGGACACTACCTATACTGTAAATTTACCAAAGTTAAATATGGAAACAACCACATAGTGGCCATAGAACACCGTTATGCCTTATGAAAGTCCTTGTAGGTCCACATCTCTATCATAAAAAAATTGGTAGTTGAATGGACATGGATTCCATAACTTCTTGGAGTGTAATTAGGCAGGTCGGATTTTATGAATTTCAGGGTGTCTCATCCTAGAGCATAATTTAAAACAAGCATGCTCCCATACCTATTTTATTCAATCCATTCTCAATCCCAACTAGCGGATACTGTATGATGCTATCAGTATGGATGTAACCAGAGAAACATGATTTCAAAATTAGTTATTATGGTACCTTCACAACCAAATACTTTAGGAGGGTGCCACTTGAGTAGCATAATATCGACTTCTGGTGAGATTTTATTTGGTCCAAGAACATATTAAAGACATTAAACATTATTATTTGGACAATACACAACAATAAAATCCCAACTAAAACGAAAATCAAATTAAAGGGGAAAACCCATGATTCTAAAATCACATAATGTATATCACATAAGGAAGCATCCCTAACCCACCTGTTCATTCAATAGTATTTGGAGATGCATGTGTACATGCTACTGGGTATCATTAATAGCTAAAAATATGTGGTAAATGATATTAAAAAGTTCCTCCAAGATTGTTTCATTTGTTCTGATAATGAAAAAAATTTGGTGAAATCATCCTCCCTCTAATTCATAGTGGGATATTTGTCTATTTGGTAGTAGAGGAATAAATCCAGACACAAGATACCCCCTTTGTCTTAGCCTTAGTGGTGACAACCAAAAACTATATGGTTTACAAACATATTATTTGAGACCAATGGGATGTTGATACTTCCCTCATGCACTTTTTGGCTAGAAGACAGCCCTCCATCCTCTCTAGGTCTCGAACTATGGTCCAATAGGTTATATAGCCCCCCCACATATGAACACAACGGTAAATATTGTGGGTTCATAAAATAAATGTTGCATGCAGTGAGGCGGTGTGGTTCTTGAACCGAGCGGATAATTGTTTCTTGGTTTCAATTCATTTTATAGTTGTGGAATTTCTATTATGTTGGAGGTGGAGGACATGTTATATGGTCTATAAGTTTTCTCCTATAAATAGTTTACCTTGAAGGATATTGTGATAAAATCCAAAATCTTATAGAGATCACTCTAGGTCTTATCCTATACTCATCTTGAAATCACTTACCTTATCTATAATTTCAAGGCCATTCTCACACTGGAAATCGATATCTTAAATATGTCGCAAAATTAATGAAATGTGGCTGATTTTCACGCTTCTAAGGCTTCGTAGGGGAACCCAATTAAGGTATTTTATAACTTATATTTCATTAATATAAGTAGTTTAGATTGTGTAATTTTTTATTCACTATGACTCTACTTTTTTATCCCCCCTTATTCCCCCCCCATTCTTTAGTAATAAAAATTAAATTATTTTTCCATATATTGACATCAAAAGTTGATTGATTAGAATGAAAATATAATTTTTCCAATAATTATTTTTTAGGAATACTTTTAATAAATCGATGTTTATATATTTATTTTACAATATATGTGTGCGTAATGGTAGTAAAATCCCCTTAAACTTCATTCCCCATATTGGAAATGAGATACATACTCTATAATATAATTCTTCACATTTTCCACCATAAATGATCATTAATGTTTCAATAATTGTTTTTACATTCGGTATTAATATATAATGATGATATATGATATTTATCAAATAAATATATCGTTTATTCTGTTATTACAAGAACATAGTGCAATTTATTGATCATTATCATAAAATCACAATCATAGTTGAACTCATGTTGGTTTCTCACCTTGTTGTCCATATCTACATCATCATTCAATGAATCATCTATATTTAATTGAAAATATGGTTTAACACTCATTTTTAAAATATAATATTCCTCCCCATAACTAAAGATATCATTTTTATACATTTATTATCCTTAAATTGTGGATAATGTTTTATCCTCAACATAGAAAAATTATCTATTTTTTGACTTGATTCATCAAAAAAATTATTCACCTTCCGATGATACTGATGTATTGAGAAATCATAACCATTAATCTACTCATTCTATATTATATATATAATTACTAATTATATATTGGTTAATAATAATTTAAAACTTTACAACAAGTATGTATATCAAACCTATATGAATATATTTTACATATATAAATTTAATGAATTAATTACCAAAGCTAAAATAATTAATGAATCTGCTAAAAATTCATGTGATCCATTAATTAATGAGATGAATAATCTATAACTATTTCCTTTTTCAGAAAAACTTATCCAAATCTATTTATAAAATAACCACTATAGATTTCAAACGTTTTACCACAATAATGTACTATGAGAATATGTGCACTAATTTAACGTCTCTTTATATCCTTGAATGTTTCCACACAGTCGTCTATAAAAAAGAAGATGAATCCATTTAATGTTAACATAGTGAATGTATTAGACTTAAATGAGAAATTAATCATTGATAATTTAAATTATCAATTTATTTCACCACAATTATGCATCAAAGACATAGTTGTTTGTCTATGCTAATGTTCATGGAAATCATTCTTAGATATATGTTCTAATATTCATTCAAATATAATCAAATATATATATATATAATGATATGATAAATAACTAAATTTCATACATTATATTTTTTGGATTATAATTTCCCATTACATAGGGACTTTAATTAATTTTTCAAGTGATCATCATGATCATCCATTCACTGGGAGTATATAAATATTTCTTCAAAAAAGATTATTATATATAGATCAATATAATCTATAAAACCTATATTAATTAAATAAATGGTGATAGTGAGATAATATATAATTAAAAACTTATCCAATATATATTCACAGTCCTTATACTTAATTTTTATGGTTTTCATTGATTTGAATTTATTTTTTATGAATAATCGATAGAATCGCAAATGAAAATCTATAGTGGAAAAGAATTGATCTCATTTAAGTTGATCAAAAAAATATCAATATAGAATATATGATACATATCCAATATTATGATATTTTATAATCTCAATAATAATTTTACAGTATCCTTGATACAAATATTTTTTTAAAATGAATATGAACAACCCATAGTGACTCACAGGGAAGAATGAATCCCTTAACAAGATTCTCCTAGAGTTTCTTCTTCAATTCATCAACTAAATTGAGTAAATTATTAATATAGTATTAAAAATACGAGTAGCACTATTTATGAGTTATTTTTAGGGATAAAATTCATGATTTGTAGGATGAATAAGCATTTATTTTTTAAAGATGTCATGAAACTCCAATAAAAAAAGAATATATTTAGTTCTGAATTTTCTGTAACCATTAATGATAAATTACGTCTATGAATAGAAATAAAGAGAGATAAAATGTTTACAAGATACACTAGAAGATCATATTTATCATTATATTGATAAAAGTCATAAGATAATTCAAAATATCAAAATCTATCTTCCTTATTTTAGATATTTTTAATGGATGTATGTAACGAGAATTAATCAATACTCAAAATCACATCAAATTCTAATAATGGAAGATTATGAATATCTAATTAGAGAAAATTATTAAAAAATTTGAGATGAAATACCAAACTCCATAGTGTAGGATACATTTACCTTCAATATTATGATCCACTTTCATGAACAACATAATTATAATCTATTTATATGCATACCAGTAGATCATAATAAAATTTATCATTTAAGAATTACTGAACTAATAGAAAAATATGGGAATTATCAATATATCATCAATGAAATCATAATAACATTAGTGATGAAATAATTTTTTAAAATTGGATCATGTTTATAGTGTATAATAAGTTAAATCAATTTATTTTTTCATACTTGAAAATTCATATTATTAGAACTTATTTGAGGAAAATAACTTTTTCATAATGAAATATGTTACTTAAAATATAAAACTTTCTTAAAATTGATAATTTTTTAATATGATCTTCAGAAAACATTAAATTTAAATGACATGCTATTTTTACTCATGATGGATGGAAAAGCGTATCATGTGGTTGAACATAAAATCAGTAAATTTCTTTCACACATCCAATATAAAGAACCTCATTCAAAAATAATAAGATGATTCATTTTAGAACTATTTATATAAATTAAAAATGACTAAGAAATACTTTTATTCATATCCTAAAATATTAAAAACATGCATGAAAACATACAAAAAAATATGGCCATGTAATAAAACGATTCATAGCTGAATAGATAAACAATATTGGTTTTACTTAATAAATCATCATGGAATTTTGAGTACACATAGTCAATTAATTGAATGGAAAAAGGCCTAATTTCTTTCAAGAACAATAATATAATAAATGAAATGGGATTTATGAGTGATAAATCATATAATTCCATGATATGAAATTTCAGCATTAAGAGTCTGAGAATACAGTGAGACTGCAACATAAACCCAATACCAAATTGGAAGATTTTGAATCATGACCTACGATAAAATAATTAAATTATATTAAACAATAAATTCTATCATTATAAATAAATTATTATAAAATTTATCAATGTGTTAATATATGAAAAATGGAATTAATGTGTTTAATATGACAAATTTCTCCAAAAAATCTATATGAGACAAGAAAACCCTTACCTCAAGTCTTACTTTCTTTTTAAGTGATATGTTATCTTATAAAAAAAGTAAAATTTATTATAAATATATATTGGAATAATATTAGAATTTATAATATCATAATAAATTTTTTTACAACATCATATCATTAGTGATTTGATAATCAATCATTTCCATCCTCATTTTAAGTGTTAATTGTTTCATTATTCATGTATGTTTTTATTGTACTGTTATAGTCCTTGCATCATGGTAATTGATTAATAATAAAAATAATAAAAATAATGATATAATAATAATATATATTCATTATATATATTCTAATAATCATTTATAAAATATAAATATAGATAAATTATTTAGACAAGAGTTGGTGATGGATGTTCAGATAAACACATAAAGGCCATTTTCATTTTCTTATCATAAGTATGGAATATAGATAAATATTATTTTTCCATTTTAGAATAATAATTATATCATAAATATAATACATATTTATTATATCTGTTATAATATCTATTAGTGTGAGGTAGAGATTGAAAATGATTCTTATCTCTAGATGAATATGTAGTCCAAACGTACACAAGATTGATACATTAATTTCGCATTTATTGAAAATAATGTGGGAAATGGTTGACTTATAAGTATAATAACCTCATATTATTTTTTGGATAATATATTCATTATTTTGTTATATATTTATTTCATTTATAGAAATTCAAATAATATATTGACATTGAAAGTGTGGAATAATATAATTACTTCTTCTTTGAGTGATCTTTGCTGACCTTTATGTTAATCCTCCATAGGATAGTCCTAGTATAATAAATGAAGTAAAAAATGGTATGAAATAAGGGATTGTGTTTTGTTAGTTATTTTATGGGGTAGAAGGATCATATTGTGTGGATAATCGAGGATAATAGATTCTCAATTAGAATTTAGGTTAGGATCACACATATAAATACCTTAATGATTTAAATATTATCAAGTCATTTCCTTCAGAAAATGTCACAGAATACCTAAACATTGATGATAATATAATATAATCATGGAATATATTCAATCACTGATATAAATACATGATAATGTAAAATTTATATAGTAATCCATTACATTATATTCCTTGATAAACATGTTTTTATGATAACCATAGTACAAATTTTTTTCTTTTTTTCTATTTAATTTGACCAAAAAATAAAGTTTTCCACATTTATGAATTTGGAAATGATGAATTAAATTACATCACCCATTTTATCCTTTTAAATTTCAATATGTTTCATAAATAAAATTTAATGTAACTGTGTAGTACTTTATGATTTTTTTCGAGAAATGCATTTTAAATCCCATAAATGATTTTATATACATTACATAATTAGTTAATACAATTAGATGAAAATTATAAAATACTATTTAGTATATATTATATACATTTAATTAAATCATTAATATTTTTAAACTTATTAAATTTTATGAGATAAAAACACGTTGAACTCAATATTGTTTTGAAAAATAAATATTTTTACCTTCAAATAATTTAATCTTAAATTCATATCAATTAGATAACTACATTATAAATAATTATTTATAAATAATTATTTTTTATTATATTAATTTTTAAATAGTAATTAATTTATAATAATACATTATATGAATAAAACTATTATTCTCCAAAAAATAGGACTCTTAATAATGAAATATTTTTTAAAAAAATTAATGATTATTTCATAAAAATTAATCAATTCATTTTAATTAAAAAAAATAATTTTTTGAAAATTGATAATCGTATTAGAAATAACTAAATCAATAACTAGGTTATAATTTTTATCATATATGAGGTCATATTAAAGGTTTATGTTTCATTTAAAGATGGCCTCAAATACTTCATTTTTATTAGAAATGAATTCATATAAAATATAATGGTGTTACATTATACACCCATAATAATTAATTTCACCATATAAACATCCTAACATTTAGGGAAAACAATAAAATTATTATGATTCATTTGAACATTAGTTTTTCATGTGCATGCCTTAAATTTTTGAGTCCATTAATGAAATTTACCATGGTGTGTAGTCATGTTCTATAAAACATTTTTTTGTAGACCGATGAACTCTACATGATATTATTCATAAGAAATATCATTTCCCAAAAGTAAATAAATTTTTATAATATGTGAAGGATCTTGTACATAGATCCTCAAAAGTGAAACATGTAACAAATACTTACCATGAGAGGGACTTAATGGAGGAACTAAGAAATAAGCTAACATAACTAATTATTCAAGAATATCAAAGGGGGAACATATATTGGGATAAAATTTCCCCTCATTTTGAATGAAATAACCTTATTACATTTATATATTAATTATAATTACTTCTCAACAACTTGAAATTCCATATCTCATTAAATATTTTCATTATAATCATTATATCAACTTTGAGATTTGTTGATGTGTTGTAGAGTGGTTCAAACTATTTGTTCCATTTACTCACCACCTAAAGAACCCAATTAAATTTGTTCACTAACATAATCCCAATATATTATATTTCATAAAAAATTTAATAATGGGATTGATAATGTGTCATCTGAATTCTTGTGCGAAAGATACTATTATATGAAAATTCAATAATATTAAGGTGTTGATCCCAACAACCATTAAAATATAAAAAAATGATGATATAATATCCCCATTGTTTTTTATGGTTATCTCATACTAACCTTTTATATGAGAAAGATATGAAGATATGAAAAATAACATAATGTATAGAAATCTTTAGATACTTCCTTATACCACTAAGGTAAAGAACTAATCTCAATCTTATAGAATAAAATATTGTACTCTATGAAACCCTATCAATAATTTAATATATATCGAGGAAATATTACCAATGTAGAGATATTAATTTAGATTAATGAAATCTGACAAATTTATATGTAAATTTTCTGTAACACAAATATAATATACCCTATACATTTGTTGGGGTTCCTATGTCCAATCCCATGTTGACTTTATCAAATTTCAATTAAGTTATGTATAATTTTTGTAAAATAAATATAATATTCTTCTAATCATCCTTATTTTTTGTATATAGAAAATGGTGATATATACATTGCAACAACAATGTTCTGTTTATCCCATAGGAAATTTTATTCAAGGGACCAGTATATCATCTTTCCTACATGATGAATAGATAATGATGATCTATGAGCATCATCTGACAACTCCATCATCATTTATAGAATAATTTGGACATATATTATGTTCAAAAACAATATCAGTCCATCGAAATCATGTTTGAACTCATAAAAAATTACAATTTTGTTGTATTACTTTAAATCATTCCTTAGTAGTTCATCAATCATCATATGGATATATATATAATGAATCACTAACGAAATATAATATTTATCCATTTTCTTCTAGACATTAGGGTATATCCATTGAAAATACACTAATATTTGATCATTTCTGGTCCTCATTGAAGGAATGGTAGTAATATATTTTGATTCTAATGAATCAGAAACCATATTTTTATTCTTAGGGTGGAAATTTATTCAGGAAGCCTAATTTTAAATTAATACCAACCATGTTCTTTGAAATAGATTCTGATCATTCCAGGTGAATAAATATTTTTATAATTCATGAGAAGTAGATATACCACATAGTTCCAATAAAAGATAATATCTTTATATCTTTAAAGAAAAACATTACAACCATTGACTCTAAGTCATGAATTAGGTGATATTTCTTCTTGATAATTAAATATAATATTAGAATAAGTATCACCATGTCATTATATGTATGAATGCATCATAGTCCCGAATTTTAAGTGTGAAAAAAAATCATCACTTTTTAGGGTAATATGGGTAAAAATGTATTGACCACCGTTTTATCAACACTATAAAATCTCCATAACATTCATCTATCTATAGAAACATTGATCCCATACATGAAAACATGGATAGCATTATAATAACTATCATAAATATCACACAATCCATTGGTTGAATCCATACAATGAAATAAATCTATAGATATTGATTACCAACATTGGTCTGGTCGGCTATTTTTTAACATTTATCATTGATTGATATACTAATATACCCTTGATTATTATCATATGTCCCATGTATAATATATTATATGAAAATAATTCACACATACTAAATTTGGCACAAATTTTTTCTTTCCTCAGCATCTCCACCAAAACATCACAGGATATTAATGATCCTCTATAATTTTAGAGTATATAGTAATACTAAATATATAATTACTACCCAAAAATTGATCAATGAATTATTTAGGGAATATTATTGTTAAATCCCCAAAATGGATGGGGATAAATAGTATGTCACAATGGAATAACTATTTATTAATCGTGTTTATGACCTGTATTGAAATATTTCATAGGTATGTATTCAGATTTGAACATTAATTAATATTATCTAGAAGATGTTCAATATTAAAGAGGCATTTAGTTCCTTAAAATTTATCAAACATATCATTAATATATTGTAAACAATACATATTCATGATTTTCATCTTGTTATGTTCTTGATAATCAATGTATTATCACATTGATTCAACATTTTTATTAATAAAATTAATAGATAAAATACATGGTGAATAAATTTCTCTAATTAATCCATTTTTAATTTTATATGGTAGTTTCTTCATTAATTCATAAAATTCAATCATGAAAAATTGATATGGAGTATATGGAGTATTTATTTCACATGGTAGGTATTATATTGAAAATTCAACATCAAGATATAGAATAATAATAATAATAATAATAACTTATATAAGGAAACCATCAAACTCCTTTAAAATAATAATATAATTAATTATGGGCTCTTCTACATTGGTTAGTGGTAATTACCCTCTAAAAATAGAAATGTAAACCACATAATCTATGTAATTTACCTAGGAATATTACATTCATCCATAAATAAATAAATGGTCCCATGTTCATTAGGAATTTGTAATGTGACTCCCCTTACCTGGTAATTGATACATGATATTTATACTGATAGAAAATATATATCATAAATCACCCAAAATTCATCTAATGGGTGAATCAAAAGATTTTAATAATGAAAATTCCCACAAAAATAAATCAGAGAAGAAGAAAAGATATGGGTTGTGATCACCATTCCATTATGATCCTTCTACACAAATTCATCATAATATAATTTAGGTGTAAATATCCTACCCATAAAAAATATCGTGATATACTATAGTTGGTATAACATGAAAAAATAATTCCTTAATCATTATTGTGTGGTTGTAATGTGTAATTTTTCTACTTAATTATTAAAACCAACACTAAGAATAGTGATCACATGATATTTAATTTTTTTGGGATTATGAGTTTATTGATTCTGTAATTACACAAACTTTAGTATCCCAGAGCTACTGTCAACATTATTTCATTAGTATATGATAAAAAGGATCTTATCTGAAATAATTGAATAAGTTATTAGTCTTGAAGAGCAACTTTTATATATATATATGTCTGTGTGTGTGTGTGTGTGATTCTTATATTACATCGGAAATATAAAATACATGATAAAAATTCTTTGATCCTATAAATTATTCATAATGTCCTTCTTCATTAAAATGGGAATTGAAAACAAATAAACGGTGGAATAGATACATAGTATATGTTTCATGAAACAGAATAAATCATGAATCAATAATTAATATTCTATATGAAAAGGAATATAACTAAAAATAAATGTCATTTACTCAATTATTTTAGTACAAATTTAACCGATAAATAATATCTAATGTAATAACATCAAAGATAATAACAATAAAAAATCATGAAGATGTAAATTCAAACTATTGAATATCAAGATCACAAAAATCCTAATATATTTATATTTTCAAGATATTGTGACAATAATTTTTATACTATGGGAATCCATACACCCATAAAACCATTTTAATAAGGCTTTTTTTTTCTATTTCACCTCATGATTACTATAAATTCCTCAAGGGGATCACTATAATGGTGCCCCACCAATCACTACATTTAAAAATTTATTACATATATTAATGTAGGATAAATTTATTCCTTAAATAATAATCCATTTCAAAAAATATTTTTATTGATTAACCATTATGGATTTATCATGGTTTTATCCTAAAAATTATAAAAAACTATTTGTATAAATGATATACAGTTTAAAAAATAAGTATATACATAAAACAAATTTTTTTTATATTTAATATAAATATAATGTAAATTAAAAAATTACTAAATCAAGGTGAATATTTATGGAGAAAGTTATATAACAAAATTTTAATCAATTTATGGTAGATATCAATTTGATATGTAGATTTTAGTGTTAAATTGCTTCCTCTAAAGAATTCAAGAAAATGGTACATTCAAAAAAATACTTCATTTATGATTATTTAATTGTATAACAATATAAAACATATACTTATTCCTTTAAAACTGTGACAAAATTGTATGGATATTATAAAATTGACTTAATTATTCATAAGACTAATAAAATTATACTTTTATAAAAAAAAATTAAATAAAAGTTGATATTGAAGAAAAATATACCCCATAAAAAAGGGAAGTAAAAAATATATTTATTTTAAAAATATTATTGCTCAACTCAAGATAAAAATAGGGGAATAGTTGGAAAAAAATTCATAAAAATTTTGAAGTTAATAAAATATATGGAGATTATGAAATATATATAATATGATTACTTCAATGAATATACAACTTATCCCAAATATTATATTACATAATAAATTCTTACCACCCTTGTTTCATTTATATTTCAACACCTTGAAAGAGTGAAAATGAATTGAAATTATATTATCCTGATTATTTTTTTATGCATGTGAAATTACAATGTGGGTAAATATATACACCACATAAAAGTAAATAGTCCCATAATACCAAATATGACTTAATGAATTGAAAATTGAGACTAAATTCATTAACAATGATTTGAGTCATAAAATATGTTATTCGTCATTCTAAATAACAAACATATGTTAATTTTTTCTTAAAAACATTTTCAATTTTATTAATTATTTTATCTTAATTGTTAACATGTAAAATTTAATTACATAACCAATTACTTTTTTTATGTTTTGATGATATTTTGTTCATATGTATAAAATGTCTTTGGCATGTCAAATATCGTAAAATTGGTATTTATTAAATAATCCCTATATTAATAATTGAATAATTATTATTTTTCTAATAATTTTTTCTTTTTAAAATTAATCAATAATTATGGATTTGAAAATGAACTACATTACAATCAATTACATTATAGGGAATACGTACGCATGAAATACATTTCGATTTTTTAATGAACATGAAACAAAGAATGTAAGTCTTATTTTATCATAAAATAATGAGGAATACCATTAGTAATTTATTAATTTAATTAAATAAACTACTATATAGATTCCATCTGATACAGTCGTGAAATATTAATCACATCACTTTGTTGTGGTGGCTTTTTAAAAATATGCACGAAAAACATTTTGATTTTTCAATAAAAGAAAATGTGTGAAAGTATGAGATTTATTAATTTTATATAACTTTAAATATTTCATTAATATCATATATATAAATTAAATTAATTATTATAACCAATTTGAGTGTCTACTATGGAAATAAAATTACATTGGTTCACAAGGTGGTATTTCTCCATACAGAAGAATGATTGTTTTATTTATAATTTGACTATAGAGGATGTGAGTGAAAGTTATGAAATTAAATTAATAACATATTCATATATTTTTAAATTTTTTATAATATCATTATGGTTGAATGATTTTTTAAAAATATGGAATAAGAAATAATATTAAAAGGCATATACTAAAGATATATATCTTTATTGGTCAACCCCTTTAGATGTAAACTCAAAGCCATCCTATAATGATTTGATGGTCAAAAGGGATAATAGGTAATTGGGATGGATTTAAGAAAGTTATTTTGTTTTAACTGGATGAAAAAATGATTCATTTAGTGTGTATAAGATATTATATGGTTCTTCCTTTTATATGTGGGGGAGAGGACACACATGTAATTTAAAAATAATAATAAAATTGGATAATGTCTTAATCATGAAAAATGTGTCCAAAATGAAAAACTGAAATATATTGGAGGTTATAGGGTCTAAATAGGGCTATAATATATAAATTATGTTTGTTTTTAATCCATTACAACCATTATCTCATTAGTTTAACCCTCGATTAACATTTTTTAAAATTAATAATTCTAAATGATTTTCACAGATGTTACTACAAATTATGGGAAAAAGAAAATGTGGATATTTTTAACTAAAATTATGTTTGTTTATTAAAAACATTGATTCCAATTTATGAAATTAAATTCAGTGAATTTTTATAATTAAATTTAAATTTTTTATAAACAACTTTAAGAAATAATAGTTTGCATAAACATTTATTCTTACTTATAAAAAATGTTTTAACACTTCATTCATGATAAATATTCATTTAAATTAAAATAATTAGTTTATTAATAATATTACTGAAAACATTTCTTTAAAATAATTTTGATAGAAAATGAATATTTGATAATTATTGAAATTAAAATACATATTTCAATAAAAATATGTATTTTTCTCTATTCATCGAATAGTTAATATTTGTAAAAATTGTCTAGGAAATTTTCCCTTAGATAATTTCTACAAGCTAAATTAAAAAGTTATATTCATTTTTTGAAATTAATTTAATATAATCTTTAACTAATTTTATGTAAAATCTTATAATTCATGAAAATTCAATTTGGATATAAGTAATATTTTTTCTTTTTGACTAAAAAGTTACCAATTATTCTTATATCTGTATACATTATTGTTATAAAATATTAAAAAGTCATGAGAATTATATAATATAACATTTCCTTGGTTTTCACAGATATCAATATTCCTCATTAACCCTCAAATTCAATCATTGGTTATCATAATTTCCATACACTTTAAATTTAAAATAATAGAGTATTCTAGGGGAATTATTTGGAGATTTCCATCCATTCATATCATTAGATATTATCTTCAAATAATATTAACATTTTATTTTTTTTGAAGGACTTCTATTATTTATTTAAATCATTTGTTAATCAACTTAAAAAAACATCCACCATTTTTTTTCCATAATTCATCCATAATTGAAGACTCATGTTATTCCTTCTAACAATTTTATTTTTAGAATTCCCCTTTTTATATATATTCCTTTTCATATTAGAATATTGAAATTTCAGTGTTAATTGACATAAATTTGTAAATTGGTGGGAAAATAATTCATTTCTTCATAAATACTGTATTGTGTTATGGATAACTACATGAATTTACTTGTTTCTAAGACACGAATGAATTGATCAATATCGGTTTTATGTTTATTTATTATACCATAAGCGTACTATGGTGGCCTTGTAAAAATTTTACACATATGTACTAATGGATTTAATGAACTTAAACATTATTTCACAGAATTATTTCTTATTTATTGTATGATGAATATGAAAACGTAAATATTAAATAACTACCTACTAAACATTTCCCGCTACATAAATTAAATTTATTCATGTTACATCTTGTGTCTAATAGAAGTCCACCATTGACCCACTTCAACATACACATGAAAAATGAACAGATTAATTTTTTCATTATTTGAACAATTGAAAACATATAATATATTTTCAGTGGTTTGATCAATTTATTATAAATTATTAGATTGGTGGACCCACTAAATGAAGGTGAATTTTTCCTCATGAAGGACTGAATGTACCCTATTCCATTTTTTTCATTTGGAATATCATCATGATCTATGGATTGAGAATGATGCTTAATCCAAGGAAACATTATTTCAATCAATCATCCATAATACTCAATTTCATAAGAGAACAGTTTTTTCATTAAAACTCACTTTCAAAATTAACATGGTTCCATCTGGTTCCATCCATAGACTATTTATAAATAATAATCATATATAAATTCATATAATAAGGAAATGTAATTCATAGGATGTAAAAATAATGACATATTATTCTTAGTGTATGGCACAATATGTTTAACACTACTCATAAATGGTTACCATTTTATCAAATATATTATAATGGCTAATAATTAAAATGTGAAATAACCCAATAATATCCCCTATTGGTGTCTATATATGGTTGAGGTCATAGGTCCACACATTAGGTAATAATATGTATAATGTTAATACAAAATACTCCATTCTAGAGTTGTTACCCAAAGGTACCCATGTACCACAATCATATCCTCTTTTAATTATCTATATAGGGATGTATATTCATGGAAAACTAGTCATTTCACTTCCTTACCTAATTATGTTCTCTCATACAAGATGATAACTTAGTTTTTTTATTCATAATATCTAAAAATAACTATACCCACATCAGATACCATCTGAGAATAACCAAGAATAATATACATAAATATTACGAATTTTTATATTAATATAAAAATCATTTTACAACATTACAAAGGATCAAGTCTCGGAAGACCGATTAGTTTAGTATTCTTAGAAACACTAGATATATTCATAAGTCTTGCATTACATCATAAGGTAAAAAAACTACAACAACATCTTGTCTTCATATCCCCTCACACTATCCCTATAGGTAATTCATAAATTACTTCTTCACATCCTGGGAAATATAAAACATTGAAAGGGGTGAGCTCAGATGCTTAGTAAGGATAACAATATTGCAAAA
Source organism: Viscum album (assembly GCA_963277665.1). Classification (NCBI taxonomy): domain Eukaryota; kingdom Viridiplantae; phylum Streptophyta; class Magnoliopsida; order Santalales; family Viscaceae; genus Viscum; species Viscum album. Next base: position 1,329,546,422 of record OY728130.1, read on the forward strand.
GCTTTCATAGATAAGCATAAACACTTGTGGCAATTTATAACTAAAACAAAAGCCATTTAAACTTGAACCTCAGTATAATATAGAAAAGATAAAATGAAATAATGCCATTTACATATTCACATGGATATTCTACTAGTTTAACAATCACATGGAATATCAATAAAAACGTTCATAATGATGGAATGCATAATGTCATACTATCATAACCACATAGCCAAGGCCTCATGCCAAGACTACAAATAAGATTTTCCCAAGGCCTTGTGCCAAGACACTAGTTTGTCTAATGAGACCTACCGATCCATCGAGGAGCTATAGCGGGCTCCACCCGTTACTTACTAAGTCCAATTCATTCCTCATATGAAATGATTGAAACATAACATAATCATTAATTTTAAAACTAGCATAAGAAATGTCAATACTTTAACCACAAAGCATGAATGATATAAAAATAGTACATCCACAGTCAAACATAACTCATTAGATACAATATGGAATATTGTATTATATCAGATTAACTTCAATCGAGAATAATGAATGATATTGACATAGATTAAAATAATCATCAAACTATTGAGAGATATATCCCCCTTTTTCATGAAAATATTTAAAAGTCACACTATTTTTCAAGAAGCCATTTAAAAATAGATTTTTGAATCAAAGTGTCCATTACCACTTTGAAACTTTTAAAAGAAATTTTGATTTGAAAACTTTAATTTCCATATAAATAAATCCTTAAAACCATTTTTAAAATATGGACATTAATGAGAAATAATTATAATAATAACTCTTTAAAACATTTAGAAAAGGTATTTTAGTTAGAGTTTCTAACCAAAAGAGAGACACATGAATACAAATAATTGAAGTAATCTATAATTTGTAAAATCATGAGAATAAAGGGATTAATGATATACTATGTCAATGTACATTATATATACCACATAAAAGTGATTTGGTGTATAACAACCATGAAGTCTCAATGGAATGTAAATTGTGATGAAATCTCTCAAAAAGGCAGTATCCTTAGGTTAAAGATAAATCAATGACATAATTATGTGTGGGAAATATAAATACACTAAATATGGTTGGATATTCATTGTAAAACAATCAAAGGAAATTCACACATATTCTTGTAAAAACAACACCAATTAATTGGATGTTTATCTCAACAAATCGAGATTGAGTAAAAATTACTCTTATTAAGTTCATACCGATGACCTGATAATTTATCAATGGATTGATTATGTGTATCAAAAGTATATCTACATAAAGGGGAGCGGAATTTATGACATAATCAAATGAATAGATATTCTACACATAATCTTGGAGTAAAACAATCAATGAAGTTTGCGTAAAGCCGAATAAATGCAAATTGAAATTTCAAAGTCCCTTATCGATTAGCTAACTTGTGAACCATATGCCCATGAAGGAAGAATCATACACTGATGATTTAAATTACAATATATTAAATTATATTAAAAAATTAATACAATCATGTGCAGTACACATACACCAAATGCAATAAATAAGTGGTGAACAATGGAATTCTCATGAAATTAAGAGTGAGATAACAAACCCATTACATTGTACTTTTTCCTTGGTCGATGGTAGGTTAACCTCATGTATAATGGTGAAATAATTGTTATTGAATTATAAAAGAATCATTTACATTAATATGATATCATATATGATCTTTTAACATTTATTTGTTAATAATATCTTAGTATTATAGTCATTTCGGGTGTTAACTTACTCGTTTTAATTTATATTCTTTGTTACGTAAGCTGTTTTTTTATGTATAGGTTGTATCTTATTCATATCCATAATTATATCATGTCATTAAACATTATTTTTAAATCATAAAATGATAATTATACTTGAATGGATACGATGGAGAATGAATCGCACCGCTTTTGTGGAGACGGTAGTCCATACGTACGCACGAGCGACAATATCATTCTTTTGATGTTAAAATAGTATATAATTGGATGTTATATCTTATATACAGAATAATTATCATGTTATATTTATTATTTACATTATTTACACATCATTATTATACCCATCCAAATAATAATTTATTTAATGACAATTACACAACGACGTGGAGACGGTAAGCCGTACGTACGCACGTATGGTGACATGTCATTCAAAGGATAGATAAAATACTAAATATTGTTGTATCGTATTTATAATAATATTATATTATATAGGAGATACTGGATTCATTTTATTATAATGGGAATAACAAAGAAATAAGAAGTTGAAGAAGAAAATAATTTGAAAAATGGTGGTAAAAACATTACCTCATCTTCGGGTTCTTCATTTTGATTTGATCAAAATGGATCCTTAGGTTGTCTTTATGACTAAATTAATGCCTCTAGGATTAATTGATGGAATTTTAGAGGGTATTTGGACATATTTTGGCCGAGCCAAATGACTTTGAAGGTGTTAGGTAAGGAGAAGGGGGAGTTCCCTTTTATAAGAGGGGTGAGGGGCACCTTGGGAAAAGCTAGAAATATTATTTTATAATAAATTCAAATTCGAATTCTAATGGCTCCAAAGTGTATTATATAATTTTTATGGTGGGGATAGATCTAAAATCACTCAACCAGTATAATATAGGCAGGTTTGGGTCATTATATTAACATTATCTTTAAGTATTAACTCTAAGTTAATTAGTTTCACTTTTACAATGTCTCATTGTATTTTTATATTATATAGTTAATAAACTTACTTTATACATCCAAGAGACCCCCATGTGGTAAATTAATGATACAACTATCATTATATAAGTCTCTTTTCCGAACCATATATTTTTAAAAATTTTAATATCAATTAATAATATAATATTTTCTTTAAAAACTCTTTTATGTCAACTTTGACACTATTCAATAATTGATTTTTTTGAAACTCATAAAAGAATGATTAATTCGAAAAAAGTCAATTAAATAAATACTAATTTGTCATATTATACTATAAAATTATTTTAATTCAATAAAAGTCTCCAATTATATTTATTTTGGTATTTATAATATCATTTAATTTAATTTTTAACAATTATGGTAATTACTGCATCATCATTGTGTCATAAATAAATTAAAATATATAATGTCAAAAAATTATAAATAAACTATCATTATGTAGGAAATCATGTTAGCTTTCTAATGAATATTTATAATCGAATTTATATTATTTGTAACCATATATTAAAAATGTTTTAGTAAATAAACATTGATTTAACTCTTTTAACTCTTCTTTGAATTAAATAATAATAAATGTCCTAATCTAACCCAAGTGGACCTTAATGATAATATTTTATTCATAAGGTTGTTTATGGGCAAGATTAACTTGTCCAATATAATTATGAAATGTGTTAGGCTAATATTAATATCATTTTTATCCATAATTACCCTATTTACTTTTAACCGTGGTAAATAATAGTATAAAGTTACTATTCACCAAAAATTATTTTCATCTCAATGAACCACATTTTACTCCTTGATATTAACCATGTCTCTTGGATTTTCGAAATTCCACTCACAGAAGCGGTAAAATTATGTTTTATGAAAAATACAATTTTTTTAACTACCACTTAGTGGTTTCACTATTCATCAAAAAATGAAAGTTTCCTGAAAAATACCAAAAAATATGACTAAGAAATATTTGATATTATGAATTCAAAAATGATTTATATTTTACCAAATTCAGAACATATCAGTTTCATTAATTAATTTAAAAATTAATTCCCATCGTCAAAACAAAGTGTGTTTTTAAGAGATAATAACTATCAAAAGATTGACACTTTTTTATGTCTGGTTTAAATGTGAAATCTCATCCAATGACCAACATTGTGTTAAATGGTAAAAATATACTCTAAATATACATTAAAACCACTCAAATTAATAATTTATCACTATTAATTATGTCAATTAAAAAAGTTCTTTTTAAATAAAATTTAGTAATTTTCACTATTCATCAAAATTTGAATGTTATCCGAAAATTACCAAAATTTCACCCTAAGATAATTTAGATATCATAAATCTAATAATGAAGTCCATTTAGAAAGATAAAATTTATAAAATTTCAATATGTAGGTATTACTATTCATAACGGCTAGTTTGATTGGTTGTAGTGTGTTAGAATCTCGAAGTTGCGTACAATGCACGCCATTGCATTATTCAAAGCGAAACGTATCGTGGAAGATTGGGATGTTTCATTGTAAATTTTTTATGTCCCCATTCTAAAAAGTAAATTGATTTAGTCAAATTGAATATTAAAAAGTTTAAAATATTGGATTTAAAAAGGGTTCACTACTAAAAGATTGTAAAAGTGTTATACTGAAAATGAATTTGTTCTTACATTATGTCTAAGAAACTTATAATATGGATTATAAAATTATAATGATTATATAAAGTTTAAAATTTAGTTAATTTTATTCATAACCTCTTTTGAATGGCTTGTTTGATAAGTCATGGTGCGCTTGAACTCGGTGTTGCGAGTAGTGCAAGTTATTGAATTATTTTGAAGAAATAACACACTATGAAATCATGGGGTGTTACATTCTCCCCTCCTTCAAAAAATTGCGTCCTCGTAATTTGAAATTGTTCATATAAAATAAAAGGTTGAATATAGGAAATATCTTTGTGGAAAAACCCACATTGGAAATTGGGTTAATAATATTTAGTCTTAATAAGAGGAAAAGAGAAATGAAATGGTCACCACCAAATTATGATCTTTATTCGGAGAACATTGGGGGAAATTTGAGACATATAATTGGAGGAAAAAATTGAATATTTATAATTAGTGATTGAGGTCATCAATCACAAACAAATGTAAAATTGAGGGCCTTAAATTCATCAATCTATGATGATTTAAAATACCATCGGTTCAGCAAAACATATGTTATTAGGATAACACATTTTTTTGTTTAAATATCCCTTCACTAAAGTAGAATAAATAATTTCATTATTGAATAAGAGAAGAAGAAAATATATACTTGACAAGTAGAGTCTCATCCTTTAACTAAGTTCTAACACAAACTCATCTTTCACTCTAAAAGATAACAGAACTTAAAAATAATATTCTATTTTTCCTATTCGTATAGGGTTAAAAAATGAATTTATAATTCATCTAGAAGAACTATTAAAAACACTACATTATTCAATCCAGGACATCACGTGGGTCAGTGGAATGTGATACACCCTTGTCACCCTTCGGTTGTGGGTTCAAGTCTTGTGGCCTTGCCGGACACGACGGGTTGCCGCCCGACCTCCGGGTTGTCCTTTTATGAAAATCCAAAATAATCCAAACTAGAAATATCCAAAATACTTCAGTCCAAAATTTTTAAGGAAGGTAAACACAATTAAGATCCTTTTTACACGTAATAACATGTGAACACCTTCATCATGTATTCTTTTTAAAATATAGAAACATCCTGAATTACCATAAAACCTTATTGAATACATTCATGATCCCTTATTCCTTAAAGAATAATAGATATACTCCTTCAATCCAAAAATGTTGTAAACCCAAACAATGTTAGAATATACAAATAATTAATCAGTTTTAAGGTAGTCAAGAATATCAAATACAATTTATCCAAATCAATCATGTATTATTATAAAATCACTACCTCGGTATCAAAACCATATTATGGTTTATCTTTCTCTCGACCATATATTTTCCAAAAATTTAACCTCCTATTGAGTCGCTTTTCTTTGTTCCACAAAATCTCATGTCCTAAATGAAATAGTACAGCAGTACAATACTTATATACTCCATAATTATTATAACAAGTATATTTTTGATACAACACTCAAATGACATAATCAACATAAGAACTCTAATCATTCCTCTTCAACTGTGGTAGTATCATAACTGTATTATTATCCAATAGCATCATTTGTTGCATAGTCTGATGACTGGGACATAGGTCCGTGTAGTGTCCAAAATCCATGAAAAAGAACCATTGTACATTTGAAACCATTTTCTTACCCTTGCAGTCACGTACATTGTGCCCTTTTCCTCCACACTTATAACAAGCTTCCATTCCTTTCAGTCAAGTTCCAGGGTGATTCTTCCCACAGTTTTTACATATAGGAAAATTCTTCTTTTCCCTTTTCCCTTTATCCATCATTCCATCTTCCATTCTTTTCTTCTCTTACTTCCCTTCAAAGCCATAGGACTCAGTAAACTCTTTACTTATCTTATCAACACATGATATTATATCTTTATATGATGATAATTCATGGGAGACTATTTCTCTTATAAATTCTAGCTTAAGATGATGAAAGATATGATCCTTCTTTCTCTTTGGATCATGTGCATTGCTGGAGTTCTCATTCCTTCTACTGGGTGCCATTTCTAAACAATGGAATACACTAGATTAGATTACGAATAACAATACCTAATCCAAAAACTTGTAAAACACATAACAGAAATTAAATTGTTTATGGATATAATCCAAAATCATAAAAATGTCTCCTTCTAGGAGTAATATATACTCATAAACCCTTCATAATGGGTTGTAATGAAAATGAGAATTATCCTAAGCATATCCCCAGGGAGTGTCATAACCAAGAGTGCAGCAAGGCCCATTGTCGTGCACTAGTTCCCGTTCGAGTTTATCTCAAAGCGGTGTTTTCAGGTTTTACCCCTAGGTACATCTATGCCAGAGCCGCCCTTACCTGCTCGTATCCAGACATAGATGTATTGCTCAAAAAACTCACAAAATCACTACAATACCAAAATTCTAGGATGTTCTTCTATACTAATCCTCAATGTTCATCTTAGTTCTATGTGCTGTAATCAGAGTTTATCTAAATCTGGCTTCCAAGGTTTACAATAAACCTCCTCTGATACCAACTGTAACGCCCCAACCTTAGATACCCAGAGTCGGTGCATTATTACATAACATTAGTATGATAAAAAAGGATCAATTCTCGAAAGACTGATTAGTTTAGTATTCTTGGAAACACTAGATATATTCATAAGTCTCACATTACATCAAAATGTAAAAAAATTACAAAAAGATCTTGTCTTCATACCCCCTCATACTATCCTTGCAGGTCATTCATAAATTACATCTTCACATCCTGGGAAATATAAAACATTGAAAGTGGTGAGCTCAGATGCTCATTAAGGATAACAATATTGCCGAAGCATTCATAGATAAGCATAAACACTTAAAGAAATTTAAAACTAAAACAAAATCCTTTTGAACTTGAACTTCAGGATAATATGGAAAAGATAAAATGAAATAATACCACTTACTTATTCACATGTATATTCTAATAGTCGAACTATAACATGCAATATCAATAACAACTTTCATAATGATAGAATGCATTATGCCAGACTATCATAACCACATAGCCAAGGCCTCATGCCAAGACTACAAATAAGATTTTTCCATGGCCTTGTTCCAAGACACTAGTTTGTCTCATGAGACCTACCAATGCATCGAGGAGCTATAGCGAGCTCCACCCGTCACTTACTAAGTCCAATGCATTTCTCATATGAAAGGATTGAAACATAACATAAACATTCATATTAAAACTAGCATACGAAATTTCAATACTTTAACCACAAACCATGAATGGTATAAAAATAGCACATCCACAGTCAAACATAACTCATTCGATACAATATGGAAGATTGTATTGTATCAGATTAACTTCAATAGATAATAATGAAGGATATTGACATAGATTAAAATAATCATAAAACTATTAAGAGAAATATCCCCCTTTTTCTTGAAAACGTTTAAAAGTCACACTATTTTTCAAGAAGCCATTTAAAAATAGATTTTTGAATCAAAGTGTCCCATACAACTTTGAAACTTTTAAAAGGAATTTTGATTTGAAAACATTAATGTCCATATAGATAAATCCTTAAAACCATTTTTAAAACATGGACATTAATGAGAAATATTTATAAGAATAAGTCTTTAAAACATTTAAAAATGGTATTTTAGTTAGAGTTTCTAACAAAAAGAGAGACACTTGAATACAAATAATTGAAGTAATAAAAAATTTGTAAAATCATGAGAATAAAGGGTTTCATGATATACTATGTCGAAGTACATTATATACACCACATAAAAGTGATTTGGGGTATAACAACAAAGAAGTCTCAATGGAATGTATATTGAGATGAAATCTCTCATAAAGGTCATATCCTTAGGTTAAAGATAAATCAACGACATAATTATGTGTGAAAATATATATACACTAAATAGGATTGGATATTCAATGTAAAACATTCAAATTGCATTCAGAAATATTCTAGTAAAAACAACACCATTGAATTGGATGTTTATCTCAACAAATCAAGATTGAGTAAAAATTACTCTTGTCAAGTTCATACTGATGACCTGATAATTTATCAATGGAGTGATTATGTGTATCAAAAGTATATCCACAGAAAGGGGAGTGGAATTTATGACATAATCAAATGAATAGAGATTATACACATAATCATGGAGTAAAATAATCAATGAAGTTTTCATAAAGCCAAATAAATGCAAATTGAAATTTCAAATTCACTTATCGATTAGCTAACTTATGAAATATACACCCATGAAAGAAGGATCATACAATGATGATGTAAATACCCATAAATTAAATTATATTACACAATGAATACAATCATGTGCAGTACACATACTCCACATGCAATAAATAAGTGGTGAACAATGGAATTCTCACGAAATTAAGAGTGAGATAAGAAACCCCTTACTTTGTACTTTTTCCTTGGTAGATGGTATTATAATATCCTGTATAATGGTGAAATAATTGTTTTTTAATTATACAAGAATCATTTACATTAATATGATATCATATATGATCTTTTAACATTGATTTGTTAATAATATCTTAGTATTATAGTCATTTCAGGTGTTAACTTACTCATTTTCCTTTATATTCTTTGTTACGTATGCCATTTTTGTTACAGATAGGTTGTATCTTATTCATATCCATAATTATATCAAGTCCTTAAACACTATATTTAAATCATCAAATGATAATTATACTTGAATGGATACGATGGAGAATGAATCTCATCGCTTTCGTGGAGACGGTAGTCCGTACATACGCACGAGCGACAATATCATTCTTATGATGTTAAAATAATATATAATTGGATGGTATATATTATATACAGAATAAATATAATGTTATATTTATTATTTACATTAATTAAAAATCTATATTATACCCATCCAAATAATAATTTATTGAATGACAATTACACCACGACGTGGAGACGGTAAGCCGTACGTACGCACGTATGGTGACATGTCATTCAAAGGATGGATAGAATACTGAATATGGTTGTACCATATTTATAATAATATTATATTATATTGGAGATACTGGAATCATTTTTTTAATGGGAATAATAAATAAAGAAGAAGTTGGAGAAGAGAAGAATTTGAAAAAGGGTGGTAAAAACATTACCTCTTCTTCTTGTTCTTCCTTTTGATTTGATCAAAAGGGCTCCTTAGAATGGCTTTCAAACTAAAGTAAGGCCTCTAGGATGAAGTGAGGGAAGTTGAGAAAGTATTTGGTCAGAGTTTGGATGATCCAAATGTCTATGAAGGTGTGAAGTATTGAGAAGGCGGGGTGCCCTTTTATAAGAGGGGTGAGGGGCACCTTTGGAAAAGCTAGAAATATTATTTTATAATAAATTCAAATTCGGATTTTAATGGATACAAAGTGGATTATTTAAAGTTTAAGGTGGGGATAGGTCGAAAAAGACATAACCAATAGAATATAGATAGGTTTGGTTCATTATATTGACCTTATCATTAAGTATTAACTCTTAGTTAATTAGTTTCACTTTTACAATGTCTCTTTCTATTTTTATATTATATGGTTAATAAACTTACTATAAACATCCAAGCGACCCCCAAGTGTTCCATTATGATACAAATATCATGATATAAGTCTCTTGGACAAACCATATATTTTTTTGAATTTAATATCAATTAATAATATAATATTTTCTTTAAAAACTCTTTTATGTCAACTTTGACACTATTCAATAATTGATTTTTGTGAAACTCATAACAGAATGATTACTTCGAACAAAGTCAATTAAATAAATACTAATATGTCATAGTAACCTAAAAATTAGTTTAATTCAGGAAAAGTATCCAATTATATTTATTTGTGTATTTATAATATCAATTATTTTATTATTTATCTATTATGGTAATTAGTGCATCATCATTGTGTCTTAAATAAATTACATTATTTAATGTAAAAAAATTATAAATAAAATATAATTATGTAGGAAATAGTTTTATATTTCTAATTAATGTTTTTAATCGAATTTATATTATGTGTAACCCTATATTAAAAATGATTTAGTAAATAAACATTGATTTTAACTCTTTTTACTCTTCTTTGAATTAGATAATAATAAATGTCCTAATCTAATCCAAGTGGACCGAAATGATAATATTTTATTCCTAAGGTTGTTTTTGGTCGAGATACACTTGTCCAATAGAACTAGGACATGTGTTATGGTAATATTAATATCATTTTTACCCTTAATTACCCTATTTACTTTTAACCGTGGTAAATAAAAGTAAACAGTTACTATTCACCAAAAATTATTTTCATCTCAATGAACAACATTTTACTCCTTTATATTAACCATGTCTCTCAGATTTTCGAAATTCCTCTCACAGAAGCGGTAAAATTATCTTTTTTGAAAAATTCAATTTTTTAACTACCACTTAGTGGTTTCACTATTCATCAAAAAATGAATGTTTCCTAAAAAAACCAAAAATTAGGCCTAAGCTATATTTGATATTATTAATTCAAAAATTATGTCTACTTTACCAAATTCAAAACATATCAGTTGCATTATTTAATTTAAAAATTAATTTTTTTCGTCAAAACAAATAGCGTGTTTTTAAGAGATAATAACTATCAAAAGATTGACACTTGTTTATGTCTGGTTTAAATGTGAAATCTCATCCAATGACCAAGATTTTACTAAATGATAAAAATATATTCTAAATATACTTTAAAATAACTCAAATTAATAATTTATCACTGTTAATTATTTCAATTAAAAAAGTTGTTATTAATTAAAATTTATTAATTTTCACTATTCATTAATATATGAAAGTTATCCGAAAAGTACCAAAATTTCACCCTAAGCTAATTTCAATATCATGAATCCAAAAATGAAGTCCATTTCGAAAGATAAAATTTATAAAATTTCAAAAAGTAGGTATTACTATTCATAACGGCTTGATTGATTGGTTGTGTGTGTTAGAATCTCGAAGTTGCGTAGAATGCATGCCATTGCATTATTCAAAGGGAAACGTACCGTGGAAGCTTGGGATGTTTCATTATAAATTTTTGATGTCCCCATTATAAAAAGTAAATTTATTTAGTTAAATTGAATATATAAAAGTTTAAAATATTGGATTTAAAAATGGTTCACTATTAAAAGTTTGTAAAATTGTAATAGTGAAAATTAATGTGTTCTTAAATTATGTCTAAGAAACTCATAATATGGATTCTAAAATTATAAGGATTATATAAAGTTGAAAATTTAGTTAATACTATTCATAACCTCTTTTGAACGGCTTGTTCGGTAAGTCATGGTGCGCTTGAACTCGGTGTTACGTGTAGTGCAATTTATTGAATTATTTTGAAAAATAACACACTATGACATCTTGGGGTGTTACAAGTATCTTTAGAATATTGAAAAATCATTAACCTATCTCATAACAATTTTATCATATAGTATGGTTCAATGAAATAATCGACATTGAAATTTTCTTCCTAAAACTCTTCATATAAATATGATAAATGGTGAGAACATATGTGAATTAAGGTTGAATAAGGGAGATATCAACCAATGATTATTTGATTGCATAACATGAGAATAAAGATAAGTTAATATGATATTAATGATTGAAAATTGGGTACATCAATTCCTGCATCCTCATTATGAAATTTGGCTATGATAATTTATAAAATAATAATAATAACATAATGGATGATAATGATCGATAAGATCATATAATAAAAATTAAAATGTATCATAGAATTTTTTTTGAAAAGTGTTTATAATCATAATATTATAAAACATTATTGAATTATATCACTCGGATATTCAACTCTTGTTGGGATTCAAGTAATCATCAGCATACCATCCCTTGTATTGTGATAACCTCCCATTTTTTCCAAATATGGTTTGGGATGAACACTTTTTTCCATTTGAGGTCATAAATGTTTAATATTACCCAAACCATTGGAGGTTTATAATGGACCCACCCATGATATAATAATAATATATTCATAGGTTTTCTAATAGTTTAGGAAAACATTTTTCATTTCCCCGAAGCTTAGCCGATGGAAAACGAATTGAATTTCATCAATAAGTTATCATTATAATATTTAACAATCTAATGAAATAATAATTATAAAATAATTGGATTATATCCCCCGTGATGTATAAGTAATATCAATGGAGTCTCTCATAAATGTAATTACATGTATAATTTTACTACCACATTTACTGCTGAATTTTCTCTTATCAATTTGAAATGAATATTTTAAAATATATATATATATATAGAATTATAGGGAAAATTATTCTACAAAATGTTTCATGGAAAATTATAATTTATCATTCAATTAAAATACGTGTGATGATGGTGGGAATGCCTGTTCACATATAAATATTAAATATAATGACATTGTTCACATATTCAGAAAAACGTATCATAGTGAGAAAAAAATTAGAATATTAAATTTAAATATTATTATATATTGTATAACATGTGAAACAATTACATTAATAATTAATTTATATTATTAAATAAGTTTTTCATGAAAATGTTGAGAAAATATGGTTTATACAGAATAATTTTTCAGATCGAATAGTCAAAACCATTGATTTTCCCTAAAAAAATATTTTCATAATATAATAACATATAGAGAGGGAAATGAATGGAAAACATATAATCTCTAGAAATAATATAAGGATAATGAAATAAATATTATTTATTAGATATATATAATACAATTTCATCGTCAAAAATTTATGAATAAACAATATCTATAAAAAATATGATTATAATAGAAACATTTATCTCATCGATATTGTTTGAGTCATAACCCCCATGAAGAAAATAAATTAAAATAAAAAATAAATATCGTGAATATAAATATATTAATTATATTATATATTATAGTGGATTTATATACGTCACATGAAAAAAAAATCAATATTTCCTATTTATCATGAAAATAATTGTGAGATGAAAAAACCCTTACCTCAAATATGACATTCTTCATATGCGCTCTAACATCATATATAATAAATTAAAAAATATAATAATATGTTACATGAATCATATAAATACAATGTATATAAAACAACTTTTAATTATAACATCTTATCAGATGTGAATTAATAATATTTCATTATCATCGTTATATTTGGCCTTAGTTACGTCACTTTTCATATACATTTAGATTTGGGGGTTATGGACCAGGATTATTCATATTTTTCCTTAATCAAAAAATTTTTAATCAGGATATAAATATAATATATTTTAATTTTATACTTATCATCAATGTTAAATAAAAGGAATAGAGAGAGAAATGGATTATACTGTTAATAGTGATGATAGTCTATACGTACACTTGATCGTTGTTATAATTTTATAACCGAAATTAAGGGAAAACATTAAATAATTACAATTAAATAATCATAATTATATCAAAAATATAATATGTATATATTTCATAAAATATATGTAGTAGGGTATCCCCATTTATATTAAAGAAAATAAATCCCTTTTTTGTGTAGAAGGAACGCATTTCATATCCATGAAGGGCGTAGGGGAATTAAAGCCTAACACATATAGAACATAGGGTCTAATTTATATTTACCTAACATTATTAAACTATATTTCTAGATATATGACCCTATTTCCTATTTCCTAACATGATATCTTTTTTTTACCACCAAATTCATTTCATCATTACCTAATCTACAAGATTTCTCTACTATTTGTCCACAGTGCCCTCGTCACCCATCGGGATGGTAGTCACTCCATTGAATCCTTTTTATTTCCCCATTATCAATCACATTTGTGAAACCCTCCAAATTTCTATGATTCTTGGCTACCACTCCTCCTACGATTCTACCCCCATTATCAATGGGAGTTGACATTAACCATGTGTGTTAACATGGTGATTGTAGTACAAATGTATACACGGGATATAATTTCATTTATCATTTCATGTTAATAAGGTGGAAAATTAATGTGTCAAAAAAATATAAGCTCATTGTTGATACGAGATTCATTACATTAAGATGAATATAATAGATTTATAAGAAGTATAGTAATAAATAATATTTTTAATAGTACCATGCGATGATTACTACTTATTAGATAGAATTGGTATAGCTTCTGTCTTATTCAATCTTATGATGCTATATGAAAAATAAAATTAGATCATTAATGAATTGAAATAAAATATAATGGGATTTGGTTATATCATGATTGACATAATGGGATCACATTTAATGAATATAAGATAATAAGAGGTGTCTACTTTTATGTGAGGAGAGTGACACCCATGTAATTTCATAATGATTAAAAAAATATAAAGTTACATTTTTGTTGAAGTGGAAAAAATGGAAAATAATTCAAATCTAATATATGAAAAAGGATTACATATTTTCTTCCAATGATAATTTGATATGATTAATTTGAATTTTATAATAATATCTATATTTATCCAAAGGATAAACTTTTTTTAACCTTATCTAGAAATTTTTTTTTTACTAATTTTACTTTTTGTTATGAATAAAAAAGAAAGTGGATCCATTAAAAAATATTAAAATGATGATAAAAAAATAGAGAATCCTTTTTATCAATTTTAGTTTCAATAAATGAATTATATTGACCATTAAATAAACTTGGGAAACATAATGAAAAACATTATTATTAAAATGCATTATCAATCAAAAATATGAGAATACATTCATTCCCAAACTATTAAAAATAATTAAATAAAGTATTAACTTTTGGATTTAATATATATTCCATAATTTTCATTTGTATAAATTAACATTAAGTATCTATAAAATTTAGTATTATGAAAACACATTTCTCATAGACCAATTAGTTCTATTTTGGAAGATAAATTTTTTATCTTCAAATGATTTTATATTTATTTATAACCATTAAATAAATTTATTGTGAAATATTTGTTATTAATTATTAAAAATATCAATTAAAATAATTTTTATATAGTGATAAATATATAAAAATACATGATATGTAATAGGTATATGTCATAAAAAATTAGTATTTTATTCATGAATTGAATTTATTAATATGTATTTCTTTGTTCTTATTAATTATTAAATAAATTTTAAAAATGGAATATATATATATATATGTATATCATATTGTTGTCAATCCAATTTAAACCCATCCATATAATTTATAGGCTATAAATATTATTTTCTATCATGGTTCATTTAGATATGAATTTGTGGGTAAAGTATGCTATAAAATAAATAAAATTTATCTTATAAGAATATATATATTGTATTGGTTTTTTTGAAATATAATATATCTCGTTAAACACAATATTAAATAATTTTTGTGACAGATGATCTTTAATAATAACCTAAAATGGTCACTAATTGAAACATAGGTTCATATAGCTCCATAAATTGTTCTTTCGAATTTTTGTCTAATAAATTACTAAATGGTAAGATAAAACATATTAATAGAAACACATTGTCATTTATACCTCTTTACATCCTTTATCTATTTCATCTCAATGATATTTGATTTATTCTTCTTAATTGTATTTGGAAACTATTTTCAATAACTCCTCAGAAGAGTTAGAACTCATTATTCATCATTGGGAGTTCCCATTTGTTATTTTCACTAAATGACACAATAAAACTTATATTAATAAAAATTATCATCTTCACATTATTAATGGTTGTTTTCCTATTTTATATATCTTCTTCCACAATCACCTAAATTTCTAATATGTATGAGTGGATTCTTTTAAGGTTATTTTATTGCTCCAATTATAATTATTATTCTTAAATTGAATATAGAGGGATGTTTCTCACCACAAACCATATAACACCATCATAGAATAGACAAGGTGGGTTTCCATGTAGCATCATGAACAACTTTTTGATCTTAAGGAATATTCATATAATACCCTTATTTTATACAGCATCATATCTAATAATTTACAAAATTATCTTAAGAAGATATCAAATATAGTCATGTATACTTATTCATATAATTCTAACTCATTTTTAATAGAAATAAAGAATAATTTTTAATATAAAAACGCATAGATAGATCAACCCCTTCTTACATAAAATTAACCAATAAATCATCACTATAAATATACATAGATATATAGAGATATGAAAAAATTATTTTATTTTTTTAATACTCATCTTTTTTCGATATTCTTGAAATCTAGACGTTATGTCATTTGTTAAGTCTCGAATATATTTCAGGACATCAATATCGACTTCTCTAAAACATTTAGGAACCTAAAATTAATATTATTGAGACTGTGATGGAAAAAAACTCATGGTTTAATGTTTATTCATATATACAATTCGTAACTCTCAATATGTATATTTTCATAAATAGGGACCACATGAAGTATTATTTTACACTTCTATCATCCTTAATCTCATCATTATTTTCAAAAAATATGGTCGAATCATTGATTCTATATGAATCATGTTGTTTCTAACTAAAAATTAGATCTTTAACATATATATCTTATATCCTTAAAATTATATACATCTAGAAAATAAATTTATCATGTTACTGTGATCATCCATTTACATGGAGAAATTTAAAATTTATCACGATTTCAGTAGCTTGAATCAAACACCATAAAGCGTATTTGTGATGTTCATATCCAAGAAGAAAAAATTATCTTTTTCCACAATTAATTTCTTCTTTGTAAATTATAAATCCTTAAAACATGATTTTATTTTATAAAATAGATATTTAAAATTCTATTTTTATTTATTTATTTCCCTTGTTTTTTAATGTATTATTTTTGAAAAGTCATGTTTTTTAGATTTTTATTATCAGTTGAATAAGAGTTATATTAAAAATTTTAAGTAACACCATCTTTCCATTTTAAATTTAGAGCACAATTTGTTACCTTAAATTCAGTGGAAATACAATGCCTTCTAGTAACACTATTTTCATTTCATGCTTTTTCCACTAATTGGGTATCTAAATTCGTATAATGATATTGATTTCGAAAGTATTATAATGATCACAATAACATATAATTTGAAATAATGTATTATGATATTCCAATGTTTTAATATCACTGGTTCAATTCATTAGGTTCAGTGATTCATGTATATATACTCTTTGATCCAAAGCATTATTCATTGAGAAAAAACCATATTATTAGTGTCATATCTATTATTACATATCTAGCCCTAAAATATCCATACTTCATGAAATGATATCCGATATATTTTTAAGAAACTCTATTCATTTTCAATCATTTTCTTGGTATTTGTCTTTATTATTTCCTTAGTAATAAAAAATGAAATAGAATACCTCCCCCAATATCATGGGTTTTCAACTATAATTTATGAACCTTTTAACTTGTTTGTGGAAACAACCCTTCATTTTATTCACATTATGAAAAAAAATCACACTTTGAAACTATTTTATATATTACTAAAACTCTATAACAAACTAAAGGAATGTTCTTCCAAAAATATTATCTCATTCAATCATCATATTTGTATTTGTGTTGCCCATATGAATCTATCAAATTTAGTATTACTGGTTAGATAACACTCAGTTACCATTTTCACAATACATGGAATGTATATTCTCTAATAACCTTTAAGATGTACCCATCACTAGAGTACATTTAATGTCTATTACCCATCAACTCTAACTAGCGATTTAAATGAAAATTGATAAAAACTGCATTTATTCCAATTGTAAAATCAAAAAATATTGAAACATCTCAAAAATTGGGGTTTTAATATCTACACACCATGGAACATAAAAATAATTCCAATTCAAATAATTTTTTCAATGAAGTAAAGGTTTATCCAGACGCATTATTATCATCATCTAAAAATATTTTGACTTTTATCAACATCAACATGTCTATTTGATTATAAGTATCAATATTTTTTTCAAATCATAGAATTATTATATCTTCCATTTAATTGAATGTGTATCCACACATAGCTTATAGTCCTTTATAAACTCTAAAAGAAATAAAACTATAAGTAATCATAATGATACACACCGTAAACATAAGATTACAAATCATAAAAAAATGTGACTACATTTCTTTTTTTTTCATGGCTTTATAATTATTACTTCTTTTATACTTTTAAAATCATTACTCTTGTAAAATTATTATTTTTACATGAGAATGGATTATATTTATATGGTTATTTGACAAAAACCTTTATCCAATAAGATTTATTTAATCATATACTCATTGACTTATGAAAATTGATATTTTAATTGAGTATAATGTTTTATATAGAATTGAATTATGAAAATATATAGTTTTGAATTTTGGGATCAAGATGGAGAAAATAAAAAATAACACATGATGACCTAAAATTTAATTTTTCACAATAGTATTTATCTTGTTAATTCATTTTTCCTTGTGGAAAAATTTAGAAATTAAGGATTTTAGTTCCCAAGTATGAACATTTCATTATATAAATAGGTATAAACCAAATCAGCTATGCCGATAATAGAACAAAATTAATCTTTTTAAATATAAACAGGTATAAAGGAAATAATGGTGGTCCCCTTAAGTTAATTAATATAATAAAATTTTAAAAAAGTTATTTTTAGACAATCATTAATTATAAAATGAATTATAATGTTTAGTTTTCATATTTTATTTAAGTCACAAAACATATAATATATTATTCTTCGTTACTATATAACAAGTAGATTTTTTATCAATCAATATCACTTTTACATCATTCATGGGTAATTTACCAATGTTTGGTAATAAAATACATTGATGGTTTAACCCAAGGTATTCCTAGATCCCCTTACATAGCCAATAAATATTATCTTGCAGTGGAGGTTAGAATTTTTGTTATATTATTAGTATATTAGTGTATAAAATATGTTATCACCAACATTAACCATGTTAGAGTTTCATGAATAACTGACATTATAAATATAGATATCACAGAAAAACATGTATTATGGTCGGTACCATACTAAAGGATGAGGATATATATATGTTATTTGATAATCACAATTGGTGGGTAATTACTGAATCTATGTAGCTGCATGATACTATACGAACCCATGTTTTTTACTATCATTAATAAAATATATGGGATTATTTTATAGTAATGGTTGTAAATTAATTAAGATATAATATAAAAATTACTATATTAAAATACTCCAACGAAATGGGGGTGTTTAAAATTTCATGGGAAGACCCCACATATCTTTAGGAAAATTTATGTATTCTGGATTATGTTTCAATTTGGAACTGATCATTGATAGAAAAGTGATATACACATGGGGGAAATTTTGAGGTAGGTTAGCCACTGGTCCGAGTGAGTTATTTGAAGAGTCAATCATATGGACATGATATGGAATGATTGTAACTAGACCCTATAGTATAATGTATTAGTGGGATTAGTAATATATGTTATTCAGGGTAGGGTATAATAGAATGAAGGTGGTGGATTTCCATTTAGAAAAGGAAAAGACAAACTAATTAAATACTAAATTCAACTTCCTTGAAGTTGGAGGATAATTAAACCCTTTGAATAATTAAATGTGATAAAAAATCATTTTTGATAGGAATAGGATATAATTATGATTTTAAAAATGGAAGAGTAATAGGAATAGTGATTCAATGAATAAATGTTTAATATTATTTATTGATTTAAAATATTTTTAAATTAATTAAAAATCTATTCATATATAAATAAATAGAAATATAGTACTACCTAAATGATGTTATAGAATTTATATAACAGCTTATGAAAATCCCCTACACCTACCTCATAAATTGATTCATGGTTTACTATATTTATCCCTTTTATTTAATGGTATCTATATTGAAAAACCCTTTTTTTCTTTCATTATAATAAGGAATCATAATTATAATTGATAATATATTTCGAAAATTTATTATAAGAAAACTAAAATAGAATAGTACCCTTCTACTTTATGGTTATGAAAAAGAAAACATGTGCCCATTATATTAAATATTTTGAGTATAAAAATGGAAGAAAAGGGATAAACAGACAATTTCATAGAAGTAATCATGTTCTAGTGTAGTCTCAATTATATTTTAAGAATATGAATAAAAACAAAGGGATAATGATAAGAAGGATGAGATTGAGAATGTAACACCTTGACCCCAGAATCTCGTTATTGAAACATTATCTTATTACAGTATCATGATTACAAGGAATCAAATCTTGAAGGATAGATCATATTTATAGTCATGGAAATCTATATTACATAAATGATACCCATAATATTTTGGTAAATTTGAAATAAAAACACAATACATAATAAAAATAAATAAATAAAACCACTGAAATCTTAATCAATAGATTTCTCTTCATAACCTAGGGATAGGAAACCTAATAAAGGTGATCTCAAATGAGAATTAAGGTTATGTAAAGGGGAATAAACAAAGAATTGTTAAGAATAAATGAAAATTAAATTGTTAATAACTAAGAAAAAAATCCATTAAAAACATGATAAGGAAAAATAAATATGAAAATGTATGAACCTGAAATGCAATAAATTTTATTAATGATATAAAAAGTTAACATATCTATGTATATAATAATGTAAAATCTCATGGATTAATAATAACTAAAACTAAATGTGGGAAATTCTTAATTATTAAATGGTATGTTTCCTAGGTACCTAAAAGTAGTACTATCATCAATTGTCACAAAATATAGTTTTTATGTGAAATCTATTATTAGGAAGCTAGCCAATTATTTTATCTCTTGATTTATTGATGCATCAAGGGACATTCATGAACCAGTCCCCAACCCACAGGGCCTACCATAAATTGTTCCAAACCCATGTCTTACATGAAAAACACTTCCTCATATAGAATAAATAATATTCCCTATAGAATATTGATATTGATTAGATGATATTTATATATTAAAATTTTACCAGTTGAGGATAGGGAATCAATGCAGATACCATTGAAATTCCATTAAAACACTATTTAAGAAAAATAATCTTTAAACATCCTGAACTGCCCCATACCACATTGAAACATTTAGAACAATAACCCCCTAAGATGGATAACATGAAACAAAAACTATAATATCATTTTAATATATATATTCATTATATATCAATTAAATTCTATTATACACACCATATTTAATAATATATGTTCATAACAACAATTATGTCTTAATAGAATGTAAATTGAGGCAAAAATTTCATTACTAACTGATTAGATTTTGAATCATTGCATCCATGAAGGATTATTAATAAATAACACATTTAATATCATGAAATAAAGGTAAATAATTAAATAATATATAAATAATCATTAGATGATACACCATAGGAAATAAGTAAGTGGTTTAAATGGTGTATGCTTCACAGGATAAAAAGTGGGTCAAGAATCCCTTACTATAACATTCATATATTCGTGTAGTATTAATAACAATATATAATGGTTTAAAATATTTAACCCACATATACAATAACTTTAATAATTTTAATAATTTCATAAATTATATTCTTATTAAATTTAATTACCTATTTGTGAATTCTATTTCATTATTTTAACTATATCTAGGGGTAATTCCCTTGTTTTATAAAGTATGATTGTATTAGTTGTCTGTTTTTCATATTTATTTTATCATGATTTAATCATATCTATAATTTAGACCCTTAAATAATTATAATATATATTTAGTATATGTGTATTCATAGTATTCCATTAAATTTTGAGAATAGAAATGAACTTCACCATTCACGGAGACAATATGTCGTATGTACAAAGAAACACAAAATTTCTTTTTTTTAATTAATGCAATTCAAGATAAATGAAAGATATGTATATTATTATTATTTAAGCATGTATATGATATATATTTTAAATAGGATTATTAAAACCATCCATTATATATTCCATGTATTGCATGAACGAATCATATCACTTTGAGGGGCGATAGTTCACACTTCCTGAAACAAAATTATCATATTTACAGAAGATAGAAAACCTAAAAAGGTATGTCATTAATAAAAATTAAATAATAATAATTACATTATTTTTATTATATATATCATTTAATATCATATTTTCAATCATAATGGCAATCGTGATAAGTGGTAAAATAAAAATGAACAATCATCATTTTGTGAGGTACTAGTTCACTATACATAGAAATAGTATGTCCATTAGCCATTAGATGGAGGTGTGAGTATGATTAGGTCTAGACCGATACATGAAATAATCCTAGTATATTCATTATTCTTGTTTATATATATAATAATAGAACATGGATATTTCATGGGGTGGATAATGGAAATGAAACTAGAGATATTGAGAGATATCGTTACCTATTAATCGGGTAATAGATTTTGGTTTGTACAAAAAGGATTCCTTTGATTTCATCATTCATAATTTATGTATTTTTGTTAAAGGTAATTTGTGTAGGGATAAAATTATAATCGATTTTGGTTGATAATATGTGTATTAAGAGGTGTGAAAAATGGGGTAGAGTGTTCTACTTTTTATAGTGCAGGGGGTGTTGCACTCTAGTAAATACAAAAAGGTATTCCATAATTGGATGTCTAATTTATGTAATGTATCTCTAAAATAGATATAAAATGGATTAAAGGGTATTAATGGTAGATTAAAAGCTCACCACACAATTATATGTCCATTCTAATAATGTGGCTCCTTGGCATCTATGACTCTCTGATTTTATCATTTTGGTTTTTATTAAAACAACTAGTTTCTAATCGAATTAGTTTTACCATTACTAATAAAAATTATATA
Source organism: Viscum album (assembly GCA_963277665.1). Lineage (NCBI taxonomy): Eukaryota > Viridiplantae > Streptophyta > Magnoliopsida > Santalales > Viscaceae > Viscum > Viscum album. The sequence goes on from OY728130.1 coordinate 1,329,569,509, forward strand.
TTTATTTAAAAAATTATGCATAATTATTATTATTAAATATAATTTATAAATTAAAAATGCAATGTGTTCTGAAAATGATCATTAAAATAAGTACATTTGACGGGCTAAAACATTGCTTCAACTGGGACCATGTAAAGAACATTTTTACAGTACATGGGTTAATATGTCTATTATAAAAGATAAATTATTCAATTAAAGAAAATATTTAGTATTTTTGAATTCTTATAATTCACTTGGATGAATATAGGATGTTATTTTATTTTATATATTTTAATAAGATATAATTTATTACAAAATTACAATACTGTCAATTCTGAGATTTGTTATAAAATTTTATTTTTAGAATATAAATAAATATTGGAATTAAAATATATTATTGTTTTAACTATTTAACATGTTCTATTAATCTATAAGTAATTTAATAATATAATTCAATCATTATACATCACATTTAATATTTATAGAATTAATTATTTTTGTTATGTATTATCAAAATAATAACTACATAAGAATTTATAATTAATTTTATGTAACTAAATAATATATAAAAATTATTTATTATTTATTATGATAACTATTTAAACTTCAAAATGATCCATAAAATCCATTATATTATATTTTTTTACATATCATAATGTTTTATAAATTTAAATGGTATGGAAAGTTCAATTTTGGTCTTTTTCCTTGCATAACCTTTAATATATGGTAATTCCTTTTAATAATAACCCAATAACACATTAAAATAGAAAGAAATAGGGTATATCATCGAATTACTGGCATCTAATGGATTTTGAACATGATTCTAACTCAATTTGGTCCTTAAGACATTAGGTTTTATCCTTAAATAAAGTTTAGTTTTACCTCATTCGTCATAATTAATTTTTTACACTTTTACTAATTATTTTTGTCAAAAAAATTAGTTGGTATTATTAGAAAAACAACATTATACTTATTATAATAATTTATGTATTTTTCTAGAAATTAAAATCTTGGATGATAGAAAATTAATCTAAAATCCTATTGAGTAGAGGTCGCTAAATTCTTGTTTTTAATGTATGAACATTAAAAAGTTCACTTTGTTTTCATATATATATATATATATTATAAAAATGATTGAAATGGCCAACATTGGATTAAAAAATTAATAATCTCTCAATATTTAATTTAAAAACTAACAATAATATAATTTTACAGTAATCATTAATTAAAAGTAATGATTTTTGTTAACTAAAATGTAGTAATTTTAAGTAGTTATAAAAAAAGGCGTTTCTCTGAAAAATCTAAAACTATTATCCATGACTAATTTAAATACTTTTTGTTAAAAAATGATTTATATTTTTTAAAAATAACATTTATTAATCATTCAAATTTTATTTTTAAATTATGTATTCAATTAAAATGTTTTAACTCTTAATCTTTGTGTATAACAGAAGCTAATCTAGTGTTGTGTGTATCATAAGCATAACATTATATATAAAGAATAATGAAAATAAAATTATATTTATTTTAAATTTAAATAATTTTAATTTAATGGGGTAACATTCTCCCCATATAAATTGAATTTCATCGAAGTAATCTAATACTGATCTTCATAATAAAGGGATTGATATTTGAAAATAAACTATTTTTGAAAGAACCACATCATTAATATGGTTAATAACACATATTCATAATAATGGAAAATAGGAAGTTCAATGTTAACATAAGTAGGTTCCTTAGAAAGATAACATAGGTTAGAAATGGAAATAATGATACATTAGAAAACTCAAAAAATCTTGTTTTCAAATAGTGTGATAGAAAAAATGGTTATGAGAAATTTAACAATTACAAGGTGATAAATATGAGATGATCTAAGGAGCCATTATATTCATTCTAAATGAATGTAATCAGAAAATAAAAATTTCAAGGTTATTTTTTATTGAGTTCAGGAATTATTTCACACTCTAGGAATATATGAAAATATACTTACTCGGTATTTATATATAAGAACAACCTTATCCTTGGTTAATGCCTTGAACTATTTATACTTCATCTATTCAAACAAGATTCCTCATATTTTGGTGTAATATATGAATATTTAAAAATAGATAAAAATATTGTCATAAATCTTTACCATTTATGTATAAATGGTTGAATTTTAAATGATATTTTCCTCCAATACATTTCAAGGAAGTTCACATAATTTTTAGAATGAAAATATCATTGGCCTTTAATCAACATGAAGGAGCTCTAAATTGTAACATTCCAAACATATCAATAACTTCATCATGCATCTTCTTAAAATATTTTAAAAAATATTATCACCATAAAACATTACTATATGTAAGATTATTTTAATGTCCCAAAAATTCAGTGAATTTTTTCTTCATTTATATGGAATTATTTTGAGACTATATGCTCTAACCAAACATGATTCTAAGGCACGGTGATACTTGAATAAAATTTTTACATTTTTTAGAGTTCAGTTAGATAAACGTGCGAGACGGTTTTTCTAACATTTATGTTGATGATCGGATCAAAAATTAAAGGGCACTGTTGAACTCAAAGTGGCGGGATTCACCAAAAATAGACTTAACATCAACTGGTATGGGATGAACGGAAATGATAGTATTCAGTATTTTCAAAAAGTAATAAAACAACATAAAAAGTAATGTTCTTCTTTCTCCCACTACTGAGTGGTCGTATGCCAGCACCGTAGTGTAACGATGAGGTGCTGACAAGCCCCTCTAAAGAGAAGCCTTAAGGGAAGCCAAACAGACTTTTCATATCATTAATGAAACAATGTAAGGATATGGCAGCGCTGCATAATTGAAATTCAATGAAGCCTTTCTCTATTAATGAGATAAAATGTTGGGGAATCAAACAGTTAATTTATTTGGCAAACCTATGTTGAAAATCCTCTCCAACTCTGAACAAATAACATTAGTGAATTGATAGCGACATCAACGCACTTCGAAGAATGGGGCTAGAGGGCGATGAACACCGGTGGTTTAGAACAGAACCATAATCCCCATTGTTATATTTCTTCAAGGACAAACCCCTTTGAGTAAGGGGTTATATTTTTTTATGTCTCACAATTATTTATTCTAAATAGAGAATTTGAATTAACCCACAAATAGGTTGATCCACAGAATCTATTTCTTATGGAAGGATTTTATTCATTGGTTTTCTATTCTAGGATTATTATTTTTGTGATTGATCTTTAAATAATTATCACAGGTATTCTAAACCACTAATTCAGAGGGAAATTTCTGACATGAACAATGCCCTAGCCACTCCGCCTAGTTTGTTTGGTGCATTCATCATGGCTTCATCTTTCATGTTGAAAAAAATGAATCTGAAGCCATTATAGGGAATATAGGGTCCCTTGGAGGTTATAGGAACATGTGTAATGAAGAATAGACCCCTAGATTAGACATAGTTCTATGCGGAATGATCCTATGGTGCACAGAGCGGTTGGAGGCCGACGACTCAGGTCACGGGGAAGTAGCAGGAGACACCAGCCCCGCTGGTGCCTGGCAGAGGTGGATTTAGCTGGGATACTACATTGATTGAGTGTCCAAAAACTACATTGGTTTAGCTTTCCATAAGTATGGGAGGCATATTTAGCTGGCACGCAGTCTCTGACCACATGCCATGAGAAACATGTAGTCCACATTGTTGGATGCATGGTGACACTCCAGGTTGTGCTGATTGTTGGGTCAGGGTACGGGCTGCCCTGGTGGGTCGGACCAGACCAGACCCAGGTCAAACTGGATTCGATTTGGGTCAGTAGACCCAGGTCGGGTCGGCAATCCTCGGTCAGGGTCGGGTCAGCCCAACCAGCTCGGCCCGAACCCAGACCCAACCTATCCATTTTTAGAAGAATGTCATTATCTTTTATACCATGCATCCAATTGACGATATGTTTGTCGCGATGGAACCCTTGTGACTAGGAGGATCATTTAGAATAGTCTATGGTGAATTTTATGGATGTTTAATTTCAATGAAAGGATTGAGGAGCAGATCTCATGGAATAAATTGCACTATTTTTTAAAACACTATGGTCGGCTGAGACCTAAATACTGCTGAAAAGAGACCCTTCGTGGATCAGATACTATGTCCCAGTGAAAAGTGGCTTTTGTGTGACCTGATAGACCCACAGTGGGGAGTGACACTGTGTGACATGGCACACTAATGATACTTGATAAGAGGATTACCTCAGTATGGCCACAGTGGGAAGCAGCTTCTGTGTGGCTCAACATGCCCATGGTGGGGAGTGGCTTCTTTGTGAACCAAAAAACACATCATACGCATCACGAATGAGAACCATAGATATCCATGGTTAGAGGTATAAATCTTATCAATTACCCAATAGGCCCACTATACTCATTGTGGAGGAGTTCTCCAATAGACGATAGTATTTGATGATATGACTAATTGTCTAAAATTCGTACTTTAAATTACACCTGTTGCGAGCTATCTTACATATTTGTTTTCTTTTTTGTTTTCTTTTTAGTGTCACATTGTGTTATGGGTTCCCTACTAAGTATATTATTACTCACCCTAGCACAGCCTTCGCCCACATGTGTTGTGTATGGTGTAGATGACCACCACCTTGATGGAGGACTTAGTGTCCTAGGATCCATTGGTACTTAGTAAGACCGGGTAGAAAAGGCATACATCTATAACTTCCACCAACTACTATGTACATATCCATATTTTGGAGTTTCCAGTGGAAAACATTCAGTGTTTTCCTTGTACATTATTATATTCTGTTTATCTATTGTTAGATTTCTATTCTAACACATTTGACACACAGTCTATACATTTACTCATCCATTGTTTAGTGGAATGCATGTTTACCTTTCATGAATTGGGACATTGTTGATGTTGTGTGTGTTTTTTTGAATACATGTACTCATGAAAATTCCTCCCACATTCATATTGATGCCTTTGGCACTAGTCACCAACCCCAATCCTTTGGGAGGCAGGCTTGGGGCATGCCACTGTAAGGGCCCCGAGGGATGGGTTGTGACAAATATACCTTTTTTATTTATGTAAGACGAATATTATTTTATATATTTCTTAAATCAAAACATGTTTTAAAATATATCGTGATAGAATATTAAACATTTTGAAAAGTCATTAATCAGTACCATGGTAGTCAGCACTTTTCCAAATCAATAATTTATTCACCATTATCTAAACATCCAGAAGTTATTTAGGGGTTGTATTTCAATCAATCATGTGTTTTAACAAAATATTTACTTGATAATTATTCAATTATCTTTGTTCCATTGAACATGTGTTTTAAAATATATCACAAAAAAGGTATTATAGTACAATATTCAAATATTACATAATCCATATAAATAGTACAGTACTGATAAAATATTAATGTGAAATAATTCTTGAATATGAATTATTTTCATTCCACTTCATCTGTGGTAGTATCATATCTTGATCATTATCCAGTAGAATCATTTAGAAAATATTCATTTGACTCTTGAGTAATTTATTTTCATAGCTCCTCATTTCCTTGATGTGGTAATTGTTAATAGTATCCTTTTTATTTTTAATTTTTCATTCGTTATAATGGTTACCCTTATCGCCACACTTATAACAATCTACCATTCCGATTGTGAATTTACCAGGGTGATTTCTTCCATAATAATCATGTGTGATAAAATACTTCTTTCACTAATCCATTTATCAATCATTTTATTTTCCATCCTATTACTCTCTTCCTTCCCTTAAAATATATATGTTATTTTATTACATATCTTATTATCATATGATATTATTTCATCTTTTGATGTGAATATACGAGAGACAATTTAACATCCAAATAATTTCATAAGAACATTAAATATTTGATCCTTCTTACTCTTGGGATCATGTATATTTACAGAGTTCACAATAATCATACTGGTCACCATTTATAAACAACGTCATATACCAGATTTGTTTCTAAATTCATGAACATTGTATAACACTAAATATAGTATAACAAGTTATCTAATTTTATGCATCATAAATACAAGAATATATATCATTTGTTACTTTGCTGGAATCTTTAGTTTTAAATCCTTTGTTATGTAAGGTACATACATTGTAAAATATCCTAATAACATCTCCAAAAAGTGTCATACTATGTGTGGTGTAATAATTTTTGTAATGTACCATGTTACCCTGAGTCAGAATCAGAACACCTTGATGGAGTTAGTAATCCTATATACATTTGTACCAGAAACATGACCACTTGTAATATCTCGACATGGATGTATTTCTAGGAATATCTAAATAATATCTATTATACCAAAAGTATAGTATTATATTATATACTCATCCTTAAAGTCGATATTTGGGTTATAATTTATAATCATAATTGTCTAAATATTGTTATTCTTGTTGTATCTAATCTTACATTGATTCCAAATGTTATTCACTGACCCTAAAATCTTCGAACTAGTGTATTATCTTATTATATCAGCATGATTATGTGGAATAAAATCCCAACTGACCAATTAGTATAGTAGTCTTGGAAATCTATATTACATGCTTGATACCCATAATAAATTGTGGAAAAGAAAATACAAACATGATACAAAATAAAAAGTAATATATATATATTCTTAAAAACATATTCAATGTATTCCACTTCATATTCTTGGGATATGAATCATAATAAGATTGATATCAAATTATCTTTAATGGTATATAATGTGGAAGGAATAATGAATTGATTAAAATAAAATCAAAACATCAAAGTAAATAAATAAGATTACATGCCATTTAAATAACTATATATGTAAAATTCAATATGGAAGGTTAATAAAAAATAACACATTCCATTTTAAAAATTAACTAAATATTAAATTTATCCATATATATTTTAAAAAATAATCTAATGGATGAATAATAAATAATAAATAAATTTGGGAAATCCTTTTTATTTTGAGCCTTTTTTCTTAGGTATATAGGAAAAAAACCATCAAGAGACATTATAAGATGGTTTATCTGTTCAGTAAAAACCCTTATAATGCTTTAAGATAACTATTTTTTCTCATTAAACCACTGATTCATTGAGGGGAATTAATTAACAGCCCCTAACCAAATTGCGATTACATTAAACATTCCCCAACCCATGTATTGCATGAGAAAATAAATCCTCATATAAAATATATAATATTCCTTATCAAATATCCATATTTAATTAAGGATAAGTATTTATCAAAATTTCACTAGACTAGGATTGGTAATGAATGTAGATACCATTGAAGGACAGTTAAAAAATTAATGATAATAAAAATCTTCGAACACCAAGAAGTGTCTATTACCACATTGATGCATTTAGAACCATAATAAACATAGAGGAATAAAATTAATTTAAAATATAATATCATTATAATAAGTCAATTAATGATATAACATGTTAATTTTGGTATGTACACCATATAAACTAAACTAGATGCATAATGATAATTATGTCTCAATGTATTGTAAATTGAGAAAAAAAACCCTTACTTCTTGAGAAGATTTGGAATCATCGGATCCTTTGGAAAATAATAATAAATTTAAAAATATTATATAATGAAATAATGATATAAAATGATATAAAATATCAATTTTGTAAGAATATACACCTCACAAAAGTAGTAAGCATTGTAAATGGTGTATACGTCATAGAACGAAAAGTTAGACAAAAATCCCTTACATTAACCATCCTTTTGTTGTGTGGTATTTATCATATTCTATAGGGGTATATAATATATGTTATTAAATTATAAAATAACTATTATAATGTAAATAATATCAAATATTATCTTCATAAAATATTTTATTACTAGTTTTTTAACATTCATTAATTATTTTAGTTATTTCTATTGTTAATTGTCAGGTTTTCTCAATTATGTTTTGACATGTTGTTGGTAGTTATTATTATTTATACAATTTTTTAATCATTTATATAATTTAAAAAATGATTTAATTATAATTTATATTCAGTATATATTTATTCATAGTATTACATTATATTTATATATTAGAAATAATGTGCACTGATCATAGAGATAGAATGTCGCACATACTCTTGAACAATAATTTCATTTAAAAAAAGAAATATAAATGATAAATATTTAAATAATAATTAAATAATAATATATATTTAATATTTATTACATATGTTTATTAAATCCATCATTTCTATGTTTTATGTATGGAACGAATGAGTCATAACAGTTTCAGGGGGTGGTAGTCCACACATCCTCAAACGAAATTATCATTTTTACTCTATATGGAAAGAATAAAGGTGTGTTTAAAATAAAAATGTACATAATAATAAAGAAAAATTTATGATATTATATATAATATATAATTAAATTTTCCATAATAATGGAATCCATGTTATTTGGTGATGGAAAAATGAACAACCATCATTTCGTGAGGCGGTACTTCGCCAAACATAGAAATAATATGTTCATTACCAATTTGATGGTGTCTTTGGTAAGTGTAGTTATATACATATAAGTAAATAAATAATACTATATTGATTATAATAGGGTTATTTTATAATATTATATTAAGGGGATTTCTAGGTGTGGATAATGGAAATGAAACAAGAGATCTTAAGAGAAGATTTTACCTCCGAATCAGGCTACTCCTTTTGGGTTTTACTGAAAGGATTCCTTGGAATGAATCCTCTAAAAGCGTAGGATTTTATATCAAGGGGTTATATTTTTTTAGGCTATATTATCAATGGTTTTATAGTCCAATTTATCTTGATATGTGTAAGGAATGGGTATAGTTCTTTCATTTTTTTAGTGGAGGGGGAGTGGCCCTTCTGTAAATACCCTAATGTATTTATTAATGGGAGGTATATTGTACATTAATTAACTCAAAAAAAGGAATAATAATGGCTTAAATGGAACTATTTGGATGATAAAAATATCAACAATAAAATAAATATGTTTATTTTAATAATTTTGTTCCTTAATATATAAGATTCCACATTTTTTGTTTTTTGGTTTAAATTAAAACATATTGTTTTCTTATATAATTAATTTGACCATTAATACTAATAAAGTGAGATTTATTATAAAATGTATAGCCACTTAATTATAAATATTATATTTAATTTATAAAATAAAAACCCACTTTGTTTTGGAACCTAATTTTAAAGCAAGTGCATGTGACGAGCTAAAACACAACTTAAACCCTTACCCTGTTAATAATGTTTTTAGAGTATATGGTTCAATATGTTAATTATAAAAGATAAATTGGCCTATATATATACCATATTTAGTACTTATTAACATTGATTAATCACATATCATAATATCATATTTATATTAATTTTAAATCATTTAATAAAATATCATTTATAGTAAAATAACAATAATATCCCTTATGAGATTATTTATTTAATTTTAATTTTAAAATATAAAAATAATATTTTAAATAAAATATATTATTTTTAATGCTTTTTAAAATTATATATTTATCAAAATAATAATTTATTACAACTTTTATTTCAATATACTGCACCTTTACTATTTATAGTATCATTTATTTTTGTGGATTATTAACTAAATAATCTCAATGTTGGCATTCATAAGAATTTTACGTAACTAAATCATCAATAAAAAATATTTTTCAATTATTATGATAACATTTACCATGTTATATTTCAATATAATATGTACAACTGGAAATGTGGTGTTTTTTTACATATCTCGGAAATGATAAATGTAAAGAAAGTACATGTCTTCTCTTTTTCCTTACCTACAGTTTCATATTGGACAATTACAATTAATAATATCCAAATAACCAATAATATTAGAAAACAATGGTGATATGGTCAAATTATTTGCATCCAATGTCTTCATTATGAGTTTCCATGTCATTTTTGTATTTAATATTTTGGTTTAGTCCCTTATAAAGCTTAATTTTACGTCAATCGATGTAATTAATTTTAATCACGTTCACTTATTTTTTTGGTCAAAAAATTAACTTAATCATATTAAAACAAACAATATTATACTGATTAATATCATGTATTCCATTTTATAAAATTTAAAATCATATAAGTGGGAAATTAATATTAATTCTAATCTTGATGATGTGGTAACAATTCATGTTTTTAATGAAAACACATTTTTAAGTTCAATATGTTTTGATATATTTTTAAAATATAAAAATGATTCCATTAACATAAATTGGATTAATATAGAAATAATATTTATATTTCTACTTTATAAACTAACTTATAACATAATTTAACAAAAATCATTACTTCAACAAAAAGGCTATTTTTAACTAAATTTTTTATTTCTAAAATTTCATAAAAACAAATTTCTCAGAATAATCACAAAAATTCACCCTTCTATAATTCTGACATTATGATTTAAGAGAAATCAATTTTTAAAACTAATGATCATAAAACATTCATTTATTTAAAAAATATGTTCACCATTAAAATGTGGAAAAACTTAGTGTTGTGTGTAATTAAATCTTGTTTAGTGTTGTCTGTAGAGTAAGCATAACTCTGTGTATAAAAAATTATAACATTATAATAATATTTATTTGAAAATGAAAATATTTTACTATTTTGGGGTGTTACATATATGCTATTAGTATATATTTGAGAAGATTGGTTATAAAAAATAAAATCACATGAGAGAAAATTGGATATTAGACCATATTTCCACTAGAATACGGTTGATATATTTATTTATCATAGAAAAAAGGTGGTCAATTTGTATCCTTCATGTATATTTAAGAATAATTTGGATAATAATGTCATTTTATGAGTCATTATAGACCTTTTTCAAATCATTTTATACTCCATCGAATGATCTAGGTCACATCCTCTTACGGATTGATAAATATCCCTATAATGTGGAGGTGATATTTGTGGAATAGGTCTTGTTGTTATTTTTTGAAGTCCTATGTGAAAATATTATTGGTTTTACCCAATTTTATGCAGATTCAACACATAATTCATGCTTTGGAATGGAATACTCTAGTAAATATGATATGAGGTGTAGAAATTATCCTTGCGAAACAACCATTCAAGGGTATTTAATATATGATGTTTGACTAAAATGTGAATTATTGAAAAATTATTGTAATCCTTACAGAGGATTTTTACAACAAAATTTGATTAATGTTAGATGTTAATGGGGGTGAATAAAGGTATGAAAGGTTTTTATGTAACTAAAACGTTTAATCATTTTAATTTTTTAATTTTCCTAAATATATTGACCTTTCACCCATAGGGTCTAATTTATTTAACATTTTAAATACGTGATTTTGAATTTATTTTTTTATAACAATTTATATATTAGATATTATTTATATATCTTGACTTGATTTTGTGTACATGAATAATGTTCATTTATATACCAGAATTTACATGTTTCACCCTCGTGAGGAAATTTACAAGGAATATGCATCATTATTTTTCCATTAAACAAAATAAAAAATTTATCTAACTATTATGTCTAGGTCAATTCGTTTATATTCACACAATTGTAAAATTTCTACTATTGACCCACTATCACCTAAGGCTCACTGCATTCTCATTACGGTTTTTACAGAACCTTTTCTCACTACTCAAGAAAGGGTGCACACAAAGATTATGGAATTTTATATCAATTCATCAACATAAATGAATATGTCCTCATTTTGGTATATAGTAAATTTTTAATGCACACCAATATTATCTGTCACCAATTTTGAAAAACCCATCAAAATAAATATTTTTAATTCCATAATAATTCTATAACAACTTCACATTGATGTTGGAATAATGAAAAAAATATATATGTTTTATATTTTTGTTTTGAAGTATCTAACTCATCATGGTTCCCACTACTCATTGGGATCTATGCTTATTCTACCTCATTTTATTTCAGATATTCAAGAAAATTTTAGGTGTCTCACTCTATACCTTCTCTTTCCATTCATTCTCCATTTCATCAAATATATAGGTAATTCCCCTAGGAATTGGAATCCTACCATACTCATTCTGGGATAGTAATACAACCTTTTTACATACTCATAGAAAATCCCCTATGATTTTCAATATGGAAGTAATAATAAATTTGTCATAGTGATATCTCTATATGGGAAGCATAGATTAAATCATCAATTAATGCAATATAATAAATGTTACAAATAATGGTAGTTATTAGCAAGAATCATGGTAGATAATAAGACATGTGATATATGAAACATTAAAAATCTAATGTATACATCTTCGGTGTAATGTTTCTTGTTTAATTCACTTTATATCCCAAAACACCAAACCCCGCAACTTAGGTAAAAATGATTCTTTTGTTTTGACTTCAAAATGAAAACAATTAAGGTTGTGTCCTCTGGTGATGGATATTTTTTCCTACTTATTAGCATATTTTTTGTATCCACATAATTCACCAAAACTGTTTTTTATCATTACATGTGTTTCATAGGGATCATTTTGAACAATTACTCCCAAATCTACAGTGTGTTCAATCCTGTGTAGGCCACTTTTGAACAGAGAATATTCAAATTTGAATCATAAAATCATTAGTTCTTTCATACATTGATCTAGTATAAAAATATTATCCTTTTCTTTATCATTTATATAATCCTATAATTCATAATGTTTATCATTTTCATGTTGGCTTGTCCCTCCACTTGTAAACTATGATCACATCCTATGGGTTTACGGTCATCAGACACTTCCAGATTTGGATATGTGCTTTGAAAGGATTCTATATAAACCATCATATTCACAATAGCTTCATGGTTTCCCAAAATATACACCTTCAATAAGCCCAATGATATGGTAATGGCCACATAAAAAATCTTATACACCTCCATAATTCTTACTGACTATGGAATAGTATTTACTATATTAGAAATCATTACATCAACCCAGACTCCACACTGGGTTTGGCCTCCCAAGATTTTTAATTTTGTACCCTTGTACTTTACCACTTGTAACGCCCCGATCGCAATTACCTAGTATCGGTGCAGTATTACATAACATTGGTATGATATAAGGAATTACATCCCGATAGACTGAACAATTTAGTACCCTTGGATGTACTAGATTCATTCATAAGTTTTACATTACATTATTAAATTAAAACCTAAAATAACATAGTTTCCATAGACCACACTCATATCCCCTAAGACTAACCCAGCAGGTCAGTAGTCAAATATTTATTCATATATTGGGAAAAATAAAACACAGAAATGGGTGAGCTCAAATGCTCAGTAAGGATTACAATATAGCAGAAACCTTCATAAATAAGCATAAACATTTAAGGAAATGTATAAGACTAAAACAAAAGCCTTTTATACTTGAACTTGAACACAATATAGAAAAGAAAAAATCAAATAATATCATTTACTTATTCAAATGGATATTCTACTAGTGGAACAATCATATGCAATATGAATATCCACTTTAATAGAGATTGAATGTATAGTGCCAGACTGCATAACCACATAGTCAATTCCTTGTTCCAAGACTACAAATTCAATTTTGTCAAGGCCTTGTTCCAAGATACTAGGTTTTCTCAAGAGACCTACTGATTATTTTAGGAGTTATAGTGGGCTCTACCCGCCACATACAAAGTCATATTTATTCTTCATATGAAAGGGTTTAAACATAACATTGTCATTCGTATTAAAACTAGCATATGAAATGTCAATACTTTATCAATAAACCATGAATGGTATAAAAATAACACATCTACAATCAAACAGAACTCATTCAATAAAATATGGAAGATTTAATTATAATAAATCAACCTCAATCTAGAATAATATAGGACATTGACATAGATTAAGTTAATCATCAAAACTATTTGAGAGAAATATCCCCCTTTTTCTTTAAAACCTTTAAAAGTATCACTATTTATCAAGAAGTTGTTTTAAATATATTTTTGAATCAAATATTCCCATACCACATTGAAAATTTTAAAAGTAATTATCATTTTAAAACATTAATTTCCATATAAATAAAACCATTAAACTATTTTTAAAATATGGGCATTATTGAAAATAATTTAAAAGAATAAAATTTAAAAAACCTTTAAAATGATATTTTAGCTAGAGTTCCTAACAAAATGAGAGATGCTATAACAAAAATAATTTAGGTGATAAAGACATTATAATATCTTGAGGACAAAGGGATTTATGATATACTATGTCAATATACAGTATATACACCAAATAAAAGTGGACCGATGCATAAAAACAATGAAGTCTCAATGGACTGTAAGATGGGATGAATTACTTTATGAAAGACCATATCATTAGGTTAAGGAAAATCAATGAAATAATTATGTGTGAAAAATATTAATACACTAAATATGATTGGATATTCAGTGTAAATCAATCAGAGGACATTCAGACATATTCTTGCAAAAACAACACCAATGACTTGGATGTTTCACTCAATGAATAGAAATTGAGTTAAAATTAATCTTATCAAGTTTAACTCAATTAAATAAGAATTTATCAATGGAGTGATTATGTGTATCAAAAGTATATCCACAAAAATTGGAATGTAAATTACTACATAAGTAAATACATAGTGATTTCACACATAATCTTGGGGTTATGTAATCAATGAAGTTTGCGTAAAACTGAATGAGTGGAAATTGAAATTTGAAATTCCGTTATTTATTATGTAACTTAAAAAACATAAACCCCATAAAGGAAGAATCATTGAATGATTTCCTAAATACCGATAAATTATAATATATTACACAAACAATACAATCACAGGTAGTAAATACACCACACAAAATGTAGTAGTTGAAAATATAGCATAAATCGCAAGAGAATACAAGTGAGATAAAAACCCATTAATTTGATGTAATCGATCAAGTCGTATAAGAAACATTTAATAACCACAAAATGAATCACATAATACCATGAATATAAAGATAATAATTATAATATATATCAAATGAATGTACAAAATACACCACATTCAATAAATAAGTGGCGAACAATGGAAATATCACGGAATTAGATATGAGATAAGAGACCCCTTACCTTGTAATTTTCTTTAGTTGAGGGTAATTTATCCTCCTGTATAATAGTTAAATAATAGTTATTAAATTATACAAGAACAATATACATAAATATTGTATCATATATGATCCTCTAATATTTCTTTGTTAATAATACTTTAGTAGTATCATCGTTTCAGTTGTTAACTAATTCGTTTTCCTTTATATTATTTGTTATTTGAGTAATATTTCCTTGTATGGGATGTATATTATTCATATCCATAATGATATAAAGTCATTAATCATTATTCTTTAATCATCAAATGAATATTTTTCATGAATGGATACTACGGGGAATGAATCTCATCGCGTTCGTGGAGATGGTAATCTGTACGTACGCATGAGAAACAATTTCATTCTTTTGATATTAAAATCGTATATAATTGGATGTAATAACATATATATAGAATTATTATAATGTTATATTTATTATTTTTATCTTTTATACTCATTATTATACCCATCTAAATGATTAATAGTTTGAATAACATATTATACCACCATGTGGTGACGGTAAGCCATACATATGCACGTATAGTGACATGTCATTCATAGGATGGATAAAATAATGAATTTGGTTGTACCATATTTAAAATAACATAATATTATATAGAATATATGGGAGTTATTATTTTAAAATAGAAACAACCATGAATGAATAAGTGGAAGAAGAAAAGAACATGAATGAGGTGATGAAATATTTACCTCTTCTTCGGGTTCTTCTTCTTGATTTGATCAAAAAGGATCCTTAGGTAAAATTTATGACTAATTTATGGCCTCTAGGACGAAGGGAGAAGTGGTGGAAGGATATTTGGGCAGGGTTTTGAAGAGATAATAGCTTCAAAACTGTGAATTTGAGAGAAGGGAAAGTGCCCTTTTATAGGGGGAGTGAGGGGCACCTTAGGAAAAGATTGAAAGAATATTTTATAATAAACTCATATTCAGTTTATAATGGATGAAAAATGAATTCATTAAATGATAAGGTTGGTATGGGTCGAAAAGCGCTCAACCAAAAGGATTTAGATAGGTTTGGTTCACTATAATAACCTTATCCATTATATTTAACTCTTAGTCAAATTGTTTGACATTTACCATGTCTCATTGTATTTTTATATTCTATAATTAATAAACATACTATAAACATCCAAGAGAACCCAAAGTAGTTCATTAATTATACAACTATAATAATATAAGTCTTTCGTCCTAATGATATATTTTTAGGATTATTATATCAACCAATAATATTGTATTTGTTTTAAAAACTCAATTATGTCAATTTTGACATTATTTAATAATTGATTTTTTCTAAAATCCTAGAAACTTTATTAAATCAAACTAAATACATTTAATTAACCATTATATGTCATATTAACCTATATAATTAGTGTACTTTATTTAAATTCTCAAATTACATTTATTTGAATATTAATAATAACAATTATTTTAATATTTCATTATTAAGGTAATTAGACTGTCGTAATTGTCTCATAATTAAATTAAATTATTTAACGTATAAAAATTATAAATAAAATACAATTATTAGGGAAATAATTTTTTCTTTATAATTAATAATTATAGTCCAATTTATCTTATGTATAACCCTATATTAAAAATGGTTTAGTTATTACACTTTAATTTTAACTATTTTAACTCTTCTTTAAATAAAATAATAATAAATGTACAAATCTAATCCAAGTATTCCCAAAGGATCATATTTTATTCCTATGGGTGTTTTTGGTCGAATAACACTTATCCATTAGAATTAGGACATGTTTTGGGTTAATTATGATATCATTTGTACCCTTAATTACCCTATTTACTTTTAACCATTGTAAATAAAAGTAAACAATTACAATTCACCAAAAATTATTTACATATTATTGAACCTAATTTTTCTTACTGATATCAACCGTGACTCTCATATTTTCAAATTCCACTCATAGAAGAAGTAAAATTATGTTTTATGCAATTTCGCAAATGTTTCTAAGATATAGGTAAAAGACGTTAAAAAGTTCTATAAAACATTATAAATCTATTTTTATTATAAAATTGTTATAATTAATTACATTGAACATATATAGGTATTATACATCAATTATTAATTAAAATAAATTTAAATATATAATTATTCAAATAAAAAGTCGGTTTTATACTATAACGCAGTGTTTTTCACTATTCATAAAAACATTAATGCTTTCAGAAAAATACCATAAATATACCCTAAGTTAATTCTGAAATTCGGAATTCAAAAATGAATTCTATTTTACCAAACTATGAACATAGAAGTTTCATTAATTAATTTAAAATTAATTTATATTGTCCAAATTAAAAATAGGGTTTTTAAAAAGTAAAAACTATCAAAAGATTAACATGTGTTTGTGTCAAATTAAAATGGGAAATTACTTATAATCACATAAATTGTCATAAAAGATAAAAATATGATCTAATTATATTTCTAAACCATTAAAATTAATAATTTAACACTATAAATTATTTCGATTAGAAAAAATGTTTTCAATTAAATTTTTTTATTTTTTAGTATTCATCAAAATATAAAAGTTATTAGAAAAGTACTAAAAATTTATCCAAAATAAATTTTTATTTTCCTACTAAAAAGAATAATTTAATTTCATTAAATTAAATATATAAAACTGTCAAATATTGGTTTTAAAAAGTTTTTTCCATTAAAAGGTGGTAAAATTGAATTTTTTTAAAAATACTTATTTTATCTGAAAAAAAATAAATTTGTTCTTATATTATGTCTAAGACACACATAATATGGATTCTAAAATTATATGGAGTATATAAATTTAAAAATTCAGTTAATATTATTCATAACTTCTTTTGAACAGTTAGTATGGTATGTCGTGGTGAGGTTGAACATGGTGTCGCGTGTAGTGCAAGCTATTGAATAACTTTAAAGAAAATTACATACTATGAAATAGTGGGGTGTTACATTCTTCCCCTGTTTTGGAAATTGCTTCCTCACAATTTTAAAATTGGGCATGGGAACTTCATTGAAAGTCCTAAATCAGAAAAAAAAAAATTCAATAAAACTATGTCTTTAAAATAAATAATGATAAGTACAAAGGTCACCTGAGATAACCCACAGTAGGATTCCATGTTGGAAATCCTGTATATGGAAGATAAAATAATTTTTATGGTCTGGGGGAGATTGATATAAAACATGATTATGAGAATGTTAACAATAATAAAACCACAAACTTGTGATGAGATAGACGTTCATTAGTTTCCGAGTAGAAAAAGTAACCGGATAACATTTGTTTGTTTTCAGTTCCATTTCGTAAAGTTGAAAAATTTATTTATGATATAGACTAAGAAAATAAGGATATATACTTTATTTCTAGGTATAGTATCATCGTTTAATAAATTTTCATCACTAACTCACCTTTTTTCTTACGACGAGTGTCCAAGATGACTTGGTCACATCTGAAGCACTAGAATCAACTTCTAGTGAATCAAATATTCCACAAAGGATAAACTATATATATTTAAATTGTATTTAGATATTAACCAAAACCAAAATGGTTAGTACCAAATTAGATGATCCCCAAAAAGGATAATCCTTTAGAGACATAAATAATTTTCTTAATTTTGAAATTAAACCAACAATACCCAAAGTTCAATAAATACCATTCAATAAACAATTGTACTTATAATCCATCAATATAATTGAAACTAGTATTGAATCCCAAAACATAGATGAATTTGATTACGCACTCTTCCACATTAAATGGTATATCCAAAAAACATCAACTACTCTTAAAGTCAAATACATTAAAGTAATTAACCTAATAACATATTCTATATTATAGGTTATTCATTTCCATAAATGACCCAAATCACTATAAATCTAGAATAAATACATAGATAAAAAATCAAGCATTACTCCTCAAAAAAATCCCATAGTATTCTATTTTCATTAGGCTTACTATATTTCCAATAGAGAAAACGTCTTCCAAAATAACATTTATCACATAATCCCCAAATCATTTTCTATAAAAATGATATCCTTTTGATAAGACTTAAGATCCCAAATCAGATTATTATTGATAAATAAAATCATTTATCTAAAAATATTTAGTAACACTAACTAGGGACATCATGTAGTCTAGTGGTAGGTGATAAATCCAAATCCGACTATGGTTGTGGGTTCGATTCCTGTAGCTATGTCTGACACAATGGGTTGTCAAACTATCTGCATGTTGTCTTTTTTAAAAAATATATATATTTTATAAAGTTCCCAAAATGAGATAAATTTCTCAAAATATCTATAACATAATTTCACCACATATATTATCTCATACCTCGCATTTTCATCCCAAAATTTAATAACAGTCAATTACCTCAAATTAAAGGATCATATAAACCCAAACAGTTATTTATAACTATATCAACAATAGAAAACACAAATCTCCATAAAATAGAAATTTCACATAATAAACTGTAGGGTTACACATAAGAGAAAAGTCTTCTAATGTAATCCCATCAACAAAGAGCACTAATAATTTTAAACATTTCACAATAAATTTATTTCCACATAGGTTCTTCCTTGACCAAGAAGTTATCCTATAGAATAGGGCATTCACTTGGTTAATGCCCAAATCTCCTATAATTACAGAAAATGGTTCTGAATGGATTCTTGGGACCATTTTTATTTTCTTCCATAGTACTCTTCATTTTTCCACATCAATTTATTACTTTATGTCTTTATTTCCCACACATAAATCATTTATTTTCTCCATTAAGACACTTCCCTAGGTTTCTCCATCCATATTTCTTTCAGGATGGAAATTGAGATTTCTTATCTCTTTTGTCTCTACTGCTGGATCTCTTATCAGTCATTGCCTTTCTCTTCTCTGTTGAGTTCGGGAGTTAGTTAATATTTATGTTGTTGATCATATTTTTGGAAAACTAATTTGGCATGAACATGATATCTTTTACACCTATCAAAATTCTAGTTTGTTACTCATTTCCTCCATTGTGCCCACCTTGTACATCATTTCCAATGTTACTAAGACTTCCTTGGATTCTAGCCATTGACTAACAGAAAAAGAATATGGTGAGTCGTAAAGTCATTTAGATAATATCATAACACCTTTTTTTCAATCTAAAGCACCATAAAAGTAACTATGGTAATTTATTCTCATCTTATATTAAAATCCTTCAAATTAGTTATTGAATAAAATGTTAATTATCCTAATCATATCCTTAGGGAGTGACATACACAGAGTACAAAAGGAACCATTGTCATGTACCAAGATACCTCGGGACCAGCCTAAAACTCTTTGACGGATTTTTCACTCCTAGGTACATATGTGCCATAGCTGCCTCTACCTGCTTATATCTAGACAGGGATTATTGTTTAGAAAACCATCATAATATTTAAATTACCAAAAATCTTGGTTGTTCTTCTATACTAATCCTCAATGTCTATCTAAGGGTAGTGTTTTATAATAAGAGTTTTTCTAAATCGAGCTTCTAAGGGTTGTACTAAACTTCATCTGATACGAACTATAACGCCCCAACCCCAATTACCCAGATTCGGTGAATTATTACATAACATTGGCATGATACAAGGAATCATGTCCTGAAAGACCGATCAGTTTAGTATCCTTAGAGTACTAGATACATTCATATGTTTTACATTACATTATAAAATGAAATACTACAACCCCATTGTTCTTTTAGACCACACTCATATCCCCTCGGACTATCCTAGAAGGTTCATCATAAAATACGTCTTCACATCATAGGAAAAATAAAACATATAAAGGGGTGATTTCAGATGCACAGTATGGATAAATATATAGCTAAAACTTTCATAAATAAGCATTAACATTTAAGGAAATGTATAAGACTAAAACAAAATCCTTTTAAACATGAACATAAATATAATATGGAAAGGATAAAATTAAATAATACCATTTACATATTCACATGGATATTTTACTAGTCGAACAATCACATGCAATATCAATAGCCACTTTCATAAGAATGGAAAGCATAATGCCAAGCTACATAAACTCATAGTCAATGCCTTGTGCCAAGACTACAAATAATATTTGGTCAAGGCTTTGTTCCAAGACACTAGTTTTTCTCAGGAGCCCAACCGATGCATCGAGAACCTATAGTGGACTCCACCCATCACTTACTAAGTCCAATTTATTTCTCATGTAAATGGGTTTGAACATAACATAAACATTAGTATTAAAACTAGTAGAAGAAATGTCAATACTTTATCCATAAACCATGAATGGTATAAAAATAACACATCCACAGTCAATAATAACTCATTCAATACAATTTGGAAGATTGTAGTATAATAAATAATCCTCAATCAATAATAATGATGTATATTGACATAGATGAAGATAATAA
This sequence comes from Viscum album, assembly GCA_963277665.1. Classification (NCBI taxonomy): domain Eukaryota; kingdom Viridiplantae; phylum Streptophyta; class Magnoliopsida; order Santalales; family Viscaceae; genus Viscum; species Viscum album. The sequence continues at coordinate 1,329,590,970 of OY728130.1, forward strand.
TCAAAACGTTTTGTGAGAAATATCACCCATTTTCATTAAAACATTTAAAAGTCTCAATATTTACCAAGAAGTTATTGAAAATATATTTTTGAATCAATGTGTTTCATACCACTATTAAACTTTTAAAAAGAATTTAAATTTTATAACATTAATGTCCATATAAATAAATCCTTAAAAGCATTTTTAAAATATGGACATTAATGAGAATGATTTAGAAGAATAAATTTTTAAAACATTTGAAATGATATTTTAGTTAGAGTTCTTTACCAAATGAGAGATGCTAGAATACAAATAATTGAGGTAGTCAAAACATTATAATATCATGATAATAAAGTGATTCATGATATAATATATCAAAGTACAATGTATACACCAAATTAAAGAGGATTGGCACATAACACCAAAGAAGTCTCAATGGAATGTAAGATGGTATGAATTCCTTTATAAAGACAATATCCATAGGTTTAGGATAAATCAGTGAAATTATTATGTGTTAAAAATATAAATACACTCAATATGATTGTATATTCTGTGTAAATCAATCAGAGGGCATTCACACATATTCTGGTAAAAACAGCACCACAGACTTGGATGTTTAACTCAATGAAAAAATTGAGTTAAAATTACTCTTCCCGAGTTTATATCGATGACTTGAGAATTTATAAATAGAGTGATTATGTGTATCAAATGTATATCCATGAAAAGGGTAGACGAAATTACTACATAAGTAAATAAATAGTTATTTTACAAATAATCTTGTGGAAATGTAATCAATGAAGTTTGCATAAAACAGAATGAGTGGAAATTGAAATTTGAAATTTCATTTATCTATTTGGTAACTTACGAGAAATACACCCTATTAATGAAGGATCATCTAGGGTTGATTTAAATACCCATAAATTAAAGTACATTACACAAACAGTATAATCATGGGTAGTACATACAGCACACAAAAGTTAGCAGTGTGAAATATTGTATGAATCTCACGGGAATAATAGTGTGATGAAAACACCTTACTTCATTGTAATCAACCAATTCGTATGAACAAAAGTTAATAACCACCAAATTAATCACTGAATACCATTAATATAAATAGAAACATGATTATATATATCAAATTCAAGTACACAGTACCCCACATGCAATAAATAAGTGGCGATTAATGGAAATCTCAGAGAATTAAATGTGAGATAAGAAAATATTTACCTTGTACTTATCCTCGGTCAAGTGTATGTTAACCTACTGTATAATATTTAAATAATTGTTATTAAATTATACAATAACTATATACATAAATATGGTATCATATATGATTCTCTAATATTGCATTGTTAATAATATTTTTTTAGTATCACCGTTTTAGGTGTTAACAGTTTTGTTTTTCTTTATATTCTTTGTTAGGTGAATCATATTTGATATGGATGGGATGTATCTTATTCATATACAGAATTATATCAAATATTTAAACATTATTTTTTAATCATAAAATTAAAATTAGTCTTGAATGGATATGATGGGTAATGAATACCATCTCATTCATGGAGACTATAATCTATACGTACGCACGAGCGACAATATCATTATTTTGTTATTAAGATCGTATATAATTTGATGTAATATCATAAATAAAGAATATTTATCATGTTATATTTATTATTTTCATCATTTATACTCATTATAATTCCCATCCAAATGAAGAAGTGTTTGAATAACAAACTACACCACGATGTGGAGAGGATCAGTCGTATGTACGCACTTATGGTGACATGTCATTCATAGGATATTTAAAATAATTAATATGGTTCTACAATATTTATAATAAAATAAAAATATATATAAGATACTAGAGTTATTATTTGATAATAGAAACAACAATGAAAGAGGAAGTGGAAGAAGAAAAAAACATAAAAGAGGTGATTACATATTTACCTCTTCTTCGGGTTCTTCCTTTTGATTTGATCAAAAGGGGTCCTTAGGTTGGCTTTATGACTACATTAAGGCCTTTATGACGAAGGGAGGAGAGTTGGAGGGATATTTGGGTAGGGATTGGACGATCCCAATGGCTTTGAAGGTGTGAATATGGGATAAGGGGATGTTCAATTTTATAAGAGGAGTGAGGGACACCTTAGGAAAATATTGAAATATAATTTTATAACAAACACATTTTCAGTTTCTAATAGCTCAAAAATAAATTATTTGAATGATAATGTTGGGATGGGTCGAAAAACACTCAACCAATAGTTTTTGGACAGGTTTGGGTCACTATATTAACCTTATCCTTTAGATTTAACTCTTAGTTAAATAGTTTTACATTTACCATGTCTCTTTGTATTTTTATATTATAAGGTTAATAAAATTTATATAAAATTCAGATATAACCCCAATAGGTTAATTAATAACACATCTATCATTATTTATGTCTTTTGGATGAACCATAGATTTTTATGATTATTATATCAACCAATAATATTGTATTTATTTTGAAAACTCATTTATGTCAAATTTGACATTATTTAATAATTGATTTTTTATAAAGTCCTAACAACATTATTACTTTTAAATAAAAAAAATTAATCAACCCTAACATATCATGTTTACCTATGAAATTAGTGTAATTTATTAAAAGTCTAAAATTACAATTTTTTTGATATTTATAATATCAATTATTTTAGTATTTCATTATTAAGGTAATCATTGTGTCATCATTGTGTCATAAATATATTAAATAATTTAATGTCTAAAAATAATAAATAAAATATAATTATTTAGGATAAATTTTAATATTTATATTTAATATTTATAATCTAATTTATCTTATGTATTAGCCTATATTAAAAATGGTTTAGTTATTAAACATTGATTTTAACTCTTTTAAATCCTCATTAAATAAAATAATAATAAATGTCCTAATCTAATCCAAGTGAATCTAAATGATCATATTTTATTCCTATGGTTGGGTTTGGTCTAATTACACTTATCCAATAGAATTATGTCATGTTTTGGGGTAACTATGATATCATTTTTACACATAATTACCGTATTTACTTTTAATCGTGGTAAATAAAAGTAAGATGTTACTATTCACAATAAATAATTTACATCTTCTTGAACCACATTATTTCTTATTGATATCAACCGTGTCTCTATGATTATTTAAATTCCACTAACATAATTGGTAAAATTATGTTTTATGTGAATTTGAAAATGCTCATAGGAGGTGGGTAAAAGACAGTAAAAAGTTCAATAAAATTTTACAAATCTAATTTTATTATAAAATGAATCCATTGAATTACATTGAATTTATATAGCTATTATACATTTTTTTACTTAAAATAAATTTAAATAATTAGGTATTTAAATTAAAAATTCGGTTTAAAACTATAACGTAGTGTTTTTCCATATTCATCAAAAATTGAATGTTTTCAGAAAAATACCCAAAATTTAACCTGAGTTAATTTTGATATTCTTAATTCAAAAATTATTTCAATTTCCCAAAATTCAAAACATAGTAGATTTATTAATTAATTTAAAATTAATTCTCATTGTCAAAACTTAAAAGAGGGTATTTTAAAAGGTAAAAACAATCAAAAGATTGACATGTGTTTATGTCAAATTTAAATGTGAAATTACATATAATCTCTTACATTGTATTAAATGATAAAAATATAATCAAATTTTTCTTAAAAATAATTAAAATACATAATTTAACACAATAAATTATTTCAATTAATAAAAATTCAATTAAAATTTAGTATTTTTAAGTATTCATTAAAATATAAATGTTATTAGAAAAGTACCAAAAATATATCCAAAATAATATTATTTTAGATTCTAAAGAATAATATAATATTATTAAATTCAATATATAGAAGTGTCAAATATTGGTTTAAAAATTGGTTTTCCATTAAAAGGTTTTAAAATTCCATTTTTAAAAAAATACTTCTTTTATCTGAAAAAAAATGAATTTTTTTCTTATATTATGTATAAGAAACACAGAATATGGATTATAAAATTATATGGAATATATATAATTAGAAATTCAGTTACTATTATTCATAACTTCTTTTGAACGACTAGTTTGGAAATTCGTGGGGTTCTCAAACTAGGTGTTGCGTGTAGTGAATGCTATTGAATTAATTTAAAGAAAATAACTTACTATGAAATCATGGGTTATTACACCACTCATTGTGATTACCCTATAGATTATTTTATTTTTTTTTCTACTTGAACAAAAAAATTTCAAACAATACAAATATGAATTGATTATTATTCAAAACTGAATTATTCTAACATCAAATGCATAAACCAATATCCCAGGAACCACACACTCAATTTGGTCATATTAAACTTATATTTTAAACAATTCTATCTTCAAAACTGAAATTGTCATCAAATAAAATTTTCATTATTTAAAATAAAACATCCATCTTATATGATTTTGAAACAATCAAATTTCTTCCATTACGATGGGTACCAATACACCCATTATATATTATTAAAAATACATAAAACTACAGAATATCATAATTACACTTATTGAGAATGAAATACAAAGGTATATTTACAATTATTATTTTTTATATTCAGGTATTCACATTTATGATTTATTCTACCCATACAAAGGGAGAATTTCACCAAATAAATATAATCATTACATTATATTAATAATTTATTCTTTGAGTGAATTTACCATTTTGAAAATGATAATTAAATTAATAATATAATCCTATTAAGCCTAGTTTTCATTTAGGAATCAATTTTTTTATAGAAACCCATAATGTATTCATTTTTTCTAATGAATATCAACATAAAATATCATAACAACATTGTTTATTTTACTTTTCCAAAAAAACATGTGATATCTACAACACATTCAAAAAACAATTAGTATAAAAAATAATGAAATTAGTGGTCAGCATTATACATAATAATGATGTAATTGTTAACTCATGTTAATATTTTGAGTTCCCTTATTATAAGCACCGTTCAATTTGAAAAAATTAATCCACTTAAACACCTTCTAATTAAATTTCTCAAACTCTAAAAAAACATTATACAAGGATTAATATTATTTCAATCTAATCAAAATATTAGGTTGAGATTTAATTTCATTTAACCAGTTAATTTTTCTCGATTTTGGGATAAAAATGTCTATGAATTAGCATCTTTCATTAGTGATTGGAATCTGGTAAAACATGACACATGATACCTATTACTACAAAAAAAATAACCCGAAATATGCAGGCCTAGGCCGAATGCCCGGTCCCAATTTCATTAAAAAAAGAAAAAAGCAGTTCAAAGTACATAGCCACAAAAAGAAAATATAAATATAAAAACTCAGTCAAAATACATATACCTGTTAAATTATTCCTTTTGGTGGTCCTGATTCTTTGACACAACTTTATTAAAAATTATTTAAGGTTCTTTACATGAATATTCCTATTAAAATTATCCATAACATTATATCATCGTTGTTGGTTCCAGTTAATACATAAAAATATTAATAAATCATTGAAACAGTAGCACATGAGCCTCAGCCCATTTGGTGAGGACTCAATAGGGTCATCCAAGAGACCCGAGATCAAATTCAGGTGGAGGATTATTTCTCGGTACTGTAGCAGTACAGTAGCAGGCACTGTTCGATACTGTAGTAGTCAGATCAATTCATCCATCTAGGCCTTTAGGCCACCAGTTTGGTCCTCGTGTCCGGCAAGTATTTTGGGCCACCAAAGGCCTTCGGTCCAGTTGATTCTCAAGGCCTTCGAGCGACCTTAAGGCCTTTGGTCCACCCTAAGGCCTTCAGGCCACATGAATGAAGATGTTCTAGTCAAATATAATGTATAAGGTTTCATAGGGGGATTCAGGGCAGGCACATTCACTAGAGTAGAGATAACTAGAATTGTAAGAATGAGAGGTTATGGATCTTCCATCAGTACTAGGCTTGTGTAGCTTTGTATAGGACAACTAGCCGACCAGCCATGCAAATGCGATGTGCTTATCTCATGACACTTGCTGGGGAGGAGCAGTTCCAAGTTGTCTTGTCTGGGTGATTCCCTCTAAGATATACGGGTCATGTAATGGTCTCTGAGCCTTCGGGCCTTGTAAGGGTTCCACCTCATCCTTTGAAAGGAGGATTATTAAAATAATAAAAAAATGAAGGCCTTCGGGCCATTCGGACTAATCTTTGAAACCATAATAAATTCAAAAATTTCATGATATTTTATGCATTAATTTATTTTTAATCAACATCATCCACTTTTGAATCTCTAGCATAAACACCCAAACTATAGTTTTTCCCCTTATTCCTGCACAACCTTAAATATTAGTTAATAAAAATAAATCATTTTTTGGGAGATGATGCACTATATTCCACATGTTATGTAATAAGTGTGTCCAAGATGAACCGACCCATCACTTGACCTCATTTTTATTCATTTTATTATTTTTGGGATGGAATGAAATAATCTCTTATTGTTATTCATCATAACATATATCCAAAAAATTGATCTCTTTCCACATTATTTTCATTTCATTTTTTAACATGAACTCCTTTTTTCATTGATATAAAAATTCAATTCATTTTTTTGGTAAAAGTCATTCCAGAATTTGAAATAGATCACACTCAATCATGTATCACCTTATGTTAAACCGTAACTTCATTATACCTCAAAATGTCTTCTCAATTTCATATTTATTCATTTACTTTTGGTGGTTTCATAAGATTTTCTTTGGAAAACTCAATCCTTCATGACCAATTGTTAGATCATTGAATACATCATTATTGTTAGAGTCACATTCGAATTCTCAGGCACCTTCATTACATATTAAACACCATCTTTTTATTTTATCCTATATTTGTATACAATCCTTATATGAGATTTATTATTAAAATAAATGTTTTTGGGGATTGATACACCTTATATTGTAGATTATGTTCATCTTCAAAAACATTGAACTTATTTTCATGCTTAATATTCCATCATCCATGCTATGAATTCACCTTATAATTCATATTTGTGGAGTGTAACTATATGGATTCATTTCCCTTCCTTCAATTCATCTAATATAAATAGCATTCTATGCAATGATAGACAAATAAATTAAATTAATTTCATAAGAATCATTCAACCTTTTTCCTCTCCTTTATTGAGATTTTAGCACTACTAGAGTTCTTCTCACATTATTAGCATTTAATGATTTGATAAATTTACTAATTATGTGCCCCAATATACCTCAATAAAATCACTTTAGTGATTCATTATTTATTGTAACCACATTTATTAATTATGTATGGGAAATATATTTTTTTCTAAATCTTATATCTATATTTCTATTCATTGGTGAACATGTTTATATTACATTTATTGGAATATTTGTATATTTTTTTATATATTCATATTATTCTCATGGTATTTTAATTATCATATATTTCATAAAATTTTGAATCCAACATTTAGAAATATTTTATGACATCTATCAAATCAAATTTTCACTTCTATATAGTTTTCTTAATGAATGAACAATTTTTCTTTATTACTTATCCCTATAAATTAGTTTTTCAACCTCTTTGAATTTTTCTTCTTGTGTATCATATTATTCATTAATCTCTATTCAAATCCACTTAATAATGAGATTCAATGAAAATTCATTATTAATGATCTAATTTTTTATAAGGAAAATATTAAATCTTTTAATTCTAAACTATATTAAAGATAATACATAGATCTTCATTGTAATTGTATGTAAATTTAAAGGCATAATATCTTGTTCTTCTACATCATCAATAAAATCACATATCCTTTTTTGGTGCATGAGAGAATAAAATATTTCAAATCATTTATCCAAATCAGGGTTATATTCAAAAATTAAAACTATGATCTAAAGATACCACTACATATGTACATATTTTTTGGTATAAAACTCTATTATAATTTTTCTTATTTCTATTTTATATACCAAAATTCCTGCTGACACATTTTTATTTTCCAGAATATTAATCTAATTACATCCACATTATTTGGAGAACATCAAATAAATTACCATTTTAAAACTTATTCTAAGAGAAACTCCATTAATTAATCTTGTATTGAATTATCAATTATGGTGTTTCTTTAAACTATCTTGAAGATAGCTATATAGAAGATTTACTTAACAATTCAATATTCAACCTCTGCATCAAAACTCCCATATAATCATCCAATAAATAAATGAACTCATTTTTATATGATACTAAATTACATAAATCAATTATAGTATCCTTTATTGTTGTGTCCACTATTCTGTAAAAATAGAAAATCAATTTAGGGAAATAATAAATATACAAATAATGATCATTTCTATTTGAAAAAGAAATTAGTTCCACGATAGGGACTTAGAGTGAGATTACCCCTAGTGGTATATGAATTAGGGTATGCAAACAATTAATGTAATTTAAAATTTTATTCTTATTATTTATTAACTTACCTAATGAATATTGACCTATCAAACTAGAGGATAATTTGGATTTCACATTACTAATACATTGATCTAATTATATTTTCTCTTTACCCTTTCTTTAATTGATGTTATTTATATTAAATGACCACTCTTTGTGTGGATCCATAATTGAAATTGGGATGCAATGATTATCATTGTGCTATGTATGAATAGAATAAATAATAATTATTCGTTAAACCAAAAAAGACTATTTTGATAAATACTTTTCGTAACTGTAACTCCACATACAATGGATCTTGTAAAGTCACTCCATAACCATGCTTACTACCTTAATGTTTTTAGGGACGAATCACTATTTCACATGGCTCAATATGGGTTCACTAGAGTCTCCTTACAATTTCTTCCACATGATTTTATCACATCTCTTAGATGTAACAACACAAAATTTATAGATACGTAGGTCCCATCATAAATATAAATGAATTAATATTCAATCAAGGATATATTCTCCATTTAATTTCCACTGAGACTATCCTTCATCTATTGTCATAAAACCTTTTTTATCAAGGTTATTAATTGAAATAAAATTCAAAATAATGTTAATTTAATATATACATGGTAAAAAAATCATCATTTGATATATATTCAATGGTTTCCAACCCATTATTCTTCTATAACATCTACGAGAAAAATGAATCCTCTTTTTCAAATAGATTTTAATATTCATGATTTTCTTGGATGCATCTATTTCAACCATCAATTAAATTTAGATCTTCCTTTATTCAAATCGGAAGGTTATTTGTTCATAACATGGACTCCAATTTTACAAATTCACGACTAATAAAAATTACCAATAACTTCCTCATAAAATTGACTCCATGATCAATTCTAATGATGTTAATCAAATGAATTCATTGTGTTATCTCTCCCATTTCAGTGTGATCTAATTATCTAATTCATCCACCATCATAAATCATAAAATTCACCTTCATTTATAGATAAAATCATGGTCAACAATGAGATGAATGATGTATGAGTCATTAAACTACTACTAATTTCATTTGATGAGTCAATCCTTTATCATTTTAAGGGAAATATGCTATAATTCCCAGAACCATTCCCTTGTGAAAATGATTTATCACTTTACCTTTAAAATGATAATAATAATAGGTATGTCCAACTTGGTGCTGGAAATTTTGAATGAATGATTTTGTCTTTCAATCACTACCTATTTTGATAAAACAACATAATTTTTGGTTCTCCTTTTCTTTCACAGGGAATATTTTGATCAACTACAACTAACCCTATATAGTGGTTATAACACTGAAACAAATAGATGGGTTTAGGCCATAGTTCTACATGAATTCTTTTTCACCTCCATATTCACATTAGTCATACAACTAGCAATTAGGGTCCAATAAAATCAATGGGGAGATTATAACCTCGTTATCATTATTCCTAGTAGATAATATTATATAAAACATAATTAAAAAAAAATATTAGAGTAATCATGTGGAACTAAATGGATGTCATATATATCATAAATAAATTAATATATAATAATTTTCATCTTATCTTGATTATAAAAAATGGGAAAAATAATATATTATTAATCAATTATGGGATACTATGAACTCTTCCCTAATACAATCGAGCTCCATTATCCACTATTAATTTTTCTACCATAAATTGATAATAGGTAAAACATATAATCCAAAAACAACCACTCATGAACTAATCATGCCGCCACAACCCTCAAATGAACATGTTTCAGCTCAATTATGGAAGGATAATAATGTATTAATAAATGTCATGGACTCTCCAAAATTCTAAGTAATCATTATTCAAAAAATATTATAATTATGGAACTCATTAATCACTTGGAATTAAGGATATCATGTTCCTGAAATTCTATTGGAATCGAGAGCTAATCCACATTCACTAAGAATCAAGCAATTTACCCCATTGCATCCAATTATAACTAAGTGCATCGAACAATATCCCTAAGGAATCATTTTATCCTTGAACATTTCATATTCCCCTCTTCACCAATGTCAAAAGTTATTCGTATTCTTCCTCTAAGTGGATAACATGTCACGATGGTCTACCTACTACGTGTTCTAAAAACAGTACCAAAAAATCCCTAATAACATTGTAGGGTAAATTAACAATCATAGAACATCATCAAAAGAATTTTATCACATAAAATACATTTTATCAACTTCTAACAAGAATAATAATTTTTTAACCATGTTAACTAGTTCCAAATAAGGCACTCAGGGATACGCACACTAACCCATTGTATCATAATCTTTCACATTCATCAAATATTCCTACACATAAAACATCGGAAGGTAAAATGTGTAACAAATGACCATGTATGTAAGGAAATTTCTTACATAATTTCATTGATTTCAACCATAAGGTTAAATAACCTTATGTGGTTCAAAAGATATTGTAGAGACCCCCATAGTTAATATTAGATGCACTGGGGCCTTATTATCATATTTGTTGAAATTTAAATTCTCAATGTTCAATAAGGGTTCCTCAAATCAAACCCATAATTATTATTTAAAAAATGTTACATGTGACGGTACTTCTCTTCCCATTGGTAATTTCTAAATTATTCTTTTAGGTCAACTCGATCACTCCCAATCTTCCTATTGAGAGTATATATCATTTCATAATGTATATCAAATTATTCTCTTAAAAAACTATTAATATTTTCTTATAAATTTGCTTTTTTATTATTTGATGATAAATTAATATAAATTATCATTTTATAATTATCAATTAATATATTTTTAATTAATTATCCTTTTATAGATATCATTTCAATAATTATAATAAATTACCATTTTATAAATATATTTTTGATAACTTCTTATAAATTATACATTTCTAATTATATCATTATAATTACATTTAAAAAATAATTGATGATTTAATATAATTATTTGTTTTCTGATTTCAAATATTAATCCTCTTTTTTTATATAAAATATTAAATTTTTGTTGGTTTAATAAATTATCCATGATAATTTAATGTCTTTATCATTTTACAACTCTTATAATTATGTTTCAGAATAATGAAGAAATAATCATTTGATAATTTATCATATTTATTATTTGATAGTCATCCATATTTATTCAATGAAATATTAATTTTAATTTATCCATTGATAATCTTTTAATAATCATTTAATATAATTTATGATATAATTTGATAACCACATCAGATTTTATTATAATAAATACTTGAATTTATTCACTTATCATTCAATAATTTTTGTAAGTAATTATTTTAAATGATAAAAAAATGGATAAAAATAATTAAATAAAAAAATTAATAAGGAAGACTCTCCTTCAACAAATGTTGTGTGACCACTAAAAAATGGGAATATGATTAGTGCCACAATTCTTATGCCAGCAAAATGGTATTACTATAGACTTAATCGATCACAACAAATACTATTTTAGGGTTACTAAGAAACAACGAAAACCACCAATAGTGAATTGAAAAACCATCCGGGTATTTCAAAAATCAATCTACATGAATTTTCATTAGTATTAGAAAAAAATTCAAAACACACATTAAAATTATAATTATACTTAAAATTTATTTTGGAGTGTCTGAATTTTTTATTTTAAGGCATTGTAAACATTATTTGGTCAAACCTAATGATTACCATATATTTTAGTGAAACCTGCAACAACGATAATGTTTTTCAATTTGGGTAACAAGTAAAAATTAATTTAATATTTATAATAATAAAAATAAGGCAATAATTGGCTAAAATATTTCCATTATTTTTGGTGTTACGAAACATTTGACATACATACATATTATGTATCAATTACGGTAAAAAAATATATTCCATTCATCATGGAAATATTATATATCTAGTAAGATATACCAGACAAGATATTTTTTTGAAAAATCATTCTTGTGTAGTATAATATATTTTCCAATGCAAGAATTATAACTAGACACAGAACCAGAACATAAGTCAAGTTTTTCCACTAGTAAAACATATATTAATAACCAATAATGGTTTAAAAAAAATCATAATATATATTGTTTAGGTGATATTAAATTTTTAAGAAAATGTTCAGAAACACAATATATTATATTTTCCATTTCATGGGATCTCACACAATAGCCAACTCACACAAAGGTTATGTCACAATTTGGAAAAATCCCATAATCATTAGAAAATAAGAGTTTAAAATTCATAATATGATACACAGTTTGGGTGAAATTAATTTTTTTTTCAAAAACATCACATGTGTGATGAATAATATATTTACCCATGTGTGGATACTTATTAAACACTCATCCCACCTGATAGTTGTTGCAGACCGAGGATTAAACTCGTACATCAAAACTAATGGTGGTCTTATATTTCTCATGTGAGTCACCTTTTAGAAGACATTTTTTTCATAAAATGAACATGCACATAATATAATAAATTTTCCCTTGCCTTTGAATTATCCATAATTCTAACACAGATAATGGTAATGTCATGAAAAGGGTAAAACCCACATGTCATATTTATTGGAAGTATCTGATTTGAATTACAAGATACCATTCCATATATAAACCGTTATTTTATGAAAACTACACAAATGTGATATAATATATTAATTTGTATTATTATATAAAAACCTTGTCTTTTTTGTCCTATAAAACACATTTCATCTCACTATATAACTTTGAAAATATTTTATTGAATATTCTAATGTATTAATGGGGATTTTTTCCCTTTCTTGAATTCATTTAAAAATAAATTATTATAATATGAATTTTATTAAAATATCATAATTTTATCATTGAAATATTCAGAAAATATTTTCAAAAATAGTTTTTCATTAATTAAATTTTTTGGATATTATAATTATCCCCCTCTATCGACATCACATCCCTTAGATGCAATGCTTGTGGTCTTTCTAAAGAAACATATAAAATTGAGCTCAAACATGAGACAGACAATCACACATCTCCTCTACTATCTTGGAATGCTACCAATAAATTTTGACAAACAAATACTATCTTCTCTCATAGGACATTCTAAATTCTGCCTATAATCTACACTGGAAGATCCTTATAAGATGGAGTATTTTGTATCTCAACATCCTTATAGTTGATGGCATGCCCATTATTTGATACAAACATACATATATCAGACACATAATATACATCGTGTATTCCTCGATTATGTATAATAATTTCCAACTATGTTCTATTATGACAATTGTTTTGTCATCATGAATGGTCCCAAAAACCAAGGTTCAATATTTTTTTTCTCTATCAGAGGTTAGTGGCCTAACCTAGGGGTCACACTCAGTAATAAAATATCACCCCAAATACTATCCAAAGGGGTACCCCTATATGAAATATGTGTTTTCTAAGTTCATTGATATGTGACCATCCACTTTTGAATCAGATAGATCTCCTGGATTTCTCTGATGCCAACTAGGGCCCATAGCCACTGGCTCATCTACCACAAGGCTTGAAAATGATGAATAATATGGTCTCCCATAAATATCTTTATTTGATGCCATATGTATTAAATAATTTTTTATATTTTCATATAAAATCAAAACCAAGGCTATATGATCCCCCATGAACCACTTAATTATGAAACAAAAGCATTAGACATATCCTCTAAAATTGATAAAATCTACTCAGACTATGCTTATGTCTAGGGATTGTACAATACTAACAACCACATCTCAATCATTAATTACCTCTATAATACCTAATAACAATTTTATATAATTTCACAGTATTTATCTACAATAATATTCAATATAACTCAGAGTAACAACATGATCTCATACGCATGGAGCTTTTCTACATCTACTACTATATTATTCACTTTTATCAATAAGAAGTGGGAAGACATAATTAATCAACAGATAATCACCAAGGCTACATCATTATTTTTCTAGGACCTTGTTAAACAAAAAATATTCCATAATAATTTCATCCCACTTCATAATGGGTATAATATGTTTCTTGAGAAACCTATTGGGTTTCATTTGTTTGGTATTTACCATCTATTTAGTATGGCATTAAGATAGAAACATTCTAATTTCCATCTTCATTACTAGCCATCGGAACATTCTCCTAATGTCCTGGAACTCTTTCAAAACACCAATATGTACCAAATATATTAATTTGATTAAATATTATATTATTTAGTCTCTGATGGGAGTAGGGACTACAACTCTAGAATATACCATGATAACATTTTTGTTAGCCAAAGTCCACCTATGTATTGAGTCACGATTAGTTATCCATTTTCCAATAACATAAAAATCTACAACATACCAATGTACATCTATATACTATTTCATAATTATGTATGTGACAACTAAATTGGATAAATTCATTTATCCATGATCATCAGAAGCATCAATCCTCTAGTTAGGAAATATTCTCATCAAGAACCACATCACTTTTTTTGGCCTCTCACCAATCTCTTGATCTTCATCTATCATATGGTTATGATAATTTGAAATGATATATCCATTTCTAATGGAATAATACATATCAAATTCAAATAACATCATATAATCAACCCAACGCCTATTCCTTAGTATCAAGTCCCATTTTTTAAGACATACACAATCACTTAGTGTCTGTGAAAACATTAAATCAATCACTGAAAAGATTGTATTTTAAAATACTCGTATCTTGAGCCATAGATTCCAACTCTATGTTATGATCATAGAGGTTCCCCTCTGGGGCCATGGTTGATGAGAACAATATGCTACTACCTTCTCTATATCTATGTTAGAACAACTTTCATAACAATTCGTCTTGCATCATTGTATACTGCATAACCAATACCAAGCCCTATGAGTGTTAGAGATGATGCTCTCATCAAATTTGTTATCATATCAATGCTAGACTCCTCCCTCTATTAAATCCCTTGGGACTTCACCACAATCCTCATCAGGTCTATCATGGGTGCTAATATTTTTCTTATGTACTAGATAATCCACAGGTACTATATTATTAAACATTGATAAATCCTTATCGAGAACCTATGTTGGGGATTTTTTCATGACATGGATACGTATAATCACTATTTTTTCTTTGAGATATAAGTATCTTAGATACTACATGTCCTAGGGATTTGGTCTCTGAAATTTAGAAATTAAACTTCAACATCTTGGAATGAATCCGATGATATTGAAATGTGCACATCACTACCTATAGTTTCCACATATGCTGATAATGTGTCAAAAATTATATAATGATTTAGTAGATATACACCATGTTGAATAAGCTCGGATATGGGTGAAATATGTATTTCATTATATCCATGGACTATGCTGGTGCAGTCGTCCACGCAAATGGAATCATTATGTTCTTGTATAAAACATAAATTATCATAAATGTTGTCTTCATGATATACTCCTCTCTAATGCCCAATTAGTGACAACCCTTTCAAATATTAATTGTAAATAGCCACAAGGATCTGAGTATAAATTTAAAAAAACCATCGATTATTGGAATGAGATATTTTTTCATCATTTTCACTTAGTATATCTCTAGGTCATCGATGTAGAGTCAAAGCCTAATATCACACATCGTGGAGAATAACCCGCAAACACCCATAATGAGTTAATCAACATGCTAAATCTATCCCACCCAAATTTTTCATCATTCAAATTAATATACTTCATCTCCGTTGGATCTATATGATACAGGGGGTACTTATATAGGTTACTAAACTAGTATAAACTCATACTCTTCCAAACTTAATAATCTTCTAGAGTATGTATTATGTCAAAACATTTGTATAAATATTTTAATCCATTCTTCATCATTTGATAGGACCCAAGTTCTCTCGAATTACGGATAATTATAAAGGTTATGTAAGGGTATATTTTAAAATAGGTACAAACTCTCATACATATGACATGTACTATGTGAAAGACAACATGTTATAGTGATCCTATTTCTTAAAGAATAAATGTGATCTGGAAGAATGATCATTTTTATTCTATGACATGCCCACTGGTAAAGGATAAGCAGCATCCCCTATATGGATATTTTTTCCTACTTTAAATGATGTCCTACATGACTACATTGAGGTTGAATATTCTATAACGTAATAGAAAACCATCATAAAAGGGACAAAGTTCTATTATAAAAAATGTTCAGTCTATTAGAACACATTAGGTTCTCCTAGGAGTTTACCCTTAACCTAAGTTATACCCCTCCTAGAAATAACCATGGTAAGGTTCCGTCTACATCAACTGCAATCATCCTATCTAAATGAAAATAATTGCATGATCTATTAAACTAATTCATTCATAGAAATATATATCATAAAAACATGAGAACCCTATTATGTCACACAAATAGAAGTTTTTCCAAATAGATATCATAATTCACGTAATTTAATTAAATAACAACCATCCAGCACAACAACATGTCATATATTCCATGTGAACTTTTGTTCATAGAAATTTTTAATAGGCATACCCAACGTCTTATAAATCACTTATCAACAATGTTTGAATCACCCAAGTAGAATTTCATGTATTATAGTAGCACAACATAATATCTCATATTTTAGGAAAACTCATCGGTCCACTATACATTGCAAGATAGGAACTGTCATTATACCCCTACCTGAATCTAAATAGTCCTATCTCATGGTTACATTTTACCAATTCAAGAAAAGAGATAAAACATGTTAGTTAATCTGGGTGACCTGATTCCATTTTATAACATATCATCCCAATCTATCAGGTTTTCTAAAAAGTGATATGAGACCTCATAAGATCCAAAAAATATGAAAGACGCTTCCAATAAGAAGTATGGGTCTGACTCGATCAATGGGGAGACTATAACATTATTATCCTATAAATGAGCATGTAATAAAACATAAAAGGAAATATCAATAACAAATAAAAATAGCTTCCAACATTTTAAGCCTATCCACAGTATAATAATACTCTAATAATAAATAAATAAACTATGAAGGGGACTCCATAGAGTGTCCTGATCCATTCCATATCTATGTTCTACTTCTCAACCATAAACCTTATTGTAAAGGCCCATAAATTTCAAGGAAATATTTTTCTTAATTTTCCTTGGAATTTTACAAGGACGCAGCTTCTGACGGCACCTGATTCCGAGGCCCGGTGTGCCCAGAATCACTTTCCGAAGATTGGCTCGGGTACATTCAACGAACGGACGAGCGAGTTTTTCTAAATTTTGAAGCGGTGCCCGAAATCGAATTCCAATGGAACCAATGGAATCGCAGCGCCGGTATTTTCTTAGAAACGCCTCTTTCGGAGTTGCGTTTGCTCGGTTGTGGTTTTTAATTTTTGGCTTTTAAGTTATGAAATAAAATAAAGTAGCGCGACAATTTTATTTTTATTTCACTTAAAGCCTCTTAAAGACCACTTTAAGCTGTTAAGCTCAGTTGAAACAGATAGGGTGAAATCCAAAATATCCTACCCACTTGGTAGGATATTTGTGGGGTGGGGCCCGCACGAGCCCCACCGTTTCTTTCCGCTAAGTAACGCACCCACGAAAACCCGTCATTATGAAAGTCAACTGACGTGTTTTATTAAATTCTTAACGCACCATTTAATTGGGCGGTTTTTTTCATTGAATTAATTCTAAGAATTAATGGGTCGTTACTTACCTCTTTTTCGTTTGTTGGAATGTTAATAAAATTAGACCAACTCTTTTTCTCCTTATGTTTTGTTCGTTGAGAGGATTTGACAAACCTCAAGTTCTTCATCCTTCTTCGCGAAGAACACGAAGAACGTGAAGAACGCGAAGAACGCGAAGAACTCCGGCCTTCGACGAAGGGAGATGAAGAACGCCGAGCCCTCGGAGATCGAAGATGCAACGCCAAGTTCCGCAACACCGATGGTTCTTCTTCCGCGACGTTCTTCAGCGACAATCTAGCCCCGCGACAACCGTCGACCGACAAAGACAAGGTAGGGGGTTGCGCTTCTTTAAAATCACTTTGTGGGTTATAACAACATCACAGATTTAATTATTATTAATTAAATCTGTTGTTTCTTGATCCTTGGAGATCGTCGACGCGATGCCCTTCCGCTACGACACGACACCCTTCTGCGACGCGATGCTCGACTTGTTCCGTGACGGTCAATTTCGCGAAGAACGCATGTGTGACGACTTGACAGAGGTAGGGGTTTGTTACGATATAATTTATTTATATTCCCGTGATTGTTTCTTTTAAAATAAAGAACCCGGTTTCATACAGAACAATTTTAATTTATTAAAAATTTTATTTGATATGTTGAATTTTCTTCCTGGTCGTTATCACCTAATGCGGATGGTACGGGCCGAACGAACACGGCCGGACAACCCTCCACAGTTCTTCGTTGTTGTGCGGATTTGGCAGGCAATGACAAAACGTGCCGCAGAGGCGATTTAATGATCCCACAGTGAAGAACGGTACCCGGGAGGAACAGCGGCACAGACTGGAAGGAAATCGGACCACCAGAGTAACTTTGGTGTCCCACGGAAGCTTTCGCCAGCACGCCACGCCGGCACGGCGGCACCGACAGCGGGAGGCGGCGGCCGGTAGCGGTCGACCGCCAGGCGGCGGCGGTGCCCAGCGGGCTGCCGGGAAAACCCCGCTGCGGCTGAAGCCCCAGCAGCGAGGCGGTTCGGTGGCCGTGCGGAACCGACGTTCAGAGATGCGGCGGCCCGGCTGCGTCCGGGTGATCAAGGGCGGCCCCCCGCGGGGGCCGCGGTGCTGTCACGCGGGGGCAGCGAGCCCCCCCGCGCTGCTCGGCCGCTCGGCCGAGCCGAGCCGGACCGGCCGGCCGAGCCGGGCCACACCCTGGCCTGGCCGACTGGGTCCAGCCAGGTCGTACCGGGTCGGGTCGACCCGGTTCGGCCGACCCAGGGGGGTCGGGCCGGGTCGACCCGGGCCTAGACCCCCGTCTTCGGACCGTTTTCAGTCTTTTTCCCGTAACTTGAGCTACGGGCCTCCTAACGACGTGCCGTCAGCGGAGATGTGATCCTTGGATCGAGACGGTCGGTTCACTATATTTCACTCAAGGTTTCGGAAAACTTTGGGTTCGGACGGGTTGGTTCGTACATGAAACCAATCGGGCCCTCGGAGCGGGAACGCTCATATCTTGAGCTTCGGAAGTCCGATTGACGTGTCATCGACTTTGTTGAATTACTCTAAGTGAGAAGGATCTATTGCCTCACTCCACCCAAGGTTGGGACACAGGTGGAGTACGGTCGGGTTGGTTTTTCCTTAAAACCAACCCGGCCCCTAGGACGAAAAAGCCAATAACTCTCAGACCGGGCGTCCGATCGACGAGCCGTCTATCACGTTGAATTCATATTGATGATACAGAACTTTTGGATACATCAACTCTGAAATACGTGTCAGTTGATGTATCAGCCCTTCGGCTCGTGGAGCGGACTCTCCCGAACGAGCTTGTTGTGTGTGAGAACCCTAGAGCTGGCTGCAACTGCTGTTATGACAACGACGACTGTACAAAGATCCTCAGTGGATTCGACTGCGACGATGATGAAAAAGGTACGGGAATCCTCTGTGTTTTTGGCAGTGATCACTACGGTACATCTTGGGATACATCAACTCCGGACTACATGTCAGTAGATGCATCGACCTCATAGCTCGTGGAGTGGACCCTCCCAGAACGAGCATGCTGTGTGTGGAAACCCTAGAGCCGGTTGAGACTTGATGACTACTGATCGAACAACTCGGTGTGTTACGGATAGCCCAGGGGGAGCGCTTGGTTGTAGCGGCAGACCCATGACAAAGATGCTCATGGTTGTAGCGGCACAGGGGAGCGCTTGGTTGTAGTGGCAGACCCACGACAGAGGTGCGCTTGGTTATAGAGGCACAGAGGAGCGCTTGGTTGTGGTGGCAGACCCACGATAGAGGTGCTCTTGGTTGTAGCGGCATAGGGGAGCGCTTGGTTGTAGCGGCAGACCCACGACAGAGGTGCGCATGTTTGTAGCGGCACAGGGGAGCTCTTGGTTGTAGCGGCAGACCCACGACAGAGGTTCACTTGGTTGTAGCGGCACATGGGAGCGTTTGGTTGTAGAGGCAGACCCACGACAGAGGTACTCTTGGTTGTAGCGGCACATGGAAGTGCTTGGTTGTAGCGGCAGACCCACGACGGAGGAGCACATGGTTGTAGCGGCACGGGAGAGCGCTTGGTTTTAGCAGCAGGCCCACAGTATTCGATAGGTGGAGTATTACAGCAGTCCAAGGTAAGAGGGAAGCGCTTGGTCATAGCGGCATAACCACTGTACTTGATGGAGAATGAGTATCACAATAGCTTTGGGTTCAACTTCATGGTCGTTCCTGTGTGGGTCATTGCGAGGGTTAGTACCTACAGATCCTTTGTGGGTCCGACGACTTAGATGAATCAGTGGCTACATATGATCATCTTAAACGCCATACGAAGAAGTACCTGTGTGAGCTGAATCCTGTTTTGTTTTTCTTTGTGGATTGTGTTGTGCTATCCTGTGTGGATTTACGTTTTTCTTTCCTGTGTGGATTGGGTTGTGCTTGGGCTTGGATGTTGCAGCCAGACAGAAATTTATGACTTAGGTATATGTATGGGAATATACCTAAGCAGTGTCGGATGTTACTTCTTGATTGTATCTTTCATTTGTGGTTTATCCTTTGTGGATTCTGGGAGACCTTCGGGGGTCCCGGGGTCCCTACTGAGTAGCTTATACTCACCCCTGCATGGGCTATGCCCGCATTACGTTAAGTTGGTTGCAGAAGACTGACAGTGCTGATCGTGGTGGAGGCTTGCGGAGCAGGACGGTACCTGGAGGTGGACCACTGGGCGGGGTGTACTTGGAGCGGACGGTTGGACCGAGGAGCTTTGGTGGATATTTGTTCTTAACCTTCAGGTGGGACTTCCAGAGGATGGCTCGATGCGGAGGCTTTTCTTTTCAGTTCCTATTTTCCCCCTTTTATGTTTTACTTTAAAGTTGGGCTTGTATTTCCGGCCCCTTTTACTTTCAGCACAGCTTGTTACAGTTTTTACTTAGTGTTTACTTTTCTTCTTGCTTACTATGTGGTGCTTGTTTACTTTTCAAAGGAAATGCCTTCCCTTTTTCTGGGATTTACGCCTTTGTGCTAGTCTCCAGCCCCTGGCCTATGGGAGGCGGGCTTGGGGTAGTCACGACATGTACCCCGAGGATGGGTCGTGACAAATTGGTATCAGAGATGGTCGGTTCTACCGCAGACTCTGATCTTTCTTCTATGTGAAGAAATAGTGTTTAGCGTATTGAGTGTGGTTATCAGTCCAGGGAGTCCAGTGTTGGTGCGGTGGATGACATATCTGTACACCAGGACCCTGACTTCTGATTTCCTACTTAATGCACGAAAACATTGATTGCATGTGTGTTTCAATGTTTTCTTTGAGATTACTTTGTATCATCTCACCAGGTATATTGTTCTGACCGTGGCGCACCTGTTTCCTTTTCAGGATGGCCCCACGACAGCAGCCAGCTAGGGTTCCGAGCGTTGGGCATGGAGAGAGAACACCAAGCAACGAGGACTCGGTACAGGGCCCTTTGACAGCTAAGGCATTGGCAGTACCTATACCCGCCGAGCCACTGATGCTACCAGCCCCAGCCGCTGACGATGCATTTCGCCTTAGTGCACTGCATGAGTTCCAGCGCCAGTGACCTCCTAGGTTCTGCAGGGAGACGGACCCTCAGGCCGTCGAGGACTTGCTGGAGGCAGTTGTACGGGCTTTCAGATTAGTGAGGACACCAGCAGACCTCATGGTGATCCTCGCAGCGAGCCTCATACACGTGGTAGCAGATAGATGGTGGAGCTTGATGCTCCAAGTGCATGATGAAACATCTCTCCTCTGGATGGACATTGAGAGAATCTTTCGCTCCGAGTTCGTCCCAGCCACCCTCCGTGCGGTGCGCATACAAGAGCTGCTACAGCTACGGCAGGGCAGCATGACAGTGGCCCAGTACTCGGCGAGATTTACTGATCTCTCGTGCTAATCCATTGATATGGTACGGGACCCGTTCTTCCGGGCCCAGACCTTCGAGCAGGGAATGAGGCGCGAGATCAGGGCTTCGATGATCTCCCTCAACATTCCAACTCAGGCAGGGGTGTTGGAGCGAGCCCTCTTAGTGGAGAGTTTCCTTATTGAGCAGTCTCCAGCAGCAGGACCCACCACTTTCCGGCATGCGGCAGAGTCTTCTGCAGTGGGCAGTAAACAGATGACACAGGGGTCCAAGAGGGCTAGACCTACAAGTGGTCGATAGCATGACTCTGGATCGTTTGTGTGAGGCACTCAGGGTGGACAACGAATTTCCATGAGAGGGCAGTGTTACTCATGCGGCGGGATGGGTCACATGGCTCGTGACTGTCTGACCCACCATACAGATGACCAGCATATGAACGAAGGACCCCCCAGGCAGAGGCGGAGGTTCGATCAGGGCGGGCCGCAAGGAGTAGGCGGCCATTGCAGGGGAGATGGTCGTGCAGTTGGAGGAGGACGACGCTTTGGGGTGTTGCCACCACCACCACCGAGAGTTCCACCCCAACCGCAGGGGACATGAGGACATGGGAGAGCTCAGCTTCAGGTAGCTGAAGACTACAATCATGGAGCTCCGGAAGCAGATGGACAGGAACGGAACTAGTGGATACGTCTTTTGTAATTCTAGTTCCTTGTTGCTATGGTGTAGTTTCTTTGTATTATGAGTTGCAATAATAAAATACGCATACCTGGGTGATGTTTTTATTCTTGTCCTCTTTTGTGTTGTTACTAAGAGGTTCCAGTTTAGACTATTGACTTGACCCTCACTTGTTAGACATCTACTGGAGGAGACCCAGTTACCACACACTGATGCCGACAGTGTGACTCAACCCTTGGAGTCAAGAGTAACGGTTGGATCTCTTGGTATTAGTGTCGAGGCCTTACGACGTCATCCTTGGTATGGTTTAGTACCATCCATGTCGGGATTGATTGTATTAGGCTAAGTAAGTGGTTCATCCATGGGATGAGACCAGATTTCTCATTCAACAAAGAAGAAATCTTAGCAGCTCTTGTGGAACCTGAGAAGGTCCAGGTCATCTAGGAGCAGATGAGGACAGCTCAGATTCGATAGAAGTCTTTTACTGTCAGGAGGCAGAGGCCGCTAGAGTTCGAGGATGGCGACCACGTCTTCTTGCGGGTCTCATCTCGATGTGTATTACGGAGATTTGGCAGAGGCGGCAAGATGTCTCCACGCTTCATCGGACCATTCCAGGTCCTCAGTAGGACTGGCGAGGTGGCTTATCACCTGGATCTACCACCACAGTTGCAACGGGTGCACGACGTCTTCCACGTATCTCAACAGAGGAGATATGTGCACGAACCGACACAAATCTTTGACTATGGGGAGCTGGTCTTTGATGATGGGGTGACATTGGCGGAGGTCCCAGTAGAGATCGAGGATCAACAGGAGCAGGTCCTACGTGGATGATCGATTCTTCTAGTGCGCTTCATATGGCAGCTCGGGAACCTGCAAGAGATCACTTGGGAGCGGGAGGCTCAGATGTGTGCTCAGTACTGCCATTGTATCCCTAAGTTTGTGGTGAAGCATTACAGGGGCGTAAATCCCTATGGTGGGAGTAATATAAAGACATGTAAATTTCGAGGAAATTTTTTTATTAATTTTCCTTGGAATTTTACAAGGACGCAGCTTCTGGAGGCACCTGATTCCGAGGCCCGGTGTGCCCGGAATCACTTTCCGAAGTTTGGTTCGGGTACGTTCAGTGAACAGACGAGCGGGTTTTTCTAACTATTGAACTGGTGCCCGGAATCAAATTTTGAGGGCACCGATGGAATCGCAGCACCGGTATTTTCTTAGAAACACCTCTTTCAGAGTTGCGTTTTTTCAGTTTTGGTTTTTAATTTTTGGCTTTTATGTTATGAAATAAAATAAAGTTGTGCGACAATTTTATTTTTATTTCACTTAAAGCCGCTTAAAGACCACTTTAAGTTGTTAATGTCAGTTGAAACAGATAGGGTGAAATCCAAAATATCCTACCCACTTGGTAGGATATTTGTGGGGTGGGGCCCGCATGAGCCCCACCATTTCATTCCGCTAAGTAACGCACCCATGAAAACCCGTCATTATAAAAGTCAACTGACGTGTTTTCTTAAATTCTTAACACACCATTTAATTGGGCAGTTTTTTTCTTTGAATTAATTCTAAGAATTAATTGGTCGTTACTTACCTCTTTTTCGTTTTTGGCATGTTAATAAAATAAGACGAACGCTTTTTCTCCATAAGTGTTATTCGTTGAGAGGATTCGACAAACCTCAAGTTCTTCATCCTTCTTCGCGAAGAACGGGAAGAACGCGAAAAACGCGAAGAACGCGAAGAACATGAAGAACGCGAAGAACGTCGGCCTTCGACGAAGGGCGATGAAGAACGCAGAGCCCTCGGAGATCGACGACGCAATGCCAAGTTCCTCGACACTGACGGTTCTACTTCTGTGACGTTCTTCCGCGATAATCCAACCCCACGACAACCTCTGATCGACAACGACAAGGTAGGGGGTTGCATTTCTTTAAAATCTCTTTGTGGGTAATAAAAACATCACAGATTTAATTATTATAAATTAAATCTGTTGTTTCTTGATCCTCTGAGATCATCGTCGCGATGCCCTTCCGCGACGACGTGACACCCTTCCGCGACGCGATGCTCCACTTGTTCCGCGACAGTCAATTCCGCGAAGAACGCGCGTGTGACGACTTGACCGAGGTAGGGGTTTGTTGTGATATAATATATTTATATTCCCGTGATCGTTTCTTTTAAAACAAAGATCCCGGTTTCATAAAGAACAATTTTAATTTATTAAAATTGTTATTTGATATGTTGAATTTTCTTCCCGGTTGTTATCACCTAACGCGGAGGGTGCGGACCGAACGAACACGGCCTGACAACCCTCCACAGTTCTTCGTTGTTGTGTGGATTTGGTGGGTGATGACAAAACGTGTCGTAGAAGCGATTCAATGATCCCGCAGTGAAGAACGGAACCTGGGAGGAACATCGGCGTAGACGGGAAGGAAATCAGACCATCGGAGCAACTCCGGTGGCCCGCGGAAGCTTCCGTCGGCGCGCCGTGCCGGAACGGTGGTGCCGGCAGCTGGAGGCGGTTCCGCGGCCGCGCGGAACCACGGTTCAGGGATGCAGCGGCCCGGCCGCGTCCGGGAGATCCAGGGCGGCCCCCTGCGGGGGCCGCGGTGCTGTCACGTGGGGGCAGCAAGCCCCCTGCGCTGCTCGGCTGCTCAGCCGAGCCGAGCCGGACCGGCCGGCCGAGCCGGGCCGCGCCCGGGCCTGGCCAGACCGGGTCCGGCCGGGTCAGACAGGGTTGGGTCGACCCAATTCGGGTCGATCCAGTTCGGCCGACCCCGGGGGGGAGGGGGTCCGACCGGGTCGGCCCGGGCCCAGACCCCCGTCTTCAGACCGTTTTCTGTCTTTTGCCCGTAACATGAGATACGGGCCTCCGAACAACGCGCCGTCAGCGGTGATGCGATCCTTGGATCGAGACGGGAATTTCGGTATATTGCACTCAAGGTTTCAGAAAACTTTGGGTTTGGCCGGGTTGGTTCGTACACGAAAACAACCGGGCCCTTGTAGCGGGAACGCTCATATCTTGAGATTCAGACGTTCGATAGACATGTCAACAACTTTGTTGAATTCCTCTAAGTGAGACGGATCTTTTGGCTCACTCCGCCTGAGGTTGGGATGCAGGTGGAGTACGGTTGGGTTGGTTTTGCCATAAAAACCAACCGGGCCCCTGTGACGAAAAAGCCAATAACTGTCAGACCGGGCGTCCGATCGACGCGTCGTCTGTCATGTTGAGTTCTTGTTGACGATACGGAACTTTTGGATACATCAAATCCGGACAACTTGTCAGTTGATGTATCAGCCCTTCGGCTTGTGGAGGGGACCCTCTCGAATGAGGTTGATGTGTTTGGGAACCCTAGAGCTGGGTGCAACTACTACTGTGACAACGACAACCGTACAGAGATCCTTAGTGGATTCGACTGCGGCGATGATGAAAATGGTAATGGAATCCTCCGTGTTTTTGGCAGTGATCACTACGGTACATCTTGGGATACATCAACTCGAGACTACATGTCAGTTGATGCATCGACCTCTTATCTTGTGGAGTGGACCCTCCCAGAACGAGCATGATGTGTGCGGAAAACCTAGAGTCGGTTGAGACTTGATGACTACTGATCGAACGACTCGGTGTGTTACGGATAGCCCAGGGGGAGTGCTTGGCTATAGCGGCAGACCCACGACAGATGTGAGCTTGGTTGTAGCGGCACAGGGGAGGGCTTGGTTGTAGCGGAAGATCCTCAACAGAGGTGCGCTTGGTTATAGCGGCACAGGGGAGCACATGGTTGTAGCGGCAGACCCACGACAGAGGTGCGCTTGGTTGTAGCGGCACATGGGAGCGCTTGGTTGTAGAGGCAGACCCACGATAGAGGTGCGCTTGGTTGTAGCGGCACAGGGGAGCGTTTGGTTGTAGCGGCAGACCCATGACAGTGGTACGCTTGGTTGTAGTGGCACATGGAAGCGCTTGGTTGTAGCGGAAGACCCACGATTGAGGATCTCTTGGTTGTAGAGGCACGTGGGAGTGCTTGGTTGTAGAAGCAGGCCCACAGTACCCGATAGGTGTAGTATTACAGCAGTCCAAGGTAAGAGGGAAGCGCTTGGTCATAGCATCATAACCACTGTACTTGATGGAGAAGGAGTTTCCCAATAGCTTTGGGTTCAACTTCATGATCATTCCTGTGTGGGTCATTGCGAGGGTTAGTACCTATAGATCCTTTGTCGGTCCGACAGCTTAGATGAATCAGTGGCTACATCTGATCATCTCTAACGCCATACGAAAAAGTACCTGTGTGAGCTGAATCCTGTTTTTCATTCCTTTGTGGATTGTATTGTGATATCCTGTGTGGATTTACGTTTTGCTTTCCTGTGTGGATTGGGTTGTTCTTGGGCTCGGATATTGGAGCCAGATGGAAAATTATGACTTAGGTATATGTATGGGCATATACCTAAGCAGTGTCGGATGTTACTTCTTGATTGTATATTTCCTCTGTGGTTTATCCTTTGTGGATTCTGGGAGACCTTCGGGGGTCTCGGGGTCTCTACTGAGTAGCTTATACTCACCCCTGCATGGGCTATTCCCGCACTACATTGTGTTGGTTACAGACGACAGACAGCACTGATCATGGTGGAGGCTTGCGGAGTAGGACGGTACCTGGAGGTGGACCACTGGGCGGGGTGTACTCGGAGCGGACGGCTGGACCGAGGATTTGTGGAGTCTATTTGTTCTCACCCTTCAGGTGGGACTTCCAGAGGACGGCTCGACGCGTCGGCTTTTCTTTTCAGTTACTGTTTTCCCCTTTTCAGTTGTACTTTACAGTTGGGCTTGTATTTCCAGCCCCTTTTACTTTCAGAAAAGCTTGTTATAGTTTTTACTTAGTTTTTTCATTTCCGCTTGCTTACTCTGTGGTGCTTGTTTACTTTTCACAGGCAATGCCTTCCCTTTTTCTGGGAATTACGCCTTGGTGCTAGTCGCCAGCCCCTGGCCTATGGGAGGCGGGCTTGGGGTAGTCATGGAACGGGCCCTGAGGATGAGTCGTGACACATATGGCCACATACCTTCACATGATATCTTTCCCTGAAATCTAAAATTTCATTGAAATTACAATGTATGGTGTGTATATATGACTCTGTAGTAAACCGAAAAATTGTCCTTGACCTAGTGTCCTCATGGAAAATAAGTATAATACATAATAATAATATTAAATGTGTAACATAAAAAATAAAAAATCCAAAACCAAGTCTCAGTCCACTATCCAAGAAACCAAAACCCAAGTCGCACCTTCTTAGGGTCAACACTAAAAAGATAATTACAGTGTAAAAAGTATAATGGACTAACAAAATTGCTAATGAATCATGCTTCTCAGCATCTTATGATCATTCAATTACAATATACACTATAGGCATCAATGAAGTCATGTCATCATTATTATCTAGTCATTGAGAACCAGTTAACATTTTCTCAGAATAATAGATCATGCTTCTTGGAAACCAATAGGCATTACTTGAATTACAAAACATTGACAATGCATCATAGTATCCATACCCTATTCATATTTCCCACATCAACATCATTTAATACCTTGAAAACTACACTTCTAACAAAAAAACATGTCAGTATGATCCACCTGCAATGGTATCTGATAAAAATATCAAAAATGAACATATAATATGGTATGATATAAAAGAATGTATATATAATTATTATAATTGTGGTATCACATAAAATAGTTTTGATCAACATTGAACATGAATAATATGTTATGTTGTACACATGGACACGAGTGAAACATATGGTTCATATAGCTACACACACACCCACATGCAATCATAATCTTGCACGATCATCAAATATAGCTACACATGATTCATATTAAGACAATGAGTGTAACAAATTCATATAAATGTAAATATTTTCATACATCAAATTCATTGATTTAAATGAAAAAAAAAACTAGGTTATGTGGATTGAAAGATGTAGTGTAATCCTCAATAATTGAGAAACCATTTTTTGGCCCTATTAGTATAGTCGATAATAAATCGATGCACAAATGATAATCATGGATTTTTAAATTCAGAACTATATTTTTTAAATAAAATATTGCATGTGTTGATTCATTCTCCCTCCTAGTTATTTTATGAATTATCTTTTTAGGATAATCCATTTTTTACAGTCTTCTCCTCTATAATAATTATCAAATAAATATTTATTATAAATTTTTATCTTATGATTATTGTTTCATAATTAATTATAAATTAAAAAATTATATTTATATATTTGTAATATTTTATAAATTATTATTTTATAATTTTTTTCATGACAATTTATTAAAAATTACCATTTTATAATTATCTATTTTTTATTTTAGTATTATTCAACCTTTTATAATTATTTTCTTATAATTTATTATCATATATAATTTCATAAATGTTTTTAATGTTTTTTATAAATATAACTTGTTAATTAAATATAATTATTATTTTATAATTCCATACAATATTCATTTGGAAATTTTAGAAAATATTTTATATTAATAATTTTGATAAATTATCCTTGACAATTCAAAGCATATTAAATTTTAACACATAATTAACTATTAATATTTTGGTGAAGTTATCATTTTATTATTATAATTATAATTTTTTAATCTCACATAATTGTTATTTGATATTTGTTTTAAAATTTATCATTAGATAATGTCAAATTTTTCATTTGATATTTTTTAAAAAATTATTAAATGATAAATATGTGTAATTAATTTTTTATATATACTATGATTTATTGTTTTCATATTCAACTATTCTTACCATAATATTTTTAATAATGAAAATAGTAAAATAATAATATTGGAATTATAAATTATATAAAAACACACCATTAATGCATTTGTAGCCCTCAATATGAAATGGGAAGAGGATCAACACTATTATGGAGAGAGCTACACAAGGGAACCGTTATAGGCTTTATTGATTAATACAAATGTAATTTTAGTGTCCCTAATACTAAATGTTATCAACCATCAATGAATTACATATCATTTGTGTATGCCATAACCCCAATCATGTGAGATTAGCATTTATTAAACCAAAAATTAAAATCAACAATTAAATTTGTGACTCATCATAAAATTGATTGTAGAGTATCTAGATTCATTCCAGTAAGTAATGTACATCATCCATGGGTAAAAAATGGATGATTACTATAGATTTTGTATGATCCCACATGAAAATTAATGTTTTTTAGCAAGTGTAATATGTAAAAACGAAATTATAAATTAAAATAATAACTTAAAAATGAAGGGATAAAATAAATTACCTCATTTAAGAGGTTACCATTATTATGACAAGTACAAATTTTATATCACACCATAGGGTAAAATTTGTATTCAATCTCTAGTGGAAATATCATATTTCTAATAATTATCTCCATTCAGAAGTAATTTATTTTTTTTTCAAAAAATCACATTTTCCAAATATAATATATATACTCGTGTGTGTGATTTAAATAAACACAATTCCCAAAAAAATGATTTGTTTTCTATTGGGGAAAACTCAAAATGTTGTCCAAATTTCTATATTATATTGTCTATACAAGACCCCAATCAAGATATATTTTTTTACTTTTGAATAAAATCTAATCGGTGTAATATAATTTATTTACCCTTGCGTGTGATGTGAGAAAAAACCCATAGTGAAAATGGTTTCATTTATCCTTGGGTAAAACACATATTTCAATCCTAATGGAGGTATTAAATTTCAAATAAAATATACCATTAATAGATAATAATGTTTTTGAGAAAATTATTGGTTTGTATTATAATATGTTTACCTGTGTCTGGGATCTTACTAAAAATGGTATGCACATAATGGTTTTGTCACTACTTGGGTAAAAACTATATTCTGAATGTAATGGTGGTATTATTTATCAAATCTGAGTCACTATTTGGAAGAAATGTTTTTTTGGAAAAATTAAAATTGTGTAATTTAATATATTTACTCTTAAGTGTGTTATAACAAAACAATCGACTACCAAAATTTATGACATGATTATAATAAATCATGGGATACAAGTTTAATAGAAGTCCTAAATATCCCATCCAAGATACCATTTAAGAGATATGTATTATCTAAAAATAAATGTATTTGTGAGATATAATATATTTATTATTTTATTTATATTAAAATTGATTTTCCATTAATCACCTAACGCAAAATAAAATCACTAGAATATTTTAATGTTTTAATAGTTATTTTCCAGTAATGTAATGTTAGCTCAATAGAAATAATATAAATTGATATTTTCATTTAAATATTACATTTTTACATAATGAAACTCAAATTTATTAACAATTATCATTTTTTTATCATTATATGTTGATCATATTATTATGGCCCAACTAGTTAAATCATCCTTTGAAAAAGAATATCCATCTTAAAATAGTGGCATTACACGTCTTCCTCACAAAATCCTGGGGAAAATACAATTTTTCCATTGAAAAGTAAAGAACCTTAATAGGAACCAATGTTTCCTTGACCATGTTGGATTACACATCCACTTTTTGTCCACAATAAAATTTCTTATGGGAATGATAAATTTATATTATCCAATCTATGTAAGTGTACTTAAATTCCACCACATGTTGGTAACCTATAGTTTTCTAAACACATCCCTCTTAAACAATCTAATTGTCAAGGGATGAGATTCACTTGGAATCTACCACACATACCCTATTGCTACTAACAAGAGTTTGTTATTTACTATGTTGGTTAAATTAACTATTGAATTCCCCCCTCTATGGGTGAATTCTTCCTTTAATTTACATTTTACATCATTTTATTATGCCACTATTTTTTATTCACACACTTTTTCTTTCTGTCTTCATAAATATGACCCAAAAAAATTTGGAAAAGATTACAACATGAATATATTGTGGTAAAAAACACCCATTTACCACAATTAATGGGATAAACATAAATCATAATAACTAATTTATTAATTTTCTTATATACAACACATGTTTCCAAATGTTCAATTATCTACCAATCCCATGCTTCCATGAGATTCAAACAACCATGTAGTATGGTTGTCAAAAAGTACTACTCAATCCAATGGGATTACTAGAACTGATGGACTAAGCATTTGAGTAGTGTCATCCTTGTCATAACATAATAATTGATTCTCTATGATGTTTTGTAGATTGGATCATAGTTTTTGGACATAGAGAAGTTTTGGTATAAAATTTTATAACTACCAGCCGCTAATGTAAAATCATTGGACACTATAAATAATATTTTTGATCATTTAAAATGAATAATCCAAAAATCAAAAAAATATTGAACTTTTTATGAAATAAAGAACATTGAAGTTCCCATGGATATAGATAAGATCTAAGGGAAGAATTTAATTAGTCACATTATTTTTAATATAAATCCCTCCGTATATTGTTAAGAATGCATTTATGATACTCAAAAAAATTATATTTAATATCCACTAAAATATAATTCTCATCCACACCATTAATTTTATAATATATAAATATATATACACACTTGATATTTAAATGTTTTAGTATAATGAACGACTCATTTATATATTGTTCATTCCCAAAAAATGGATTGTTTTACTATATTTGGTTAATTAAAAAGTCATAGAAAAAAATTGGTTCTATAGATAATTAATAATCCCTCTTACTCACCTAGTTAATTTCCCCATAAATCAATTAATCTTATATTATAGGTTATATGCTCATCTTTCCAAACTATATCCTCATTCTTCATAGTTGGTTATACCACTATCGAACAATCCTTTTTTGAAACTGGGACTACACCCGTCTTAAAGTTATTTCTATCCTATTTTACAATATAATGTATGATGAACATCTATCAATCCAAAACCAATTTAGATCACCATATGTATAAACGTGAATATATTTAAGAACTCTAAAATGAGTTTCCTATCCATTAAAATTACACTCAGTCATTGTAAGAGGGGAATAATCTAACTAAAAACATATATCTATCTCCATTTGGAAAATAAACCCTATTAATATTTATCTGGTTGACTACATCCTATATTAAATATTTTAAATTACTCAGTATAATTAATCTTGATACAATTATCCTAGAAATACATTAGTACGATGAGCTACATTTAGAAGCTACATCATGTGAATCCATCTGATTATTGTGTATCCAATAAAGCATGTTCAATATGGTTCTCTTCTTATTACTTTGACTATGTAAGAACTCAATCAGCTCACCTAACTACACATTATCATCCTCAGACTATTCACTATCTATTTTGGTTTATGATCCATCTTACGATACTTAGTAAAATGGTACCCCTTTAAAAAATAGATAGATTTTTTTGTAAATTCATGGTAAAATATATTCAAATGATTAGATTCTTTATGTCTAAATAGTTATCATATATTCTTTACTTTTTGTACACAATTATGTTGTTTTTAAAACAACATTATAGGTAGGAACTCAAATGTATTTTCTTTCTCCCTGGAACATTGAATCTTAAAGTTTACACACAATTTAAATTTGCGAGAATCTTCTCAAATCTTTTATAACATTCTAAAATGCGCTTTTTAATTCTTGAAGGATTTACCTTTCTTGTAAAATCCATATTATCTATGTAAAATGACTTATGAGTTATAACTTAACTTTTATAAATGAAATTTATATTATAACCTACATCATCATCAATATTGTTAGGATAATTATACAATAAATCATTATATAAGTCCTTTGTATAGAGTAATTATCATTTTCCCTTCATAAAGACTCTATAATATAAATATAGACATTAATCATTAATTTTTTGATGGATCTCACAGGAATCCTTTGACTATTAGACCATTATTCATTTTCACGTTATTATGAAAACTCTATCTGTTAAGCTTAGCATTGTTTGTATGTTGAATTTTAATATCTCTCTCTAGTGGAACATAATGGTTCTCTCTAGTTAATTATTTTCATATGAATCCAATGGAAAATGGATTAAAATTTTTTTGTTTGACCATTCATCCAAAAATCAATGACTTCCAAAGAATGGATTCTCATAAGCATCCTTCTAGAGAAATAATGAATGTATATCTTATGTTCATCTATACAATGAATGTTAGTCTAACGAATTTTTATTTTTTGGATTCCATTAGATGATTTTGGGAAATTCTATACTGATTAATACACCACATAATTATCCAAATTATTCTCTAATTAGTTGTCCACTTGTTGATATAATTGGAAATATATTCTCTACACCATTATGTAGGTCATGAAAGGGTAAAGTTATATTTATATAACTCTTTCTCTATAGCCTCTATATCCACTAATGTTAATTAGATGTTAATTCCATAATAAATTCTTCAGAAGATGATATTTTTATGTATCACAAATTCATTGGCATACATTTGGTCTCTCACACATCAACAACATATCAATATTAATTTGGAATATTAGTATATCCGTTTTGATTTACATTATGAAACTTTATACTAAGAGTCTATTAGATAAGTTCAATGTTGAAATTTTTTACTTTAGTTCATACACATCAATAACATTTAACAATGGCCTTTTTAAAATCTATAACTTTTAATAAAGGTGTGAAAACTTATCATGGATCATTAAATTCATCTTGAGGTTACTTCTTAGAAGAAAAACATATCGGTGTATGATATCACAGGGAATTTTTATAAATATAGAAAATTAGACATTCTTAAACTCATTATGTAATGTTTCCTCACATCATATAGAATTTTCCTTGACATCTTGTGGAAATTACTTTTCCATAAATCCATAAACAACTTCTCTCAACATTATCTTCAAAAACAAATTATCATTTAATAAAATACAACTAGACACACTTCAGAACCACAAAATCCTCATTTGTGTTTCTTTTACATACCCACGTAAAACATAAAATATCTTCAAAATAATTATGTCTCAATACATTCCACTTATGGTATTTCTCCCCTTTATTGAAAATAAAATTTAATTAGTTACCTTAAGATAATCTAATCTCATCTCCCATAATCTCAAAAAGTAAAATCATTTGTATTTCATAATAAATATTCGTTAATTAAATATATATAATTATAGGTTTGAAAATAATGTTTGAAAAAAAGTTTTCTTAATCAAATTTATATGTGATGTCCATGAAAAATATATGTAATTCTTTCCCAATCACCTACTTTTATTCTTATATTAGAGAAAATTCTATTTGGTAGTTCAAGATAAATAAAGCACACATATAATCAAACAAACAATCATAGTTATTGTTTATAAAACCATCTTTTCCAATATGTCAAATTTTTTAACATAATAACCCTTTGAATAAAAGTGTGATTCATATACAGTAGAATCATATTTTCCACACCTAAGTGGTAGTACTATATTATTAATCATGGTGATAATAATCTTTTACGATGATCTTCTATACTACCTATAAAAATTAATACAAAACTCATCCATCTTCAATAAATATTCTTGTTCATTTCCATATAAGTTAGTATAAAACTTTATTGAGAATAAGGTTGAACCACATGATTCCATAGATGTAATTTTTGGACATTTATTATTCTCTTAGTTTAAAATTTTTTATATTATTCCTAGATTTAGAATAGTATGTCCATTTTTACTTATGAGGATTATTCTCATTTTTTATTGTAGAATTCATCTCATCAATGAATATTGAGATGAATCTTTCATATTCTCTTCAACATTTAAATATATTTTTTAGTATCACTTTTAATAATCATATTCCCATTAGCGTGTTGGGATTATATTATTATCATACTTTTTTTTGAAACATGTCTATCTTTTTCCCATGCCTTTATTTTTTTAAAATTCCATACCACCATATGTTGATATTTATTGTCATTTTCATTCCAATGATTTGAAACCTATTTCCTCTTTCATATTCAACATGATTTTGTATTTCCTACATTTTACTAACAATGGATAATTCGTTTGTCTAAATAACTAGGAAAAAATTATTTTATTTTTGACCATTCATAACTAACTAAAATTTATTATATTTATTTCCTTCGATGACTTTTTAATGATTCACAACAATCATTCATAACACTTTTATACCAGAAAAGCACAGCCAGAGGCATGCCTCTGACTATTTGTTAATAACAGAAAAGTACAATAGGTACAAGACGTCTACAAAAACTACATGTCAAATAAATAATACTCATCACCACCCCCTTTAGAGACCAAGTCTTCTACTTTTTCTGTTTCACACTCTGAGCTTTCATAGTGTTTCAGGACCTTGGAATATTTCCTTGTTAGATTCAGCTTCTCTAATGCCAGAAATTCTTTTGAGGATTTTATATCCCAGCATTCCCTCCCAACTAAAGATCTGGTGGACATTCGCTTGGGAAGGTAAGAGTAGTCCTTATTCTCTCTTCTTCGCGGTGGGGCGGTCTTAGCACCTTCCTCCCCTTGCACCTTCATCCTTGCACCTTGAACGACATCACTGTAAGAAGGTCGTACCACGCCACGATCATTTTCCCTATCTCTATCCAAGATATCACCCCATTTTCCCACTATTTTTACCACTTGGTAATCATCCTCCGAACCACAAACCTGCTGAACCGGACAGCCGACATCATTTATAGAATGATATTGTGTCTGGTCCAACATTCACATCCCACCTTCACCTGTTGCAGCATAGGTGGGTCAACATCAGACCTCAAGAGACTACCATCCTACTGCATAGTCTCCTTGTCATACAACATCCCTTAATCCTCCAAATAATCAACACCATCCAGCCTTTCCGGCATAAAATCCTCCACATCACCTGTATCAGGAACACCCTAAACCAGCAAAGACTCATCCATCAACTCTGGCTGCGAGGATCTGCAACCCATATCTTGCAGAATAATAGCAGAATCATAGCTCACTCCCTACAGAAGAACTGGATTCTGCTGCTCTCCCTCCATGGCAGTGCCAATATCCTTCTCCTAAATGCCCAACTCAGCAGCACCACTCAGAAAAACCTCCCTCCCAGCACATTCACCACACCCATTCAAAGGCCCAAGCTGAATGAGGCCATCATCCTTCTTTTCATCATTCTCTTTTTCATGCAATTCTTCTTCAGATTCAAGAGAAAGAAATCTAGTTCTAGTAGAGAGCATGATCACCCTTCCTCTAGTATCCACTTCATTCCCATCCACTGCCTCTGCAATTACAAGGCCAAGGTCACGCATTAAGTGATCAAAAACCTGCTTAACCATCTGATTATGTGGCCTCTAATCCACCTTCTTCATGGAAAAACCATGCACTATGTTCCTAGGACCAGACTCACCATCCTCAACCACATCATTAACAAGATCTCCCACCTGGGTGCCCAACATCCCTACCAAGGGCTCTCGGCTTACCCCTCTCATGGGGGCTAGTTCCACTGGCACCTCCATCTCGGCACTACCATTTACAGGTTCTCCTATCCAAACTGTCTTTCCAGCAACATCTCCATGCCCAACACACCCAACAGTCACCATACCTCCCAACTCACCCCTTCTCGCTGACAAACCATCTCCCAAGTGACCCACTCGCAATTCCTTATCAATACCAGAAGTGGCGCGACCTCCTCTGAAATTAAACTCCATCACTTTTGGGTTACCATTCCCCTCCTACTGTGACAATTCAATGCCAGGTTGCCACACCGGTTGCATGTCACACAATAATTCATCCACGACTCAAACACCACCTCATGCTTCCATCAGAACTCTTACTCATCTGTAATCCAAAAGCATTGGACCAGCAACCTTGTAACATCAACTTCGGTGCATATTCTCGGGCAGATTGGATGGAAAATAGACTCAGTACGCCATTCAGAGCAAAGGTATCTCCCAATCATGTTCCCAATAGCACACAAGATAGAAGGATTCTGAAATGATAGGGGTAACCCCAGAAGACTTACCCAAGTATGTTATGTGTCTGATAACACCACAAAACTAGTAGAGATCTATGAATAAAGACTCTTCATACAGATATTAGTATTGCTCAGAATATTTTCTTGTTATTTTATTTTTCTAAAATGCTAGATATGTTGTTCAAAGAAATAATTATTTTAATTGTTCCAATATATCTTAATATAATATTATTTCTCAAAAATCCACGCGTTTTTAAATCGATTTTCTTAAAATAATATGTACATTTGGATTGTTTTAGAAAAGAGACAACATACATCTACAAAACCATTATTTCACCATCTTGATACATTTCACCCATAAATTCAACATGTTGGTGAAGTATTCTATGATCATTCTAAGATCACATTATTCTTTAATAATCATTAAATATGTTTTTAATAACTTCCCTTCATTGGAATCCTTAAATACGTTAATAATATTCACCATTTTATCAATTATATATAACATCAACCAAATTTCATTAGATTTCTCAACATTTGTAGTTTATAATATAATGTGATTCTCTAATATAGATTATTTTTATTTATATCTTTTCAATAATATTCTGATCTCACTAATTTTCCATTTTGGAACCCAAATCACATTGGGGATTATATCCCCATTTTTATTTTATAAACCTTCCAAAATGATATTTCCTCAACATTATTCATCAAATTATTTATTTAATTATTGAGATTTTCATTTTTCCAAAGTGATGCTTCAAATTGTTTTTCAGAATATAAAAAATTTTGTTTATTTATACAAAATAGTGATCATTTCCTAAATAATAACTTCTTTTTCATACAAAATCTATAAATTTTATGTTACAATAAAATTGAATATTGGATGAACCATCATCATGAACTATTTTGGAAGAAAATCATTTATTATAATGAATCATATTCTTATGTTTCTTCCACTTTGGTTTAAAAGTAATATTAACATATTATTTTGGCTCAGAATCTTTATAAATATTCTCAATGAATGTATCCTTTTCAAAGGTTGGGGCTGAAGCCTCAATTTATTATTAATGCAAAACAAAGACCACTTTTAACATGGTAGAGTGAGACCCATTACATAGCACGAAGGCCCAGTGTGGTTTTATCCCATTACATAGCCCGTTGGCCCAATTTTTATTAAAAGTATTTTAAATTATAATTATAATATCTGTGAGAATTTTTTCCTTTTCAAATTTTATAATAATATTTAATAAAATGATGATAAATTATTTTTTTGAATTGATTTTCATTTTCATCTACCAGTATATTATTTGATTCTTTAAAAACTCATTTATCATTAAAATTATTTTTTTTATAATTCCTCCAAATCAATTTCATCCATATACATTATTTTAATGGAATTTGATTAGTGAATCCTGAATACATCAAGAATTTTTTAATGGTCATTAAGAAATAAAAATTTCCAATTATAGAAAATTGATACATTAACAAAAAATATACGTAGAATTTTTATCATCAATTTTTTAATGATAGTGTAATCAAATATCTACTAAGTGAAACCTTTGATATTTCCATAAATATTATTAATATGCGAATTATATTTTTCTATACATTATTCATCAACTATCTTAACGTCTTAAAAAATTCTCCTCCAAACTTGTAGCTTAGCTTCTTTATCATTCTTATTTATAGTATAAAATATATTGAAGTTATCCTTAAATTTTTTAACAATTTGGAACCCCATAAATATTGTATAACCATTCTCTATGAGATCCATCAACATGAAATTCTTGGCTATTCCATAAACATCCAACATTATATTATATGTTTTAGTCCTAGTAACATCATAAATGGGAGGAAATCATATCTGTAGAACATATAAAACTAAATGGTAATGTTATTGATGATAAAATGAAAATCATATTGTCCAATAATGATAGTTTCTCCCATAAAATATTGGATGAATGATGTTATCAATTGAATTTAAATTCACATTCCTTAGTAATTTATTTTATATTTTAGAGGGAACCTATGTTATGAAACTAATTTATGTTCCAAAAGATTAATATAGAATTATTGAGGATGAGGGATAATTATTGATTGATTTTTATTTTCTCGAATTTTTCATAACATAATTGTTGAAATATTTCCTATACTCTAAATCATGTTAGTTTTATAATCAATTGAAATATAAATCCGAACCGTTAAATTAAAATTTCACAAATATAAATGGAGATCAACACATTATATTTATATAGTTTAGTAAAAATAACTACACTTTTCCATTTTTTATTACCACAAATATGTATTGTTATACTAAAATAAAATAATTACAATGTCAAATAAGAAACCAGTTATAAAACCTAGTTATATTTCCTCCAACTAAACTTGGGTCAACCCTAATAATTAGCAGTTATAAAAAAAGTGGACTAAACCCAAAAACTATAGTAATTATATATTCCTTCTCCAAAGCTGGTAATACCCCCAAGGGAAAAAATATTTTTTAGTAAATAGTTATTACCCTAGCTATAACCTCTTCCATTATTACTTTTTTATCCATTGTAGAATGAACCTCACTTTTCCTAGAAGAATGTTTTTTTACCTACACCTGTGAGAAAACATAAATATCTTTATATTTTTACTTATGTGTTTGTTGGCTAGGAAACATAATCTTTGTCAATTATAATGACCCAATATGTGTTTCACAAACTAGTTCTAAAATCCATTTGGTTATATGACATATATCACACCTCATAATATTCCAAAGGCTTCCAAAAAGTAGTCAGGGTATGAAAAGTCATTCATGGGGAGACTATAACTACTTTGATCAGAGTAATATACCAGAGGAAATAAAAACAATAGGGAAATAAAAATATAAATAACAATAACCATCAAAAATATATAAGGGTAACAAAAGAAAGAAAATAAAATATTCAATTAATGAAAAAACATGAATTGATAATGTATGATTGAAGTGTGTCAACTTAAAAATGAAAATAAAGACACAAAAAATTCCATTGTGGGTCACGATCCACATCTAGTTCCATAATCCAAGCTCCAAACCTAGTTAGATATCTAATATATGGAATTTCCATTAACTTTTCCGACATCGATATTATCACTTTGGGTTTCATTAAGGATTCCTGAATAGAGTGTAAGTACAAATGAGTAGGCTACCACCAATGGTTTATAAAAAATATCCAATTAGATAATAGTTTATACAATTCAATAAAAAATGAAAATATTATATATAAGATAATGGTTGTCACAATATAATTTATTATTTATTTGACCACATTAACATAAGGTTTCATTAAGACACTCGTACCTCCTTCCAGATTCAGCTCACGCTCGTTCCCAAACTGTTCTTGTTAATATGATATCATAATACATGATTTATCTCATGCCGCATCCTACCCTCTTCAATAGTGATATCATATCTCAGAACCTATTTTGATTATTGCTGGAGATCAAATTGGTCTCATGTGAGGACACATCATGGATTACATTTTTTAACATTATTTAGTTGATAAGTGACATCCCATGTTACCAATATTAAATTCATGCTTGAATGGCCATGTTACTCGTAAAACATCACACAAAAGAATAACCATGTTTCCATTATTTTATTAAAATGTATAATGACAATGTTACCATTATTTTACGAAAAATTATTATTTAAATGTTACCACGTATACATCTCAATTAAACAACCATGTTCTCATTCGTTTACTCATATGTATAATGGACATCATACCATGTATATTTTTTTAATCAAATGGCAATGTTACCATTATATTAATAAAATAATCAATTCTATAATTAATTATCTACAAAAATTCAGTTACTAAATCTACAATTAGTTTATCAAATAATCACTCCTAACTAATTCAATAATTAATTATGTTGTCAAATTAATTTATTA
Organism: Viscum album; assembly: GCA_963277665.1. Lineage (NCBI taxonomy): Eukaryota > Viridiplantae > Streptophyta > Magnoliopsida > Santalales > Viscaceae > Viscum > Viscum album. The sequence goes on from OY728130.1 coordinate 1,329,632,882, forward strand.
ATTTAAAAAATTCTTAATCAATACTCACAACGCAATCCCCATAAATAATATTCCTAATTAATTATATCATTATCAATATCAATTCTACTATTAAATGTATGTATAACAATGTAAAAAGTTCATAATTAAATCATCAATTAATTTCTCCATATAAATAATTCAATGCCTCAAAATTAATACCCCAATTATTTATCTCTGTCACGATACCTAAGCCTCGTAAATAACATTTCAGTTAATTTTTTATTTTAAAAATCTCAATAATTCAATTGTACATATTAATTAACTTAATTTAATAGTCAAATTGCTAAAGAATACTAGCAGTTGTACAATTATCATAAATGTATCAATTTTATGACTTCGAGAATTTAATATTAGATCACCAACTTTTATCTGAATATCCAACAAATACTTCACTAGAAAACACCCATGAGGAATGATAGGGATGGTTTACAATAGGTTCTTATACCATGATAGATCATGATCAAAACCTACTACATAATCCTCCAAGGTATTTCTTCACAATGGGTTAGAGAAGAATGATGAGAAAAAATAAATCCAATCACAGATACTTAATAGGGATTGATCATATAAATAGGAAATCTAGACGGAGATTAGGAAGTCTAAAATTACTTGGATTGTATCCCAAAATCAAAACGACAAGAGATGAAATAGTTTCCAACAAAAATCAGTCGCACATCTACATTAAAACTCGTAGGTCTAGAATATACATGGCATGTAATTTAGTTACACATCGTTTAATTATATTATGTTTTTCGATGAAATAATATTTTCCTTGGTTTGTTATTATTAAACCCACTAAACAATTAAATGATGTGTAACACCCATACCCGATGTGTAAATGTTATGTAGTTGTGTTTCAACCTTCATTTTTTAATGCCTCTAAACACACTATGAATCCATTTTTAGTAATTAACCCATTTATACGTGGACTCTAATAATTAAAAGAATAATACATCCCAAAAATATGGGTCATTTATCCTGAAAAGGATCTACTTCTCTAAACAATATTAGTCCACTAAGGCTCAAATGAAAAGAAAACATAGAGAGAGAAGTGCCTAATGAAGATGGGATCTTACAATCACTCCATCTTATAACAGCTCATCCTCAACCTACAATCCCTTGAATCACTTATATTATATGTTAAAATGTCATTCCATGGATCACACATATCCTTTTCACATCCCCATGTTTACTTATGCATCTTCCCTCATTGCCATAGTAATCATACTACCAGTACTATCATTCATGGCAATACATTCTCACTATGATCCAACACAGGAATTAGACACTCCTCAAAGTAGCCATCCATTCCAAAATAAAAATCCTCCACCTCAATCACATGAGAAGGGTATCAATGATACCATTAAAGTTTTAAAACATGGAAAATGGCATGCACATATCCATATTTCAATGATGATCTAATCAATATGCCACCATCATAGTTTCCTCCACTAGATCAAATAGTTCAATGAACTAGAGATCCATCTTTTCCATCATCCATATCCTATAGTGACCTAAACATATATATGACCAAATGAATAAATTATAACAATCTATAAAGTATAGGGTTCATCCCTATTTGTCAGTGTAGGACTTATTCCTACTCATTGATATAGCCATATGTACTTGATTTTTTGAACCTGCTCTGACATCACTTAAATGAGATTTGGTCACAACAAAATTGACTCACTGACCTCCATCAAACAAAGTGGGAGTAATACCATAGATAGACTAGTATGGTTCCATCTATATAGTTTCCTAATAAAATTGTTTATTTAAAACACCAAATAATCCTAATGATTATTCCATGATCCACTAATGTAATTCCCACATTCTAGGAGCATATCCTCGTGTACTTGTATAATACACTCTGACTAGACATATATTTATTGGTGTGAAGGTATAATTAATAATTGTTGTGTACATTGAACATTATGAAACCCCTCTCATATATTTAAAGATAACCATGGTTCATTTTCTGAATCAATTGTATATGGTACCCCGTGCAGATAGACTATATCCCACACATACAAATCACTCAACTGCTCCAATGAGGATGTCTTGTGAATATGAAAGAAATGTGATACTTTTTTTAGTTGAAGCACAACAAACTAGATATCATTACTCTTAATTGGTGTCATTTAGAGACCCACTGTAAAATCCATTATGACATCGTCCCACTTCCACACAGGATTAGGATGTGACTAAAGAAATCCTATGGATATTTGATCCTATTCCATCACCTACTGAAAAGTGTACCATCATCTCATGAAACTTGTTATTTACTTTTTCATGACTAGACACATAATCTATCATTGTATGTCACAATAAATTTTGTTCACACCTAAATATACCACTAAAATCTAGTGTACCACCCACATCGAGGCATGGATATTCCCATATGATATCCTCTCACATGATTATAGGATCAACTACTAGATTCATAGTGTAGAAGATCTCATCCACGTCTATGGGCCAATTTGATGATGACTCCCCTCCTTCAAGGTTCTCTCTTATGATAAAAATCTACATATACTCATACTTCCTATACTAGTTCTGTCTCAATAGTGTAGAATCCATTGAAACCAACACTATAGATTTCTATTCTGTACTCAATGGAACCACCACATTCATCTCATCCTGTAATTTCACCATCTTCTATGTACCACTAGACTCCTGAACTATCTAGGTACGGGTTATCATGCTTAAATCATTAGAAACATGGATTCCCTTACGATGTCTATATGACTACTCAAAATCAAAATACTATATATATTTTACCCATCTCCATTACAGAATATTTAAAAAACTCTTGGAAAATAAGTACCATAAGTTCTTATAGTCTGTATAGACAAAAAACAGTTCTCACAGTTGATAATATTTCCAATACATTAAATGTAACACCCTGACCCCAATTACCCATAGGCTGTTCATTATTAAAAAACATTGGTATGATTAAAAGGAATCATGTCCTGATGGACCAATCAGTTTAGCAGTCCTGGAATATAGATTACATACATGAATGTTACATTACACTTTATAACAGACAACACAACATAAATAATCCTTTATCAACACCATTATTCCCTTAGCTTAACCCATCACAAGAAACATCTTGGAATCCTGGGAAAATAAATCATAGAAAGGGGTGAGCTCAAATGCTCAGTAAGGTTAAGTAATATAGCAGAAGATAACATAAATATTAAGCATGGTGAATAATTTAAACCACATGCCTTTACCAAAAATAAACATGAATACTATAATGGAATGAATAAGATATGAGTAAATAATGCCATAATAAAACATAATAATGGGTATTCTACTGTTTGAAAGACCACATGAACCATCAATATTATTTTCATAATGAAGGAATATGTAATGTTGTACATTCTGAAACACTTTGGCAAGGCCTCAGCCAAGACGTCTATAAATGATTAAGGCCTCGGCCAAAACCATATATAAAAATTGGGAAAGGGCCTGAGCCGATTCCATGTCTAGTTTTCTCATGATACCTAAGATGCATCAAGGATCTACAGTGGGCTTCACCCGTCACTTACTAAGTCCAATATAATCTTCGTATGAAAAGGTTTAAAAATATCATAAACATTCATATTAAAATTAGCATAAAAAATGTCAATACTTTAACCATGAACCATGTGTGGTATAAAAATATCACATCCATAGTGAAAGCTATCACAAAACCTTCAATACAATATGGACATTTTGTATCATAATAAATCAACATCAAATAAACTTAAAACCCATCAAAGGATGTTGACATAGATGAAATCAAACCCCTTTTTAAACAAATATCTCTTTTTATTTTGAAATAATTTAAGAGTCACATAATTATAAAGAAAACATTTATTTTCAAAATATTCTTACAAGATTGTAAGGGATTCCTAGATGATGTTATTATGGTGGAAAATAGCCACACCTTCCGTATAATTTTAAAAAACATTCATACCTTAAATTTTTCGAAAAGGTCAACAAGTACCTTTTTTGGAAAATGACGGAAATATTATTTTCAAAACACATAAGGGTATAAATGAAATTAAAACATTATCTAGTAAATGTTAAAAATGTTTTGAAATATATTTTTAAGAAACATGGATGTGGATGATAAAACGGGTCCAAGTAGATACTTGCATAAAAACAACCTCAGATAATAAAGAGATTGTGAAATTAACCCTTACCTCGTTGTAATCAATCGAGTCATACAAAAAATAGTCAATAATCAAAAAATGAATCACACAATATCATGAATATAATAAAAATCATGATAATATATATCAAATGGCAGTACACAAAACACCACATGCAATAAGTGGTGAACAATGGAAATCTCGTTGAATTAAAAGTGAGATTAGAAACCCCTTACCTCGTTTCCGAATTGACCCATTCGTTCATTAATATTATGAATGATAAACTAAAGTTTATTTATACTTGTATGATAACTTTTTTCAAGTTTATTATTTATCACTTATTGCCATGTTATAAACATTATGTAATCATTTAATTTAATAACATTTATTTTGTCGATATTTGGCACTTGAGTCAAAAATGAACTCCTTATAGTTACATGTTGTTCACATGCTCAAATGATCATTATATCCAGAATGATATTCATGATTTAGATATCATATATATCATATATATCCAGTATATACATGTATTTATAACCCTACATATCAATTTGGGGTAAATATGAAATGCACTGTTCTTGGAGACGGTAAGCCGTACGTACTTATGAATGCTACTTTCATTTCTATTTCTTATTTTAATGGACATAAAACATAATGATACATAGGTATATTATAATTCCTATATAATATCATAAATAATATTATTAACTCCATCATTTATAAATCCCACATATGGTATTAATGAGTCGTATAACTTTGAGGGGTCGGTAGTCCACACTTCCTCAAATGAAATAATCACGTTTAACCATAATGGAAACCATTAAGGTATTCTATAAAATAAAAATACAGAAGCATGAAGAAAACATAAACATAATATATATCATATATAAATACATTTCCATCATAATGGCCCCCATGAGAGTTGGAAGGAGGTAATTGAACAATCATCGTTTCGTGAGGCGTTAGTTTTCTATCCACAGAAACATTATGTTCTGCACCCATTAAATTGAGGTGTGTGTTAGTGTAATTCAAATAATTCTCATAACAACATACTATTATATTTAGGATGTTGGTGTTGTTATAAAATAAATGAATAAAAATAGTTTAGGGGTTGGAGAAGTAAAGTAAAATAAAATATGTTAAGAAAATCAGTTACCTTTAATTTGTGTAACTTCCTTTAGTTTGATCCAAAATGACTTCTTGAAGTTCCTTCTAATTAAGGCATGGCATCTTGTATGAGGAGATGGATGTAGGGAGATTGATATGGAAGTGTTTAGACGAGCCTAAAGGATTTAGATGTGTGATTAATTGGTTAGAAGTGGTCATCTTTTATAAGGGGGAGGACTGGCTCTTTAGGAAAGTGTGAAAATATTATTTTATTATATAATGATACTCAGTTTCTAAATGTCCAAAAATTGTCAGAGTAGAATATAAGATGACTCATGGTCGAAATAAAATCATCCAATGTGAATTGGACATGTTTTTTATTTTAGTTTAATATTTATAATCTAATTTATTTAAATCATTTATTATTGAGGTAAATACTACATCATTATTGTGTCATAAATAATTTAATTTATTTGATGTCTAATTTCTTTTTAAAAAAATACCATGATGTAGGAATTTATTTTAGATTTACAATTAATATTTATAGTAAAAAATATTACTTATATAACACCATATAAAATTAATTACAAAAATGTTTTTGTTTATGTCAATTGTGCCTTTACATTAAATTAATTAATCTAAAGTGTCATTTTCATTTTTAAGTGGCTCTATCGGGTCCCATAATCGACCTAAATATGACAATGGTTGGCCATTACTCATACAATAAGGATAAGAATTGTTTTAAGGTAATTTTGAATTATTACAATATTCTTTTTACCTTCAATTACCATATTTACTTTTAACCGCGGTAAATAAAAGTAAACAGTTACTATTCACCAAATTTTATTTTTATCTTATTGAAAAAAAATTTCATCCTTGATCTTAACCGTGTCTCTCGGATTTTTAAAATTAAACTCACATAAGAGTTAAAATTAAGTATTATGAAAATTTGTAAATTCTCCTAGGAGGTGGGTAAAAGACGGTGAAATATTCAATAAACTTTTTATATATCTAAATTTATTATAAACTAACTCCAATGAATTAAATTGGACTTATATAAGTATTATGTATCTATTTTTGACATTAATTAATTTAAATAAAATAAATAATTTTTTAATGAACAATTCGGTTATAAACTATAACTTAGTGTTTTTCACTATTTATAAAAAATTGATCGTTTTCAGAAAAATACCGAAAATTCACCCGGAGCTAATTTCAATATTCCGAATTGAAAAATTATGTCTATTTTAAAAAATTCAAAACATAGAATTTTCATTTATTAATTTAAAATTAATTCTTTTGTCAAAACTAAAAGGCGTATTTTTATGAAATAATATCTATCAAAAGATTGACACTTGTTAATGTCCAATTTCAATGTGAAATTACATAAAATGACTAGAATTAGATTAAATGTTAAAAATATAATCTATTTATACTTCTAAATCATTAGAATGTATAATTTAACAATATAAATTATTTCAATTAAAAAAAATTTATTTAAAAATTTATTATTTTTCACTATTCACCAAAATATGAAAGTTATCAGAAAATACCAAAAATTTATCAAAACTAAATTTTTATCTCCCTATTCTAAAGAAAAAGTTTATTTTGTCAAATTGAATATATAAAAGTGTCAAATATTGGATTTAAAAAGTGTTCTCCCTCAAAAGGCATAAAAATTACATTTTCTAAAAAATATTTCCTTTATCTAAACAAATTGAATTTGTTCTTAAATTTTGTCTAAAAAACTCATAATAGGGATTATAAAATTATAAGGATTATATAACATTCAAAATTCAATTAATACTATTTATAACTGTTTTTGAACGTCTTGTTTGGGAAGTCGTGGTGCGTATGAATTTGGTGATGCGTGTTGTGGAAGTTATTGAATTACTTTGAAAAAATTACATACTATGAAATCTTGAGGTGTTAAATTCATCCCTACATCAATAAATTGAATCATATCAATTTTAAATTGTTCTTAGAAAGTAATAGGTTGAAAATAGAAATTACCTCTGTGGGAACACACACATCAGAAATTAGTTTATTAAGATTTAGTATTAATAAGAGGAAAAGGGGAATGAAAAAGTCACCACCAAATTATGATCTCGATTAGAAGAACATTTGTAGAATGTAGAGACACATAATTATAGGAAGAACAAAAAAATTAATGGGGAGTGATTGAGGTAATCAGTCAAAAACAATTGTAGAATTGAGGGCCTCAAAGCCATCCATCTATGATAATTTAAAATATCATCTGTTCAACAAAACATAAGATATTAAGATAACACATTTTTTGTTTTAAAATCTCTTACCTGATGTTTAAGAAATTATTTCTTCATAGAATAAGTGAAAAAAAAATACATCACAATTAGAGTACCATCCTTAACTAATTTTTACCACAAACTCATCTTTCACTCTAAATGATAGTAGAACGAAAAAATATAATTTTATCTGATTCATATAAGGTTCCAAAAAAATGAATTTATTATTAACCTATCAAATCCTTCAAAAAAACTACATTATACAATCTAGGGTCATCACGTAGTCCATTGGTAGGTGATAAATACCAATCACACTATGGTTGTGGGTTTGATTCCCACAGCTTTGTCCAATGCGATGGGTTTTCACACAGTCTGTGTGTTGTCCATTTTATAAAAATCCAAAAATAACCTCTACAATAGTATCTTATTTCAAACATAATCTATACCAACCTATAGACTTATCTAAAATACTTCTGTCCAAACCCATAGTGCAAAATTTGTAAGGATGTTAAACACAATGAAGATCCTTTTTCCACGTAATAACTTATGAACACCTTCATCATGTATTCTTTTAAAACAATACAACATCCTGAATTACCATAAAAATATATTGATTAAATTAATGCTCCCTTATTCCTTATAGAATACTGGATATACTATTTCTATCTATAAATGTTGTAAACTCAAACAATGATGGAATATTCAAATCATTAATCAGTTTCATGGTAGTCAAAAATATCCAATATAATTTATCCAAATCAACCATCTATTATTCCAAAAATCACTACCTCATTATTAATACCCTATTAAGGATTACATTTCCTTCAACCATGTATTTTTACAAAAAGTGTAGCTTACTATGAATTCACTTTTCTTAGAACCATATAATCTCAAATCCCCAATAAAATAGTACTGTAGTATAATCCTTATTTATATACATATTTCATATAACTTGTAAAATGTAGATACAACACTCAAATGAAATAATTCTATAATAATAACCTAAGAACACTAGTCGTTCATCTTCACCTGAGGTAGTATCATAACATAGTTATTATCCAATAACATAATTTTTGGTATACTCATATGACTGGTACATTGATTCACGTAGTGTCCCAACTCCTTGCAGATGAAGAATTATACATTGGAAACTTTTTTCTTACCCTTGCAATCACGTACTTGGTGGCCACTTTCTCCACACTTTTAAAAAACTATCATTCCCTTAAAGCATTTACCAAGGTTATTCTTCCATAGTTATCACATATGAGAAAATACTTCTTTTCCCTCTTCCCGTTATCCATCTTTCTCTCATCAATCCTTTTCTTCTCTTGCTTCCCTTCAAAGCCATAGGACTCAAGGAATTATTTACTTATCTTACTAACACATGATAATAATTCTTCATATGTTGAGAATACATGGGAGACTATTTCACATCTAAATTTTGGATTAATATCATGAAAGATATGACCCTTTTTACTCTTTGGATCATACGTATTGCTGGAGTTCAGATTCCTTCTACTGGGCACCATTTCTATACAATGGCATAAACTAGATTAGTTTATGAATCAAAATACATAATTCCAAACTTCTAAAAAACTGAACATAATTTGAATAGTTTATGGATATAATCCATAATCATAAAAAAAAATTCTTTAAGGAAGTTTATAATCATAAACCGTTCAAAAAGATTTATAAATATAGTGAAAATTATCCTAATCATATCCCATGGGAGTGTCGTATCCAAGAGTGCAGCAAGGCCCATTTTCGTTCACCAGTTCATGTTCGAGTCTAGATCAAAGTGGTGTTTTCAGGTTTTACCCCAAGGTACATTTGTGCCTGAGCCGCCTCTACCTACACATATCTAGACATGGATGTATTGCTTAAAAAACTCATAAAATACCAATAGAAGAAAAAAATTAGGATGTTCTTCTATACTAATCTGAAAAGTCTATCTTAGGGTAATTTTATCTAATTAGAGTTTATCTAAATCTAGTTTCCAAGGTAATTTATAAACTTCCTATGATACCAACTATAACTCCCTGACCCTAGTTACGTAGAGTTGGTTCATTATTATATAATATTGTCATGATTACAAGGAATCAAGTCCCAAAGGACCAATCGGTTTAGCGGTCCTGTAAAATATATTACATACATGAATGTTACATTACACTTTATAATATACAACACAACATAAATAATCCTTTATCAATTCCATTATTGCCTTATCTTAGCCCATCACAATACACTTCTTGAAATCCTGGTAAAATAAAACATAGAAATTGGTGAGCGCAAATGCTCAGTAAGGGTAAGTAATAAAGTGGAAGATTACATAAATATTAATCATGGTGAATAATTGAAACCACATACCTTTACCAATAATAAACATTAATAATCTTCTGGAATGAATATTTCATAAGTAAATAATTCCATAATAAAACATAACCATCGGTATTCTACTAGTCAAATGACCACATGAACCATCAATATAATTTTCATAATGAGGGAATGTATAATGCCGGACATTCTGAAACACTTTGTTAAGGCCTTGGCCAAGACGTCTAAAATTGATTAAGGCATCAGCCAAAACCATATATAAATATTGGGAATGGGCATCAGACTATTCCATGTCTATTTGTCTCATGAGACCTAACAATGCATCAAGGAGCTATAGCAGGATCCACCCGTCACTTACTATGTCTAATACATTCCTCATTCGAAAAGGTTTAAACATTTCATAAACATTCATATTAAAACTAGCATACAAAATATGAATACTTTAACAATAAACCATGTATTGTATAAAAATAGAACATCCACAGCAAAACATATCACAAAACCATAAATACAATATGGATATTTTGTATCATAATAAATCAACATCAAATAAACTTAAAATCCATCAATGGATGTTGACATCGATGAAATCAAAACCCTTTTAAAAAAATATCATTCAATTTTGAAATCATTTAAGAGTCACATAATTATAAAGAAAGCATTTATTTTGAAAATATTATTATAAGATTTTAAGGGATTATTTGATGATTTTATAATGGTGGAAAATAGCCGCACCCACCGTATAAGTTAAAAAAACATTCTTACCTTAAATTTGTCGAAAAGGACAAAGAGTACCTTTTTTAGAAAATGACGGAAATATTCCTTTCAAAACACATAAGGGTTTAAATGACTTTAACCCATTTTCAAGTAAATAGTTAAAATGTTTTGAAATATATTTTTAATAAACATTGATGTGGATGATAAATGGGGTCCCAGTCGATACTTACGTAAAAACAACCTCAGATAATAATGATATTGTGAAATTAACCCTTACCTTATTGTAATCAATCGAGTGATATGAAATATAGTCAATAATCAAAAAATGAATCATAGAATATCATGAATATAAATATAATCATGATAATATATATCTAAAGGAAGTACGCAAAACACCACATGCAATAAGTGGTGAACAATGGAAATCTCGCGGAATTAAAAGTGAGATAAGAAACCCCTTACCTTTTTTCCGACTTGACCTGTTTGTTCTTTAATATCCTAAATGATAAAAAAAATTAATTTATAAATTCTTAAGAAACTTTTTGAAGTTTATTATTTCTTTTATATCACTTACTACCATGTTTTAAACATTATGTAATTATTTATGTTAATAACATTTGTTTTGTCAATATTTGGCACTTGAGTCAACAATGAACAACTTATAGTTAAAAGTTGTTCACATGGTCAAAAATATCATTATATACAGAATGATATTAATGATTTTGATATCATATATATCACATATATCCTATATATACATGTATTCAAAATAGTACATATCATTTTGGGGTAAGAATGAAATGCATCGTTCATGGAGACTATAAGTCATACGTATGCATGAACGCTACTTTCATTTCTATTTGTTATTTTAATGGACTTAAAACATAATGATACATAAGTATATTATAATTACATTATTATATTATATATTATATCATTAACTCCATTATTTATACATCCCAAATATGGTATTAACGAGTTATATCACTTTGAGGGGGCGGTAGTCCGCACTTTCTAATATGAAATTATCGTGTTTACCCATTACGGAAACCAATAAGTTTTTCTATAAAAAAATATAGAAGAATGAAGAAAACATAAACATAATATATATCATATATAAATACAATTCCATCATAATGGCCACCATGAGAGGCGGTGGGAGGTAATTGAACAATAATCGTTTCGTGAGGCGTTAGTTTTCCATCTACAAAATCATTTTGTTTTCGCCCATTAGATTGAGGTGTGTGTAAGTGTAATTCAAATCCTTCTCATAAAAAAATCCAAGTATATTAAGGATTCCGGTTTTGTTATAAAAGAATGTAATAAAAAGATTTTAGGGTATGGCGAAATAAAATATTAGAAAAGAAGTAAAGAGAAACAGTTACCTTTAATTTGGATAACTTCCTTCGGTTTGAACCAAAATGACTTCTTGAAGTGCCTCTTCCCTAAGGTAATGCTTTTAGTATGAGGAGAGGGATATAGGGAGCTTAATTAGGCAGGGTTTGTATGATCCAAAAGGCTTGATATGTGTGATGAATTGGTTATAATTGGTATCCTTTTATTAGGGGGAGGAGGGGCTCTTTAGGAAAGTGTGAAAATATTATTTTTTTTATATAATGATATTCGGTTTCAAAAGGTTAAAAAATAATTAGAGTAAAATATAAGATGACTCATGGTCTAAATAATATCATCCAATAATAATTGAACATGTTTTGGACATTATTTTAATATTTATAATCTAATTTATTTAAATCATTTATTAATGAGATAAATACCGCATCATTATTGTGTCATAAAAAATTTAATTTATTCGATGTCTAAAAATTTTAAAAAATTACCATGATGTAGGAAATATTTTTAGCTTCCCAATGAATATTTATACTCAAAAATATTTCTTATATACACTATATAAAAATTTATTTCTATACGGTTTTTGTTAATGTCTATTTTGCCTTTACATTAAATTAACTTATCTAAAGTGTCATTGTTATTCATAAGTGGCTCCATGGGGTCCCAAAATCGACCCAATGATGACCATGGTCGCCCATTACTCATCCAATAAGGTTAGGAAATGTGTTTAGGTAATTTTAAATTGTTACAATATTATTTTTATCTTGAATTTCCCCATTTACCTTTAACCGCGTTAAATAATAGTAAAAAGTTACTATTCACAAAAAATTATTTTTATCTTATTGAACTACTTTTTACTACTTGATATTAACCATGTTTATTAGATTTTGTAAAATAAACTCACAGAAGTGTTAAAATTATGTTTTATGTAAATTTGTAAATTCTACAAAGCGGTGGGTAAAAGACGGTGAAATGTTAAATAAAATTTTTATATATCTAAAATTATTATAAACTGACATCAATAAATTACATTGGAATTATATAAGTATAATTTATCTCTTTTGACATAAATTAATTTAAATAAAATAAATAATTATTTAATGTAAAATTCGGTTTTAAACTATAACTCAGTGTTTTTCACTATTTATAAAAAATTTAACGTTTTCAGAAAAATACCAAAAATTCACCATAAGATAATTTCAATATTCCAAATTCAAGAAAGTAGTCTATTTTAATAAATTCAAAATATAGAATTTGAATTTATTAAATTAAAATTAATTCCCGTTGTCAATACTAAAAGGATTATTTTTAAGAAATAATATCACTCAAAAGATTAACGCTTGTTTATGTCCAATTTCAAATTGAAATTACATACAATGGCCGAAATTGGATTAAATGGTAAAAATAAAATCTATCTATACTTCAAAATCATTAAAATGTATAATTTAACACTATAAATTATTTTGATTAAAAAATTTGTTTTTAATTATAATTTAGTTTTTTCAATATTCACTAAAATATGAAAGTTATCCGAAAATAACAGAAATTTATCAAACCTAAATTTTTATCTCCCGATTCTAAAGAATAAGTTTATTTTCTAAAATTGAATATATAAGAGTGTCAAATATTGGATTTAAAAATGGTTTTACCTCAAAAGGTGGTAAAATTTCATTTTATGAAAAATACTTCCTTTATCTCAAAATATGGAATTTTTTCTTACATTATGTATAAAAACTCATAATATTGATTCAAAAATTATAAGGATTATATAAAGGTAAAAATTCAGGTAATTCTAATCTTAACTGCTTTTGAACAGCTATTTTGATAAGTCGTGGGGCGTTTGAATCCGGTGCTGCGTGTAGTGAAAGTTATTGAATTACATTGGAGAAATAACATACTATGAAATCTTGGGGTGTTACATTAAAGCATAAACCAATACTACTAGCTCTATGTCATGTGTAGGGTAGTTCTATTCAGTTTGTCTAAGATTTAGAGACCCATAAAGAATAAACCAATTTCCCTGCATCAAAACATATCTATGTTTGATGCCAGGATCATCATAGTACACCATATTGATTTTACGAGAATCTGGTAGGTTCAAGATCGAGTTCAATTTCAATCGCTTCTTCACCTCCTATAAGGTCTTTTCACATGCTTCTTCCCAATACAAAAAATGGTCAAAATCAAAAGTAGAGCTTCAAAATGGGGAAATTCGTGGATAAACCTATGATAATATCTTGCTAACTCCAAAATTATCTGGATATCAAGCACATTCTAATGTTTATCTCAATAAACCACTTCATAAAGCCTCTATATGTCCACTAGAACACATTCCTATGAGATGTTGTATCCCAAGAATGGTACCTTATCAAATCAAAATTTACACATAGATATCATGGTGTATATATAATGCTCTCTTAATGTACTCGTGATGATGTCCTGAGATGGGAATTATCATTTTGAGTTTTGTAGTACACCAAGACGTCATCCACAAACACCACCAAATACCAATCTATGCAACGATTTACGATTCTGTAAATAATGTCCATAAACACTAGTGGTTCATTTTTCAACTCAAACATAATAAAAAAATAACTCTTAAATTCCATATGTGGTTATGAAAGATGTGTTTGGTATAACATAAGTCCAAAATCTCACCAGATTATACTTTGATCTTAAGTTGTTCTTTGACAAAAACAATATCCTTTGTTCAAGTCAAAATGAATTTTGATACATTGATAAGGTAATCGGTTCTTCACAGTAATCTGGTCCATCTTCATGTTATCAACTCACAAGAATAGACTCACGTCTGCATTATTGGAACAATAAAAAAATAGGTGATCCCCCAGGAGGGGTAATCAGATGGACAAGTTCCCCATCTACAAAATGGTTAATCTATGTCTTGAGATCTTGAATCATTGTTGGGTTTATTCAGTATGGTAGAATATATTCTAGCTCAACCACCATCATGAAAAAATAGTGAATTCCGCATATGTCTGAGGTGAAAATATATAGAAGAATTTAGGAAACACATCTTGAAATAATTCCACCACTAGTGAAAAGGTATCATTTTCTACTCATCAATAATATTTAAATAAACTAGAATCATGGGTTGTGAGGTCTCCCAACTGCTGAGTAATTGGCCTTGTATGGTCTTCATAGATATCCCACTCCCTATAACAGATATAATGGTCAACATTGGGATATTTAAAAGTCACTATCCTCCAATAACAACTTATGTGGGCTCAGTATGTGACTACAGAGTCCATACCTATTTTAAAGTCAAATACTGAAATGTCATGATTCATGATATCCCATGGAAAATATTATATACTAATTTCAATAGAACATACCTTACTTATTAATATTCCCCTAGACAATACTCCCAATTATGTCTCTATATCCATTAAAATTCTCAAAAACTCCATCTCCAGACATAATACATTAGTAGTTTATTCATATATAGTAGAATAAGAGGAACTATTATCCCATAAAGAACTAGAAAATATATAATATATTAGAATTGTACCTATAACTACCAATGGAATGACCTCGCTTTCCACATTTATAGGCTACATCATATGAAATTTTCATTCTCTTCTTCCATCTAATTCTTTCTAACTCCCATGAGTTGCACCACACTATTAATATGTCTGATGTTTCCTAGAAGCACCATGTCTGTTGCCTATTTCACCTTCAACCATAAAACACAATCTTGAAGTATGATAAGGTGTAGAAGATGCCCTTCCTAGATGCTTAGTCTGTCCAGTTCCTCCATCACAGATTATCTATCTTGGGTTCCTCAAGAACCTATTCAGATTTCTCATCATTCCAAAAGATCATTACAATGATGATCGTTAGAGATAGGGTCAACGAAAATGGCCCAACTTACCACGCTAATGGAAGATCACTACAGTTATGTCTTGTATAACTAATCCTTTTTTCTGACCATTCATCTTTTATAATCCTAAATAAAGTTATCAAAACCGATCTTCCTACATTTAGAAGTATCACATATTGATCATCCAGTATAAAATAACTATCTAGTGATGGAATCCTATTTAGGTTCCCCTCAGGTATGAGAGCCTGATTTTAACACCACAAGATTTTATGAAAAATATTCTTTTAATTTCATTGATGTCTTGTGTTGTAAGCTACAACAAGATTACCTTGCGCTATACGCAACACCGTATGAGCTTGCAGTATACACAACACTATTCTTGGATCATGTTACACACAATTTTGATAGTAGTTATTCTACGAAACATTGAGTGTATATATATATATATATTCAATGTATAAATGAAATATGGTTGGATTCTGTTATACGAAACAATGGAGGAGTCTTGTACAACACGCAACCCTGACTTGGAATGCATTACACGCAATCGCGGCCATCCTCGATAGCATGTGTTGTACGCAATATCAGGTTTCACTAAACAATGATATATGGTTATAATATTATTATGGACTAGCCGTTATGAATATTATCAACTACATTTTGAATTTTATAACATTATTATTCATCTTTCACATTTTCTAGGACATGGTATGAGAACAAAATGAATTTTTCGAGTAAAATAAGTATTTTTCAAAAAATGTAGTTTTGCCGCCTTTTGATGGCGCAACCACTTTAATTCTTGTTTTCACTAGTTTATAAGTTAATTTCGACAAAATAAAATTCTTCCTTGGATTCAGGATATAAAAATTTAATTTGGACATTTTTTTGATATTTTTCTGATAACATTCATATTTTAATGAATAGTAGAAACACGCTACATTTTAATTAAAAACAACTTTTTTCATTGAAATAATTTATATGGCTATATTATGTTTTCAATTGGGTTTAAAGTGTAATTAGAGTATATTTCTACCATTTAATCCAATTTTGGTCATTGGAATTAATTTCATTTTCAAATTGGATATAAACAAGTATCAATCTTTTGATAGTTATTGTTTCTTAAAAAAACACGCTAATTTGTTTTGATAACTGGAACTAATTTTTAAATTAATGAATTCCACATCTATGTTTCTAATTTGGAAAAATAGACATCAATTTTGAATTCGGAATATCAAATAATTCTTAGGCTTAATTTTTTGTATTTTTCTGAAAAACTACAATTTTCGATGAATAGTGAAATCACTTAGTGGTAGTTAAAAAACTGAACTTTTCATTTAAATGAAATTTTACCACATCGGTGAATTGAATTTTGAAAATATGAGAGACACGGTTAATATCAAGGACTAAAATGTGCTTCAATAAGATGAAAATAATTTTTGATGAATAGTGACTTTTTACTTTTTTTTTACCACGGTTAAATGTAAATAGGGTAATTAAGGGTAAAAATGATATAATTATTACCCTAACACATGTCCTAATTCTATTAGATACATATAATTCGACCAAAAACAACCTTAGGAATAAAATATGACCATTGTGGCCCACATGGAATAGATTAGCACATTTATTATTAAGTTATTTAAAGAAGGGTTAAAATAGTTAAAATCAAAGTTTAATAACTAAATCGTTTTTAATATAGGGCAATACAGAATATATATTCGATTATAAATATTACATAGAAATCTAAAAATATTTCCTACATAATGGTATTTTATTTGTAATTTATAGACATTATATAATTTAATTTATGTATGACACAATGATGGTTCAGTAATTATCTTATTAATGAAATATTAACATAATTGATGTTATAAATACCCAAATAAATGTAATTTGAGACTTTTTAAGAATTAAAATAATTTTCTAGGTTAATAATACATATTAGTACGGATTTAATTAACTTTTTTCGCACTAATCATTCTGTTATGAGTTTCAAAAAAATCAATTACCAAATAGTGTCAAAATTGACATAAAATAGTTTTTTAGAAAAATATTATATTATTAATTGTAATTTTATACCTAAAAATCTTCGGTTCTGCCAAATTTCTTATCTAAGGTTATATATATTAATAATAAACAACTTTGGGATCATTTGGCTTGTTATAGTAAGTTTATTAACATTATAGTGTAAGAAAACAAGAAGACACGGTAAAAGTTAAATTATATAACTTGATGTTAAATATAAATAATAAGGTTAAAATAGAAACCTAAACTTGTCTAAGTTCTATAGGATGAGGATATTTCCACCCATACCCACTTTAGTTTCAAAATAAATCGATTTTGAACTATTAAAAATCTAATATGACTTTATAATAAAAGAATATTTTTAGATTTTCCTAAGGTGCCCCTCTCCTCCCTTATAAAAGGGCACCTCCTCCATCTCTTTCTAACACCACTTTGAGCCTTCAAACTCGGCAAAACCCTGAATAATTATATTATCCACTTCCCTATATACATCTTAGAGGTCCTGGTTTTCATCAAAGACAAATTTTATTGCCCTAAAAGGAGGTCTCAAAGAGGCGCTTCAAAGAAGAGGTAATATCTGTTACCGATTCTTTCAACTTTATTTCTTCTTCCACTTCTTCGTCATTAGTTGATTCATTATGAAGTAATAAAATCATTATCACACATATACTGATCTGTTATTATAAGTATGAAACAACCCTATTTCACCATCTGTCCATCCTATGGAAAACGAAATCATCACGCGTGCGTACGTACGGAATACTGTCTCCACGCCGTGGTGTTTTCAGTTTTTCCACGACCACCTTACATGAATGGGTATAATGGTGTAAATAAATAACTATATATGTTTATTGTAAATTTATATTTATTACATAATATTATACAAACACTTCAGCAAAATTCCATGATCATGGGAATGATATCATCGCCCGTGCGTACGTACGGACTACCGTCTCCACGAATGCGATGAGATTCATTTTCCATGATTAACCAATCAAGAATGGTTATAAAGTATATATAATGAATAATAATTAAATATATGTCATAATTAATCTACTGTATTTATGTATATATATATATATATTTCATCTACTTACTTCCGTTCATGTCAATAATGAAAAAAAACATCATTCATGCGTACGTGCGGCCTACCGTCTCCATGAACGGTGTGTTTAATTTCATTTATATATATTTTATATATATATATATATACTGAATATATATGATATATAAATCACTTTTTACATTATGGAAGTAAGTAAATCATGATATAAGTAATAATAAAATCAAGAACAACAAGTCCAAACACGTACGATAAATGATACAATTTTATCCAAAAAGCTACTTTAACATGGAATTGACAAATGAACGGGTAATATAAATACCTAAGTGACCCATATATGATATAATAACAATGAATATGATTCTGTAATAAGTCAATGACATTATATAAATCATTATATAGGAGGTTTGGATACATACGAAGCATATCAGACATAAGGTAAGGGATAACTTTTCCAATCTCATTTTTTATCCGAGATTGTTTATTCATAAGTATTTACTGGGGTTATATTTATCATCCATGTCCCTATTTTATAATAATGTTTTCGTGTATGTTTAATGTACTTTTACCCATTTTTGAATTTTACTACATGGTATGTATGGAATCTTTCTTTTACAAGGTACTTTTTGACTTTTCCGGCAAAAGTACGAGAAGAATGTTTTTTTAACTTATTCGGAACGAACAGATTTTTATGATTTTATAAAGACTTATTTTCATGAATCTTTCTCCAAAATATTTCATGACTATTTTCAAACAAAATATTTCTTTTAAAATTAAATAACGTTTTGTGAAGTGAAATTGATTTAGAAGAAGAAAGTATATTTTTCTCAAGAATTCATTTCAAATTGTTTATCAAAACAATTTTTTTAAGATGACTTTATTTCATTTGTGTATGTTTCAAGTATAATGTCTCTATGATTTACATGGTTTCACTTTTATTATTATGTAATGATATCAATTTCTTTTATATAGATTATGTGAGATGGGATGATGTTTATGAAACCCATTTTATTCATTGTGTTATTATGAATGATGTATGTTAATTTTTTGGCACAAGTAAGAATGATTTCATTATGAGATGGGTGGGACCTATATCTCCCTACAATGAATTGGGTAAAAATTTATATCTCATGAGATAGACCTGGCTGGAACGATATGTTAATCCGGTTCAGTGATACAGGACTGGAACGAGGAGTGAAGTCGATTCAGAAAGGGACTTTGTCCACTAATATGGTCTTGGCAGCAATGCCTTGGCTACTATGGAAATCATTACAGGTGTTGAATTCCCCAAACTAATGTAATGTCCATGTACTTCATGCTTTGGGTCTCTAAAGTTGGTATCAGAGGAAAGGTTTTGTTAACCTTTGGAATCTAGGATGCGAAAATTTTAGTGAGATCCCTAGAGATATTTCTAAGGTATGTCTAGGGATGTCCCTAAGGTTAAGTATACATATAGGTTATAGTCCTAGAATTGTGCTAACGATCTTAAAATTAAACCTAAGATGTTAGATATTGAATTTACTACCCCTTTATTATGTTGTTTTCCCTAGCATGGTATTTTCCTCTCACACTATTCTTTTTGGGTTTAAGACGACGGCTGGAACCCGAAGGAACCCTGTTGATCAATGTAATGGAAAATGCAATGATTTTCCTCCTGACCAAACCAATGTCATGGGAGATTGAGTGCACAATCTTATTTCTATACTTACACAAGCTATGAATCATTCTGGATTTCAAAATGAGCAGAGAAAGGAGAAACATTCTCTTAAATCCTTCATGAGGCAGCGCCCACCTTCATTCAGCGGGTCTTCTAATCCCTTAGTGGCTGAACAATGGATCAGTACTACTGAAAAGATATTTTCATTTCTATAATGTTTTGAGCATGATAATGTCATCTTATCAGTATATAGTTTGGAAGGCGATTCTAATCAATGGTGGAATCTTATCACGAATACAAGGAAGACAGATGAAATTGAGTCCATGGAATGGGACAAGTTCAAGAACTTTTTTTTCAGTAAGTACTTCCCTCGTATTCTGCGAACAAAGATGGAAAAGGAGTTTCTTCAGCTTATGCAGAAGGATGGTGAATCTGTTGGTATATACGAACCGAATTTTAGAAGACTTGAAAGGTATGCATCTGGCTTTATCATCCAACCTGAAAGTAAAGTTGATCGATTTTTTAGTGGTTAAAACCAAGTATTCAAGGAAATTAGCTATAAGACACTTCAGTAGCTATGAAGAAATTGTGCGTTGTGCTATCAGGGTTGAACTGGATGTTGGTGTAACATATCCATCTCATGGTTTTGACAAGAAATGAAAGATGGAGTTCAAGGAGAAATCTCAGAACAATGGTGAAAAGAAGATGAATGTTTCTTTATGCTCAAAGTGTGGAAAGAAGCATGGTGGGGATTGCCTAAAAGGTACTAGAAAATGTTTTAAGTGTAGAAAAGAAGGTTATAGAGTAGTTGATTATCGAAGTAATGGGAAAAAGGTTTCTAATGATGTGAATAGATAAAAGACTATAGAGAAATATCTACTAACACTTCAATGCTTCAAGTGCAAGGAAATGGGGCGTTATGCTAATAAATGCCCTAATCTGTGGGTTAATGATGATCAACATGAGAAACCTATTAAGGAAAAGGATAAAGGTAAGTCTCATGCGATTAATATTTGTGATGTTGAGTATGAAAATGATGTTGTGTAGCGATTAAGTGTTTATGTAATGGGATTTCAAAATAGTATCATGGAATCTCATTTATGGTATTGTGGAATTTTGTAATATCTATGTTTTGGTTTTCAATAATTATATGGCACTGGTAACCATGAAAAGGTGATTTAAATATTTTTGGAAAGTAGATGATATGCGCATAATTAAGGGATAAGAAGATAATGATATGTTTGATTGTATTCATGAGCTCAGGACTGATATAAGGACTAAGTGATATTATGATTTGATTATATAGATTTTTTGGGATTTTTGTATTTGGAAAGAGTTACCTTTTGACAATATTCATGTTTTCAATAAGGTTCCATGGTAATTTATGTTTCAAGAGAATATATGACTAAGGTATTCATGTGTTTGGAATGAAACAAACTAGATATATATTATGATATATGTGGGATAAATTCTTGTATTGACATTCTTGGAAGATAACCTTTCTAGTATTTGTTTTCATTAAACTATGAGCTTGGACCGAAGTATTTTAGATAATCCTATAGATTAGAATGGATTATGTTGGACATAAGTTGGTATTGTTTAAGGATAGAACATTTTTCGATATTATTATAGTAAGGTAGTTTTAGAAAAAGGATAACATGCAGGATGGGCGACAGCCCATCGCCTCGGACAAGGCTGTGGGAATCAAACCCACAACCGAAGTGTGACTAGCCTTTATCGCCTACCACTGGCCTACAGGAAGTCCTTGGATAGTAGAAACTAGTTTTATTTTATTTAGCGGTATGATATCTGAAGTATAACTTCATTTTTGGAATCGTATATGATTAACATTGCAATAGATGCACTTATGTATATTTGATAACTTTTGTTAACCTTTTGTTTGAAACAGATGGAATGACCCACCATTCTATCACATGATCTTCTAACTCTTCACGAATAACAAATTCAACTTCATTTATTTAAGAGATGATGTGGAAATTGTTCAAATCATAAACAACAATGAGATTGTTCCAAAATCATGAAAGTATTTCTTCTAATTCAAAATTTTCAACTTTGTGGAAATGATATTGAAAACCAAACATTTTTGTCCTAGTGCTCTTATATCCGATGAATCACATAGTACCTTAGATCATCACAAATCTAGGGCTTTTTGATTGTTGGCTTTTTCATAGCCATGTTCTCTACCACTCTCCATCAGAACATGATGGTTAGATTTTTCTTCCATATCCATATTTTCACGTATGTTCTCCTATATAGAAACCCAGTGATGAGTTACTTTGGTTAATCGTTACATTTCATACTTTAGTTTTTAAAATTAAGTTTTAGTATTCCTTTTTATGATGTGGGTTTCTATAAATAGTAAAAAATTTATAACCCTGATGAATTTCGAGGGTGAAATTCATTTAAGGGTGTAGAATGTAACACCTTGAGATTTTATGAAAAATATTCTTTTAATTTCATTGTTGTCTTGTGTTGTAAGCTACAATAAGATTACCTTGCACTATACGCGACACCGTATGAGTTTGCAGTATACACAACACTATTCTTTGATCATTTACACACAATTTTGATAGTAGTTATTCTATGAAACATTGAGTGTATATATATATTTATATATATATTAGATGTATAAATGAAATATGGTTGGATTCTGTTATACGAAACAATGGAGGAGTCTTGCACAACACGCAACCCTAACTTGTCTTGCATTACACGCAATCGTGACCTTCCTCGATAGCGTCTGTTGTACGCAATACCTGGTTTCACTAAACAATGATATATGGTTATAATATTATTATGGACTAGCCGTTATGAATATTATCAACTAAATTTTGAATTTTATATCATTATTATTCATCTTTAACATTTTCGAGAACATGGTTTGAGAACAAAATCAATATTTCGAATAAAATAAGTATTTTTCAAAAAAATGTAGTTTTGCCGCCTTTTGATGGCGCACCCACTTTAAATCTTGTTTTTTGACTAGTTTATAAGTCAAATTCGATGAAATAAAATTATTCCTTGGATTCAGGATATAAAAATTTAATTTGGATAATGTTTTGATATTTTTCTTATATCTTTCTTATTTTAATGAATAGTAAAAACACACTATATTTTAATTAAAAACAACTTTTTTCCTCGCAATAATTTATATGGTTAGATTATATTTTTAATTGGGTTTAAAGTTTAATTAACATATATTTTTACTATATAATTCAATGTTGGTCATTGGAATTAATTTCACTTTGAAATTCGATATAAACAAGTATCAATCTTTTGATAGTTATTGTTTCGTAAAAAACACGCTATTTGTTTTGATAACAGAAATTAATTTTAAAATTAATTAATTCCACTTCTATGATTTTAAGTTGGAAAAATAGAAATCAATTTTCAATTTGTAATATCAAATAATTCTTAGGCTGAATGTTTGGTATTTTTCTTAAAAACTGCAATTTTCGCTGATTAGTGAAACCACATAGTGGTAGTTAAAAAACTGACTTGTTCATTTAAATGAAATTTATCACTTCTGTTAATTGAATTTATAAAATCTGAGAGACACGATTAATATCAAGTACTAAAATGTGGTTCAATGAGATGGAAATAATTTTTTGTGAATAGTAACTTTTTACTTGTTTACCACGGTTAAAAGAAAATAGGGTAATTAAGGGTAAAAATGATATTATTATTACCCTAACACATGTCCTAATTCTATTTGATAAGTTTAATTCGAAAAAAACAACCTTAGGATTAAAAGATGACCATTTATGCCCACTTGGATTACATTAGGACATTTATTATTAATTTATTTAAAGAAGGGTTAAAATAGATAAAATCATAGTTTAATAACTAATTCATTTTTAATATAGGGTCATACAGAAGATAAATTTAACTATAAATATTCATTAGAAATATAAAAATATTTCCTACATAATGGTATTTTATTTTTAATTTTTAGACATTACATAATTTAATTTATGTATGACACAATGATGATGCAGTAATTATCTTATTAATGAAATATTGACATAATTGATGTTATAAATACCCAAATAAATGTAATTTTAGACTTTTTATGAATTCCAACAATTTTATAGGTTAATAATACCTATTATTACTGATTTAATTAACTTTATTTGAACTAATATTTTTGTAATGATTTTGACAAAAATCAATTACCAAATAGTGTCAAAATTGACATAAAATAGTTTTTAAAAACAATATTATATTATTAATTGTTATTTTATTCCTAAAAATCTAAGGTTGTGCCAAATGACTTATATAATGTTATATATATTACTAATAAACCACTTGGGGTTCGTTTGTCTTGTTATAGTAAGTTTATTAACCTTATAGTGTAAGAAAACAAGAAGACACGGTAAAAGATAAATTATCTAACTTAAAGATAAATCTAAATGATATGGTTAAAATAGAAACATAAACTTGTATAAATTCTTTTTTATAAGAGGATTTAGACCCTTACCCACCTTATCTTTGAAATAAATCAATTTGGAGAGATTAAAAACCGAATATGTCTTTATAATAAAATAATATTTTCAGTTTTTCCTAAGGTTCCCTTCTCCTCCCTTATAAAAGGGCACCTCCTCTAGCTCTTCCTCACACCACTTTGTTCATTAAAGATCGGAAAACCCCTACCAAATTCTCTTCTCCACTTCCCTAGAAACATCCTAGGGGTCCTGGTATTCTTCAAATAGCAATTTTATTGCAATAAAAGGAGGTCACAAGGAGGCGTTTCAAAGAAGAGGTAATGTCCGTTACCGATTCTTTCAAATTTATTTTTTCTTCCACTTCTTCTTCTTTAGTAGTTTCATTATGAAGAAATAACAGAAGTATCACTAATATACTTCTATGTTATTATAATTATGAAACAACCCTATTTCACCATCTATCCATCCTATGGAAAACGAAATCGTTGCGCGTGCGTACGTACGGAATACCGTCTCCACGCCGTGGTGTAATCAGTTTTTCCACCACCACCTTACATGAATTGGTATAATGGTGTATATAAATAACTATATATGGTTATTGTAAATTGATATTGATTCTATAATTTTATACATACACTTAAATACAATTCCATGATCATGGGAATGATATCATCGCTCGTGCGTACGTACGGACTACCGTCTCCACGAATGCGATGAGATTCATTTTCCATGATTAACCATTCAAAAATGATTATAAAGTATATATAATGAATAATAATGAAATATGTGGCATAATTAATCTACTGGATTTATGTATATATATATATATATATATATATTTCGTCTACTTACTTTCATTCAAGTCAATAAAAAAAGGAAGACAGCGTTGATGCGTACGTATGACCTACCGTCTCAATGAACGGTGTGTTTCATTTCATTTATCTATCTATTATATATATATATATACTGAATATATATGATATATAAATCACATTTATCAAATGGGATGTAAGTAAATCATGATATAAGTAATAATAAAATCAAGAACAACAAGTCCAAACACGTACGATAAATGATACAATTTTACCCAAAACGCTACTTTAACATGGAATTGACAAATGAATGGGTAATATAAATACCTAAGTGAGCCATATATGATATAATAACAATTAATATGATTCTTTAATAAGTCAATTACATTATTTTAATCATTATATAGGAGGTTCGGATACATACAAAGCATATCAGACATAAGGTAAGGGATAAATTTTCCAATCTCGTTTTTTTATCCGAGATTGTTTATTCGTAAGTATTTATTGGGGTTATATTTATCATCCATGTCCCTATTTGATAAAAATTGTTTCATGCATTTTTAATGTCCTTTTTAAACATTTTTTACTTTTACTACATGGTAGGTATGTAATCATTCTTTTACGAGGTACTTTTTGACATTTCCGGCAAAAGTACGAGAAGAATGTTTTTTTAACTTATACGGCACGAACGGATTTTTATGCTTTTAGAAAGACTTATTTTCATGAAGCTTCCTCCAAAATATTTTGATGAATATTTTCAACAAATTATCTTTCTTTTAAAATTAAATGACATTTTGTGAAATGAAATTGATTTTGAAGAAGTTAAGATATTTTCCTCAAGAATTAATTTCAATTGTTTTATCAAAACAATTTTTTAAAATGAAATTATTTCATTTGTGTATGTTTTAAGTATAATGTCTATATGATTTACATGGTTTCACTTTTCTTAATATGAAATGATATCCATTTCTTTTATATATATTATGTGAGATGGGATGATGTTTATGAAACCCATTTTAATCATTGGGTTATTATGAATGATGTATGTTTATTTTGTGAAACAAGTAAGAATGATTTTATTATGAGATGGGTGGGACCTATATATCCCTCCAATGAATTGGGTAAAGATTTGTATCTCATGAGATAGACATGGCTAGAATGGTATGTTAATCTGTTTTAGTGATACAGGACTGGAACGAGGAGTGAACTTGATTCAGAAAGGGACTTTTTCCGCTAAGATAGTCTTGGCAGTAATGTATTGGCTACTATGGAAATAATAACAAGTGGTTAATGGTTTCCACAGTTACATGATTTATTCCCATGCTATTTTATCAAGATTGATGTTCCTTACTTACTTCAAAGATTTATGTCCTTGCTCAATATTTTGATGTTTAGATTTTATGTTCAAGATTTTTCATTCAAATGTTTATGAATTATTTTATGTTCTCTATGCTTACCCTTACTGAGCATTTGAGATCACTATTTTTATGGTTTATTTTCCCCAAGATATAAATAATGGTTTTAGGTAAGAAAAAAAAAGTGGAAGATCTTTATGGGAGAATTTTAAGATCTTTCACCATGATTAGAAGATTAAATTCCATGTTTCCAATGACACAAAACTATTACGGTCCTTGTGTGTCTGTGTTTTTTAGGTATAAATAAATCTGCAAATTTAATGTAATGTCCATGTACGTCATGCTTTGGGTCTCTATAGTTGGTATCAGAGGAAAGGTTATTTTAACCATTGAAAACTAGGATGTGAGACTTTAGTGAGATCACTAGAGATATTTCTAAGGTATGTCTAGGGATGTCGCTAAGGTTAAGTATACATATAGGTTATAGTCCTAGAATTGTGCTAATGATCATAGAATTAAACCTAATATGTTAGATATTGAAGGTACTCCCCCTTTATTATGTTTTTTTCCCTATAATGGTATTTTCCTCTTACACTGTTATTTTTGGGTTTTAGATGATGGCTGGAACCCGAAGAAACCGTGTTGATCAATGTAATGGACAATGAAATGATTGTCCTCGTAACCAAACCAAGTTCATGGGAGATGGAGTGAACAATCCTATTTCTATACATACAAAAGCAATGAATCATTCTGGATTTCAAAATGAGCAGACAAAAGAAGAAACATTCTATTGAATCCTTCATGAGGTAGCGTCCTCCTTCATTTAGCGGTTCTTCTGATCCCATAGTGGCTGAACAATGGATCAATACTAATGAAAAGATATTTTCAGTTCTACAATGTTCTGAGCATGATAATTTCATCTTAGCAGTATATCGTTTGGAAGGTGATGCTGATCAATGGTGGAATCATATCAAGAATACAAGGCAAAGAGATGTAATTGGGTCAATGGAATGGGACGAGTTAAAGAACTTGTTTTCCAGTAAGTACTTCCCTCTTATTCTTCAAACAAAGATGGAAAAGGACTCTCTTGAGCTTATGTAGAAGGATGATGAATATTTTGGTATATATGAAGCGAATTTTACATGACTTGCAAGGTATGCATCTGGCTTTATCATCCAACCTGAAAGTATAGTTGATCAATTTTTTAGTGGCATAAAACCATGTCTTTGAAGGGAATTAGCTATAAGAGACATAAATAGCTATGATGAAATTGTTTGTTTTGCAATCAAGGTAGAACTAGAAGTTGGGGTAACATATCCATCTCATGGTTTTGACAAGAAACGAAAGATGGAGTTTAAGGAGAAATCTCAGAACAATGGTGAAAAGAAGATGAATTTTTCTTTATGCTCAAAGTGTGGATATAAGCATGGTGGATATTTCTTAAAAGGTACTAGAAAATGTTTTAAGTGTTGAAAAGAAGTTCATAGTTCAGTTGATTGTCGAAGTAATGGGAAAAAGGTTTCTAATGATGTGAACAGAGAAAATACTACAAAGAAATATCCACCAACACTTCAATGCTTCAAGTGCAAGGAAATTGGACATTATGCTAATAAATGCCCTAATCCACAGGTTAATGATGATGAACGTGAGCATCCTTTTAAGGCAAAGGATAAAGGGAAGTCTCATGTGATCACTATTTGTGATGTTCAGTATGAAAATCATGTCGTGTAGTTATTAAGTGTTTATGTAATGGGATTTCAAAATAGTATCATGGACTCTCATTTATGGTATTGTGGAATTTTGGAATATCTATGTATTGGTTTTCAATAATTATATGGTACTGGTAACCAGGAAAAGTTGATTGAAATATTTTTGGAAAGTAGATGATATATGCATAATGAAAGGATAAGAAGATAATGAGATGTATGATTGTATTCATGAGTCTATGTCTGATATAAGGACTAAGTGATATTAGGGTTTGATTTTATAGATTTTTTGGGATTTTGGTATGTGGAAAGAGTTACCTTTTGATCGTATTCATGTTTTCACTAAGTTTCTATGGTAATTTATGTTTCAAGAGAATATATTACTAAGGTATTCATGTGTTTGGAATGAAACCAACTAGATATATCTTATGATATATGTGGGATAAATTCTTGTTTTCACATTCTCGGTAGATAACCCTTATAGTAATTGTTTTCTTTATATTATGAGCTTGGACTGAAGTATTTTAGATAAGCCTAAAGATTGGAATGGATTATGTTGGACATAAGTTAGTATTGTTTAAGGATAGAACTTTTTTCGATATTATTATAGTAAGGTAGTTTTAGAAAAAGGAAAACATGCCGGACGGGCGACAACCGATCGCGTCGGACAAGGCTCTGGGAATCGAACCCACAACCGAAGTGCGACTGGCCTTTATCGCCAACCACTGGCCTACAGGAAGTCCCTTGTTAGTAGAAAATAGTTTTATTTTATTAAGCGGTATGATATATGAAGTATAAGTTCATTTTTGGAATTGTATATTAATAACCTCACCATAGATGGGCATATGTATATTTGATAACTATTTCTAATCGTTTGTTTGAAACAGATGGAATGACCCATCATTCTATCACATGATCTGCTAACTCTTCATGAATAACAAATTCTCATTTCTTTAAGAGATGATATAGAAATTGTTCAAAGCATGAACAACAATGTGATTGTACCAAAATCAAGCAAGTATTTCTTCTAATTCAAAATTTTCAACTTTAGGGAAATGATATTGAAAACCAAAAATGTTGTCCTAATTATCTTATATCCGATGAATCAGATGGTACCTTAGATCATCACAAATCTATGGCTTTGTGATTGATGGCTTTTTCATAGCCATGTTCTCTACCACTCTCCATCAGAACTTGATGGTTAGATTTTTCTTCCATATTCATATTTTCACCTATGTTCTCCTATATGGAAACCCAATGATGAGTTACATTGGGTAATCATTACATTTCATACTTTAGTTTTTAAAATTATGTTTTTGTATTCCTTTTTACGATGTGGGTTTCTATAAATAGTAAAAGATTTATAACCTCGACGAATTTCGAGGGGGAAATTCATTTTAAGGGGGTAGAATGTAACACCCCGAGATTTTATGAAAAATATTCTATAAATTTCATTGATGTCGTGTGTTGTAAGATACAACAAGATTACCTTTCACTATACGCAACACTGTATGAGCTTGCAGCATACACAACACTATTCTTGTATCATGTTACACACAATTTTGATAGTAGTTATTCTACGAAACATTGAGTGTATATATATATATATTAAATTTATAAATGAAATATGGTTGGATTTTGTTATACGAAACAATGGAGGAGTCTTTAATAACACGCAACCCTAACTTGGCTTGCATTACACGTAATCACGACCTTCCTTGATAGCATGTGTTGTACGCAATATCAGGATTCACTAAACAACGATATATGGTTATAATATTATTATGGACTAGCCGTTATGAATAGTATCAACTACATTTTTTATTTTATAACATTATTATTCATCTTTCACATTTCCTAGAACATGGTATGAGAACAAAATCAATATTTCGAGTAAAATAAGTATTTTTCAAAAAAATGTAGTTTTTCCGCCTTTTGATGGTGCACCAACAATAAATCTATTTTTTGACTAGATTATAAGTTACATTAGACAAAATAAAATTCTTCCTTGGATTAAGGATATAAAAATTTATTTTGGATAATGTTTTGATATTTTACTGATAACTATCATATTTTAATGAATAGTAAAAACATGCTATATTTTAATTAAAAACAACTTTTTTCATTGCAATAAATTATATTGATAGATTATCTTTTTAATTGGGCAGAAAGTGTAATTAGAATATATTTTTACCATTTAATCCAATTTTGGTCATTGGAATTAATTTCACATTGAAATTGGATATAAACAAGTATCAATCTTTTGATAGTTATTGTTTCGTAAAAAACACACTATTTGTTTTGATAACGGGAATTAATTTTAAAATTAATTAATGAAAATTCTATGTTTTGAATTTGGAAAAATAGAAATCAATTTTTAATTCGGAATATCAAATAATTATTAGGCTGAATTTTTGGTATTTTTCCTGAAAAACTACAATTTTTTATGAATAGTAAAACCACTTAGTGGTAGTTAAAATACAGACTTTTTCATTTAAATGAAATTTTACCACTTCTGTGAATTGAATTTCGAAAATATGAGAGACACGGTTAATATCATAGAATAAAATGTGGTTCAATGAGATGAAAATAATTTTTTGTGAATAGTAACATTTTACTTTTTTTACCACGGTTAAAAGTAAATAGGGTAATTAAGGGTAAAAATGATATTATTATTACACTAACACATGTCCTAATTCTATTGGATAAGTGTAATTCGACCAAAAACAACCTTAGGAATAAAATATGACCATTTAGTCTCACTTGGATTACATTAGGACATTTATTGTCAATTTATTTAAATAAGGGTTAAAATAGTTAAAATTAATGTTTAATAACTAAATAATTTTTAATATAGGGTTATACAGAAGATAAATTAGACTATAAATATTCATTAGAAATATAAATCTTTTCCTACATAATGCTATTTTATTTGTAATTTTTGGACATTAAATAATTTAATTTATGTATGAAACAAGGATGATGCAGTAAATATCTTATTAGTAAAATATTGACGTAATTCATGTTATAAATACCAAAATATATGTAAATTGAAAATTTTTATTAATTAGAATACTTTTATAGGTTAATATTACATATTAGTACTAATTTAGTTTACTTTTAATGAACTAATATTTCTGTTATGATTTTCACAATTATCAATTACCAAATAGTGTCAAAATTGACATAAAATAGTTTTTAAAACAATTATTATATTATTAATTGTTTTTTTATTCCTAAAAAACTAAGGTTCGGCCAAATGACTTATATAATGTTATATATATTAATAATAAACAACTTGGGGTTCGTTTGTCTTGTTATAGTAAGTTTATTAACCTTATAGTGTAAGAAAACAAGAAGACATTGTAAAAGTTAAATTATCTTACTTAAAGTTAAATATAAATTATAAGGTTAAAATAGAAACCTAAACTTGTAAAAATTCTATTAGATGAGATTATTTTGACCCTTCCCCACCTTAGCTTTGAAATAAATCAATTTGGAGCTATTAATAACCTAATATGACTTTATAATAAAATAATATTTTTAGTGTTTCCGAAGGTGCCCCTCTCCTCCCTTATAAAAGGGCACCTCCTCCCTCTCTTCCTCACAGCACTTCGAGCCTTCAAACTCGGCCAAGCCCTGCCACATTCTCTTCTCAACTTCCCTATAAACATCCTAGAGGTCCTGGTCTTCTTCAAAGACCAATTTTAGTGCCCTAAAAGGAGGTATCAAAGAGGTGCTTCAAAGAAGAGGTAATGTCCGTTACCGATTCTTTCAACTTTATTTCTTCTGCCACTTCGTCTTGTTTATTTGTTTCATTATGAACTAACTACGTCAGTATCACTCATATACTGATATGTTATTATAAGTTTAAAACAACTCTATTTCACCATCTATCCATCCTACGGAAAACGAAATACTCGCGCGTGCCTACGTACGGAATACCGTCTCCACACCGTGGTGTAATCAATTTTTCCACCACCACCTTACATGAATGGGTATAATGGTGTAAATAAATAACTATATATGTTTATTGTAAATTGATATTAATTCTATAATATTATACATACACTTCAATACAATTCCATGATCATGGGAATAATATCATCGCACGTGCGTACGTACGGACTACCGTCTCCACGAACGCGATGAGATTTATTTTCCATGATTAACCATTCAAGAATGATTATAAAGTATATATAATGAATAATAATGAAATATACGGAATAATAAATCTACTGGATTTATGTATATATATATATATATTTCATCTACTTACTTCCATTCAAGTCAATAAAGTAAGGAACACAGCGTTCATGCGTACGTATGGCCTACTGTCTCCATGAACGGTGTGTTTCATTTCATTTATCTATCTATTATATATATATACTGAATATATATGATATATAAATCAAATTTTAGATTCATTAAGTAATTAAATCATGATATAAGTAATAATAAAATCAATAACAACAAGTCCAAACACGTACGATAAATGATGCAATTTTACCCAAAACACTACTTTAACATGGAATTGACAAATGAGTGGGTAATATAAATACCTAAGTGAACAATATATGATATAATAACAATGAATATGATTCTTTAATAAGTCAATGACATTATTTAAATTATTATATAGGAGGTTCGGATACATACGAAGCATATCAGACATACGGTAAGGGATAACTTTTCCAATCTCGTTTTTTATCCGAGATTGTTTATTTGTAAGTATTTACTGGGGTTATATTTATCATCCATGTCCCTATTTTTTAAAAATGGTTTCATGTATTTTTAATGTCCTTTTTACCCATTTTTTACTTTTACTACATGGTATGTTTGGAATCATTCTTTTATGAGGTACTTTTTTACTTTTCTGGCAAAAGTACGAGAAGAATGTTTTGTTTAACTTATATGGCACGAACAGATTTTTATGGTTTTATAAAGACTTATTTTCATGAACCATACTCCAAAATATTTCATGACTATTTTCAACAAAATATATTTCTTTTAAAATTACTTGACGTTTTGTGAAATGAAATTGATTTTGAAGAAGAAAGCATATTTTCCTGAAGAATTCATTTCAAGTGTTTTATCAAAACCATTTTTTTAAGATGACATTATTTCATTTGTGTATGTTTCAAGTATAATGTATCTATTATTTAAATGGTTTCCCTTTTCTTATTATGAAATGATATCCATTTATTTTATATGGATTATGTGAGATGGGATGATGTTTATGAAACCCATTTTATTATTTGGGTTATTATGAATGATGTATGTTTATTTTGTGGAACAAGTAAGAATGATTTCACTATGAGATGAGTGGGACCTATATCTCCCTCCAATGCATTGGGTAAAGATTTATAGCTCATTAGATAGACATGGCTGGAGTAGTATGTTAATCCGGTTCAGTGATACAGGTCTGGAACGAGGAGTGAACTTGATTTAGAAAGGGACTTTGTTCACTAAGATGGTCTTGGCAGTAATGCCTTGGCTACTATGGAAATCATAACAAGTGCTGAATGGTTTCCCCAATTACATGATTTATTTCCATGCTATTTTATAAAGATCGATATTCCTTACGTACTTCCAAGATTTATGTCCTTTCTCATGATTTTCATGTTTTGATTTTATGTTCACAATTTTGCATTCAAATGTTTATGGATTATTTTATGTTCTCTATGCTTACCCTTACTGAGCATTTGAGCTCACCCTTTTTATGTTTTCTTTTCCCCAGGATATAATGAAAGGTTTTAGGTAAGAAAACAAAATGGGAAGATCTTTGTGGGAAAAGTTGTAGATCTTTCACCAAAATTAGAAGATTAAATTCTGCGTTTCCAAAGACACTAAACTATTACAGTCCTTGTGTGTGTGTGTGTTTGTTTTGTATAAAGTATTCCACAAAATTAATGTAATGTCCATGTACTTAAATCCTTTGGTCTCTACACTGATCCACCACCTCAGCAAAATATTTTAACTAAAGGAGGTTAACATTGAAATTATTATTTATGTTTCTTCAAACATAAAAGTAACTCTTCATAAATATATCATATCATTCCAATGATGGAGAAATAAACATTATTTCTATGGAGAATCCATCATATTCCATTGCATACATGATCCTTTTAGTCAGTCTCGTGAATTTTGTTTCATTATCATTCCTCAATGTATCTGGATTTATGTCCTCAAAGAACCTCTCCAATTAGTCCTTACACAACACATATCCAGTCTATCTAATATTCCTTGGAATTTCCCACAATAGATTCTGTGGTCCTTGTATCATATAAGAAGATAACATGACTCTATTATTATCAAGACTCTCCAAATGGTAGGGTGTTTTTTCAAAGGACTCAACCCAGAACATATCTACTTGAAGCTCACCATCTCCAGTGAAAGTCTGAGGGTGTTCAAACTGAAACTCTAACATTAAATTGTAAATAATTTTGACAAACACCCATAGGTATCTTGACATGAATATCATGAATTGAGAAATTTTTTCTTAGAACTTCTAACCTTGTTTGTCATCAGTCACTATCAGTGATTTAGGTTCTACTATTGGTTTAACATTACCATCCATAGCCTCTTGTCTTCCTCTCAACATTCATCGTCCTGGTTTCATATATCTACAGTTCCAAACATGTGTTCTAGGAGAAGTAAAAAAACTTTATCTCATAAAAATAATAGGAATATCCAAAAAAGTTACAATAAGTCATTCCACCAATCCTTACCATGAGTTAAAAATCGAGACCCTATTACTACCCTTAACCTGCATACATGTAGGCGTTGTTTCTCAAGGGTAATATCATTAATATATATTATCATTTGGACACATTTGGACAACCAATTATTCAGATTATTGAATAATTTTTTACACATCCAATTTTATAGTAAGAACCATTTTAATTTATATTTTACATGAATGGAAAAAAAATTACCTTAAAGAACATATACCAAAACCCATTTTCCCATGTGTTTATACAATAAATAGTTTACATAAAATAAGAATTAAATCCTAGAATGATGCATGATGATTCCAATATTTTTCCATTATAGGACATAATTAAACTCTATGAAAATTTAAATACAAATTTTCACATCACAGAACTGGTGGGTCAACCAAGTTTAAATAATAATATATTGTAACATCAAATATAAATAAAAACAACTCCACCCTAATTACTTCAGTTTTCCCCCATACATGTATTTGTAAATCTCACACACAATCTAATTACTTATTCACATCATGACATAAAATTCCATCTAACTATCCCCAATAGTAATTCAAAGGAAAAAGAAAATAAAATTGTTTGAATGCCAATCAATATCATTTTGACATGTGTGTCGCACACTAGTGCACTGAGATGGTCAGCCACATGACCTCAAGCACACCACCTCATACACCAAAGGCTAACAACTAGTAGTGACGGTCTGATAAGTAATTCATGGGGAGACTATAACCTCTTTAAAAACGTTAATATTCTAGTAGAAGTAATATAAAATTGTCGAAGAAATATTTATAATAATAAACAATATGAATATCTCATAGTAAACGATGTCCGAAAACCAAATATTCAATGAAATTAGAAACAAAATTTTATAATTTAAGTGTGAAGTATCTAAAATGAAAGGATAAAATAAAGAAACTAATAACTACTAGATGGGTCTCAAACTGCATATTGTTCCCTCATAAAAGTTGCACCACCAATTATCCATATAACATCGGGGCATTTCCATTAACCATTCATACAATAATAAAGTTTATTTTGGTAATGATCAGACGACCTGCATAGAGTATGAGTACCTCTCTATAGGACACCACCAATAGTGTCTAATACAATATCTTATAAGATAACTATGCATGTATTTCTATAAAGAAGGAATATAAAATTCCCAAGTAAATAGTTATCACATTTTCATTTATAATTTATTTTAAAACATTAACACAAGGGTTACTAAGGACACATGTACCTCATGCCATCTTCGGTTAATACTAGAGCACGAAGCGGTCTAGGTGAAATGAATTCATAATACCTTCTTAAAATCATGAAATAGATTGAAGTATTAAATGGTGACATCTTATCTTGTTAATTATTTAAACTCATGTAGGGGATCAATGTATTCTCACGTGAGGTCATATCTTGGAGTAGCATTTCTACCATTCATTTGTTCACAATTGACTTCCTTTTTTACCGATATAAAATCCATGCATGAATGACCGTACTACTTTTCGAACATCCGACAAAATAATAACCATGTTCCCATTATTTTATTCACAACTATAATAACCTTATTACCATGTATAGTTCTCATATTAATGACTTTGTTACCAATCCATTAATCATATGTAATGTTTCTATGTTACCACGTATACTACTCAATGAAATGAAAGTATTCCCATTATATATATCATATGTATAATGAACATGTTACCATGTATACTTATTAATCGAATGACCATGTTACTATACCTTTACTCAAATAAATAATTCAACAATTAATTATCAACATAAATTCCATTACTAACTAAACATTTAGTTTATAAAATAATTTCACTTAATTAATTCACCAATTAATTATGATATCATATTCATTGAACAATTTAACAAATTATTAATCCATAATCACAATTCAATCCAAAAAAATAATTATCAGAATTATTTTTCTCATTATTAGTCTCAATTATTAATAATTATTTCTAAAATTAATTATCAAAATGAATATGTCAAAATAAAATAATTAAATCCATA
Source organism: Viscum album (assembly GCA_963277665.1). Classification (NCBI taxonomy): domain Eukaryota; kingdom Viridiplantae; phylum Streptophyta; class Magnoliopsida; order Santalales; family Viscaceae; genus Viscum; species Viscum album. The sequence continues at coordinate 1,329,670,495 of OY728130.1, forward strand.
ATTAACTATTTCAATATAAATAGTTTAATATCTTATAATTAATCCCACATTTAATTAACTTTGTGATAATATCTAAACATCATAACCCACTTTCCAATTATATGTAGATTTAAACTATCATAATATATTAGTTGGCCATGTTAATTAACTCAATTTAAGAATCCAAATTTTTGAAGAATTCTAGAAAAGTTATAATTTTTATACACATATCATGTTTAAGACTATGGGGAATGATGATTAAACAAGTACCCAATAACCAAATAATGAACAACATTTCCAACCACTAAGACCCATGATAATATATGTATATAGTTTCCAATAGGTTTCTAGATCATGATTGAACAATACCAAAACCAAAAACCCAATATTACAATGGATTTTACCACTACAGATAAGATATAATGGATGAGAAATAAGAAATCCAACCACGATTAATTCACTGGGATTGTTCACATAAATGTGACATCCATAATGTGTTTTAGCACCACAAAATATCCTAGATTGTCTCCCTAGGTTGGGATGATAAGTGATACAATGATATCTAATAAAAATCAACCACACAACCACATTAAAACTAAATTTTGGGAATATAAATGGTTTGTAATTTAGTGTCACGTCATTTAATTATTTTTAATGGGTTTAAGAAAAAATTCTCTCCCCTCAGATAATAATTATTAAAATCAATGAATAATTATATGATGTGTAATACCCTTACCTAATGAGTAAATTTATTGCCTTTTAGATTCATTAAATTTTCATTTTAGAGCCTCTCAACTCACCATGAACCCATTTTTAACACCTATCCCACTTATACCTAGACATAATTAATTCATAAGGGCATATATCCCTAAACATTATGTCATTTTCTCCATCAAATGAACTCTGTCTCTGAACACAACTAGTCCACTGAGGTTCCAATGAAAAAAACATATGAATAAGAGTACATGAAATATATAGGATCTTACATCACTATAACACATAAATAATCTCATACATAACATTTAGGGAAATATTTTTGAAATAATTTCTCATTAAATTATCATATAATTGAATAAATTTGGTATTCCTTATTTCTGAGTAATATATTCACTTTATATTCATCTGATTCTCCACAATATAATTACATCGGATAAACCCTATTCATAAGATCTGAATAAGGACTCCATCTTATTATGATTCATCTGGTAAATAAGTTAATACTATTGAGATCCATAATTATTTTACTAATTATGATCTATATTTTATTCTCTCACTATAATTGTCATTTATCTGATGATTTATAGAATATTTCCAATTCTTATATTTCTAATTAAACTAAATATGATGTATTTCTTCTTCATCTAGGTTGAAATCTTAGTTGGAATATTATCTCACTATCTCTCTAGATCATCATATTCTCTTCACACAAAAAATTTTAATTCATACTATACTATTTACCCCTTTATATAGGTTCACGTTCAGGATTTGAGGAGGGATCTAAAATATATTTTCCTACTCTATTAAGCTTTGTATCAAGAAAATTTCTCACAATTGGATTTCACATGACACTTAAAAATTATTCTAAAACATACATGAACACAATAAATGTTTCTTGAATGATCCCTCTTCCTCTAAATTTCTTAAAATTATATGTTATGGAACATATATAAACTTCATTAACTTTTCTAGATTAAAGATATTGAAGGAACATCTAATACCTTGATATTGTTAACAACATTGTATAGTTTATATAGGGATATATTGAAATTCACTATATAGTATATTTATATCAATTCCATAATAATAACTTCTATTTCTAATAGTATACCTTCACCATTACCTATGAAATAGATCTCACAAGATCCCATTTTTTTATGGACCTTCATTCAATTTCCCTTAATTTTAAAACCATATTTTTCTATGTTTAATATATCTGTGTATGATGAATTCTTATATCTATATATAATTGGTCTTCATTCATATATTTGATTGTTTTTTTCCAAATCAATCCTCTAATGGATGGTTTTTGAACCACTTACCTCACAATTATTCCATAACATAAATTGTTTTCAACAAAATCATTTTATAATAATTTATATAGTGACATCATGAATGTTTGTATGATTTTTATCCATATAATGGATTTTCATTAGTTGGATATTATTTTGGTGGACATAATACAATGACATCGAGAAATATCAATGTTTTGGATAATTCATGTGCCAATATGATATATCATTGTCCATTATAATTGATCTAATGGAATTGAGAAACCACAAACCAGGTCAACATCATAGAAATCTATGTCTAGATTATTACAAAAAATTTTCTCTATCAAATATCTCTGAAAATATATCATGTATACCTTTTATGTAGGTCATGAAAGTATCAAGATAACTTCACATAACTCTCCCCTCATTGCCTCAACATCCACCTTTGTAACCTTGGAATACTTCCAATAATGACATATTTATATAGAAAACATTTCTTATATCCACTCAACAATTTTCTAAGGATGTTGGGTCACACTGTAAATTTTCACCAATCTTATTTTGGGAAATAATTTAATCTGTTAGATTCACATTATGAAATATTTTACAAATAGTTTTTCTAATAACTTCTACATTGATCTATATACTGTTGTTGTGAATTTCAAATCTCTCACTTTAAACTTGTACACATTTTTAATTATATCACTATGTATAAATGCATAAAAGCATCACATGGATCAATAATTTCAACCAGATTTTAGAATTTATTTGATAAAGATATAATTTTCTATCTTAAAAATGAAAATTTTATTATATAGTTACGTAATATTCCATATAATAATTAAGTAAGGTTGAATCACCAAATAATAAAACATCCTTAACATCCATTTTGATGGATTCACCCATAACTATAATAACATATTACCTAAATTTTCACAACAAACACATGTTGAAATATTGAAATAAATACAAAAAAAACATAGATTTCTACAACACAAATGAATAATAATTGAATAAAATAATCATAAAATATAAATATAATTATATATTTATATGTTTCTCCAAAGTGACTTAAATAATTTTAATACATTCTACCCCTTCAAAAAATAATAAAATATTCTCCCATTTTGAGATTATTAAAAACATCGAAATACATTAATTGTATAAATAAGAGAAATAATATTTATAACCAAGATTATTATCATTAATGATCACTTGATAGATATTTATAAAGTGTTTATAAATTAATATAAATACAAATATATAAAAACTAAATATTTAAGGAAATATCATTGAAATTGAATGAAAATATATTCAATTTTTAAAAAATATCAATAGATAAATTAAAGGTTCAAATGTTTTTCAATGATTCTCAAGGGTTAAGATAAAATTTTCAAAATTCAATTTTTATAATATGTGGATCCTCTTATCCAATCATTTATGTATTAATAGTAGTATATCCTATAAAAATAATGAAATATTTGAGACAAAGGGATCATATACAATAAATAAAAATTAATAATGATATGAATAATTTAAAATTAGTATTAATTTATTGATTAATGTGTAGTAAATATCATGTTAATAAACCAAAGAAAACTTCCTAGGATGGTCAAACTATGATTTAATCCAAGGAACACCAACATAATTCCATTGTGAAGATCAAATTTATAATACAACCAACCATTTTCTTGGTATAACCTCTATATGAATATTCTTAATAAATATATTTGTATATTTTAATCTAGTAAATAATTAATTTATTATAATTTCACGCTCACTTTACAATATATAAATTACAATAAATTTTTTCATTATATTATATAAAAATTATTGAAATTTTTTTATTTTGACAACAGATATTAATTTTTTTTAAAATTGAAACATTTATGACACTTCTCGAGATAAATAGATATGTATCAAAAAATAATCATCCCATACTCACCTTTTAATAAAATAATGTGATTAATAGGAAAAAGTTTAGGGAATATATTGTCATGATGAATGTTGGTGAAACAAATTCTAGAATGTTATATCCATTTCGAAAGTGATATTATAAAAAATGGTGTCTTAGAAAAATGATCTTATACTGTGAGGGTTGGGTAGGTTTTTTAAAATACTAATATCATTAGTGTTGTCACACTTGATAGGGACATTATAATTTTTAAAAATAACGTATAAGTTATTGAATTACATCCATATGATATCATCACAATTTCAATGAGTAGATATGTATTAGTATTTATTTTTATAAAGAGAAAATATTATTATTTTATTCTACACATTGAGACGAGGGATTTTTCTTGTTGTAGAAAAATCATAAAATATATTTTCCTATGTAGTTTTAATTAATTAATATCTTCAATTGAAACCTTTGTATGTTCAAAAAAACATTTCTTATGTTAAATTAATAAATATTTCTTGGTTTTATTAATATAATAAAAAATATTAGGAGATTTTTTTAATTATAATAATTTTAACTTTATTTAAAATGAGAAAAAATTCATAAACTAAGAATTATATTTGAGTTTTCATAGTGAGTTAATGTAAACATCAATACATAATTATATAAGGAATATTTCTATCAAATTGATGGGAATCAAAAAAAAATTAAATTTTGTGGTTTATTCAATGGTGCTCTAATATAATTATTATCCATCAATTTTTTTGAATATTCATTTTCATATTAACTTTAATATAAAAAGGAAATTAGAAATTTATTGAAATAGTGAATACAATGAAGTGACAAAGTTATCCCATAAAACTGAATTCTAACTCTTTATTTATTAAATTAGAAAAATATATACCAATTGATTCTTGAGTAGAGAAAATAAAACATCATCAACATAAATTTCAAAACATAATAAATCTTTTTCTATTTTTTGTACGAAAAAATAGGAAATCATATTTCCTAATTTTGAAATCAGTTAATAAAATAAATTTATTTTAACCCTTATTCTAATAAGGAGGAGATTTTTTTAAACCATCAATATCTTATGTTAACATGGAATCATGGTTAACCACATAGAAAAACGAATTGGTTATCTCATCTCAAAATAATAGAGTATGGTTAAAATCATTCTAGAGAGTACTAAACATTTCTTATATGGTCTAATTTCATATTTGAAATGCAACATTATGTTTAGGTGTTTTGAGAGGAAAGAAGAATTGATAATAACATTGAAGAGCATAGAACACATCAATGTTTTTGTTATCAAATTATCCACCCTTGTAACATTTATGGGAAACTATTTTGTATCCATTTTAATTTGATATTTTCCTTTAATGTTTTCAAAGTCATTAAAACCATTATTTTGATGATCTGAGAAAAAAACATTGAAATTATACTATAGTCATCGATAATTAACAAGGTATATTATTTACATATACACATAGAACTATTAGTGGGACTGAAAAGGTTGAGATTGTAATTATTTGTATTGTCCATATATTTTTTGGATATTATAATAATTATTTTTCAGACCATGAACAGATAGGATGTGTGATTCCAAGGGCCAATTTTCCTGAAATATTTGATTAAAATATTTGAAAAAAATAAAATGGGATTCATAAATTTTTAATAGAATGGTTGAATAACTTCTTAATGTATGCAAAAATCTAATATATGAGGGAACCATTTGGTTTTGAATATTTTTGCTTCCCTATGAGTTCCATGCATTTGTTGGCATGGAGTGTATGTTGAAAATTCTTCGTTGGAGTGTATGATAAATAAATTATAAAAATTATTTTATTAATCCTTTTTTAGGAAACTTCCTAATAATTATCTATATAATAATATACTAGAAAAATATAAGGGTTCGATACATAACCTTGAAAATAATTGGAGAGCCTCTAGAGATTGTTAATGCGTATTCTATTGGAAAAGGAGGATCGGACTGATGGTCGATTGTTAGTGCAAGATAGAATCAGAGGATCTCATCAATGATCACCACACAACTCCATTCATTATCTAAAATAGATATAATTCTGGACTAGATATTATTTAGTTTTACTTTGTCCCTGTTATCTTCTATACTATGAACATGGATCAATCAATCATCATATTTAACCGAAGATCATTCATATTGTGGGATGGGGTAGTTTTATTTGGGAATTGAGAGAATTTATTTTTTATTTTTAATTATATTTTCTTTTATTTAAATAAAAAGGAATTTTGGTTTTAATGAACATAATTCAAGGTATACTCTTTATGGATGTTAATTTTTCATTTTTTACCATTTCAAATTCATCATGGTTGATTTACTTTACCAAAATTTCAGAAAAAACCAGAGAATTTAATGTTGTTATACCATTTAAAGGAAAAAATATTATTTATCATGGATCTGGTCTTACTGAAATGTGGTGATAGTATGATGGCGGAGGTGGATGTGGATTAGAAAATGAAGATACCTAATTTTTTTATTCGTCATCATGCAATGAGGAATAATATTCATTGGTATTTTGTGATTTAATTCGACATAAAAATTTGGATTTATCAATGATATATTGATTCATGTGATAAAACCCATTAATTATGGAATGGTTCATTTCAAAATTAATGGTCGAAGTAGTAGAGTAGATTAACGATTTTGGATATCAACTTCAAGAAATTTCTAAACTACTCATCATATACATCAGAGATACACAACATGTGGGGAATTTCTTTGGCGTCTAAAGATTTAGTGGGAGTTAAGTATAACATGTAATATAATCTTGTCACATGGAATGTTACCCATTATTTTAGATGGGAATGTACCTTTGAGAGAAAGCATTCTTTTCATGAGGTACGTATCCATTGGAACACCGTTTACACCTACACTGAAATAGATAGGTCATTCCTACACTACCATGTCCATGTACTGGGACATGGGATAAATTATTGTGTTAGTGGAATCCTTCTAAATTCTATTTGGACAAGGAAACTGGATTTTTTTACTCATAAAGGACTCTGGGCCAATGAGACACACAATTAACTACTAGTACATGTCAGGCAATCGATCTGAGTTTTCTTGGAATAATTTTCCCCTATATCTATGACTTTTCTTTGTTAGGGTGCATTCCCTATATATGTTACCTATGATTTGATATGGAATATCCTCATACACATTAAAAAACCCTTAAGTATGATGACTTGGATAGAGTTGTTGGAATCTTACACTCAGGAATGGAGTTAGATCCTTTGTCATCTTATTTACATATGGTGAGTTCTTTGTACGACTGTAACTTACACTACGAGGATGTTTATCCTATACTTAGAAGGTTAATCGTGATTGAGTTTTTTTATATCCTATGTATTTGAGAATGATTCTCATATTTGTATCATATCTCATCAGAAATCCAATGTATATATCCAATGGTATGTCCCAACACAAAATACCCCTCAGACGGACATCATCAGTGTTATAGGACTAGTGGAATATATTCTCCTAGATGAGTGTTATGTGGAACCTTTGAGTAACAATCCTAGAATAGAATTGTATTTGAAGCCTTTCCTTCAAAATGTTTTAAATTTTTTAGTGTATTTATATATAAGTATTTTAATAACAACTGATATATATCTATATAGATCTGACTATTTTAATTTTTATATACCCTTTTTGGTTTTGGGGGTGTCCTGCCAAGAATTATTATTCTCACTCATGTCTGCTCTATTCCCCCACGTGTTGTGTCTTGTGAAGATTATTGACCATCCAATAGAGTCCTAGAGGGAGCAAGACCAGATTGTCCTTTGGGAGATAAAAAAGTGATGTGTGTTGCTTCAGTATCTTGCTTTTAGTCTCAATCATAAATATCTAGTTGGAAATAATTTGAGACTATTTTCTATGGGATTGTATTTATGTTTTTTTATTTTCCAATAAATCCTATTATACTTTTTCTGTAGGATGTAGATGTGTGAATGGATGTTTGTTCTATTATGTTTATATTTTAGAATTGTATGGTATTAGAGATGAGTTAATGTGTAATAGTACAGAGGCCGCATCCACCAATTTTAGTGATATCCCTACTCAATGCTAGTGGATAGCCCCTTTCTTATTAGAGGAATGATTTGGGGGTTGTGAATGTGTCCAACTGTGATGGGTGATGAATTATTGGTATCCGAGATGTTATCTCCAACTTAGGAATGGTTTCTGTGAGATTCATTTCAAGAAAATTTTTTAAGGGTTTCAATTTTAGCTTTTAGGCTCAGGACACCATGCTTAGTGAATCAAACTACATATCAAAAAACTAAGACACAAATTACCTTAATTTTGACTTGGTACAAAGAAAAAATACTTATAGGGAAAACAATGGAAGATGTGTCATATATTAATGGGTTGTGGTTTCCATTTCCTTCTTATGTACACTCGTTTGATATACTCATTGACATTTGTACATCTTTTTTATTTCATGATGCCTCCAAGATGTGTACACACAATTATTTAGAATCAGTATCACATAGATAACCCCCTATGTGATGAGGCATCGATTCAATGTAAAGTTACTAATATGTTACCAATAGGTGGTGCACCGGCTATGCCACCACTTGTTGAGAAGAATATGGTACAGATAGTACTACTGTATGGGTTTTGTAGGAAAAGTTAACATCATGTGTTTCAGTGAAATATATCCCTTAGGATCCACGGTGAACCCGAATCTTTGGTGGATGAGGACAGTCTTATGGTGGTGACCAAAGGATTCCATATGTTCAGCACGCCAGTAAACCAGATGGTGGTCCTGGTGGAGATCATGCTTCATGCCTCCGTAGGGCGATGATTGAGTATTGTGACCCGGTCTTACGATGAGGAAGCTAAATCATGATCTACTTTTGAGAACCTTTTTAAAGAGTATTTCTCTTTATTCTTGATGTGGTTTGTATGATTCTATTAGCTTGAAATGTAATAGTAGGGTGGCTAGATAATATCTGATTATTAATAGAGGTGCACCAGCCTCTCCATGAACATTAATGATATGGTTTGGGATTAGTTATTTTGAGATTGGGAAATAAAAAGAAGGAAACATATAGAAAAATTAGATTGTGTTATACCCCTATGCAGACCTTCATATACTAAGATGCTACAATTATCTTTATTGGATGAGAGTATCATAGCTGTAAAGATATATATAGTGGTTTCTGAACATGGGAATGTAAAAGAACATACATTAGAAACAAGGCACCGATGATAGTCTTAGAGACCTAGTTTTGTGATAAATTTGAAGTGAAGGTCCTATGATAGAAATTTTATAGATCAAGGCCAACAGGATGGGTATATCAATTCAAGATAGGGGATGTTCAACTCATGTTACAATATAGTAAATATTTCATTAGTTTTTTCAATATTCTATATGATTGATAGGAATATATTAGATGGACTTTCATGTTAAGGGAAATTTTAGGAGAAGATGGTTCTATAGGGTGGAGTGCATTTAAGATGATATAGTAGAGAAGATCAATGTGGTAGGCACCTTTACCTGTTACCACCACTACACCCAGGGGGCCCATACTAGGCTCATAAAGATGAATGAAAGGGGAGGGGAAGGTACTGGTGGCGGAGGATTACAACCTAGAGGCTCTAGGAATGATACAAGGGATGATATATTTATTTTCTACTTTTGTTTTTGTAATAAGTGAAATAGTTTATTGACACACTTTTATATCCACCAATCTAGTTCTAGACCTAGATATTATTTTTGATCCCTTAGAATGACCACTACTCTTAGAGATTCTTACCGGTGATGACTCAGGGATCACACACATTTGCAAACCGAGTGGTATGCCTCTTGAAGGAATGAGTTATTATCGGGGTCTCATTGTTGAACTAATAAAGACATATGAATTCATCTTAGGAATATATGTTTTATCTATAGTGTACGCCTAGAGTTTCTATTCAGATGTAGGATGTGGTTTTTCCATAGTGATGGGACTGGGTTTTCACTATTGGTGAAAAGGAAACCTAGGTAGTGTAGTATGGAATCATACAAATGAGGGTGAATCCTATTACTCTCCTGTTGGATAACATGACCCTTGGTGTGGTGGATGTTATGAGTCTCTAGTTTCCAGCAGTGTAGTCAGAGTATGAGGAATCGGGTCCTGATGATGTTATAGGCTTACCTACCCAATGAGATATAGACATCTATATTGATTCACATATCGGAATGACCCTGATACCATCTACATTATAATTATTATTTCCTAAAATATTCATGATAAGTGGGATTTGTTCGATGAATTATAACGTAAGGGATTTATTAGACCTAGTTTTTCTCCATCGACAAACGTGGTTTGGTTGCAAATATGGTAAATGGAATCTTGAGGTTATGTGTGTACTAACGTTGCTTAAATAATGTGACCATGAAGAATAATTATCAAATATCAAGGAATGAATACCTATTTGATCATTTAATACTCGAAAATTGGTTCTTGAATATTTTCCATGGATTTGGACATCGTCAATTATGTGTAAAATATGTGGGTATACTGAAGATGTTATTCATATTTAGTTATAGTCACTATTTGTACCTAGTAATTCTCATTGGCACGAGAAATTCCATATAAAAGTTCATTGGACATGTCAACCAAATCATTCATCCATTCTTATACTATTTTGTGGAGGTATGCATCAAATATATCCTTACTTACTTCGTATCTGAGCTCGATCACATTAGACTCTTTAGGATTGTTCTAGACGTATGCTAAGAGCTCCAGCTTTTTGAGAACCTCTCAAAGTATCATTTCAGGATAATGGAGGTCCACCTTCTAGAACAAGTTATCACAGTTGATGTTGTAGTAGTGGACCTAGAAATTTCCATATAATTTCTATATTTTTATCCACACTAATGCATGATATATGGTCAATTAATTCTTTTTTTGGTATGTTATTACCATATATTTATAGGTTAATTATTTGGGTTGTTATAACTGTAACACCCCAGGTAAATTAAGAATATGACATCTTTATATTTATCCATATTTGTGAATAAAATATTAATATTACTTTAAAGGGGATGCTATGCTCGATGGCGTACCCAATACGCAACAACAAGTTTCTTGGGAATCTTACGTTGCACTCTAATAATAAAATAATATTATTTTAAATGGTAGTTAACGCCTAGATGTTGTAATGGCGGGAATGAACAGAACTAACTAAAAAATGATTGTATATGTTTTCCAAATATTTTTACTCTTTACAATAAATGTTAGAGGATTAAAAATGCAAATGAATCCAGTTTTTAAGCGTAAACATTCTAATATTCTTCAAAAGGTCGATTACCCGCCTTTTGATGGAGAACCCCTTTTAAATCCACTTTGTGAAAATTTTATAAGCTATATTTTTCAAAATTAACATATTATTTATGATTGGGACATTGAAATTTACCTTGGGTTATTTTTTGGTATTTTTCTGACAATGTTCATTTTTCAATGAATAGTGAAAAATACTGCATTTTACATCAAAACTTCTTTTTCATATAATTTAATTGTATGGTTATATTATCTTTTTAATTTGTTTTAAAGTTTAATTAGAATATATTTTTACCATGTAATTCAATGATGGTCATTGGGATTAATTTCACTTTGCAATTAGGCTTAAACAAGTGCCAAACTTTTCATAAATATTAATTCTAAAAAACCCGCTATTTGTTTTGAAATGGGAAGTTTTTTTAAAATTAATTATTGAATTTTATTTGTTTGGAATTTGGAAAAATGAATTAAATATTTGTAATCAGATGGGAAAAATAATTTAATTAAGACTATTTTGTTTTTGTACATTATGATTTGTAACGACTGTAATTATCTTTAATTATCTTGATTATTGAGTAACCGGGTAGTTAAAGAAAATAAGATAATATCATAATAATAAAGAATGACAACAAAATGTGTCCTAAGTATACTGGTTGTCTCATGTCTGACCATGGGATGCCTTGTGCCAATCTTGGGGGCCCCATGGAATCACTATTGTGAGAGTGACTTTTTATCTTTTTATTTTTAAAGAATGTTAAATGTAACAAAGAATGTATCACCTAAGTAAAATATTTTTTAATTTTTTCTACATAAATGATATTTTGGACTATAAATATTAATTTTAAATCTAAATAGATTTCCTACATCATAGTATATTTTTTATAATTTTTAGACATTAAATAAATTAAATTATTTATGACATCATGATGATGCAGCGATGACCTCATTATTTAATGATTTAAATAAAATGGAAATATAATGTAAAATCTAAGACCTAAACATGTATAAAACCTATTGGATGAGTGGATTTCGAACCCTTATCACCTTATCCTATAACCACATCAATTTGGGACCATTAAAATCGGAAACTCATTTGAAAATAAAGTTACATTTTATACCTTTCCAAGAGTGCCCCTCCTCTCCTCTTATAAAAGGCCCCCACCTCTACCTCCTTACCCACACTTCAAAAGCCTTTGGCCCGGCCAAAACCTACCCATGTTGTCTCTACACATCTCTCTATTACTCCTTGAAGCCTCACTTTGGGCAGAAGTCTTCCCAAGGAAGTCTTTGATCTCAAATCTAAGAGAGTTACCCGATTTTAAGGTAATGTCTTCACTTGAGTCCTTTTGTTTTATTTTTCATCTCCAACCCCCTAAACTCTTTTTATTAATTCTTTTGTAACAACTCCAGTATATTAAATATACTAGGATGTTTTTTTAAGAATTATTCTAGCTACACTTACACACACCTACATCTAATGGTTAAAGAACATACTGTTTCTGTGGATGGCGAAATTCTCCCTCCCGACACGATGATTGTTCAACATTATTTTAAAACCTTCAAAGGTGGCCATTAAGATGACACTATACTTATATATGATATATAATATGTTTATGTTTTACTAAAGATTATGTATTTTTCATTTATGGAATACCTTTATGGTTACCATTATGGGTAAACGCGATATGTTCATTTAAGGAAGTTCGGACTACCGCCCCCTCAAAGTGATGTGATTCGTTAATGCAATATGTGGGACGTATAAAGGATTGATTTAAAGTTATTATATATGATTTTATACTGGAATTATAATATACCTTTATATAATTGTTATTTTCTTTCCATTAAAGTATGATAGAGAAATGAAAGCAGCGTTCATGCGTACGTACGGCTTACCGTCTCTATGAATGGTGCATTTCATTTATTATCCCCAAATGTAATGTATTATTATGAGTACATATATATAATAAATATATATTATGTATGTTACATCTAAATGATTATTATAATTCTGGAATTAAAATATAAATACCTCTCATATAGTTTTAATTCCATTAATATGACACAGAAATGAAAGTAGCGTTCATGCGTACGTACGGCTTACCGTCTCCATGAACGGTGCATTTCATTTCGTTCCTCTAAATTATTATGTGATATTATAAATACATGTATATTATGGATATATATGATATATATGATATCCAAATCAGGAATTTCATTCTGGATATAAAGAACATTTGACCACACGAACAACATGTAATTGTAAGAAGTCCACTTTCGACTTAAGAACCAAAAATCGACAAAACAAACATTATTAACGTAATGATTACATAATATTTATAACATGGAAATAAGTGATATAAAAGGAATAATAAGCTTTAAGAAGCTTCTTAATCAAGTAGAATTTAGCTCAAGTTTATTATTCAGGAGATTAAAGAACGATCGAGTCAAGTCGGACCCGAGGTAAGGGATCCTACTCCTCTCTTTCTTTTTAAGTACACTCTTTTATGTCATTCCATTTAAGCTCATATTTCTGTGATTGGGGTGTTCTTTTATATTACTCTTACTATAATTATTATGTTCATATGATGAGAGACCCTATTCTATATCATCAATCCACTTTGGAAGTTTTGAGTGGCGCCGTTAGGCTACTGAATTTTTGTAAGAGATCTAACCTCTCTCTTTCTTTTCAAGTACTCTCCTTTATGTCACTTCATTTAAGATCCTATTTGTTATGTTGGGGGATGTTATTTTATATTAATATTTCTGTAAACTTTATGTTAATATTATTATATACCCTATTTGATCTCATCAATCCATTTTTGTAAGTTTTATGTGGCGCTGTTAGGTTGTCGAGTTTTCGTAAGGGATTTTTCATTTCACTTTTATTCCCGTAAGATTTATGCTAAATTTGCCACAATTTCCTTTGAGTGGTGTATTAACTACCAATTATTTTACTAATTGTGTAATATAATCTCATTTATGAGTATTTACATCAATTTTTTATTGTCCTTCTTTCACGGGGTTCATGTCTCGAAAGATACCTATGTCGGTAAGGGAACCTTTCACCCTCCTCTTTTCAACAGACTTCTTTTGTTGGTTCTTTTAATTTACATATTGTTATGTTGGGATATGGTCTCATATATCCTTATTGATGTAAATTTTATCTCCAAGTGATGAGATACCCTTTTTATCTCTCATCAACTCATTTTCTGAATTTTGTAGTGACGCCGTTAGGCTGTCATATTTTTGCAAGGGAACTTCTTAACCCAAATTGCATTCTTTGGGATAATCTTGTAATCCTTGAATATTTCATTATATGAATATGTGTGAATAACCTGTGATTGTTTTAAACTTAATATCCACTTATATTGGGTGTATTAGTTTTTCACACATAATTATGTAATTGATTTATCCTTAAACCAAGGATACCGTCTTTGTAAGGGACTTCGTCTCAATCTCCATTCATTGAGGCTTATTTTGTTTTATACACAACATTCTTTTATACGGTGTATAAACACTTTTGAGTTTTACGTTTATTCAAAAGGAATCTTTTATCTACAAAGCATTTTACTAAACGACAAAAATGAATGTTTCTTTTTACGTACGTGGTGACAACGACCTTTTCCGCCACCGCGAGTATTATTTGATCTTTGGCTTCCTCAATAATTCATAATGTTTTTAAAATAAAATAAATACCATATACTTTATTTTGTATGTTGGTATTTAAAATGGTTTTGATAAACTATTCTATTATGTTAATATATTTAAATGATATATTGTGATTGAAATGTGGAAATTTTATCATTCTATTATGTTGGTTTTATGTGTTATAATTTTATAATGGTACTTGAACATTTTACGGGTAGTTAAGTGAAAAACCATATGACGGGTAGTGCCGTGAATACCAGGACGGGTGTTTATGTTATAACCTCCAATGCATTGGTTAAAGAAGTTGGTTGTATGGTTATTCCATTAAGTATGTATGGACGTTGGCCGAATGGATTTTCCATTAAGTGATATGTGTGGAAGTCGACCTTATGGTTATTCCACTTAAGTATGTTTATGTCCCAAGTTACATTTATGTGTTATGTGACCTTTATATGGATTTTATGGTAATATTTTGTTTACAGAAGGGTAAGTAATGAAATTTTATTCAGTGAAAAGTTTTTACTACTTCGGTAAGGTGAAAAGTATTACTTTGATAAAGTATACGTGGTTTACTTGTGTTTTTTAAAAAACTAACAATTTTCATTCTTTGTGTATACCTTACTGATCTTTTTATGCTCAACCCAAGTTTTTTTGAAATGTTTTTCATAGGACTAAATGTGGAATAGGTTCAAGGATGGGATCAAGGGAAAGTCATGCTATATAAAACACGGAACTAGACATGTTTCTTTTTAAGAGTTTTTTTATTCTATGGAAACTCAGTAGAAGTGTCTACTTTGTAATCTTTTGAGATGTAACAGTTATGTCCTAATTCTCTAAAACTCTAAACCTGAAAAGATCCTCAATGTGAATTATTCATTTAATTCAATATTAAGTAAGGATTAAGTTCGGGGCCTTATAGTTGGTATCAAAGGGAGGTTTAGATAACTTTAGAGGTTAGGGTATTCTTTAAGCATAAGTAAAATTACCATAATGGTTAGGATTTCAGAAAGAGTCCTAGTTTTAGATAAAGTGAATGAGTAAGTATATCTTAGTGTTTATCTTCCTCATTATTACATGATGGTTTTTTGATATACTCACACTTACCTTTTTGGTTTTAGTAAATGGTTGGATCTAGCAGGCACCAAAGTAACAGTGGATGTGAAGGAAACTGTGACAGCTTTTTGAGCAAGCAACTGAATGATATGGGAGCTGCAATGAGAACTCTTGTGATTATCCTCAACCAACTATCTGGAGTCATTATTGACCACCTAAACCTTGGTGATTTATCTAAGGAATCACATATGCAAGAAACAAATCCCTACGGAACTATAGGTAATAATCATAAAGGTAAGTGTGTTCAAAAACCTATGTGTCAAAAATGTGGAAAGAAACACCTAGAAAAATGTTTCAAAGGGACAGAAATATGATATAGATGTGGAAATGATGGTCACAAAGAAATAACCTTCCATGGAAAAAGGAAGCATCTCGTTGACTCGAGGAAAGGGAAAGAAGTTCTTTCTGAGGGATCAATTGAATGTTGTAAATGTGGTGTGCATGGTCATTATGCAAACACATGTCCTATGAAGAAGTTTCATGAATGGGATCACCAAGAACGTACAAATGTTCATCTAACAATACCTAATTCCATTCCTATTGAGGATGAAGAAACTGAAAATGACTAATCAAAGGAATGGATTATTTCATAAATATTGTTTTCCTATTTTGAAATCATAGGATATGATTCATGATTTTGTTTGTAGGAAAGAAGTATTTCAGAATAAGTTGGAAAGGAATGGTTAATGGATCATGACGAATGTTGAATGAGTAAGATGTCAACATATATGGGCTTCAAGGGTTATAGTGAAATTATTAAGAGTATTAAGTCTCTTTTGATGATGGGGTTGCATTAAAAGAATTTTTATAGTATCTGTAACCCTGATGTTTAATATATGAAAAATTTATTCAAGGAATAGTTATCTGTTCTTTTGTGGACATAGTTATAAAGAACCATTTGGGTTTATATGATCCTTTATTTTGAGGTAATTATGGGTTACTATATGTTATGATGGAAGTGAAAGGCTTGAGATAAAATTGAGGTTAAATTATGTTATGGTTATTTTTGATGATTTTATCTCTTTTTGGGGAATGATTTTAGAATTATATAGTTTTGGAAAAAGGACAACACGCAGACCGTGTGACATCCCCTCGCATCGGACAAAGCTGTGAGAATCGAACCCACAACCAAAGTGCAACTGGTATTTATCGCCTACCACTGGACTACGTGAAGTCCCTGGTTAGTTTGATGGATTCATTTTAGTTAGATGATTTTATGAATTAAGAGTAAGTTGATTTTGGGATATCTATGGATATTTATTAACCTATCATAGAGGATATGTGATTAGGTTAATTACTTTTCAATACGATACATTAAGAGCAACTGATGTTTTTTGGAGATAAATGTTACGATTTAACTTGGAAGACTATGTGACTAAATCCTTCAAATATTTGGGTTTCAATCATAGTTTGGTTTACTTTGAATAATTTTATGGACAAATTGATTATCGAATTGTCCTCGTTGAACTTTGGGTTTTGTTGGACAAATTTTGGAGATTAAGAATATATTTTCTTTTTATAAAGGGTTATCCTTTTATGGAATATCTGATCTTGTACTAACCTTTTTGGTTTTTGTTTTGGTTAATGTCTAAAGAAATAGGAAGTATATAGTTCTCTATTGTGGATTTGGTGATTCTCTAGAAGGTGATTATAGTACTCTTAATGTGAACAAGTCTTCCTAAATACTCATCTTTTGGAGAAAATATGAGTTTGTGTAAGGAATCTAATAAAAGATGAAAGTCAACATGATAAGTGATTATGTTTCCTTATGAATAAATTCTTCAATAAAAATTAACTTAAGACAAAAATGTTGTCTATTAACTTTTTCTACTGGGGAATCGAATACCGTTTAACCCATCACAAGTTTGTGATTTTCTTGTGGTTAACATTCTGTTAAACATGTTTTCTATCACTATCCATCAAAACATGACCCATTGTTTTTTCCTCCATGTCCATATTTTCATACTTGGAATCCTAGTATGGGTTAACTCTGGAGACCTTTGTACTTATCTTTTTTTATTTTAATGTGATTGTTTTACTGACTCTTGTTCCGATGTGGGACTTTTAAGGATGTTTCCAAGCCCAATTTTAAAATTGCGAGGACGCAATTCCAAAAAGGGGGGAAGGATGTAACACCCCAAGTAAATAAAGAATATGAAATATTTATATTTATCCATATTTTTGAATAAAATATTAATATTACTTTAAAGGGGATGCTATGCTCGATGGCGTACCCAATACGCAACAACATGTTTCTTGGGAATCTTACGTTGCACTCCAATAATAAAATAATATTATTTTAAATGGTAGTTAACGCCTAGCCGTTGTAATGGAGGGAATGAACAGAACTAACTAAAAAATGATTATATATGTTTGTCAAATATTATTACTCTTTACAATAAATGTTAGAGGATTAAAAATGCAAATGAATCCAGTTTTTTAACATAAACATTCTAATATTCTTTAAAAGGCCGATTATCCACCTTTTGATGGCGAACACCTTTTAAATCCACTTTTTGAAAATTTTATAAGCTCCAATTTTCAAAATAAACATATTAGTTAGGATTGGGACATTGAAATTTACCTTGGGTTAAGTTTTGGTATTTTCTGACAATGTTCATTTTTCAATGAATAGTGAAAAATACTGCATTTTACATCAAAACTGCTTTTTCATATAATTTAATTATATGGTTATATTATCTTTTTAATTTGATTTAAAGTGTAATTAGAATATATTTTTACCATGTAATTAAATGATGGTCATTGGGATTAATTTCACTTTGAATTAGGCATAATCAAGTGCCAAACTTTTCATAAATATTGTTTCTAAAAAACCCACTATTTGTTTTGACAACGGGATGTTTTTTTAAAATTAATTATTGCAATTTATGTTATTGGAATTTGGTAAAATGAATTACATATTTGGAATCAGAAGGTCAAAATTATGTAATTATTACTCTTTTGTTTTTGGACATTATGATTAGTAACGGCGATAATTATCTTTAATTATCTTGATTAATGAGTAATCGGGTAGTTAAAGAAAATAAGATAATATCATAATAATACAAAATGACCACAAAATGTGTCCTAAGGATACTGGTTGTCTCATGGATGACCATGGGATTCCTTGTGCCAAACTTGGGGGCCCCATGGAATCACTTTTGTGAGAAAGTGACTTTTTATCTTTTTATTTTTAAAGAATGTTAAATGTAACAAAGAATGTATCACCTAAGTAAAATATTTTTAATTTTGT
Source organism: Viscum album (assembly GCA_963277665.1). Classification (NCBI taxonomy): domain Eukaryota; kingdom Viridiplantae; phylum Streptophyta; class Magnoliopsida; order Santalales; family Viscaceae; genus Viscum; species Viscum album. Next base: position 1,329,689,696 of record OY728130.1, read on the forward strand.
CTACATAAATTATCTTTTAGACTATAAATATTCATTGGATAGATAAAAAGATTTCCTACATCATAGTATTTTTTTATAATTTGTATACATTAAATAAATTAAATTATTGATGACATAATGTTGATGCAGTGATGACCTCATTATTTACCGATTTAAATAAAATGGAAAGATAATGTAAACTCTAAGACCTACACATGTCCAAAACCTATTGTATGTGTGGATTTAGAGCCCTTATCACCTTATCCTCTAAACGCATCAATGTGGGACCATTAAAATTCGAAACGCATTTGAAAATAAAGTTACATTTTATACCATTCCATGCGTGCCCCTCCTCTCCTCTTATAAAAGGCCCCCACCTCTACCTCCATACCCACACTTAAAAAGCCTTTGGCTCGGCCAAACCCAACCTTGTTTGTCTCTACACATACCTCTATTACTCATTTAAGCCTCACTTTGGGCAGAAGTCTTCCCAAGGAAGCCTTTGATCTCAAATCTAAGAGAGTTACCCGATTTTAAGGTAATGTCTTCACTTGAGTCCTTTTGTTTTATTTTGCTTTTCCAACCCCCTAAACTCTTTTTATTAATTTCTTTTGTAACAAATCCAGTATCCTAAATATACTAGTATGTTTTTATAAGAAGGATTCGAGATAAACTTACACACACCTACATCTAATGGTTAAAGAACATATTGTTTCCGTGGATGGAGAATTTCTGCCTCCCGAAAAGATTATTGTTCAACATTCTTTTAACACCTTCAAAGGTGGACATTAAGATGACACTATACTTATATATGATATATAATATGTTTATGTTTTACTTAAGCTTCTGTATTTTTCATTTGTGGCATACCTTTATGGTTTCCATTATGGGTAAACGCGATATCTTTATTTAAGGAAGTGAGGACTACCGCCCCCTCAAAGTGATGTGATTCGTTAATGCCATATGTGGGACGTATAAAGGATGGATTTAAAGTTATTGTAAGGACCCGCACTTATTTCATACATAATCTTGAATTTATTCAAGAAAACACTTAATTTTACATTGAGGATCTTTTCAAGTTTATAGCTTTAGAGAATTAAGACAAAATATTCATAACATTACACATTGTTACATAGTGGATACCATAAAATCAGTTTCCATTTTCCTCAGAATATAAAACATTAAAACATAAAACAAGACTCCTTGACAATTCTTCAACATTTAACATGTCTTCCTTCCTTGTATTATTCATCCATTAACCTGTGAAAAATCATTTAAAAACTTGGGATGAGCACAAAAGCTCAGTAAGGTATGAAAAAGAAGGAAAAAATCTCATCAGTCCATGAATACACAAGACATATGGAAACATTTTCAAAATACACGATTTACACCCATAAAATCTTACTTAGCGTAACATGAGATTTACACAAGATCCATACAAACATAATTATAATCATAAAGGTATATTGGGGCATTACTTACATAATCTTGTAACCATCTTGGCTACCTTAAAATTTGTAGCCCTCACGGCTACCTTACTTTGTGTAACCATCACAGTTACACTTGGAGTAACCATACGGCCGACCTCCAACATACTCATACCCAATGCATTGGAGGGAAATATAGGTCCCACCCTTCATCATAAACAATTCCCAATAGCCAAAACATAATCATTCAACATAAATAATAGCATAAAAACATTGCCTTTGAATCTTATAAAATAGAATTTTAAAAGAGGATTTTAGAAAAAAGGTCCCTTATAAACATCATATACTTGAAGTGATACTTAATTGAGTGGATGGAATATGTATATACTCTGTAAATACACATAATTAAACATAATATAAACAGAACCCATCACACAAACAATTTTAATAGCACATAAATTATAAAGTAGAAGGTTAACCCAAAGAATGGAAATCGGGTTAAGAATACCCTTACCTTAGGCTTGTCCTACTTCAAAATTGTTTGAACCTCCTGTATAATGGTTAAAGGAGTGTTAATAGGATTTTAAAGAAACGTGTTCATGTTTATAACATCTTATATGGTCATTTCATAACCTCATTTCACCCATTATTTGTTAGTATTTTGTTCCTTGCATTATTTTGGGTGAGGTCTTTTGTGATTTTCACGATCGGTTCATGAAGAATCGTTCTTGTTGATTGGAAGTGAAACTCCAGAATTGGAATGGAGTATTATTTACATAACTCCAGTACCATAAATTATACCATTCATCACTTTGGTGCTTTATATGATGATGATTTATAAGTTAAAACATTAATTATGTTCGTTTAGATAATTTAAGTGGTTCTTTGATAATTACAATTTCATTTAGTCTTATAAGTTTGAATCATGAGTACAAAAGAATTACAGAACCTTATATGATTCATAAAACATATATTATAACCTGGTTCAACCATATAAATGGTTTCATGACCAGACTTGAAATAATTAATGGAAATTGAAAATACATCGTCCACGATATCGGTAATTCGACACAAATGGACAATGTTTCTTGATTCTTTAAATAAGTGAGAGAGGAGAGAAATAATGATTTGTAATTTTCTATAAACATGAAAACATCCAGAATATACATGATTCTGGAGATTTCATGCCTCTTGGATAAGAGGGGGTGAAGAAAGAAGTGGAAGGAATCATGAAATAAAGAAAACATGAGAAATTTCTTACAAAAAAAAATTCGGCAGCCTAACGGCGCCTCTAAAAATTTCATAAAAACAAGATTGATGAGAGGAATGGAATATCTCATCAATCATACAAAATTTGGACTGTAAGGGAAAATATTTAATGAAATATCCCAACAAAAGACAAAGGGAAAGGAAGAGAATAACATAAAATGGATGGAAAGAATGAAAATGAAAGAGGATGTTTACCTCTTGATCTCTTCTCCTTGAGATCCTTCTTAAGGGCTTTGATTTTGGTCTTTTGGTGAGACCAGCAGCTCTAGGACGTGGGGAAGAAGATTGAGGAGGGAATTTGGCAGAAATTAGACAATTCTCAGGGCTTGAGAGGTGTGGGAGGAAGAGGGGAGTGAGGGTGGTATTTATAGTGGAGGAGGGGAGGTATTTTAGATTATTTTAATTATTATTATAATATTTTTATCAAGACTATGAATAATCTCAAATCAAGTGGCCTTAATTAGTGAAAATATCATGTGATTTCGAAGCAAGTGGCCTTGCATCACTTATGATGTCATAAATAGTGCATTTTTACTGATAAATTGATTATACGGTATTTTACCGTATTTCACTATTCACCGAAAATTCAAGAGTTTCAGAAAAATACCAAAAATTTACCCCAACCATTTTTCGACGTGTAGAATTCAAAAATGAACTCCATTTTTCAAAAATAATTTTCTAAATATTATTAATTTAATTTTAAAATAAGGTCACAGTTAATTCGAAAAATAACAAAATTGAAGTGCAATTAGTTTTATGTGACATTGGAAAATTAATTAAGATCCCATTATCCTATTGCCATGGGAAAATAAAATAATATTATTATTTACTATTCATGAGGTCATATTACTATTCATATTACTATTCATATTACTATTCATAAGGGCATGTTACTATTCACCAAAAAAAAACAAGTTTGTTCCATAAGACTCGAAATAACATACTGAACACAATTGTAGATGATAGTTTCTTGAAATTCAAAACATAGAAGAAATAAAATTATGTTTAAAGGATACTTATAAATATATACCTTAAACAAAATTTCAAGCATTTTCAATTTATTTTTAGAAAACCTTGGGATGTTACATTATCCCCACCTTCTTGAAATTGCGTCCTCGCAATTTTATTTACTTATTAAAAAACTGAGGGTATTTTTCCCTCATAGCATTTTCAGACTCCCATGTTGCTTCTTCAACCATGTGGTTTCTCCACAAAACCTTTACCTGGTGGATTACCTTATTCCGCAATACCTGTTCTCTTCGATCAAGAATCTGAACCGGTTTTTCTTCATAAGAAAGGTTCTCTACTAGCTGAACTTCTTCCGGCCTCAAGACATGTGATGAATCTGGAACATACTTTCTCAACATCGAAACATGAAAAACATTGTGTACCTGAAACAAGCTCGGAGGCAAAGCTACGCGGTACGCAACTGTTCCAACTTTATCCAAGATTTCAAAAGGACCGATGAACCGTGGACTTAGTTTCCCTCTCTTACCGAAACACATCACACTTTTCCAAGGAGATATTTTAAGGAAAACATGGTCACCTACCTTGAAAGAGAAGTCTTTCCTTCTGTTATCTGCATAACTTTTCTTCCTGCTTTGAGCTATCCTCATGTGTTGCTGGATCATCCTCACTTTCTCAGCCACTTCTTCTACTAATTCTGGCCCCATAAACTTTCTTTCACCGACTTCATCCCAAAACGCAGGAGTCCGACACCGCTTTCCGTACAAGGCCTCAAAAGGTGCCATCTGAATACTGGAATGGAAACTGTTATTATAAGAAAACTCAACTAATGAAAGATGCTGATCCCAACTTCCCTGATAGGCCATTGAACAAGCTCGAAGCATATCCTCCAAAGTTTGAATCGTTCGCTCCGACTGCCCATCTGATTGAGGATGAAAAGCTGTACTGAAATTCAACTCTGTGCCCAAAGACTTCTGAAGTCCCTTCCAAAATTTAGAAGTGAACCTGGGATCTCGGTCAGACACAATGGAAAGAGGAACTCCATGTAACCTGACAATCTCTTTGAGGTACAATCGAGAAAGCTGATCTAATGTCATTGTATCTCGAATAGAAAGAAAATGAGCAGACTTTGTTAGTCGATCAACAATAACCCATTTCGCATTGTTACCTCGAGAAGTCTTTGGTAGTCCCACCACAAAATCCATGGATATATTCTCCCATTTCCATTCTGGCACCGGCAAAGGCTGAAGCATCCCCTTCGGTAACTGTCGCTCTGCTTTAACCTGCTGACATGTCAAACATTTCATTGTAAAATCAGCAATATCTCTTTTCATCCCATTCCACCAGTAATACTCTCGAAGGTCTCTGTACATCTTAGTACTTCCAGGATGAACAGAAAATGGAGAACTATGAGCTTCACACAACAATTCTTTCTTCAAATGGGAATCACAAGGCACACACAACCTTTTTCCAAACCTTAAAACACAATCTTTATCAAGATTAAATTCTGGAAACTTACCCATTTTAACCAATTCTACCTTTTTCTGTAGCTCACAGTCTTCCCTCTGCGCTTTCATAATTCTGTCTGACAACGAAGACTGCACTGAAACCTGAAACAAAACAGATATATTCCCTGCACCAACAAATTCCAAGCCAAAATTTATCAAATCATTAATCAAGGGATCACGTTCCAAACGTAGCATGGTTAATGATGCATGATTTTTCCGACTTAAGGCATCCGCTACTTTGTTTGCTTTTCCAGGATGGTAATTAATCGTGCAGTCATAATCCTTTATCAGTTCTATCCATCTTCTCTGCCTCATGTTTAATTCCTTCTGAGTGAATATATACTTAAGACTTTTATGGTCAGTATATATTTGGCATTTGGTTCCGTATAGATGATGCCTCCATATTTTCAAAGCAAAAACCACAGCTGCCAATTCCAAATCATGTGTGGGATAATTCAGCTCATGAGGTTTAATTTGTCTCGAGGCATAGGCAATTACCTGATCATTCTGCATCAAAACACAACCAGGTCCCTTCAAAGAAGCATCACTATAGATGACAAACTCACCATTCCGGGAAGGTAAGGCCAAAACTGGAGCATTCACCAATCTCTTCTTTAGTTCCTGAAAACAAACATCACATTCCTCAGTCCAAACAAATTTAACCCCTTTCCGTGTTAACTTAGTTATTGGGCTAGATAACCGTGCAAAGTTCTTAACTAAGCGTCGGTAATAACTTGCTAAGCCCAGAAAACTACGAATCTCTGTAACATTTGTGGGTCTTGGCCATTCATCAACTAATTTTGTTTTGGCAGGATCAACTGTTATTCCATCCTTATTTACAATGTGCCCAAGAAAAGAAATCTGTTGCAACCAAAAATCACACTTGCTGAATTTTCCATATAGTTTCTTTTCTTTTAAAGTTTGTAAAACAACCTTTAGATGTTTTTCATGCTCCTCTTTATTTTTAGAAAAAACCAGAATGTCATCAATAAATACCACCACAAAATTATCCAAGAACTCATGAAATACTCTATTCATAAGATTCATGAATACAGCAGGTGCATTAGTTAACCCAAATGGCATAACAACAAATTCATAATGCCCATATCTAGTACGAAAGGATGTTTTCGGGATGTCATCCTCCTTGACCTTCAGCTGATGGTATCCGGATGTCAAGTCAATCTTGGAAAAGTACTGAGCTCCCTGGAGCTGATCAAACAAGTCATCAATATGAGGCAAAGGATACTTGTTTTTAACAGTGATGTTATTCAAAGCTCTATAATCAATGCAAAGTCTCATGAAACCATCTTTCTTTTTAACAAACCAAACAGGGGCTCCCCATGGTGAAGTACTGGGACGAATGAAGCCTTTGACAAGCAAATCCTGCAACTGATTTTTCAATTCAAGAAGTTCTATTGGAGCCATACGATATGGGGGTTTTGAAATTGGTTTAGCATCAGGAACTAAGTCAATTGTGAATTCAACTTCTCGTTTAGGTATGTCACTGGGTAACTCCTCAGGAAAAACATCAAGGTATTCATTTACCACTGGCACATCATTGATTTGAATAGTTCCCTTGTTTTCAACAATATGAGCCAGATAACTTTCATTTCCATCTTTCAGTAGTTTCTCAGCTTCTTGATATGTTATCAATTGTATGGGTTCATTCTTGTATACAAACTGAAACTCTTTCTGAAAAACAACTTCTTTAGCTCTACAGTCAATCTTAGCATGATAACCAGAAAGCCAGTCCATCCCCAGAATAACTTCAAACTCGACTAAGGGTAAAACAACAAGGTTTGCAGGTAAAGTCTTTCCACATACCACAATAGAAATATTCTTATAATTCCTCTTTGCTATAACATTTCCCCCTGGTGTTTTAACAACAAGTTCGGGTATCATTTGTTGAGGTGATATTTCCAATTTACTAGAAAATTTCTCAGAGATGAAAGAATGTGTAGACCCCGTATCAAACAAAACTTTAGCAAAATCTGAGTGAACAAACAAAGTACCTGATACAACTTCATTGGATGGCCCAACATCTGCTGTCGTAGTCGCAAAGGATCTCACTACACCTTTCTGCTTGTAGTCTGGCTTCTTTGCATCATTTGGATCCCTCTTTGGACAGGCATTTGCATAGTGACCCATCTCACCACATTTAAAACACTTTATAGTTTGCTTATCAGGATTAGTCTTTGGATCATTTTCATTGCAATCTCGGGCCATATGTCCAAACTTACCACATTTAAAACACTTCCCAGTTTTGATAAGACATTCCCCAGGGTGCTTCTTGCCACACTTTTCACAAACTGGAAACTGTATTTTCTTACCATCAGATTTCATTGGTTGATTCTTACCCATTGCTTTCCAATTTGAACTCTTCTTCTCTTTGTTTCCAAATTGCATGTGATCGTCAGCAAACTCCATCTCTACCCTCTCAGCACATCGGACAAGTTTCTCATAACTTTTGAATTCACGGGAGGCCAACGCCCTTCGATACCTTGGCTTCAATCCTGAGTAAAAGCGGTTGATTTTGATATCGAGATCCAGAATAAGATTCGGAGCATACCTCGCCAGTCGGGTGAAGTTCTCCTCATACATAGCCACTGAATCTTCCTCCTTTTGTTTCAGTTCAAGGAATTGTTTCTCCATTCTAAGTCGCACCACCTTAGGAAAATATTTTTCAAGAAAAAGACTTTTAAATTCATCCACTACTAAGGCATCAAAATCCTCTCTACCCCTGATATTCCTTACCATTGACCACCACTGATCAGCTTCCCCTTCAAAACGATAAATGGCAAGACTTACCGTTTGATTGTCTGAATATCCCATAACATCAAATATCTTTTCAAGGGCCTTAATCCATCCTTCTGCTGCCACTGGGTCAGAAGATCCACTGAATGCAGGAGGATGTTGTCTCATAAAATGTTCCACCACTGTCATGTTCCGTTGGGGTACATCTATTTGTCCTCTTGCATGGATGCCACCACCATGTATTGCATGTGTTAGCTGAGCCATTACTGTCACAAACTGCTCGGTTCCAATCCCTACCATTCCGGGCTGTTGATCAGGAAGGATGTCATTCTGTCGGTGCCTATCCTCTTCAGCATCCATGTTCCTTCTGCGGACAACCATTCTAAACAAACATTTCTTAGATGAAGCAACATGGTAATCTTTAAATGCTATAACAAATTAAACATAGGGTGAGAATTAGTTATGGTATTCTATTAGCATCACCTTAACCCCTAAAGTTATCTAAACCTCCCTTTGATACCAACTGTAAGGACCCGCACTTATTTCATACATAATCTTGAATTTATTCAAGAAAACACTTCATTTTACATTGAGGATCTTTTCATGTTTAGAGCTTTATATAATTAAGACAAAATATTCATAACATTACACATTGTTACATAGTGGATACCATAAAATCAGTTTCCATTTTCCTCAGAATATAAAACATTAAAACATAAAACAAGACTCCTTGACAATTCTTCAACATTTAACATGTCTTCCTTCCTTGTATTATTCATCCATTAACCTGTGAAAAATCATTTAAAAACTTGGGATGAGCACAAAAGCTCAGTAAGGTATGAAAAAGAAGGAAAAAATCTCATCAGTCCATGAATACACAAGACATATGGAAACATTTTCAAAATACACGATTTACACCCATAAAATCTTACTTAGCGTAACATGAGATTTACACAAGATCCATACAAACATAATTATAATCATAAAGGTATATTGGGGCATTAATTACATAATCTTGTAACCATCTTGGCTACCTTAAAATTTGTAACCCTCACGGCTACCTTACTTTGTGTAACCATCACAGTTACACTTGGAGTAACCATACGGCCGACCTCCAACATACTCATACCCAATGCATTGGAGGGAAATATAGGTCCCACCCTTCATCATAAATAATTCCCAATAGCCAAAACATAATCATTCAACATAAATAATAGCATAAAAACATTGGCTTTGAATCTTATAAAATAGAATTTTAAAAGAGGATTTTAGAAGAAATGTCCCTTATAAACATCATATACTTGAAGTGATACTTAATTGAGTGGATGGAATATGTATATACTCTGTAAATATACATAATTAAACATAATATAAACAGAACCCATCACACAAACAATTTTAATAGCACATAAATTATAAAGTAGAAGGTTAACCCAAAGAATGGAAATCGGGTTAAGAATTCCCTTACCTTAGGCTTGTCCTACTTCAAAATTGTTTGAACCTCCTGTATAATGGTTAAAGGAGTGTTAATAGGATTTTAAAGAAACGTGTTCATGTTTATAACATCTTATATGGTCATTTCATAACCTCATTTCACCCCGTATTTGTTAGTATTTTGTTCCTTGCATTATTTTGGGTGAGGTCTTTTGTGATTTTCACGATCGGTTCATGAAGAATCATTCTTGTTGATTGGAAGTGAAACTCCAGAATTGGAATGGAGTATTAGTTACATAACTCCAGTACCATAAATTATACCATTCATCACTTTGGTGCTTTATATGATGATGATTCATAAGTTAAAACATTAATTATGTTCGTTTAGATAATTTAAGTGGTTCTTTGATAATTACAATTTCATTTAGTCTTATAAGTTTGAATCATGAGTACAAAAGAATTACAGAACCTTATATGATTCATAAAACATATATTATAACCTGGTTCAACCATATAAATGGTTTAATGACCAGACTTCAAATAATTAATGGAAATTGAAAATACATCGTCCACGATATCGGTAATTCGACACAAATGGACAATGTTTCTTGATTCTTTAAATAAGTGAGAGAGGAGAGAAATAATGATTTTTAATTTTCCATAAACATGAAAACATCCAGAATATACATGATTCTGGAGATTTCATGCCTCTTGGATAAGAGGGGGTGAAGAAAGAAGTGGAAGGAATCATGAAATAAAGAAAACATGAGAAATTTCTTACAAAAAAAATTCGGCAGCCTAACGGCGCCTCTAAAAATTTCATAAAAACAAGATTGATGAGAGGAATGGAATATCTCATCAATCATACAAAATTTGGACTGTAAGGGAAAATATTTAATGAAATATCCCAACAAAAGAAAAAGGGAAAGGAAGAGAATAACATAAAATGGATGGAAAGAATGAAAATGAAAGAGGATGTTTACCTCTTGATCTCTTCTCCTTGAGATCCTTCTTAAGGGCTTTGATTTTGGTCTTTTGGTGAGACCAGAAGCTCTAGGACGTGGGGAAGAAGATTGAGGAGGGAATTTGGCTGAAATTAGACAATGCTCAAGGCTTGAGAGGTGTGGGAGGAAGAGGGGAGTGAGGGTGTTATTTATAGTGGAGGAGGGGAGGTATTTTAGATTATTTTAATTATTATTATAATATTTTTATCAAGACTATGAATAATCTCAAATCACGTGGCCTTAATTAGTGAAAATATCATGTGATTTCGAAGCAAGTGGCCTTGCATCACTTATGATGTCATAAATAGTGCATTTTTACTGATAAATTGATTATACTGTATTTTACCGTATTTCACTATTCACCGAAAATTCAAGAGTTTCAGAAAAATACCAAAAATTTACCCCAACCATTTTTCAACGTGTAGAATTCAAAAATGAACTCCATTTTTCAAAAATAATTTTCTAAATATTATTAATTTAATTTTAAAATAAGGTCACAGTTAATTCAAAAAATAACAAAATTGAAGTGCAATTAGTTTTATGTGACATTGGAAAATTAATTAAGATCCCATTATCCTATTTCCATGGGAAAATAAAATAATAATATTATTTACTATTCATGAGGTCATATTACTATTCATATTACTATTAATATTACTATTCATAAGGGCATGTTACTATTCACCAAAAAAAACAAGTTTGTTCCATCAGACTCGAAATAACATACTGAACACAATTGTAGATGATAGTTTCTTGAAATTCAAAACATAGAAGAAATAAAATTATGTTTAAAGGATACTTATAAATATATACCTTAAACAAAATTTCAAGCATTTTAAATTTATTTTTAGAAAACCTTGGGATGTTACAGTTATTATATATGATGTTATACTGGAATTATAATATACATTTATATCATTATTATTTTATTTCCATTAAATTATGATATATAAATGAAAGTAGCGTTCATGCGTACGTACGGCTTACCGTCTCCATTAACTGTGCATTTCATTTCTTATCCCCAAATGCAATGTATTATTATGAGTAAATATATATAATGGATATATATGATGTATGTTACATCTAAAAGATTAATATAATTCTGGAATTAAAATATACATACCTCTCATATAGTTTTAATTCCAATAATATGACATAGAAATGAAAGTAGCGTTCATGCGTACGTACGGCTTAATGTCTCCATGAACGGTGCATTTCATTTCTTTCCCATAAATGATTATGTGATATTATAAATACATGTATATGCTGGATATATATGATATATATTATATAAAAATCAGGAATGTCATTCTGTATATAAATAAACATTGACCACACGAACAACATGTAATTGTAAGTAGTCCACTTTCGACTTAAGAACCAAATATCGACAAAACAAACATTATTAACTTAATGATTACATAATGTTTATAAAATGGAAATAAGTGATATAAAAGGAATGATAAGATTGAAAAAGGTTCTTAATCAAGTATAAATTAACTCAAGTTTATTATTCAATAGATTAAAGAACGATCGATTCAAGTCGGACCTGAGGTCAGGGATCCTACTCCTCTCTTTCTTTTTAAGTACACACTTTTATTTCAATCCTTTTAATCTCATCTTTCTTGTGATTGGGATTTTCATTTATATTAATCATAATATAATTTTTATGTTCATATTATGAGAGACCCTATTCTCTCTCATCAATCCATTTTGGAAGTTTTGAGTGGCGCTGTTAGGCTGGTGAATTTCCGTAAGAGATCTAACCTCTCTCTTTCTTTTCATGTACTCTCCTTTATGTCACTTATTTTAAGCTCCTATTTGTTATGTTGGGGGATGTTATTTTATATTCTTCTTTCTTTAAACATTATGTTAATATGATGAGAGACCCTATTTGACCTCATCATTCCATTTTTGTATGTTTTATGTGGCGTCGTTAGGTTGCCAAGTTTTCGTAAGGGATTTTTCATCTCACTTTTATTCCCGTGATATTTATGCTACATTTGCCACAATTTCCATTGAGTGGTGTATGAACTGCCCATTATTTTAATCATTGTGTAATATACTCTCATTTATGAGTATTTACATCAATGTTGTATTGTTCTTCTTTCACGGGGTGCATGTCTCAAAATATACCGATGTCGGCAAGGGAACCTTTCACCCTCCTCTTTTTAAAAGACTTATTTTGTTGGGTCATTTAATTTACATATTGTTATGTTGGGATATGTTCTTATATATCCTTATTGATGTAAATTTTATGTCCAAGTGATGAGATACCCTTTTTATCTCTCATCATCTCATTTTCTGAATTTTGTAGTGACACCTTTAGGCTGTCATATTTTTGCAAGGGAACATCTTAACCCAAATTTGATTCTTTGGGATAATCTTGTACTCCTTTAATATGTCATTCTATGAATATGTGTGAATAACCTCTGATTGTGTTACACTTAATATCGACTTATATTGGGTGTATTCATTTGTCACGCATAATTATGTAATTGATTTATCCTTAAACCAAGGATACCGTCTATGTAAGGGACTTCGTCTCAATCTCCATTCATTGAGGCATATTTTGTTTCATACACAACTTTCTTTTATACGGTGTATAAACCCCTTTGACTTTTATGTTTATTCAAAAGGAATATTTTATCTATGAATTGTTTTACTAAATGAAAAAAAGGAATGTTTCTTTTTACGTATGTGGGGAAAACGACCTTTTCCTCCGCCGTGAGTATTATATGATCTTTGGCTTCCTCAACAAGCCGTAATGATTTTAAAAAAAAAATACCATATACTTTTTTTGTATTTTGGTATTGAAAATTGTTTCGATAAAGGATTCCATTATGTCAATATATTTAAATGATATATTTTGATTGAAATGTTGAAATTTTATCATTCCTTTATGTTGCTTTTATGTGTTATAATTTTATAATCGTACTTGGACATTTTACGGGTGGTTATGTGATAAACCATATGACGGGTGGTGCCTTGAATACCAGGATGGGTGGTTACGTTATAAACTCTAATTAATTGGGTATGGAAGTCGGCCGTATGGCTATTCCATTAAGTATGTATGGAAGTTGTCCGAATGGCTATTCCATTAAGTGATATGTGTGGAAGTCGACCTTATGGTTATTCCACTTATGTATGTTTATGTCCCATGTTACCATTATATGTTATGTGATCTTTATATGGGTTTTATGGTAATCTTTTGTTTACATAAGGGTAAGTAATGAACTTTTATTCAGTGAAGAGTTTTTACTACTTCGAAAAGGTGAAAAGTATTACATTTTTAAAGTATACATGGTTTACTTGTTGTTTTGAAAAAACTAATAGTTTTCATTCTTTCTGTATCCCTTACTGAGCTTTTTATGCTCACCCCACATTTTTTTGAAATGTTTTTCACATGACTTAATGTGGAATAGGATCAAGTATGGGATCAATGGAATGTCATGCTATATAAAACATGGAACTAGACATGTTTCTTTTTTAGAGTTTTTTTTTATTCTATGGAAACTCTATAGAAGTGTCTTCTTTGTAATCTTTTAAGATGTAACAGTTATGTCCTAATTCTCTAAAACTCTAAACCTGAAAAGATCCTCAATGTGAATTATTCATTTAATTCAATATTAAGTAAGGTTTAAGGGTGGGGCCATATAATAACCCTTGATATATATGAACTGAGAGGGGATGCCTTTTGTTTGGATAAGTAGGCCCCAATAATCATTTAAGGAGTTGAGGTAAAGATCTAAATGTGATACCATCATTAGAATACATGAGGATGGTTTCATGTAAATTTTTTTGGTGATGCCTCCAGAACAAAGTGTGGTTGTGTTCTCATGCATATTCCAGAAGATATTTCATATGTATCACATCAGTTTTTACCACATTAGTTGTACTATGCTACACATTTTCATGAGTTAGCACCATGATATTCTTACTAATGATGTGGTGAAACTACCATATGGGTGTGTGATTCATCAAATACCCGGACCATTAAAATATCAAGTATATGTTATCATGGAAGGGTTTTTACATGACATAGAGGATATGGATATATTGGATAAACAATTATAACATTAATCTTTCTATACACATGGTAATGGGAACTTGGTAGCATATCCTATTATTAAGGCATTGATTTTGTAATTTCTTAACATGGTGTTAGAGATGCTGGCCTCATTTTAACTAACCCTTTTGGTTAAAAATGGATAATCTTACCTCTGACTGATGGGTTTTACCCATCTTATTTTATAGAATGTTAGGGATTTTCCCCTTGGGGATATTGACAATAAGACCCTAGAATCTCATATATCCAATGGACATGCTCGTGATGTATTTTCAAAAGGTAGGAAAAAATTCATTATTTTTAGAATACCTACAATGGTATTAGTGATGTCATGGTTGGAGGTTCATAGAGGGGTTCGTACATCTCTTTTGGAGGTAAAAATAGATGTGTAAAAGATTTACTAGGACTTCCAAATTCAGTTCAAGTTGCTAGGGATGAGGAAATGTGTTACAAGGTTTGTCTCTCAATGTCATAATTATTATAAAGTGATGGTTGAGCTCCAAGTTCCATTAGTTTAAGATCTACCATTTGTGGTTCGATTGTGAAAGTTGTATGGGATATCCAATTTCTTCATAACGAGCATACCACGTACATCCAAGGTACGTAATTCCATCTTTGTTCTCACAAAAAAATATTGCCAGCCCACATCCTACATATTGAAGGGAATTTTTAGTAGAGATATTGGGATTCATTTATGAGAAAGAGATAGTCTAACACCCTGGAGTTCCATCAACAATCATTTTTGTATGTGGTTCTCTATTATTATATTAGATACGTGAGAGATTACATGTGGTGTTTTGGACGTAGTTACACTTGAGTAGACTATTTTAACCCATTGATAATGATGGTACATAGAGTATCCTTATGGTAATCAAGAATATGTTGTGATCATGCATGTTGTACTTTTTCTATAGTTGGGAGGATCACTAACATTTAGTGGAGCTTTTATATTACAACAGGCACCATTCCACCGTATATATTGAACAATCAGAGAATTTTTTTGGAAATCTTATAGGTCACTACTTTGTTCGACTGTCCCAGTACAGTAGGCACTCATGGGTCCATAGTTGGTGCGAGATAGTACTTAGATTGTTCAGATCATCCAAAAGTGGACAAAGACTACATAGATCCACCAAAAGTCTAATATTTATAGACAATGGAAAACATAGGAAATAGAGGAGGAAGGCCGTGTTTTCCTATAAGTTTCACCTTTATGTGGATAAAGGATATTTATCCATTGTAGAAATAGTTATTTGAGATTTAATAGAATATTTTGTAAATACCCAGAATTAATGTGAAATTTTTTATTAAATACATGGAAATTTTACGAGTCCACAGTTTCTGACAACTCTTGATTCCAATGTCTGTTGTGACTGGAATCAATTTCTGAAATTTTTTTCAGGTATGTTTAGTAAATGTATGTTCGGGATTTTATAAATTTTTAACTTCTACTCGGAATAGAAATCAGAGGGAACCATTGAACTCACAGCGTCTATAAATTCTTAGTGAGACCGTCACCTTAGTTTCGTTCTAACTAGTTTGGCTGTTAGTTTTTTGGGGGTTATTAATTAAATAGGACAAAATAATGTTTTAACATTATTTTGTTTTGGGGGGTTAAAACCTCCAAGGGGAGGTTATAGGTGGGGGCCACCACACCCAAACCTCTAATGGGAGGTTATTGTGGGGGGTCCACCTATGCATAACCTCCCGTTAGAGGTTACAATGTGGGGACCACCCAAGACTCATAACCACTCTATTAAATGATAGGGTTGGGGACTGCCTGACCCATATTAATGGTGGAGGATAAAACCACTCACCTTTCCCTCTTTAATGAGGGAGAGCCTCTTGCCAATCCACCTAATTAAATGTGACTCCTTTCAAAAATTTAATTAGGTGAGGCCCACTCTTTTAATTAACCAAATTTGAATTACGATCCAATGTAATTCTAGACAAACCCTCCATCTCATATATAAAGGATGCTTGGGGGAAGGTTTTGGGATTGATTATTCAAGAGGCAAAACGCTGTCAAAGATACGTGATGCCCGACCCGTAAATAATTATTCCTCCAATTAAGAACCATCTCCCACGGAGAACGAAGAATGACGAACATCGTCTTCATCCTTCTTCAACCGGGGCAAGAAAGGGAAGCACTTCCCCCCATGAAGAACGCCGATGATGTCATCTCGACTCGTCTTCTTCGGGCACTTCTTCCTCCGACTTTAACGGAACGACGACCGCTTTCTATGACTTCATTTATGAACTTCAAATGGGTAGGGGGTTTATTTTTCGTGTTGTTATTGTAACCCATTTCTTACCTTATCCAAAGGAAATAAAGGGATTGATGCAGACGTTTTTGATGATCATATTCTACTTATGTTGAGCCTTTTGTTATCCTCATAAACACGGAGGGTTTAGGCTGACCTAAAATGACACAACACCCTCTGTTGAATTTTTCATTGTGATGTTCATCAATGCGGAAAAACGACATGGAAAAGTGATGATGACGATGAAGACGGTGAACAAGGGTTGCACTACCTGTGGGCTCTACAAATGGCGCCGCCCCCACGGTGCCCTGGTGCCCTTCTCGCACCCTAATGCGCTTCCCTGGTGTACTACCCGTGGGTTCTGTGTGATGCCCAGCACAGCTGGCGACCCGTCGTAGTGTTGGCCGACACCCACATGCCCTTCCAGTGCACTGCCCGGCGGCCTCGCGCCCCACCGCCCCCTGCCCGGTGCCCCCACCCCCCGCCGACGGCCTCCCCCACACCCCCACCCCCCACCATCGGCCTTCCCGGTGTCTTCGCGCCCTGCCGGTGGCCTGCTCAGAGCCCCCGTGTCGTCCCAACGGCATGCCCGACCCCTTCTGGTTGCATGCCCGGCAGCCCGGCGCACTACCCAGTGCACGTGCGGCCTACCCACACCCCACGTGGCTTGCCTGCTAGCCTCCCGGCCACCGGCCTCACAAGCAGACCCCCCCCCCCCCCCGCTGTGTCGCTGGCTGACCTGCGTGGTCTCTCGGGCCGAGTTACCAAGCCACCTATGTGGTGGCTATCGGGCCGAACCGCCCTTACAGTCCGTTGGGCCGAGACCAGCGGATATGGTCAAAACATAGCGGGATGACCTGCCCAATGGGCCGGATCAGACCCAGTGAGTCTGACCGGGTCAACTCAGACTGGGTCGGACCGAACCCTGGCCCATTATTGACCCATTACCTTCTTGGGCCATATTGTTGGCACCGGACAACTGTCTGACAAACCGCCATCGGCGCCGGTATTCATGGAGAATAGTTGTTCCATTGAGTATATCCCACTGATGTTCGGGGTATAGCTGAGTCGCGGTTAGATTGGTTCATGCACGAATCCAACCGAGCCCCTGAGACTAAAATGCTAATAACTCTCAGACTGGTCATTCGACTGAGGTGTTGTTTGTTGCATTGAGACCCCTATCACGTGGCAGTTCTCCAAGATATTTCTATGTGAGACTTCGTGACACTTGGAGTATCAACCAGTAGCTCGTGGAGCAGATCCTTTCGGTGATGATCAGACAGAGTGGAGAGACCTAGTAGTTGTAGACCTGACGACTGCTTGCCCGATTCGACTCATAGTGACTCAACAAGCCCAGTGGGGAACACCCGATATTTGGAGTCATAACCATGGTGGATGGAACACCTGTTATTTGGATGTAGGCATGTGGTACTCGACAATAGGAGTACCTCTGTAGGCTATTAGTGGGAGCACCCAGTATTTGGCAGCAGACCCACAATGGATGGAGTGCCTGGTAGTTGGCTGCAGACCCACGATACTCGATAGGAGGAGTAACTCAGCAGTCCAAGGATAGTGAGATGCGTCTTGGTTTTACAACATGCCCACTGTACTCTACAGACGATGATTTCTCCAGCAGTCATGGTTTCGATAATGAAAATCCTAGTTTGAGCCGAGTCAATGACCATTGTGTTTTCCTCATGATTGAGATGGGTTACTTCATAACATAGGTATATGTGTGGGAATATACCTATGTAAAGGTTATCCATTGAAATTATTATTTTTCGTTTATCCTTGTTGAATTATAGAGACCATGAGTGTCTCCGGGACCCTACTGAGTATCATTATACTCACCCCTGCACGGGCTATGCCCACACCTCGTTGTGTGGGATGCAGATGACAGACAACGCTGACCGAGGTGGAGTGTACGAGGACTGGACGGTACCCGGAGGTGGACCTCACAACGACTTGGAACCCGGAGGGGATAGATGTATGTGGAGCACTAAGTCAACTATTTGTACCTACCCTTCAGGTAGGATCCGTGGAAGATGATCTAGGAGTTGTTGGACTACTTCCTACTATTTTTCTTTTTAGTTGTACATGTTTGTCCTTTACTTGTATTTTACTATTGTGCTTTTATTTCCGGCCCCTTTACATTAAGCATACTTGTTATAAAGTTTTTAGATAGTGCTTTCTTCCGCTTGTACTCTGGATGTGTTTTCATACTGTTTTAATGGAAATACCTTCCTAGTTTTTGGGATTTGCGCCTTTGGTGCCAGTCCCCTACCCCTGGACAATGGATGGCAGGCATGGGGTTTTCACGACATAGGTCCCGAGGACGGGTTGTGACAAATTAGTATCAGAGGAGTCGGTTTTACCGCAAAACATAGAACTATGATATTTCATTCTGTGAAGCAATAATGTTATGTGTACTGAGTTTGGTTTTCTGTTTAGGGAGTCCAGTGTTGGTGTGGCGGTCGACGTATCCATATGCCAGGACACTAACTACTGATTTTCGACTTTGTAAACAAAAAAACAGATTATGTGTGTGTTTGAAAAGTTTTTCTTTAAGTCAGCTCAAACCAGGTCAGCTCACTGGGTATAGTCTTTTGACCTTTTTTCATCTCTTTCTATCATGATGCCACCCCGCGGATGACCAGTTAGTTCCCCGAGAGTTATATGCACTGACATCCCACCAAGCGATGAGCTTTTGGTGCAGGGCCCTTTACCAGCGGAGGCACATGTGGTACCAGTTCTGGTTGTGCCACCGATACCACCAGCCCGAGCAGCAGACAATGCACGCCGCTTGGGCGCGTTTCATGAGTTCCAGTGCCAGAGGACACCCAGGTTCCCAGGAGAGACGTACCCATAGGTGTTTGAGGAATGGATGGAGGTTGTGGCGAGAGTCTTCAGGCTAGTAGGGACACTAGCAGACTTCATGGTGATCCTTGCTTCCAACCTCCTTTAGGCAGTAGCAGGATGATGGTGGAGCCTAATCATCTAGTTCCATGATGAGGCGACACTTCTATGGGCACACTTCGAGAGCCTGTTCCAGGAATAGATTATTCCATCCACCCATCATGCGGTGCATATACAAAAGTTACTGCATCTATAGAAGGGTAGAATGACAGTGGTGCAGTACTCTCTGAGGTTCACCGACCTCTCGTGCTACTCTACTGATATGGTATGGCACACACTCTTCAGGGCCCGAAACATTGAGCAGGGGCTCAAGAGAGATATCAGAGCTCCGATGATCTCCCTCAACATTCTGACGCATGCAGGAGTGTTGGAGAGATCCCTCCTAGTGGAGAGTTTCTCTGTTGAGAAGTCACCAGCAGCGAGACCCACTACTAGTCGTCAAGCAGCGGAGTCTTTTGTAGTTGGCAATAGACAGATGACATAGAGGTCCAAGAGGGACATACCTGCAGGTGGACGACCGCACGACACCAGATCAGTTGTGTGGGGCATCGAGTGTGGAGACAGAGCCGGACATGCCAGGTGCAGACAATTTTACTCATGCAGAGGACAGGGAAACATGGCTCATGACTATCTGAACCGCCTCAAAGACGAACAGATTTCAGTGGAGGGACCTCCTAGTAAGAGGTAGAGATTCAATCGAGGCGGTCTACTGGGAGCAGGTGGACGTGGCAGAGGATCTAGTTGTGCATTTGGTGGTGGTCGACGTTATGAGGTGTTACCTCCACCACCACCAGGAGGTCCACCCCAACCATAGGGAGCGGGTGGATAGGGGAGAGCTCATCTTCAAGTAGCTAAGGCCTATGACCATGGAGATCCGAAGATGATACATTTTATGATCTGTGTCTAATCCACTTTAGCTGCATTTCTTATAGACAAAGGTGTCAGTCACTCTATCATTTCCATTTCCCTCATTCGGTGCTTGAAGATTCTGACAGATCCATTGGCTCGATTCTTAGGGATAGAGACTCTTATGGGAGAAGACTCGATGATTACGCACTGGTGCTGACAGTGCGAGCTTACTCTAGGAGGCAATATCTTCGATTGGGATCTCCTCATAGTAGTGTCGAGGCCTTACAACGTCATCTTGGTTATGGACTGGTTATCTACAGTCCATGCTCAGATTTAATGTATTAGGCGCAAAATGTGGTGTGTCTTCATGGATGGGACTAGGTTCACCTTCACCGGTGAGAAGGGAACCTTTGTAGCGCATGACAGACTTACTCAAGGGAGGGTGCAACCGATCACTCACTAGTTGGCTTGCCTCACCCTCAGAGCAGTTGATATTGAGATTCTGACTTATCCTGTAGTGGTGGATCAGTATGAAAATGTTTTCCTAGATGATGTCATAGGATAACATCCTCACATAGTGGTGGACTTCTACATTGATATGTACCCAAGGACGACACTGATATCCACTTCAGCATATCAGATGGCTCTCACTGAGCTTCGTGAGCTGCGGGTATAGCTATAGGACTTCCAGGGGAAGGGAATCATCTGGCCCAGTGTTTCTCCTTGGGAAACCCTGAATGTTTTCGCCAAGAAGGCAGACGAGAGCTTGAGGATTTGTGTCAACTACCATCGCCTGAACTAGGTGACCCTGAGGAACAAGTACCCACTCCTGAGGTTTTATGACCTCTTTGATCATCTCAAGTGAGCTTGATGGTTCTCGAAGATAGAGCTCAGATCATGTTATCACCACCTCAGAGTTCTAGATGTAGATGTGTAGAAGAAGACTTTCTTGTGTCGGTAAGACCACTATGAGTTCTTGGTTATTCCCTTCAGTATAACCAACGCTCTATCAGTGTTCATGAGTCTCAGGAACAGGATCTTCCAGCATTACCTTGATCGCTTTGTCATATTCTTCAATTACTACATATTGATCTACTCAACAACTGATGAGGTGCATGCCTACCATTTGCAGGTAGTACTAGACACACTTAGAGAGCACCAACTTTATGGTAAGCTCCATAAGTGCCAGTTTTGGATTCGATAGGTCCAATATTTGGGACTCATCATCTCGGAGTTTGGAGTTTTTGTGGATCCAGCAACGATTGAGTCAGTTCTTGATTGGGATCACCCAGGAGTTTGACGGCGGTACGAAGTTTCCTGGGCATGGAAGGATACTATCAAATATTCGTTCCAGACATCTCTAGAGTTGAAGCACAAAAATAAACCATGACGAAGAAGGGGAAACCCTTTGTATGGTTGGAAAGATGCTAGAAGAGCTTTTGGGTGCTGCGGCAGAGGCTAACTAGTGCCCCCATCTTGAGGATGCAGAGGAAGGTGTTGGGTACGTAGTCTACTACGATGCATTAGGTACCAGACACAAGCGTGTCCTGATGCAGGAGACAACACGAGCAGAACCATGATACCCATGACCTGGAGTTACCAACAGTGGTCTTCTGCTTGAAGATGTGGCGACACTATCTGATGGAAGAACGTTTTATCATGTACTCTGATTACAATATTCCCAGATAAATCTTCTCTTATAAGAACTTGAACCTGAGGAAACAACGATGGCTTGAGTTCCTCCAAGACTATGACTTCATGATATTCTATACTCCCAGGAAGGGGAAGGTTGTTGTGGATAAGCTCCGCAAGAGGACTGGAATTCAGCTTCTAGGAGAGGCAACAGAGTAGATAGATACCTTACAGATATATTTTGTGGATAGGGATGGATTATCCTATCTTCAGTCTCTTACAGTCACTCCTCAACATCTTTAGTGGGTCAGGGAGGCGCAGTGTGGGGATGCTGACTGCGAGATGCGACGTGCTAAGATATCCATAGGGCATGCACCTGATGGATTATCTGAATCGGGGGAGCACGTAATCCTCATTAGAGTATGTACCATGGTATCGGTTGTACTTCAGGAGGAGGTGTTGAGGGAGTCCCACACTTCCTCTCTAGCGATACATCCAGGTTTTGCGAAGATGTACCAGGACCTTCGACTACATCATTGGTGGCCAGGTATGAAGAAGGTGGTAGAGGAGTTTGTCCCTCGATGCCTCATTTGTTAGCAAGTGAAGGTGGAGCACCAGGTACCAGTAGGCTTGGTTCTGCCATTATAGGTCCTATAGTGGAAGTGGTATGGGATATCCATGGACTTCGTGATGAGTCTTCCACGTACATCCTGGGGTCATGACTCGATTTGGGTGATTGTCAACCGACTCACCAAGTCGGCCCACTACCTACCGATCATAGAGTAGGGCTCAGTATTGATCTTGGGATGCCATTATGTGCAGGATATTGTGAGTTTTCATGGAGTACCTTCTTATATCGTCTCCAACCATGACACACGGTTTACTTCTCAGTTATGGAAGGGGTTACAGTAAGCTTTTGGAACATAGCTTCGCTTGAGCAGCGCCTTCCATCGATAGACTGATCGTTAGACCGAGAGGCCCATCCTGACCCTCGAGAACATGCTACCTGCATGCGTTCTCGACTTCAGTCGCAGCTGGGAGGATCACTTTCCTTTGGTGGAGTTTCCCTACAACAACAGCTATCACTCCACCGTCGGTATAGAACTTATTGTGGCCTTGTATGGCCGACCTTGCAGATCACCACTATACTGGATAGACCTAGGGTAGTCAGAACTAGTAGGACCAGAGTTGGTTTGACCTACAACGGAGAAGGTGAAAATCATCCAGGAGTCTATGAAGAATACATGGAGCAGACATAAGTCTTATGCTGAAAGGAGATGGAGGCCTCTGGAGTTCGAGGATGGCAACCATGTCTTCCTATGGGACTCACCTCGATGAGGTCTATGGATATTTTTCTGAGGCGGAAAGTTATCTCCTCGATTCATTAGGCCTTTCTAGGTCCTCAACAAAATAGGCTAGGTAGCTTACCACTTGGCACTTCCACCTCTGCTACAACGGGTGCACAACGTCTTCCATGTATATCAACTGAGGAGATACGTGCGTGACCCATCCAACATCATCGACCAAGGAGGGATAGTCATCTATGAAGGGGAGACTTTCATCAAGGTTCTAGTGGAGATTGAGGATTAATAGAAGCAGATCCTACGTGGACATTCGATACCTCTGGTGCGCTTTCGCTGGCAGCATGGGGACCTCCAGGAGAGCAGATGGGATCAGGAGGCTCAGATGCGTGCTCAGTACCCCCATCTGTTCTCTTAGTTCAAGTGATAGATTACGGGGACGTAAAGACCTGACGTGGGGAGGATTTAAAGACCCAAAATTCCAATGAATTGTTTTTAAAGACATGGAAATTTTCGAGCCCGCAGTTTCTGATAGTGCTTGATTCCGAGACCCAGTGTGCCCAGAATCAATTTTTGAAGTTCTTTTCATGTACATTCAGTATACGTACATTCAGTATTTTATAATATTTGATCCAGTGCTAGGAATTGAAATCCAAGGGCACCGTTGAACTTGTAGTGTGGGTAATTGCTTATTGAGACCTTCACCGTAGTTGCGTCCTGAGGAGTTAGGAAGTTAGTTTTTAGAGGTTTTAAATTAAATTAAATTAATTAATGTTTTAACATTGTTTTATTTGGGTGGTTAAAACATCCATGGGGAGGTTGGAAGCAGGGGCCACCACAACCTAACCTGCGATGGGAGGTTATGGTGGTGGGTCCCACCCACAAATAACCTCCCGCGAGATGTTACGACGTGGGGGACACCTGAGATCCATAACCTATCTATTAAATGATATGGATGGGGACCACCCGACCCCTATTAATGGTGGGGGATAAAACCTCCCACATCTCCCTCTTTAATGAGGGAGAGCCTCTTTCCAATCTACCTAATTAAACATGACACCTCTCACAAATTTAATTAGGTGGGGACCACTCTTTTAATTCACCGAATTTGAATTACGTGCCAATGTAATTCTAGATAAACCCTCCTTCTCCAATATAAAGGAAGCTTGGGGGAAGATTTTGGGATGACTTCATCAAGCAGAGAAACACTAGAAAAGAGACGTGATGCCCAACCCTTAGAGAATTATTCCCCCAATGATGAACTGTCGCCCACGAAGAATGAAGAACGACAAAATCTGTCTTCATCCTTCTTCAACTGGGGAAAGAATGGGAAGAACTGCCACCCATGAAGAATGATGACCATGTCTTCTCAACTTGTATTCATCGGGCTCTTCATCCTTCAATTTTGACATAACGACGACCACTTTCCGTGACATCTTCTATGAATGAAAAATGAGGTAGCTGGTTTAATTTTCATGTTGATATTGTACCCCTTTTCTTACCTTCTCCAAATGATATAATGGGATTATTGCAGACGTGTTTTATGATCATCTTCCACTTATGTTGATCCTTTTGTTATCCTCTTAAATGCGGGGGGTTTGGGCAGACCTCACATAGCTCGACACCCTCCATCAAATTTTTCTTTGTGATGTTCATCAAAGAGACAACATGGCTTGGCAAAGAGGCAGTGACGACAATGACGGCAAACAAGGGGGGTGCTACCTATGGCCTCCACGAACCGTGTCGCCCCCACGGTGCCCCGGGGCACTTCCCGCACCCTCGTGCACTACCCCGGTGCCCAGCCTACAGGCCGCACTCTCTCCCCGGCTCAGACGGCGCCCCACGTGCCCGCTTCCTGGCACTCCCACGCCCCACCGACGCACTTCCCGGTGCCCCTGTGCCCTATCGGCCCACTGCCCGGGGCCCCTATGCCCCGCCAGCATGCTGCCTGGCGCCCCCGCGTGCCGCCGGTGAGCTGCCTGGCACCCCCTTCCTGCTGGTACGCTGCCCAGCGCCCCACGCCCTTACGACAGCCTACCCGACAACCTGCGCCCTGTGGGCGGCCTATCCGACCCCTACCAGGGGCCTGACCAGTGCCCCCATGCCCTGACAGCGGCCTTCCTGGCGACCTGCTCCCTACCGGCGGCCTGCCTAGCCCCTACCGGGGGCCTGCCTTGCACCCCGGCCCCCTGCTCGGTCCCCCCGCGGCCTGCCAGTGCCCGACTGGCCTGCTCGCGTCCCACGCGGCCTTCTTGTTGGCCTCCCGGCCACTGGCCTTCCGAGCTTACATGTGATGCCCCCCTTGGTGTCGCTGGCTGAACATGCCTGGTCTCCAAGGATGGGATACTGAGCCGCCTACATGGTGACTATCGGGTAGAACTGCCCTCGTAGTCCGTTGAGCCGAGCCCAGTGGACCGGGTCAAAACTAATCGCGGTGACCCACCCAATGGGTCGGGTCATACCCAGTGAGTCTGACTAGGTTGACCCAAATCGGGTCTGACCGGACCTGGGCCCATTACTGATCCATTACCTTCCTGGGAAATATCTTTGGCAATAAACGTCCATTTGACGAACTGTCTGTGGCACCCGTATTCGTGGAGAATATTCGTTCCTTTGAGTATAACCCACTGTACTTTGAGGAATAGTTGAGTAATGATCAGGTTGGTTTGTGCACGAATCCAACCGGGCCCCCTGGACTAAAATTTGAATAACTCACAGACCGGGCGACTGATTGACATGTCGTCTGTTGTGTTGAGACCCCTATGACGCGGAAGTCCTTTGAGATAATTCTACGTGAGACTTCATGACACATTGACTATCGACCAGTAGCTCATGGAGTGGATCCTTCTTGTGACGAGCGGACAGAGTGTGTAGACCTAGTAGTAGTAGACTTGACGACTGCATGACCGATTTGACTCGGAGTGACTCAACTAGCCCAGTGGGGAGCAGCCTGTATTTGGCGGTTGTCCCATTGAATACAGAGAGCCTAGTAGTTAGTAGTAGACCTATGGTACTCGACAGGATAATTACCTCTATAGGCTATTTGGGGGAGCGTCTGGTATTTGGCGGCAGACCCATTGTGGACGGATAAACTGGTAGTTGGCTGCAGACCCACGGTACTCGATAGGAGGAGTACCTCTACAGTACATGGTTAGTGAGATGCGCCTTGGTGTCACAACATTCCCACTGTACTCGGTAGAAGATGATTTCTCCAACAGCCATGGATTCGATAATAAAAAACCTTGTTTGATTTGATTCAATGACCTTTGTGTTTTTTTCAGGATTTTGATGGGTTACGTGATAACATAGGTATATGTATAATAATATACCTAAGTAATGGATATCTATTGAAATCATTCTTTTTGGTTTATACTTGTTGAATTTTGTGATACCTTGAGGGTCTCGGGGTCCCTACTAATTATCGTTATACTCACCCATGCATGGGCTATTCCCTCACCTCGTTATGTTGGATGCAGACGATGGGCAGCGCTAACAAAGGTGGAGTGTACGAGGACTAGATGGTACATGGGGATGGACCTCATAACAAGTCGGTACCCGGAGGAGATAGACGGGCATGGAGCACTGAGGAGTCTTTCTGTACCTACCCTTCAGGTAGGATCTATGGTGGATGATCCAGGAGCAGCTAGGCAACTTCATATTGTTTGTCTTTTTAGTTATACTTGTTTTCCCATTCCTTGTACATTACTATCGAGCTTGTATTTCCATCCCCTTTACTTTCAGCATACTTGTAATTCAGTTTTTACTTAGTGTTTTCTTCCGCTTGAACTCTGGATGTGTTTTTTATAGTTTTAAAGGCAATACCTTTCCAGTTTTAGGGATGTAAGCCTTTGTTGCTAGTCTCCAGCCCCTGGGCTATGGAAGGCGGGCTTGGGGTAGTCACAACACAAGTCCTGAGGATGGGTTGTGACACATTCTAAAAATCATGTATATTTGGGGAGGGTGAATTCATCTTATTTCATCCTCGGCAGTTATATCGGGTACACAACATCTTCCATGTGTCAGAGATAAAGAGGCAGGTGCATGATCTGTCACAAGTTATCAACGTGGTAAGAAGGAAATTGAGGATTTATATACCTTTGTTGAGAAATTAATGGAGTCCAAGGGCTGGTAATAGAAGATTCCTTATTAGTGATCAATTCCTTTAGTTTGTTTCCAGTGGATGAATAAGAATATTCATGCGACCAATTGGGATTAGCAGTCTAGATTCGAGCTCAGTACCCAAATCTATTTGTGTATCCACTTGTTTTGAATTTTTGGGACATAAATTCACATGTCTAGGAGAATGTAATTACACTTATTTTAAATGAATAATTCTTTCATGTTGAATCGATAGTTTTTGAGATCATGCACTAAGACAGAATTCAATTCTATGTCTTGGTGTTCCCATAATTAATGTTTGAATATATTTAATATATTATATGGAACACATATAATTTTTTTAGAAAAACTAGAATTCTATATAAATGGTATTCCAGATCTAAAATTTGATATCCCTTTTGGGTTCAGAATGTGGGTTTCATAATAGGAGCCACATAACCTTTTATGAAGCAGACCATTTGTGAAAATGTAATTATGGGCATGGATAAAAAAATAATAAAATTAATTCATTTAATCTATTATAACGAAATGACATAATAATTAATTATATAATAATAATTATGGTAAATTTGTATGGTTATCCATATAACAGTTAAAATTGATAGTGTCTTTGGGAATAATTTAATTAGTTTATATTTGTAGATGATGACTAAGTCAAAGAGCGATGGTTAGTGCGATACAGAATTAGGAGATCATTCTAGTGATCGCATTGCAACTTCATTATACACCAATGATTGATCTAAATTGAGGTATAATGATTTTTTCATTGTAATACTCCCCCACTATAATTCATAAGATGAATGTTGATCAATCAACCAACATATTGTCTCACGAATCATGTGTATTGTGATATGGGTCAATTTTATTCACAAATTAGATTACTTTAGTATTTATATTTGAATTTATATACATTTATCATTCTAATAGTAATTAATTGTTGTCTACATGATCATTAGTTAAGGTATAGTCCTCATGAATTTTCTTTTTTCATTTATTTCCCATTAATTGTTCATCACTGGTGATTTCTTTGGCCCATAGCTTCATGAAAATTAGAGAATCCAATATTGTGAACCAACTTCTTTGAGAAATGAATCAATATTGTAGATCCAGTCCTGGTGAAATGTAAATATCATGCAATGATGGAGGTGGAAAAAGATCAGATGATGAAGATACCCAGTTTTTTTCAGCAGTGTGAATTTAGAAACAGATTTTTTTATGTTTTATAAATGGATTGGATAATAATAATTTTGTGATTTGATTATAATATGGCCTAGTCGATGAAAATTATTTATTCTATAGTAGGATGTGTCTAGATCAATATAAAAATAGTAGAATAATATGTCTGATTGATGGTATTGATATTTGTAAATTAATGATCAATGCAGCAAGTATGGTGGATCTACACACCTTGTGGGAACATTTTAATAGTGGTTAGGGTTTTAAGAGGGAGTTAAGTATCTTAAGGTGTATTAACTTATCACATGTTATGTGGTAAACTTTTGTTATCTAAGAATGTACCATGGAGTGTACACAGACCCAAATTGAGCTATATGGCTCTGGGCATGTTGTGTACAACTACACGGACATGGCTGAGCAGAGGCTTTGAGGGTATAGCCATTTACTAGGACACTGTCTAAATTACACATGTAGAGGAATGTATTTTTCTTATACATATACATTGGAACATCCCATTTTACATTTGTAGGACCCAAGACTTTGGGTAAACACCATGTACTCCATGTTGAAGTGATACTCAACATGCAATACGACTTTGATTAATGTCATCAGTGATATCAGACAAATTGATTATGTTCTCCCAGACGATTTCAATATTTGACATTTGATATTGAATCTGAGAATATAATTACCATTGATACTTTACTTTGATATTGTGCATCTATGTTGAGTATATATGGATATTATTATTTTATATACTGTTGATATATACTTGTGTAGAGATATCTATTGTTCTATTTTTATATTCATTGTGATTTGGGGTGTGCTACAAGTAATTGTTATAATCAACCACATATGGTATTTTCCTAAACATTTCATGTCTTTCAAAACTGATCGACCATTTAATAGGGTCCTAGAGGGACTAGGTCCAGAAGATGCATAGTGATACCAGATATACTGAGGTTTTTTCTTATGGAATCATCAGAGAAGTCCCCATATTTACTTTCAGGATGGGCTTTTTCATAATCTTTTGGTTGGGTTTTTATTTCTCCCCATTTATATTCGTTTACATCATTTCATATTCTGGTTGTGGAATTTATAAGTTCATATTCAATTTTATTCATTTTTTTTACATTTTATCATTGTACGTTCTTGGATATGTGTGTGGGTACATGTACATAGGCTAAGGCCTCCCATTATATTGATATGTTTACTCGGTGAGAGTCTACATCTCATGACCTATAAGATACAAGACTGGGGTATCATAGAATGGTTCCCATTAGGTTGGTTCATGATATATATGAACAGGTTTTAAGGAATTATAATAGAAAACAAACAATTAAAATTTGAAAGTAGAGTATATTACATTACATGTAAATTAGGTTCACAAACCATGAAATATTTACAATAATGATTTAATAAATATCATACATGTTTATTATGTTTGAGGATCAAAATTGAGTCAACTTTATAATGAAATAGGCATTAATTCAAGATTTGATATTCATTTTCTTGATAACATATTTTTTTTCTATTCGACTTGCATGATATATAAAGAAAATATTATAATCATTTTTGAAATCGAATGTGGTAAATAAAATTGTACCTGTATAATTAGAATCAGTAACAGAACCATTTTGAAAAACAATATTATTTCCCATATCAAAATTATATAACACATAGTACAAGTCTCATCTTGAAATATTAAAAAATATTTCATTATAGTGGATTTAGAAAACTAATGGCACCAATAATAGTAATTTTAACATATTAATTTTTCAAAATATGACATGTCCTCCAACATTATTTTTATGATTGTTAAATTCAATGGGATGACCACAAATGTCCTTAAAGAACTATCTATCAAAACACCATGTATTTTCTTATGATATTCCCATATGTTCCTTTTCATTGACGTTGACCATGAGGTAGTTATGAATTTCATCACATGATTAATATTTTTAATGTGTGCCCTAGTAAGCACTTCATGTTTAAATTTTCAGATATTTATTCCTCTTTTTTGTCATTGTATATTTTTTTGAGGGAAATACAGCATTTTATGAACCTTCTTTTTTAATACAATTAATGAAACATCCATTTCATTATTTTTCATTTTTTAGGTTGAGTTGGTCAATTATCATTTTTAACCTTTTCCCTATTATGGTAATATTTTAATTGTTTGTGTCGATTTAAAATGAATTATTATTAATTTATTTGAACATAATAATATTATAGGTTTCTTACACTATAATTTCATATTTATTGCATTTTTCTTCTAATTTTTATTTCATATGTCATGAGATATCTAATGACCTCCTCAACCACCAAATTATTTATGTAATTTGATTATTGGATTGTAGTGAATGTGGGTCCCAATATCATTGTAAAAAGGTAAGTATTTTCTTTAATTTTTTTATTGAATTATAGTCACCATATACCTTTTAATAAATAAAAACATAGAAAATTTTTTAATTAATTTTAGAGATATATTCACATTAAATATTAAAAAAAATTATATACATGATTTAAAAACATATATAATAATATTTCATTAACATGTAAACCATAATGAGTTACTACTATTTGTTTAAATAATCCATGATCCATTATTCTTATATAAATATTAAAAAAATCATTGTTTCTAAACCAAAATAGATAGTATTAATTTTAGTTAACTTTTAATTTAAACGAATAATTTTCCTAAGGCATCCATTTATCATCTTTTCAACCATATGGTTATAACCATGCATAAAAATATTCCACACATGAAATCAAAATGATTTTACCAAATAAAACATTCATGTTTTTCCATAACCATAATCAATAAATAAAAGATGAGCATGATCCATAGAGTGACCATAAGGGGCATTGTGGGTGTTTTGAAATTCCATTTAGGGAAAGAATGATTCTTGAAAAATAAATTAATGATTTTAAAAAAATGAATGTACATCATAAAAGAAATAAAGATATTCAAGAATCATTCAAAACCAAATGTTTTTTATAGTATGTTAAAATGGAAATAGTGGGTAGAGAGAAATTTACATTTATAAATTAATAGAAATCTGTAAAATAATTAAAAACTAAAAACCTATTTTTGAATGATCGTACAAAACTAAATCTTATTTGAGACATAAATTAAATTAAAAAGAAATTATAATGTCAAAAAATATAATTATGTTTATCAAAATAAACACTATATGAAATAATAATTCATAAAATAAATTATTAATAATATTAATATACTTAAACTTATAATTAAATGAACAGACATAAGTGATTACCAATTAATATTTTGAATTAATATAAAGAACAAATTTTTTATGTCTGTAATGAAATATATACACTAGAAACATTATTTACACCTCCTTAATTTCTTGTGGATTTAATATATTCTTCACTTATAATTATCTTTATTTGAGAAACCAAAGAACCCATACATTTTTAGTAAAACAATGAAATACTTATTGTATAAGATAATTGATTTTAAAGGGTATTGAAAGAATCCTCAAAGAGTATTGTCCCTAACCATTAAATGGTAGTAGAAATAAAACTTAAGTACATCACTTTAAATGTAATGAGAAGTAATAATAGATACAAGAAGAGGAATATAATATTTTTTAAAGTTAATCACATTATAATACTGTATTGAATATATTAAAATAATATGAAGAAAAAATGAAATAAAATGGGAAAATAGATAAGAGTGAGAAAATATTAAAATAATCCCACAATGTAGATTAGTGAACATATGATATATATAATGAGATAACATGAGAGTAAATTAATTGTTTTATATAATTAGTGTTAATAATGGTTTAGAAGGTTAATTTCTAAGGACACCAACACGTCTATTTATAGCCTTTTTGGCTGATGGGCAATAATTGGGTCGAGGTGAAACATTAATGAGTCATTATGAGGATTTTTTAAAAATTATTTAATAATACATGGATTGTTCCAGATCAAAAAAATTTATATTATGACTAATTTCTCTACACTATATATGTTGTATTTGTTGTGTTAGGTTTATATCTATGATGTGGTGTCTTAAATAATCATTTTGGATGTTATAATAAATTCCAGATAGTTACAACATATCTCTTAAGATACACAAGTGAATACTCCATAAAAACAATTTTTGTAATAATAATTTTCTTTACAACATAACCTTTCTTGGGTTTTTTTGTATCTTATGTTTGAATGTAGCATAAATTTTTCAAGTCTCACCATCATTCTTGATGTTGATGTCAGATCGAACAATGATGGGGCATGGCCCTTTTAAATTCCTCACAATTCCTTTTCAATGATGTTTTTATTGTTGTCTATAATGGTTTTGCATGGTGAAGATTTAATTCACAAGTTTCTAATAACCAATTACTTATTGAAATTGTTATACACATTATTGAAGGTTTGTGATCATTAAAAATTATGTAGTTGACACACACAATAGTATCCAAACATGGGTTTCTTGATCAACCAATGGTATGAGTTCTACCCCCAAAATCATGTAGATTTAACTATTCTATATCACTTGCTAAATTGGACCACAATTTTTAATTCCAATATGTTATAAATATGTGAATCACTTCATAGTTTTACTTTAACAAAATTTTGTTACGTGTTTTACATAATTATATATTTATATATCTTATGATAGTGTAGATTAAAAGTCTATTTTATACATTATATATGGGTTTTTTGGAAGCATAAATATTAGATTTATAAAATATTGAAAACACATATTAAACAAATTTACAGTATTTGGATTTTTTATCTATTATCAGAAGATAATGTCTTCCATTGGGTAATTAGATGATATTAAGATAGTTTTTTGTCTAAATGAATATTACATAAGTAGATGTGTGTGTGTGTGTGTGGAATATATTAACCTGTTGTGGTTATGATAATTCACATGAAGCTCTCAATTTTTATTATGATATAAAATATATCATCATTAAATAGTAGTAGTTTTGATTCTTCATAGAATGTTCTTTTTAAGGTTTGTTTTGCTCTACCTGACTAGTGAAACCACATTAAAGAGTTTGTTTCTATATGAATTATCTATGATTTAAATATAGAATGAAAAGATTGTTGAAAAAAAATTATATCAATATCATGGTTTGATGTGATTTTTTTACATGGTTTTCATTTACCTCTAATTATCTAAAATAATTTTGAATAGTTGTCATTGTGGACTTTTCATTATTGTGAGATATTAAAGAGTTTTATATAAAATAATGATGGAATGTCTAATTTGGGAATGAAACTACTCAAATATGTCTTATAATTATACAATCTATTTTATAGATAACCTCTTCAGTTATTTATTTTTATGAATTTATATCTATTATAATGTTGACATAATGATTAACCTAAATAAACAATGTATTGATTCTCACTATTTTATTTTGAAAAGTGTTAATTTCTAAAATTTACATTATTCTAACAAAGAAGGAAATATTCTTTAGAGGATGATATGGATTTAAACTCTATAAAAAATTTACGGTTTTTAAAATCCCCATTGGTTTGTTATTAATATATTTATGGTGGTAAATGTTTTCATGAATATGTGTTTTTATTGGAGATACCTTATCAATACGGGGGGTCTGTCTAGTTTCCATTTGTGGGTGAAATTTTTAAAATTAGTTTTCATACCACTTTACTAGAATATAGAATAATAACATGTGGAACACCATAAACATATCTTGGATTTTTTTTATTTTTATTTTCATAATACTCCTAATGATTTATAATCATCTATTTACTAGAATGGGGAGATTGGAATCCCTTTGTATGGTGTTAGGATCATAATTTTGGGATGATTTCTAATATTTTTTATTCCATCTTGTTCAATATATGTTTTGAGTTTTGTGATACACCTATTGTTCATTTATATTCTTGAAACAATTATGATGTAGTTGGATTGCATTATTTTATTTGAGTTAAACATAACATTCATTTTTAGTTACTGGGTAACTTTTCATTGCGATCAAGGTTAGGGTTTTTGTTATTGATCTAGAAATTAACATGATATATATTCGGTTTCCTGGGTTGACACTATCTCAATGAGGATTTACAACCTATAATAACCTAGATGGTGTTGAGTATGAGTTTATAGATATATTTATATTTTTTAGAGGATGTTATTATTATATATGGGCTAGAATAAATATCGTGATACTAAACACTTGGGAGTTTTTGTTGATACTCTTCCATGAATAATAGAAAAAAATAAACTATACTCTTGAATTTTTATACAAATTAGTTTTTTTAGACATCAAATAGATATGGACCAATATTTTCTTTTAATAATTGTATTAGTGACTATAAATGAAAAACATGTGGTTGGTTTTATCTTTTGTGGGAGATAATATTACATTGTGTTTTCATTTTTTAAAGTATTTTATTTGGGTTATTTCATTATAAAATTATATTACCCTATTTGGGTTAATAGTGTAATATTTTCCGGACAAATATGAAATCATATACCGTCGAGAATTATTATTATTCATTTTAAATGTTAGTTTCATGTATATTTTTCTGCTTATGTATTGGTTTTGTTCTTTCATGAAATTATTTATTGTATGGAACACATTTTTTGTGTTACATTCATGGTGTTAGTGACCATCCCTTATCTCATTAGAGTCAGACATTAATTTGAACTCCCTACCATATTTACAACCCATGTAGGATCAGAATATGGTTGGGTTTTGTCATATAATTATGACAATGTCTTATATAATAGGAATGGTATTTATAGTATATAAATATGGATATAATTTTTAATTTTTTGAATTTAGTGTAAGTAGTGTTGGTTGTATTTGTGTTTATTATTTTTGTCGAGTGATCCAAAAAATGAATGTTAGTTCGCATAAATCAACTCATAATAAATGATCATCTAGAGATTTAATCACATACTTATAAAATAATTTTCAAGGAATATGTAGGTCACTACAACCATCATATAGGGTTAAATCAATATTTTTCATCAGTCATTCTAGAAATATTAAAAGTTGAAAATTGGATATTTATATCAAATATTATGAAATCATATCCCAATTTTAATTTAATTAAATATTTTTTTACTAAAATCCTTTAGAATATAAAATTTCACCCTCTAGAAGAATAATTTATGTCCATGGGTTGAGAATGGTATGTTTTATACTATCTAATTTTATCGATGATTGATTATTATGGTAATATGATTTTAATCCAGGATAAAAGTATGAAATTCTCATGCCTACTATTATACTGGAGGGGTGATATAACTATATGGGCTAGGAAAACCATTTTAATTGATATACTTATTATTTTTAGAACATTTTGATATACATGTTTCAACATGATTCTAAATAAATGTAGTAGGTACATTGATGGATGATATAGATTGTGTGATATTTTAATAGATACATTTTATTGTGGTTGTGAATTCAATAAAATATATATATATATATATATACAGTTTTCATGATTTTGAAATTGAAGCATGTTTCTAAGGAGATCCAAACCAATTTATTGTATGATATGGATTAGTATCAGTTATATTCAAAATAATTAATATTATAACACCTTTTGACTTTATAAAGAAAACTATGTCTGATAGCATATATGACATGAAACACCATACCTAAATGAACAATGAAATAATATAATTAAAATTTGATCGATATTACATAACAAATAAATTAATAGGAATTTATAGAATTAAATTCTTCTAGAAATATATACAATTATATAATGGAATATAAATTTATAGATAAATTATTAGTAAATAATTTCTCAAGTATTAGTTATTTTATTTTATTCTTTAAAAATATGATTTCCTCAAAAAACGATTATATTTATTTTTTTCAGAAAATATATTAAATAATTACTCTAAATTTATAGATAATTATTTTTAAGAAATGATATCATTTTTTTGAATTAGAAAAGCATAATTATCCTATGGTAAAATATTGAGAATTTTTTGAAACAGTTTACTTTAATTAAATATAGAAATACACTTTTGTGAAAATAATATTTTCTTTCAAAATATTTATAATGTATAATTATATTTTTGAATTCCTTTTCAAATTTACTTATTTATTTTGATAAAACATACTCTAATTAAAGTATTTTTGAGTAAATTTCATACCTGAATTTGATATATAAAACACTTTTATACATTAAATGTTATTTTTCAGGGAAAAATTTTCATTTTATTCTTTGATTAAATATTTAAAACATTTATTCCACATCTAAAATTTGAAAAATAAAATAATAAGTCAATATTTTCAATCAGTATGTTAAAATTTATTAAATATGTACATTTTTTTACTTTGAATATAAACAATAGTAAATAATTTTCACCCCAATAAGTTTAAATACGGTAATTAAGGTATAAAATAATATGATAAGGATTGAAAAATTATCCTAACACATGAAATTATACTGTTTTATTAGTTGATTATGATCATTTACTTATTTTTTATACTAAATGGAATCACGATTCCATATTTCATTTATTTTTAACAATATATTATTTTATGAAATTAAATGTTTAAAATGGAAATCTATTTGTTTTTTTGTCTTTAATTATTTTAAATTTGGAGTAATAGAAGCCTTTTTCAGTTAAAAAATGATTATTTGAAATATAATTTAAAGGGGTTATCTTGTCAACTTATATATATATTTTAATGATGAAATATATAATTTCAATTGCTATTAAATGCTGATACATCATATAGTAATTAAAATAAAATGATAATAGGTGATTCTAGAAATATGAAAAGGAATATTATTTAAATTAATTATAATGTTCCAATAATTTTTATGTAAAATATTAAATTTTAAGGTTGTTTTTATGTAGTTTATTATAATTATTTTTTATTGATGTAGATTTTGAAGTAACAAAAATGAAATACACTAAACATCAGATTAATGACATTTTATATCAAATAATAATTTCTTAAATTACATAAAAAAAATCAAAAGTACATTTTCAATAATAAATTATCAAAAAGTCTATCCATTGGATATTTATTTTCCAAATTTCACTTTATTAGAAGAATTATAACCCATTAATAATGAAAAAATAATCACAACATTTATATTTACCTAGGTTTTAATATGAATGATAATGTTAAAAATAATATTAAAACCAATAATTTTGTTTAATATATTATATATATCTTAATTAATTGTCTATAAGTGTTATTTTGGAACTATATGACTTGATTTAGACAAATATTATAATATAATATTTCATGTATTATAATAAATACTAAAATATATATTTTATAACAAAAAATATTATATTAAATGATTCAAAATTTATAAATATTATATATTGCACATGTTATTTAAAAATGATTTAAAATATATTCCATTTTCTATTTGTTGGTGAATTTTTCTCTTAATGTAAATATTATGCCACCTTAGGTCTAAAAATCATTGTTATCATGGTAATTTTAAAAACCATTAGCATAGAGATAAAAGAAGATGATAAAATAAAAATATATAATAAATTTATTTAATTTTTATTTGATGATATTTTTTCACTCATAGAAATGAAATTTTTTAATAATATTAATTTTAATCCTTCTAAACATGAAAAATAATTTATATTTATTAAATTCTGTTTAAAATTTCAAGAATTCTAGTCCCGTTATAATTATTGTGTTCCCCACTCCGATTATCTACACACATAAATAAAAACGTATTATCAATTCCTACAAAAATATATTCATAACCTCCCTAAACATGTTCTATAATTATTATTTTCTCCCATATATATTGCCTTATACCAGTTAATGTGTAAATTATAGGAGGATGTCTAAAAAGTAGTTACAACTTTTTACTAACTGTTTTATAACTATTTCATCTTCTACAACATTAAAATATTCTTCTTTATAATTAAATAAAAAAACCACCAATATAATAAGTTTTTCTTTTGGTAAATTTAATAACCTATATCTATCTCCAATTTCATCAAGTGGGAAATGAAAGAGTTGTCTATCTATATTGAACACTACAGCCTCAAAAACCAATGTATTTTGATTTCGTGCATCAACTCTCAGTGATATTTATAATTACTTATTATATATATATATAGATATATATTCAAGAAATATTAAATATTTATTAAAAATAATATGACATCTAATCTATTACATTTCCATTTGGTGAAAAATAACATTGTTTATGTGTATGTGTGGATTACAACCTCCATGATGAGATGTGTTTCATTTTTTATTACGGAAAAATGTGGATTATATATATATGTGTTTATTTAATAAAATTAAATGATATTTTTTATATAATATAAATTATGGGAACATAAAATAACAAATATTTTCTTCAGATCATGATATTTGAAAAATTGAATGGTATCCCATGAATAAGTATGACCTACCATCTCTATGATTGTAACATAGTTATTTTATTTATAAACATATTTCAAGGCTGGTTTTAAAATTATATTTTTTTCTAAATATAATTATTATTTCATGTATTATTCTTTTTTATATTATGGAAGAATGAGCTTATTAACCACATTCAACCTACCGATATAGTTTTGACATATTAGATGAATATCATCAAAACATATTACATGAACTTAAAGGATTACATAATTGATTATAAAATTGTATTTAAATAAATATAATAATATAATTGATAATTTTTTTCAATAATGTATATAACAAATAATATCTTATTATTTTGGATAATAAATAAAGTATCTAAAGAGTTGGAAACGATGTAAGGTATACTTTACCTTAAGACATCATTTTAAATGATTAATTTATTTATTTTATAAATCATTCTCTTCCATCTCTATCTTCAGAAATTTATTTTATGGATGTATTTATAGGGGAAAGTATGATTTTTAATGGATATTAAATGTATATTTTTATTACATTCTTTCAATGTATTTCAAGGGGAATATTTTTACATATTTTATACAGAATATATTTTAATTCATTATAAATTACAAAAAATAAAGTTTTATTTTTACTTATACAATGTAAATGGTTTTTTTCACTACAATGGTCATTATTTTATTATTTATTTCCATTATATATTTATTTTAAGAAAAAGTGGAAACCATTTTCCATTTGTTTCACATATTTTAAAAAAGGATTTTAAATGGAATTGATATTTTGATATTAGGAAATGTTTTTAATAAAGGAATAAATAATATGTTTATAAGAAAGAAAGATTTCATGTGTTATGATTGACTTATGGTTCATGGAAATTTTTCATTATGACAATAAGTTTATTTATAAACTATGTATTACTGGTTCTATTATAAACCATGGTTTGGATGTTTCAATAAAAAACCATTTATAGTTTATTCCATTACAACAAAGGATGAGTGGTTATGATATAATCCTTGGATATGTGGATCTTTTATAGT
This sequence comes from Viscum album, assembly GCA_963277665.1. NCBI lineage: Eukaryota > Viridiplantae > Streptophyta > Magnoliopsida > Santalales > Viscaceae > Viscum > Viscum album. The sequence goes on from OY728130.1 coordinate 1,329,729,758, forward strand.
GACTCAATGCATTTCTTAAATATCATGATGAAATTTAACTATTTAGGTTACTAAATATATAATACTGATATGAAAATGTGGTCTAAATATACCTTCATGTTTAAATTATGGATTTTTTAGCTCATATAGAAATAATTTGATTTCCAAATAAATTAAAAAGATATTATGTTTAATATAATTTATACACTACTATAAATGGACGAAATGACTAATTTTTTATACTTTGTTATTAAAAATAAATAATTTCTTATGAAAAATTATCTTATTTATTTATCATTTATTATTTTTTATTAAATGTTTTATTATATTATTTTTGTGGAAAAAATGATTTCTTGTTCAATAAAATGTTTATTTTTAACCCAATGTTTTATTTTTAGAATTGAAATTTTTTAATATTTATTAATGATGAAACAAGTTTTCATTTTTTTTAATTCTATTACAGATTTTTTTTATAATTGGTTTAAAAAAGATTTTTATAGGTTTTTAAAGATGATTATTGAATGTAATGTGGCCAAGATGAAAACATAGAATATACATTATGAAAAAAACATATTCAGTCATAAATTTTTTTTTCGGGATATGTACACTAATTGTATGTTTCTAGTTAGTTATGTAATATTCAGTTATGTAACCATGATTCCTTTATTATCATGAAATATAAACATGGAAATATCTTAAAAATAAATGATAATAAAATATTTTTTATAAATTATTTTTATGAATTGATTAAGGTAGAGTCCTTACTATTCGTATTAGTGGAACAGTTTATTTAAATTTAGAGATTATGATGTATTTATGTTATATTAACATAAATGTTTTAGAAAACATCATCATTATATAATTTTATGGTTGATCATTAAATCAATTGATTATAAAATAATATTTAGGATTTATTTGGTGAGATTTTAATGTGACTATAGATATTATTGAGAGATCTTTTATTAGGTTGAGATATTTTAAACCATTACTATTAACATAAGAGAAAATTTAATAATCAATATTGTTTAATTATTATGATTTAAATTACATATTTTGTAATATTAAGGTTATTATATAAATATTTTTTTTGTAAAATGGAAACATAATGGACCATTCAAAACATGCATCATATGAGAAGGCAGCGAGGTTTGATCCCTAACAAAAGACCTCTAATGGTGAAAAACTTACCACTGGCCTACACTATTTATTTTTTATTGTGATTTTTTAGAATTAAAATATTTGACATATGATAAATAATTTTATTTGGTGAACATATTTTTAAATGTATAGATAACCCTGTGATTGAAAATTTATTTGGTGATTTAGTGATTAATGCAATTTAAAAAGAAGTTCGGTATTTTTGGAAACATATGTGTTTAATGTAAATTAAATAGTATGATCTTTTATTTGATGAATAAAATTTTAATTATAATTTTTATTCATAGTTTATTTGAATTTATATTTATGGTGATATATATTTTTTTTTGAAATGAATATAATATTATACAGATTATATTATTAGGGCATATAAAATTCTTTGTATTGAACATTATGAGTGACTAATGATTATTTGATATAAATGTTAAATTACTCTGTGAAGAACATGTGATAAATTCAACCTGATTTTTTTAGTATTGAACATGGTTGGGAATATATTGATGAATTTTTGGATTATTTATATTTCAAATTACAGAAGGTGATCAATTTGTGTTATTGATTTTGATTTAAAGATTGATGTTTTATTTATTCATTTTAAGGTTTATTACTTTGGGGAATTATCATAACTAGTGAAAAAAATATTTGATTTAATTAATTAAAAAAGATAGAAGGAATATATTATTTTTCATATTATGGATTATTAGATCCCCTAGGTGTTTATTTTATTTCATTACAAATGAAAAATACATTTTGAATACACAGAGTTTGGATCATAAGATTATATTATGGTGTAAATTTATTTAAGGGTGAAATTATACATTTCAAGTAATTATATTAATTATATATATATATTTATATATACATTTATGGAAATGGAATTCATTATATATAATAAAATTAAATTGATTTTTCTATACACTTACCTTCATTTACAATGAATTGATGGCATATTTCACAACATATTAATTTACAATTATTAAATTTCTCTTAATCCTTCAGATTCTTGTTAATAATGATCTATATCAATCTCTATCAGTTTTTGGATATTATGTTTCTCATTTATATCTATATATTCACCCCACAAAAATTTTAGCATATATAGAATCCAAGATATGCGTTATTATATAATACCTTCATATTTCATTTTCCATATATTCATGATTAATAATTTTTTACTATTTTTTTATATGGGACATCAGGAATGTTATTTTTATATGGGAAACACATGATTACAAAGAACATGTTCATATTATGAAGTATATGTTTATTAAAATATCTAGAATGTAATACCCATACATATAAAGAATAAAACAATATCAACTAAGGTTTATTATATGTAACACTAAGCACAAACAAAAAAAATTGAATATTACAATTTAAATAATTCCATTATAAACTAGATATTAAATTATAGGATAAAAATATTATTATATGTTTTGAATATATATATATATATATCAAAAAATAAATGTAAAATTTATTCATAAATACTTAGTAAATAAAAAGACAAATTTTAGTAAAATCATTTTATTCTTTAAAAATAAGTGTGCTTCAAAAATATTTTTCAATGACGGTTTATGAGAAACTACTATAATTAAATTCAAAAACATTAAAAATTATATATGAAAAAATTAATTTATTAAAATAATCATATCATAATTATGTGATGGTAAAATCTAGATATGTTTTATAAATGTTGTATTTTTCGAAGAATAGTGAAAATACAATTTTATATAAAAACTTTACTTCTAAAAAGTATATGAAAATTGTAATTATATTTTAGATTAATTTTAGTAAAATTAATTTTTTTGGCTAATAATGGTCTAAATACTGTCATTGTTTTGAATTTTACTCTTGAATGTTTTATAAAAACATATTTATAATTAAAATGCCCTTTTTAGGAAAATCTATATTATATCTTTTTTCGTTTTTATTTTTAATCAAAAAATAATATCCACACCTTATAATATTATAATTCAAAAAAAATTTATTCATGTTTAGAATCATTAGGCCCAACTTTTTTATATTGTTGTTGTTAATTTTTTTGTCATTATGAATAGTAGACTTTATAAATAATTGTATCCATAGTAAGGGTAACTCGTGTAAGTAAGTTTAAAATTAATATAAAATGTAATAATAATTACCAAATTACTAGAAAATTTGTTATTAGGTGAGTGGGGTTTTTATATTCCCTAAAAATTTATAATATATTAAATTGGAGCCATAATTTATTTATTTTAACATTTATATTATTTTATTTAATGAAAAATAAAAAATGTCATTCAATTTGTTCTATTATCTGTAAATTTTTTAACATAGCGATAAATAGAGTCTATGTTCAATTCTCTATTTTTTATTTTAAGTATAAGTAATTTTTTATATTGGAAATTAGTTTATTAGTTGATGGGATTAAATAATTTTTAAAATGCTTGCACAATAGTGATATAACATGTATTAAAATAATAGAAAAATAAAATATATGATTCAATATTTTTTAAAAGTAATATAATGTAACTTAATTACTATGTATCATGAAATTTTTGAAAAATATATTTCATGTTAGGGAAATTTGAATGAAATGGATTGTAATTTCTTTTTCATTCTTGTTGTTTTTAATATTAAATTAAATGAATAGTTTCCAAAATTACATTAATGATATTTTTTTATAAATAATATTTTAGTAAATTATTTGATATCCCTTAAAATCTAATAAGGTAAAATTAGGTGGAAAACTGAAAAAAATGTATTAACTTGTAAATTTATGATAGAATTGTCACATTACCCATATAATTATAACCCATTAATATTGAATAATTCATTACTGTAGTTAAGTTAAAAATTTGATAACCAAGGTGTGAATCCAAAAGATAAGGTTGAAAATGAAATATAACCCACATGAAGTTTGGTTTTTTGATTATATAGTAAAATTATATTCTTGTCTTTGAATCACTGGAATTTGGGAACCTAAATGAATAACTCATACAAATAAAATTATAATATATTTGGCATTTTTAAAAACTAATTAAATGATATTTTTTATTAAAAACTATTTTAGCATATCTTATTAAATTCCAATGAAGTTTATATTTGACCCATTATTAATGATATGGTGGAAAATATCAACCAATATCTACATTATGTCTAGTTTTCCTATTAGAGTTTATATCGTGAACCTGAAAATGTAGGCAACCTTTTGATCCTAGTAATTTTCAAAAAGGTTAATGGAGGGGTGAAACAAAAATATTAGGTTGATAAAATCACATATACATTCCAATTTTTTATTTAGTTTTATTATTCTTACTCATTATATTCATATATTCAAATTTTATAATCTAGGATTCATTTTTATAATAAAATTAATATATATTAATTTTATAGTTTTTGAAATTAGGAAGATGCCCCTTCCTTCATTATAAAAGGGAACCCACTATCATTTTATATACACACACATAAACAACTATTTTGATTAGATGTGACAAAATAAAATTAATTCAAAATATCCATCAACATATTCTAGGGGCCATATTATGGGGATAGTACCAACTTTAGAGGGGTGAACATGTCAAGAAAAAAGATGTTATTTTATAGAAGATGTATAGAATTTTTCCGACTATTTTTTTACTATTATCTCTTTTACTTTAGTAAAATATTTAAAAATTAAGATGAATAAAAGTATTTTAAAAATAAAAAAAATTATGTTAAGGTAATAACCAATATCTATCTCTTCTTCCATCAAATGGGAAATGAAATCATCACTCTACTGTACAACAGACATCCGAAACACGAACCAATGTAATTATTTCTCCATTAAAATATTCTATGGCTTGTTATAATGATGGTTAATATATATATATGATATTGATGAAATAGTTATCTTTATTTAGATATAATATGTCATCTAATATCATACCTTTCCATTCATTGAATAATGTCAACATCCATTTGTAGGTGTGGATTACCACCTGTTTGAAGCAATGTGATTAATTTATAATAACAATATCACATGGCTGGTATGAATAAGTATATATAAATAATGGGAATTATATTTATAATATTTTCAACATTTTTATTGTATAAAATAATTACTATTTTATTTCTATCGTAATCAATGAAAAATGAAAATAATACCTACACAAAAATATGGCATATAGTCATTATGCTTGTAATATAGTTCATTATTCATATATATATATATATATATTTCATGGTTGATTTTAAAATTATCATTTTTTCAAAAAAAAACTGCAAGTATTTAATCATTACTATGCTAGAGATAATTGAATAGTGACCCCATTGACAATTTCTATCCCAATGTTGTCATTTTGAAATATCTGTCAAATGTTATGAAAAAGTCAATCATGAAATTAAATTAATATTTCATTAAATATAACACAGTAATAATGTCAATGGAATAATAAAATTCCAAATGATTATTTATAAATTAAATAATTAATGTATATAAATAGTTCGAATCGAGGTAGGGACACATTTCATTTGAAACCTCATTTTAATTATTTTAAATATATATTTTAAAAATCTCTATCGTCCTCATATATATTAATAATATTATATTATGGATGTATTTATAAAGAAATAAATAAATTATATATTAAATTATTAATATTTTTTACTTTCCATCGCTAGTTTTCCATAGGAAACACTTTTATATATTTTATATGACATTTTCTTATTTTCATTACAACATATGAAAAGAATAGTCTATTTTGACAGACACAGAATAAATTGGTTTTACCTCATATGTGAATCGAATTTAATGTTTTTATTCCTTTATTATCTTCAATTTTTTCAATAATGAAAAGCACACATTCCCATTGGTGTATGTATTTTGGGAAATGATTATTAATGTAAACCATATTTTAATATATATATATAAATGTATTCTTTTTGGGAATAAATAATTGTTTAACAAGTATACATTTTTTTCATGTGTTATGATTACATTATAGTTATTGGCCAATATTTATGATGACTATTGGTTTGTTATAAAAAAAGATAGGTGGTTGAATTATACAGCATATAAGGTTGTTCGAGTATAAAACAATGATGGGTGGTTTGATTATAAATTAAATATGAGTTGTTACATCATAATCAGGTGATGGGTGGTTCTATTTTATCCCTCTAATGAATTGGTTAATGATCATGATGTATTTTTTACCACATAGGCTATTTCGTTAGAAAAATGATAAAAAAACAATTACCTATGTCACTAAAATGAATTATTTGTTCTTTTTATCATTATTTTATAGAATTCTTATGATTTCACAATGCAAGATAATGAGATTATGTTGAAAATAATTTATATGAATCTCTGTAATGGTGATATATATATATATATAATAAAAATTCTATCAAAATTTTTTCATGATTGAAAATGATCCTTTTTGAGTTCAAATGTTTCTTTAATATTTCTTATTAAATGTTTTATGAAATTTATTGGGTATAAAATTAAATTTCTAGATTTATAAAAAGTATATTTTGAGACATAATATAATTTTTTTTAAAATTAAACTTTTCATATGTATCCATGGACTAAAAACAGTATTTTTTTATTTATATGTCACTTGAATAGATTTTTTTAGCTCACCTAATAGTTTAATATATTTTTATAGGTTTTTAAGGATGCGTAGTGAAACAATTTGGTTAAGATGATAATCTAGATGATATGGCATGAAATTCAAAATTAATATATAATAAATGTTTTTTAATGAAAATTTATAATAACTAAAATTAAACAGTTTTTTATTGAATATTTAGTTATTTATTTGTGATGAGAAAATTATGTAAAACTCTATTCCATTAAGTATTCGGGTAACTAAAGAATAGGAATTCTATTTTATAGAGTAAAATTATAAACAGATTAAGGTCAAGTACTTACTAGAAAAAAATATTTTTCTAATAGAAAAATTAGTTTCTGGTGAGATTGTGTCTAGTAGATAGACCCGATGGTTGAATCAGATAGTTGTGCATTATATAATTTCTTAGATCTAGATTGTATGATGTTTGTGAATTAAATGATGGGAATCTAGTGACACATTTTATAATTGTATAGAAATTTCGAATATAAATAATTTTAACAAATAAATTCTTTTTATATCATATGAGTAATTAAACAATAAAAATACATGAATATTTAATATAAATTATGAAATAATCCACATTATATGGTATTTTAATGAAATACAATTATTGAAAATAATATCAGATTCATTAAGGAGAAACCATTTATCTTAAATGAATGTTTATAATTATTTTATATATAATATTATTTTTCATACAAATTATATTTAAAAAATATATTATCTCATTAAAATTATTAAATGTTATATTTTACAAGAAAAATAATTAAACCAAAGGTTAGAAATTTTTTTTCAATGATAAAAAAATAATTTGAAGGCATACAAAATTATATTTATAAAAAAGTAATTTTATGTGTGCATTTTTTTTTTCACAATAATGTAAATTATTTACTATTGAAATCATTTATTTAAGTAAATTAAATAATATATTAATGAGGATGTGTTTTTATAACTTGCATGGTTGTTACTAGGAATGGAATGATAATAACTTCAGTTTTATGCGAAAAATGCATTTATCATATTACAAAATTTAAAGTGTTTTGCCAATAGAATTTAAAATTAATTTATCCCAATTATAAAAATTGATTTTGAAAAAATTTATTTCATATTTTATATAAGAATGAATATATTTTTTTGAAAGAAATTTTTTATTTTTTCATTGTGAATAGTAATCGAGGTAAAAAATCATTACTACGTTAAATGTTAATGATGGGTTAAACTAATGAGATAAGGATTAAAATAACCTCAATTCAATTATAAATCATATTAGTTAAGTGGATTTATGCACATTGATATCATATATAACATTTTTTTGAGCCACTTACCCTTCATTATGTCTTAATTATATTTTATTTTTTTGAAGTATTTATAAGTCCTACACCCACCTCACCTATAAACAATCACCTCCTCTATTCAATTATTCACAAACATTTAATTATATATATATTAGAATATAAAAACCCAAATACCATCAAAACATACATAAAAATGTCTTATAGCTTCTTTTCATACACTAACATGAAACAAATAATTCATAAGTGGTAAACAAAAATTTGTTTCACAAATATAGGTAATTTTATTTTCCAATCTATTTTATGTTTATTGTATCCTAAAAACCTACAAATTTTCTATAACAATATTAACTTTATTAAATTATTATTGTTACTATAATGTAATTTTTTTTCTTAATGGCCCATCCATTTTCTACTTTCATGACATCTTATGAAAAAATATAATGTGGTTCGTGCATACAAGACAACTACCACCTCCATAAAGAAAATTTATTTGTTTTAATTTATACCATAAATGGATAGTAATCTGAATTTAATTGATAAATAAATAAGATATATATGAACTTTTTATTAATATTTTATAATAGTTTTTATTATACTTTTCTTCCATATGAATTTTTGGAAAATGAAAACATTTCTATGTGTACGTACATAATACTCTCTGGAATGTGACGAAAATAATTTTTTATCACCGCAATATAAATTTTTTTATGAACATTAATATAATTAATTAAAATGATACAAATATCATGCTTAATAATCTTTAGATAATATAACCATGAACATAGGATAAAGTCTATAACTATCGAACTAATACAGGTATTCGAAAGAAACAAGTCCCCCAGTCTATCAATTTTGATCTCAATAAATAATTGTTATTTCATGAGTAATAAAAAAATTATAATATAATGACATATAATAAAATTATTAATAATTTAACTATTTTATAATTTTATAATAAATATAAATGTACAATACATGAGTCTCAGACCACTTACAATGAAATTCCATATTTCAGTCAAGGGTTTATGTAACAATGTATTTTTTTATGGAGTGTATATGCTAAAGTTACATTGATAGAAATTATTAAATCATTATATTTAAAACCCATATATTTTCCCATATTGTCACTATTTATAAGGTTTCCATGTTTTAATTTAATTCTCCTCTATATGGTTCTTAAAATGCTGTAGAAATATTGTTTGTTGGAAATCCAAACCTTTTTTGTTCTTTGATCGATGAAATTTTACATACTCTACCATATGAAATAAAATTTATTGATTAATGATAATTTTTATTATCCCATAATAATTTAAATAATATTTATTCTACATTTTAATTTATTATCAGTGGATTTAAATTTCAATTTTATAATGTTTTATGAGTATGTTTTTTATCATATTTTTTAATGGTTTTGAATGTATAATTGTTTTACAATTTACCACACCAAGAACCTCTCCCACCATAATAACTATTTTTCATTTTAATATTAAATTATAGTTTTCTATGGATATTTTTAAATAATTATTTTTTAAGTACACTTAGAATTTTATTAAAAATGTTCTCAAAAAAATTAGATTTTCCTTAAGTGTTCACCAAAAGATTCAAATACACTCTTTAGGGTTTTTTTATATTTTTCAAAATATTTTATTTTTAATTTTTTAAGGAAGATATGAACTAATACATCCATTCATGTTATTTTTTAGATTTATTATTATTATTTTGTGATATGAAATTTCTAAATCGATGTTTTTTCATGGGTTTTTATATAATGGAATGATGAAAGCTTCTATGATATTAGAGAGAACAAATTTATAGGTTTCATTATGTATAGGATGTTCCTAGATTTATATGTCTATAAAATTAATTGGGTAATTTTTGATATCTCAATAGATAAAATTAATTACTATGGGGGAGTGAACCGAATTCATTTATGAAAGTGTTTGGGGGAGTGAAACCAATCCATTATTGGACTTCTTTACTCATTGATGATGGTATTGGTAGTGAGACATGAATAATGAAATGATTTTATAGGATTATGATTTATCAATAATTCATATGACATGTTATTATGATTATGATATTCTATCATTATTCATGATTGATTAACGTTGATTCCACACTATTATGACTCAATTATTTTTAATTGATAATTCATTATTCAATGACTCATTGTCTATGATCAATGAATGATCTAGTATGAAAAATATAAGTTTATATCATGATATCAAAGCCACATTATTATCTTAGGAATCCATACGATCATCGATTTATATATCTCATGTCCACCCTTACCATGAATTTGAGATAACCCTTTCTAATGATTCTAATTCCCAAGGTTTTGAAGAATTTTATTTAGTAGGACATATAAAAGAAGGGTATTTTGAGTGATATTTTTTCTGAGATATGTTGAATATAATCTAATAAATAATATTGACTATGTATCTAGTCATCACATACATTTAATTTAACTGAATAGGGGAATTTATTATGGTGAAATTTGTTTAATAATCATCTAAAATGATGCAATAATTAACTATGTTATTCTATGGTCACCACAGTTGGTATAAAATCAATAGTTATATTTGTTTAGAATAAGATAAGAATGATATGAGTAAATAATTTAAGAATATATTTTATAAACTAAATTTTATATTGGTTGAATAATAAATTATCGTATTTTCATAAGAAGGTGTCATAAATTTTGAAATATATAGAATGATTTACATGATTATATGAGAGAAAAAAATAATTATTATATCATGATAGTTTCATTAGTATTTTTGGATATATTGAATTGCTTGAACTAAGTGAAATAATTGTAAAATGGAATGTGGTGTATAATGATATGATTTATTTCTGAATAACTATTTTACATTAGAGATATAATGAAAATATTATTTACATTTTGATGAAAATATCAGAAAACATGAATTATATTTCACATACTAATTAAAAAATAAAGGACCAATTCAACCTTGGGTATTTTATGATGCAGTATCTACATTTATTGAGAGTATCCTATAATCCACTAGTTTTAGAGAAACGTAATAGTACTACTTAGATGTTTTTTCAAATCCTCATCTTATTATATTACGAAGAAATTTTCATTAAGGTGCATAGTTTGGGATGAAAATATGGTTATTAGTGTATTCATACTATAAATATGGGTATATATGAAGAAATTGACTCCATTGAATTTGATGCCTTTAAGAAGTTATTATCCATTGTGCACATTCCCAAAACTATCTCATAAAAATGGAGAAGGAGTTATGTGAGATTAAAGAGATTGATGATAAATCAATTGGTACCTATGGCACAAAATTTACATGTCATGTAAGGTACACACATAGTTTTATCATCAACCCCAAAATATAATTGATCAACTATTTAGTTCATGAAATCCATGTATCTGGATGGAATTTTCAATATGGGAATTTAGTATCAATTAAGAATTTGTTCTTTGTTTTCACTAGGTTTAAATGGGGAGTGGAGATTCCCATTTTTATCATGGTTCTAATATGAAGGGAATGATAGAATTTCCACAAAAATCATTTAAAATAACCTATTGTGGTAATAAAATGAATTGTGTATTTTTCCATATGTAAAGAAAATGAATGGGAAAATGTCTAAAGGGAATTGGTAAATTTTTTATGATAGGAAAATAAGTCCATCAAGAAAGTGAATAGTGACGACATGTATAGAGGATATCCAATGAAAATATTTCAAATAAATTTCAACTGAATGAACTAACAACACTCCAAAGCAACAACTATAATGAGTATGATAATTTTTTACACTAGTGAATAAATCGAATGGGCAATGCTAATAGTCGATGGGAATAAACTCTAAAGAAATGAGATAATGTGAAAGATCATGAAATCAAATTTCCAAAATGGTTCATGAGAATTATATTGTTAAAGGAAAAATATCACTTCTATATAAATATAAATGGTTTATTGGATTCTATTTTTACAAACTCATTTAAAGGAGTTAAATTTTATAAGGGTATAAGGGTATCACATAAGCGCATCAATGAATAGATATTGAATTAGTATTATAAAATCGTAATGGTATGATGTATCTCAACATTATATCCCCTCTCTTTTATAAGTTTTTTGGAATATTACTCCATAAAATATTGTGACTCTCCCTTTATTATAATATAGTGTGACTTTGGGAATTGATTTTATTTTTTAATAATGATCAAATCTCAATCACTGAGAAAGGGAATATAAATATAAAATTCCAATTGAACTAATAATTATAAATATGAATGTAGGTTAATATGAACATCTAGTGAAAATTAAATCCATCATATAAGACTAACTTACAAATAAGGATTGGAATTTGTCTCAAATGGTCATAGATAAACTCAACATATAAGATATACATATTTTATATAAATATTTCAAGGTATTTTGTCAAGAGTTTCTCACTCTTCCATTGAATCATTTATATTATTTTTCAATAGACCTCATACATAGTGTTGTGAATATTTATTATAATCCTTAGAGAATGAAATATATTAGGTTGTTGTAATAGAAGAATATCCTATAGAAGAATCATCAAAAAGGGATTCATTTATTCGATCACTTCACCATGGGGTACACATATAATTTTTATTAAGATGAAATATGTGTACAAGATAGTTTTTATTGATTTTAAGGAATATAAAAAATCTATATATAAGGAAATATTATCCACTTATATGAATTTTTGATTTGTTTTATTAAATATGATGAGATAACAGCTTTTTAATGATGGAGTACAATGCTGGATATCATAATATTAGGGTGAGGATGAGGATATATCCAAATTCATAAATCATTAAAAGCTATAGAAACTATGAATTTATTGTGATTAAATTTTAAATTTCATGTCCTTCCTCATTTATCATAGAGTTAATGTGTAGTTTCATTATAAATTACATTGGTTAGGTTGTGGTAATATTTATTGATGATATTAATATATATTAAAAGAGAATTGAAGAGCATTAGGAATATTTAAGGAATTGGATAGTGCACTAGTAGAGAGATAAATAGTATTAAAAAATAGTAACTTGTTAATTATGGATATAGAAACTACCATTCCTACTTCACGTATTAAGATGTTGGTGGATATAATTAGATCCTATAAAGACTAAAGTTATTGAAACTGTATCACACCACCCATTATAGTCAAACTATGTTGTTCTCTTGGGATGGATGGATACCATTGATGATTTTTGAGAAATATATCATGATTATCAAATAATGAAATAAATTTTAAAAATAAAGAAACCATGTTTCCTTATAAATATTAATGTGAATAAAATATAAGGGAATATATGAGATAGTGTTCATTGAACCTCTGCTCACATTACTATGTGGTAGAGAATGGTTTTTGATATATATTAATGCCTCAATGGTGGTACTAGGATGTGTTCTCATATTGAATTACATTGTCGTATATCATTCATCACACAAATTAATTATATATAAGAAAATAATACTCAACTCAAGATTTACAAATGGAATTGTTATTTATTTTGTTAAAAATATAAATGAACTATATTTATCGTGAAATTTTCAACATACATACTCCACAAAAACTCATAGATTATATATATATAGAAATATGACTTGAATATGCAGCCAAGGATATAGTTGGAAGACATTAATGATTATTACTACTCAAAACATTATCACCTTGGGACTGTGAACATGGTGGCTAGTACCCTAATTTATATGGACCATGATAATTTTTCCATAATGATGATTGAAGGATAACAAATACTTATAGTTTTTGAGAGGAAGGAACATAAAATTGTAATAATTATTGAATTATCATGTCTTTACCTATATCAATTTAAACTATATATTCACATGGAGATTAAGGGTATGCAACTAGAAAATGGGAAGTTATAAAATAAGGTATAAAATTGATGAGTTTGGTGGTGATAGTTATGTAATGATAATATTCAATAATGGATTATGTGTCCATTTATTAATAGAATTGAAGAATTAGATAATATATGATTACCACAATTCAACATTTTGCAATAATCCTAGAATAGTAATGATATATAGAGATATTAAAGTGAATTTCTATAGGGATAACACGAATAATGTTATTTTGAAGTATATACCATAGTACTAGATATGTCAGCTAGTTATTTGTGATGGGCCTATGTTAAGGGGGATAATAAAACCATTACCCATATCTATGTGGATATTGGAAATAATAACAATTGGTTTCATTATGGGAAACCTAATACATCGAAATGGAGAAATGTATTTTTGGTTGTAATTCAAATCAATAAAAAAATCCACATAGTCTATTTCTACTAAAGAATATTTCTCTGTAGATCTGATCTCCATGTTATACATCATTTAAGGGGTATAGTTTCAAAGAGCTATACTATCAATAATATATAATATTGATCAATTTATTACCTCAAATGAATTTATAATCCTTCTACAAGCATTAAATATGTTGTTGATCTTTTTAACACCATATTTTTCTTTGAAAGATGGTCAGTCTGAGATTATTATTCAAATAGTAATATATATATATCATGAAATTTATCTATGGTTATCAATGGTGGTATGGAGTAACTTCTTCTTTTGGAATATTTTTTACAAAAATTATGTTTAGTAGTGTATCTAGATGAAACCCTATGAATTCCTTTAGAGAATAATATTTGTATGAAAAATGGATTGATGATGTTATGAATAAAAGGTATTGATATTTGTGCTAGATGAGGAAATGGTTGAGAAATTTAACAATTCCAAAACCACCATTTTTAGAACCCAAATTAGTCTCCCAAGAAGGCATATGACAATGCCCAAGAGGTGTTCTTGATTCTCCCAGATTAGAAATAGAACCAAGGGAATCTGTCAGAACTAATTGGAAAAAAATTTCCCAACCTAAATAAACAAATCATTAAAAATAAATAGAGCATCTAAAACATTATTAAACATAAAAACAAAAAAAAACATTCATATATATATGTTGATAATACAAAAAATATGCATTAAACTCAAAAAAAAATTGACAAAAAAGTCCTCAATGTGAACATGAATGTCATTCTCTTATCCAAGAATCCAAAATCACCCACGATGATCAAAACAATGCTAAAACCTGAAAAATAACATACAAACAAGAAATTTGAATATTCATGAGTATTAATACTTATTAGGTATGATAAAAATCTATTCCTAATATATTTCGTTTAAATAAAATAATAGTCAATTCCCTATCTGAAATTATATATATATAACTAGATTATTCACACCTTCCACTTTAAAACAAAACACATTCCATTTTACTTTCTAATTTAAAACCCTATTCTTCCCCAATAATAAGACATTACCATTTTAGAGGAGAATAATGAAGTTTTTCTAAAAGTTGTATAATGGAAGTGTAATGCATTTTCAAAAAAATCAATATAAATATGAAAACGAACACATCAATTTTAACCAACAAAGTACACTGCACAAGATATAAGTAATAAACACATTATATGGGAAATTGAATATATCAAATTTTATTAATTAACAAAACAAGGAAAATGAATAATTCACTCTATAATAATGAATGACGAAGAACATGGGAGAACATCGGAGCTCAGTGCATAATATATAACATACTAACACCTTACCCATATCGTATTTGTGCCTCACTCGATGACATCAATTCTCAAACATGCTCATTCTTACCATACATGGCATAACCAAGGGGAAAATCCAAAAGTATTGAAAATTTCATACTAACGGGCACTATATAGTTCATATCCTCGAATAGTGAAACCATGATTTCTTGAAATTCATCTATCTATTACATGATTTCTTAATAAGAATAAATTGGTGTTTTAAAAGAAAACAAATGAGAAAGAAACCATATATACATATATCACTCTCAAGCAACACACAAGTGTATCCTGGAACCACTCCATGAAATAGTCCATTGAATTTTATCTATTATTTCATAATGGATTCTGATACCATGGGCCTCCCATTCAATTCCACATAACCAAGGCATGTGTATCATCTAAGGAGAGTTTTCAAAAGATCCATTTTTACCACAATGCCAAATGAGCCCCATGAATTCTTAAGAAACCGAAAATCTCTAATAGAAATCAACCATATTGTAATAAAATCCATGAAAACATAGAAATAAATGTATGAATACCAACCCAAAATTTTAGAATATAACTATATTTTCAAATACAAATGAACATTTTAGGGACCATGAATCCTTTATAATATTCATATAGGCATTTCAACAAACACATATCATACATAACATTATAGAAGAATTACATAATCCTAAAATCAATAAATGGTTCACCTCATTTCATATGAAACAATTATCTAATATTTATATATCACTAATTAACATTCAAGGGAGGTCAAAAAAATAAATAAATAATTCATAAATTTAAAGGAAAAATCCAATGGGTAACCTCCCTCAAACCAGATGTGCTTCCACCATTCCCCATAAAACAACCTCACATGTGTTAAAGAACAAAACACCATCCATGATGAACTATTATAACATAAAAAACATATTTAAACTCAAGGAAAAATGAATCATTGACCCATGATCTCATGGGAGAAGAGGAACCACTGAGAAAATGGTAGAAAAAGGATGATGGAGAATAGATGAGAATATTAACCTGAGGATTTGACTAAAAACATGGAAATACCCATTGATTTAACTATTGGTAGAGTAGATGAAGTGGGTAGATGAAATTAAGATGATTCCTAGTTTAGAACAGGTGAATAAAATGTTACAGGGGGAATTTGGGTTTTAAAATAAATGATGATTTAATGGTTAATTCAAAATTTTAAGACCCATTACCACTAGGCATGGTTAGGCTACACAGTTTCACATATTGTGATCAAACCATATGCAACATAATGGACAAATTAGACACCCACAATGTTTGGAAAAATAGTTTGTTAAAAAAAGAACAAAAATGCGACATGGTTCAATTAGAAATTGTAGAACCATGTGAATTCATTCTGAATGGTTTTCCTAACCATGATCAAGCCTTGGGCCATTGATCAATGACACCCATGGACCCACATAGTTTATCCAAGGATCCACATTGTTGGAACCAATTCATGAACTACTCTTGCAACTCAAACCATTAATGGTTAAAATGAACTGATATGATAAACAACATCAATAGGTCCCACTTTTACCCCTTAATTGGGCACCGAAATCTTGAAATAGAAGAGAAACAAACTAGAACTCAAAATATAAATATTACACATCAAAAAAATTAATAGATAAAAAATTTCAAAAACATAAACAAAGATAAATGATAAAAATAAAAAATTCTGAGGTAAAATTCTCCCTACCATTATGCTTCTTTCCCCCATTAATTCGTATTGTTTCTAGTTTATCGATCAAGAACAATGTTTTCCACAATCACATGGTCTAATTTCACAGACCCAAAGTACCTCAAAAACCTCCATGATGAAAATCCTGACATCTATCCAAAACAATATAATGAACTAAAACCAATTATAAAAATATGGCACATACATCAAACTATAACCTCCACAACATTTCTACAGAAAACAGTTATTGGGATAACTCATAAAATTCCAACAACCACTCTAATGGAAAACTCTCGGAATGAAACATCTCTAAATGAAACCACCTCTTACATATAATCCATAGAAATCCAAAATGGATTACTAAGAAAAGAGGACAGAATAGACTCCAAAACATTTTATATATTTCGGTGGGTAATAGTTCAACACCACCCATCTTCTCATTAAAACAAAAAGAACAACTAAAACCCCCATAATAAACCAAAATAATACAAAACACCATGAGTCTCAACTCACATAAAAATTGAAAATTCAAAAAATAAAGGATTCCAATGATACACATCATCCTCTTTCAGCCAAATTGAGAATCTTCTAGAACAAAACAAACACCAGAAAACCCACCCAAAAAATATAAGATTTATAATTTCCAAAAAGGCATTTTTCCATTAATATAGAGCTTCTAATGATATTAAAAAGGAATTCACTACTACAAGAAAATGGAAAAACAAAAAATCACAAATACAACTAAAATAATAGCCAAACTGAAATGTCTATAAAACTGAACTCGAACCCTCACCTTACTCTAGAAAATATGATATGGTTTCTTCTTATGGGGAGGCTATGTTTCCATTAAACTTCTTGGAGACACACCAAAATAACCATGTCATGTTACCATGTCATCCATAGGTATGTATGGTCTTTTGATGATTTTGGAATGACATTTTTATGATCTGATGTTCCACATAGATGACATAATAGTGTCCCACTCCTAGTACAAGCTAAATAAAATTATAATGGTGTCTAAATTATAGGATCATCACCAACATCATTATTATATATTCCAATATACATTCTAATATTTCCTTAATTATTTATAGATAATGTAGAAGTATCAAATACCTCATGTACTCCCACTAATATAGCTTCGACCTGAAAATCATTCTTCATCACATTAAAAAAGGAGGTTACATAAAATTATGATAAATTCTACTATGGACTAGGATGTAGAGAATTTTCAAATTGTCAATCCTTTACTGAGCCATTCTATAACCACTATGGAAGAGAAGGAACTAAATCCCCCAAATGATTTCTGAAATCCAACACCGATCCACCACCATACTGATGAAAACAAATATCTGATGCATCCCTCACCTTTACAATATTAGAGATATACAGTCAGATGAATGAAGTATTTTTGTTTTCCCAGGAATGTTATTCCCTAGGAATTGTTATAAAAACTGAATTCCACCAATTGTGACTTGGACCATCAATGATAAATGTGAAAATCATCATCTTTAGAGTCATAAGAATTTTAATGAAACTGAGGATCCATTCGGTTTTCCACGTACACTCTTCAGCTTCAACAAATATATGATTTACCATAAATAAATATGAGGATTCAACTTCAAAAAATAAATTTGAAATTCTGTAGGTTGATCAATTGGAGTGTCCACATACGGTGAACCACCTATTGGTCCACTAAAAATATTTATCCAATCCTTGGTGGGGTGTACACTAAAAAACTGGAAAACCGGAAAATCAATCAAAAAATCACCAATGAGAAATAAATCGAGAAATGTTACATAAGACACATTTCCAATTAACAAGAAAACATGTTGCACAACCATCAATTCTCAAAACATCGAAAATATTCATCTGAAATATAATTTTAAAAATAATATACATTAGTAAACGACACAACCACCAACACTATTCCATGAAGCCTCACACATGTACATTACCATGAAAATTCATCAACCAATGAACTTGTTATATTACTCATACATTTACTCACACACATCCTTGTAAGTGACAAATCATAAAAATACTAAAGGTTAATTAATTTCCCATTTTCAAATAATAATGTTCAACCCTAATTTTTACTTCTCAATCCATTTTTTCATTCAAAATTTCAAAAAACTATTAAAAATTTTCCATTAATGTTTTCCAACATTGTTCCACATGAAAGATATTTTACATTTCTAAAATAGACAATTTAAATAATCCCTTAGTCTTTAATGATAATAATCTAATTTCTGATCAACCAAACATAATTTTTCAGAAAATTAATATTACTAAAACCCATTTTATATGTCTTCATCAGAATCAATTATTAAAACCTATTTTTTTAATTCAACAACAAAAAAACACTTCTTGAAATAAAGTTTTCAAATTACAAAAAAATTATTTCAAAATGAACATGAAATATAAAATTATATGAAACAAAAACATTAAAGGAAAAAATACTATCAATATATGACTTAGACATATGATTTTTTTACCACAAGAAAGTCATACTATAATTATAAAGTGTCCCTTAGATTTGTTTCCCTAGCTTCACATAGATTTTCAGACACAGTGATCTCACTAAGACTACTAGCCCGACCATTATTTTGTTTTTCTCCAAAAACATAACTACCCACATGAACTAAAAAAGCTAGATAAAACCCATTTTTTCATGGTAACTCGAGGTTTGACAAAAAAAGTGTTCACCAGAACCTTCCTCATACCTACACACCATGTTACAAAAGTCATACTCCAACATCCTAGTAATACCAAATAATAAAGAACAATCTAAAAGCACTATCCTCTAAATAATATAAAGATATGATACAATTTTCTCATCAACCACTCTATATTGACCTTGTACTGGTCACCTGAGTCAGCCAGTGATATGTATCAAGAGGTGTTATCGATACTCCTGGACATGAAACATGTGCTAAGGGAATCCGAGAGAGCCAATAGAAATTATTTCTCCCAATAAAAATAAATTATGTTACCGAAAGAAATAAAGGATACCAAACATAAATAAATAAATAATCTTAAAAGAATTAATACATAAATGGGAAATACAAATTTTATAATCAAACCCACGGATATCCTAATGACTAATAAACCTCCATGTGAACGTGAGGGTCAATTTCCAATCCTAAATACCAAAATCTTCCGTAGAGAGAGAATACAAGATAAATCTTTTAGGAGAAGCTAGAAAAAAACGAGGTAACATTGTGAGTATTAAAACAATTTAGGTGTTCTTGAATAATCAATTCCCAATGATTTTTTTGTAAAACAATATTAATCAATACTATGTATGAAATAAAATATATTAAACCATGTTTTTCAAGATTTTAATTTAAAAAAAACATGGCATGTTTCCTCTTTTCATTAAAAACTATATTCTTTCCAAAGAAGAAAACACTACAATTTTAGAGGATGTGGGTGATGATTTTAGTTAATGTTGGAGAAATAATGTTATTAACATTTTCAAATCATTTTCCATATAAATTTGGAAAGTCGCGCATCAATTTTAACAAACAATTTTTTCACACAAGAAATCATAAATACAAGTAAAATAATGAGGGATATAGAATATAACTTGTATGAGTAACAAACCAAACATAGAAACTCACTTATACATAACCAAAAAATTAGTGAAAAATAACATGGGGAACCTCGGAATCAGTGGACAATGTAAAACATACAAACATGTGATTCATCTCGTACGAATGCTTCACCTGATGACCTAAATTCACCAACATGCTCCATATTAAACTACCTAGCCTAACAAAGGGGCACATGACCAAATTAGAGAAAGGTCCATACTAAAGGCTTCTAGCTAGTTAATAATCTCATATAATGTAAAAAATTATCCAAGAAATTCTAGTTGTTATTCCACATTCCCTTGTCCAGACTAATTTCTGGTGATCGAAACAAAACCAAACAAGAAAAAAACACATGTACATGTATAAAAAATAAGAGACACTCAATTTTCACACCTAACCACTCTTAGGAAAAATCCATTTCCCTTAACTAGATGTTTATATTTTATTCTCAAAACATTAACATCAAATAGCAATCAATATAACATAGTTATATGGATCATCCAAGGGTATTTTTTAAGTGAAAATATTTTAAAAAAGTTACAAACATGTCTCATTCAATCTAACAAAACAACCCATTTCAAAAATAAATCAATCATATTTTTTTAAATCCGAAACCACTTTAAAATAACGTAAAAAACCAAAACAAAATCCTTTTTGAAGCCATATACATCTACAAATATGAAAACAAATAGTGACAATGAATCATGTATACAAGACAAATAGGTATTTTAATAAACATTTATCATGCATAGCATAACAAAACAATTCCAGACACATAAAAAAAAGTAAATCACCACATTTCATATCATAAAATTATTATATTAGTTTTATATCTCTAAATAACTTCCATTGGAGGTCCCAGAAAAATAACTCAATGATTATTAAATTTAATGGAAAAGTTTAAGGGGGTACCTACATCGAACCACCATTGATTCTATAACATCCACCTAAAATAAGATTGTAAGGGTCCAGAGAGGAAATATCATCTAGTATAATCCTTGACAACATTATACCACAAATTTAAACTCAATGAAACAAGATTCATAGGCCCACAACACTGAGGGAGTTGATGAATAACCAATAAAATTTAAAAATATTGAGAATGGTGAAAAAGAGAGGAGATTACATTGGGGATTTTACTTAAAACATTAGAAAACCACATTATATCACAATTTGAAGTGGATATGAATCTTTGTGAAGAAGGGATGAGGATCTCTAGTGTCGCAAGAGAAACAAGAGTGACAGAGATCTAATTTTTGGCAACCAATACTGTTTATTGCTGTCAATGGAATATGTTTTTTGTTTTTTTCAATCCTCACATTGATGATAGGGGAATTTACATGAAAATGTATCTTATAGTTCAAACTAAAAATAGTTTTCAATGTGGATTTATTTCCTATTGATTTACAATATATATGGTCCCAAATTCGAAGAGCGGATAACATCGTGAAACCTAGATTTCCATGTTGGTATTTTGAAAATATAAAAAAGGCATGAGTTTCTCAATGATAGTCTTCTTGAATATTTTTTGATAAGTATCAAAGAAAATTGGCAATGATCTACACGATACTAATGAGAAGTACAAATGAGGAATAATTTGATCATCACAGTGTGTGATGGTTTGACCGGAAAAATTTTAACTATGTAATATATTACTAGAGCATCGTGGAGGGATGTGTTTTGATAATGAATTTTTTAATGATACAAAACATCAGATGGATGTGGTGGATCATCATGAAGGGAAGTGATTATAAATATGAGGCTACACCGAATTCCTTCTCGTGGGGTTTTCAAGGAAAATCCATAATTTGTTTTTGATTTCATGATGCAAGGGGTGCTTCACAAATCATAAATTCCTTGTGAACTTGACCATCATCAAAAGACAAATATTCTACTGACAGATGAGAATGATTTTAAGAAATGTTTTATTCAAAATTATGGGGTATTATATGTTGAATCAGTAACCTTCATGATGACATATTTTTTAGAAATGACTGGGTGCTTCATGAAGGTACTGAGCATTGTGAAAGAGCCTCACAAATGGAATTTTTAAGAATCATTTTTTAGGTGAACAGTGCTTCCAGAGGGCATCTGTTTCCGACGCTTTCACCGGGGCGCGCGCATCCGTCTGTGAGGACGCGCGGCTGTTGCCCCGCATTCCCGCTTTCCAAAGGTGGGCGACATTCGTTCCTTATTCAGGGACGTCTGCTCCTTGATCGAAACGGGATGATGGGATGTCGGTTCATCCTTCCGTGGATTCCTCCTCGAAACTCGTCACCTAGTCCGGGTCTCCCTCATAGATTTAATACGTTGTTCGTGAATCTCATTCCTGGTGCCATATTGTCATGGACGCCGGTTAATTACACTACTTCCGTCAAGACTTTCCATAGGGTCTTGACATGGTAGCGACCTTCGGTCGGAGTAGACGGCAACATCAGGAATGTCGGGGCATCTATGGGTGTGTGGACATTGGGGAACCTGTATTCTTCCTCATAAGAGGGCATCTCAAGGGCGCAAAACCCGAGGCATACATCTGAGGTTTTCCTCAGCTTCCAGTGTTTAGCACAGGGTATGTCGCAAGATTAACGTCTAGCAGAGACGGTTACACCAAAGGCGTTCCATCCGAGGTTTTCCTCAGGCATCTCATGTTTATCACGAGGTAGGCCGCGAGTTTAACGTCTTACGGAGACGGAATGAGGGTGATCAGAACGTCCCATAGAGACGGACCAGATTGGTATATCCCTAGGAGGGAACACCTGGAAGGTTTACCAAGGCGATGGATCAGAACGCCCAATGAGGACGGATCCAAGGTGGTGCACTCCCTAGAGGGGGAAAAGGGTGATGAATCGGGGTGTACACAGAGGACAACGACCCAGAGATATGATGGGGCTTACACGTGGAAAGCGGCCCATGCTCCGCTAGGAGCAGCGAGGAGGTGGATGGCATGATCCCATCGGGATGTGGCGGCCCGGGTGAGAATCAGGATGGGTGGTGGATGAATGAATGAAGTGGAGGGGGAATGAAATAGGACCATCGCAGGGGGGCGACAGTGGAGTTGGGCTTGAGCCTTGAAGAGGCTTCCTACGTATCCCCGTGGCAGGGAATCAAAGTCCGCGTAGTTCGGGATGGTGCCGGTAAACCGACGTGAATTGGGTGATGGGTGGGATTGAACCTCGTGGAGGCTTCCTACGTACCATGCCTTAACACGGATCAAAGACCTCGTAGTTCAAAAGGTGATGATCGCAATGGCTTACCACTGGACCAGGATGGGACCCGACGTGGAATGACGGGTGGGTGTGTTGGTGAGCCGACGTGAAAGTGGACCTTGGTCCAATGGGTGGTGGGCTTGAACCTCGTAGAGGCTTCCTACGTACCATGCCTTGACACGGATCAAAGACCTCGTAGTTCGGAGAATACAGTTTAACGTCATGCGGGACGATAGTGAACCCTGACGTGAATAAACGATGGGTGAGCTTGAACCTCGTGGAGGCTTCCTACGTACCATGCCTTGACATGGATCAAAGACTTCGTAGTTCAGAGGTCACAACGGCTTACCGCTGGACTGGAATAGGACCCGACGTGAAAGAGCGACGGGTGGGTGTGTCGGTGAACCGACGTGAAAGTAGACCTTGGTCCACTATTGGTGGGCTTGAACCTCGTGGAGGCTTCCTACGTTCCATGCCTTGACATGGATCATAGACCTCGTAGTTCAAGGGGGTTTCGCCGGTAAACCGACGTGAAAGTAGACCTTGGTCCACTGTTGGTGGGCTTGAACCTCGTGGAGGCTTCTTACTTACCATGCCTTGACATGGATCAAAGACCTCGTAGTTCAGGTGGGGTTTCACCGGTGAACCGACGTGAAAGCAGACCTTGGTCCACTGTTGGTAGGCTTGAACCTCGTGGAGGCTTCCTACGTACCATGCCTTGACATGGATCAAAGACCTCGTAGTTCAGGTGGGGTTGGGTCGTAATGGCTTACCACTGGACCGAGGTGCAGTTTAACGTCGTGCTGGACGGGGGTGAAACCCGACGTGAAAGACGGGTGGGCTTGAACCTCGTTGAGGCTTCCTACGTACCATGCCTTGACATGGATCAAAGACCTCGTAGATCAAATGGTGGGTCAGGGTCGGTGCTCACTCTAAGCTCACGTGAGTCATGCTCGGTGTGAGAAACAAGAGGTTGCAAGGACCTGACGATCACGTCGCGAAGGGTGCGTCCGTGAGAAGCGAAGAGGGGCTTACGCGTTGAGCGGCCCATGGTGTCGGGACTTACTCCAGGATGGAGGCCCAGAACGGATTACCGCTAAATTGGGTCACAACGGCTTACTGCTGGATGAGGATGTCAACGGCTTACCGCTGAATAGGATCACAACGGCTTACCGCTGGATTGGGTCACAACGGCTTACCGCTGGATGAGGATGTCAACGGATTACCGCTGAATAGGATCACAACGGCTTACCGCTGGATTGGGTCACAACGGCTTACCGCTGGATGAGGATGTCAACGGCTTACTGCTGAATTGGGTCACAACGGCTTACCGCTGGATGAGGATGTCAACGGCTTACCGCTGAATAGGATCACAACGGCTTACCGCTGGATTGGGTCACAACGGCTTACCGCTGGATGAGGATGTCAATGGCTTACCGCTGAATTGGGTCACAACGGCTTACCGCTGGATGAGGATGTCAACGGCTAACCGCTGAATTGGGTCACAACGGCTTACCGCTGGATGAGGATGTCAACGGCTTACCGCTGAATTGGGTCACAACGGCTTACCGCTGGATGAGGATGTCAACGGCTTACCGCTGAATAGGATCACAACGGCTTACCACTGGATTGGGTCACAACGGCTTACCGCTAGATGAGGATGTCAACGGCTTACCGCTGAATAGGATCACAACGGCTTACCACTGGATAGGGATCACAACGGCTTACCGCTGGATAGGGATCACAACGGCTTACCGCTGGATGGGGGTCGCAACAGTGGATGGGGCTTACGCGAGGAAGCTGCCCGGGTGCCACTAAGGAGCGACACTGGTGAATGGGGCTTACGCAAGAAGCTGCCCGGGTGTGCCGCTAAGGAGCGGCAATGGTGGATGGGGCTTACGCTAGGAAGCTGCCCGGGTGTGCCGCTAAGGAGCGGCAATGGTGGATGGGGCTTACGCTAGGAAGCTGCCCGGGTGTGCCGCTAAGGAGCGGCAACGGTGGATGGGGCTTACGCTAGGAAGCTGCCCGGGTGCCGCTAAGGAGCGGCAACGGTGGTTGGGGCTTACGCTAAGAAGCTGCCCGGGTGCCGCTAAGTTGTGGCACTGGTGAATGGGGCTTACGCTAGGAAGCTTCCCGGGTGCCGCTAAGGAGTGGCACTGGTGAATGGGGATTATGCTAGGAAGCCGCCCGTGGTGTCGGGACTTACTCCAGGATGGAGGCCCAGAACGGCTTACCGCTAAATTGGGTCACAACGGCTTACCGCTGGATGAGGATGTCAACGGCTTACCGCTGAATAGGATCACAACGGCTTACCGCTGGATTGGGTCACAACGGCTTACCGCTGGATGAGGATGTCAACGGCTTACCGCTGAATAGGATCACAACGGCTTACCGCTGGATTGGGTCACAACGGCTTACCGCTGGATGAGGATGTCAACGGCTTACCGCTGAATTGGGTCACAACGGCTTACCGCTGGATGAGGATGTCAACGGCTTACCGCTGAATAGGATCACAACGGCTTACCGCTGGATTGGGTCACAACGGCTTACCGCTGGATGAGGATGTCAACGGCTTACCGCTGAATTGGGTCACAACGGCTTACCGCTGGATGAGGATGTCAACGGCTTACCGCTGAATTGGGTCACAACGGCTTACCGCTGGATGAGGATGTCAACGGCTTACCGCTGAATTGGGTCACAACGGCTTACCGCTGGATGAGGATGTCAACGGCTTACCGCTGAATAGGATCAAAACGGCTTACCGCTGGATTGGGTCACAACGGCTTACCGCTGGATGAGGATGTCAACGGCTTACCGCTGAATAGGATCACAACGGCTTACCGCTGGATAGGGATCACAACGGCTTACCGCTGGATAGGGATCACAACGGCTTACCGCTGGATGGGGGTCGCAACAGTGGATGGGGCTTACGCGAGGAAGCTGCCCGGGTGCCACTAAGGAGCGACACTGGTGAATGGGGCTTACGCAAGAAGCTGCCCGGGTGTGCCGCTAAGGAGCGGCAATGGTGGATGGGGCTTATGCTAGGAAGCTGCCCGGGTGTGCCGCTAATGAGCGGCAATGGTGGATGGGGCTTACGCTAGGAAGCTGCCCGGGTGTGCCGCTAAGGAGCGGCAATGGTGGATGGGGCTTACGCTAGGAAGCTGCCCGGGTGCCGCTAAGGAGCGGCAACGGTGGTTGGGGCTTACGCTAAGAAGCTGCCCGGGTGCCGCTAAGGAGTGGCACTGGTGAATGGGGCTTACGCTAGGAAGCT
The DNA here is from genome assembly GCA_963277665.1 of Viscum album. Classification (NCBI taxonomy): domain Eukaryota; kingdom Viridiplantae; phylum Streptophyta; class Magnoliopsida; order Santalales; family Viscaceae; genus Viscum; species Viscum album. The sequence goes on from OY728130.1 coordinate 1,329,757,195, forward strand.
GCCCGGGTGCCGCTAAGGAGTGGAACTGGTGAATGGGGCTTATGCTAGGAAGCTGCCCGTAATGTCTTCCTCATGTCTGTCCATGAGGGCATCCCAACTCACTGGTGAATTGAGGCCTTCACCTATGCACTGGTGCACAAGAGGGAGAATGCCAAGGGGCTTTGGAATTATGCCGTTGTAATCATGGCATTAGGCATCTTATAATTGGAGCATAAGGCATCTCTTATTTGGAGCAAGAGGAATCCTATGTTTGGAGCACAGGGTTTACTACAGTTTATAGTCTTGAGATAGGACTATTGGCATCTTATGCTAGGAGCATAAGGCATCTCTCGTATAGGGCAAGAGGCATCCTGTGTTTGGAACATAGGGAGAATACTACAGTTTAGAGTCATGTAAGCAGGACTATTGGCATCTCATGCTAGGAGCATGAGGCATCTCTCGCTTGGAACAAGAGGCATCCTATCATCTGTTAGATAGGGTGTACTACAGTTTAGAGTCATATAGAAAGGACTGTTAGCATCTCACGCTTGGAGCATGAGGCATCTCTCGATAGGGCGAGAGGAACCCTATCGTTTGTTAGATAGGGAGTACTACATTTTATAGTCTTGTAGATAGGACTATTAGGCAGAAGGTGCCTAGAAATGATTGGTGTCGGGACTTACGCAAGGGCGGCCCTTTCTGGTTCAACCTGGCATAGGAGCCAAGTGATCGGGTTTGGAGGAGTTGCCTGAGGGATGGTTCGACTCGAGGTACTCAGGGAATTGATGATGAGAATCTCGACTCACGACATGGAATGAAACCAAGAGGATATGTCAACTCAAGGTGTTTCATGGTGTGTGGAGAAGTATATCAAATCATGGAATTCCATAGGTTGAAGGTGGGAGCGCATAAGGGCGCAATGGAAAATCCCGGCATCCCGGCTCGAAAAGTTCGCGGTGCGACTCTCCATTTTTGATGGGGGTCTGTGACGGTTGCGAAGGTAGGATCCTCGCGAAGGATAGGTCTTCGCGAAGTAGCTTCGCGAAGCATGGCCTCGCGGAGCAATGGTCTCTCGCGGAGCAAAGGGGTCTCGCGGAGCTTGGTCTCGCGGAGCATAATCGCGGAGCTTGGTCTCGCGGAGCAGCATCGCGGAGCAAGGGCTCGCAGAGCAAAGGGCTCTCGCGGAGCTTGGTCTCGCGGAGCAGCATCGCGGAGTAGCATCACGGAGCATAGGCTCGCAGAGCATGGACTCGCGGATCCTCCGCTCGTGGAGCAGCAACGCGAAGGAAGCTGCTCGCGGAGCATGGCTTCGCGGAGCCGCAATGCGGAGCTCCGCTCGGCCGCCCAAGGGGCGAAGTGGCTGTGGCCGTCCTCGAGAAGGGGGGTGAGCTGGGTATTTATAGGAAGGGGCGCCGCGAAGCAGACCTTCTGCGCCGCCTCTGGAGCTTCGCGGCGGCTCGCGAACGTCAAATGCGTTCGCGGAGCATCACCGCCTCTGGAGCTTCGAGAGGCCACGATGGTCGGGGCGCTTCGCGACGGGGCTTCGCGGGACCGCACTGCACGGGTGCTTCGCATCGGTGCTTCGCATGAGTGCTTCGCGAGGGGTCTTTGCGGCGCATCGCAATCGTCAAACGGGTTCTCGGAGCCTCTCGCCTCATTGCTTTGCGGCGGCGCTCCGCGACCACGGAGGGGGCTTCGCGAATGGGCTTCGCGAACCAGATTTCCAGCCCAACTTCAAACGTCCATAACTTCTAATCCGTAACTCCGTTTGGGCCCTATGACCTACAAAATCGAAGCTTGCGAAATGGACTACGATCTTGGATCATGTATGGAAGCATTTGGAAAATTTTGGGGACGCGTTTTTCGGGGTCTACAGCATCAAATTAGGTCTATGGTGGAAGCAGAATCTCATTCTAGACTAGGACAAATACTTTTATTTAAATTCATTGAAGCGACATTCGGATTGACAAACTGGGTAAAACATCTCTCAATACACAACGAAGGTGGGGGTGGATGAATGTTTTATAAGGGATGTAGGGAGATATCCCTAAAATATTATAAAGGTAGTGTGCCTTGAACATATATACTATGTCTAAACTTTTTTACTAGATAAATTGAGAAGATTGCTGAATTTTAGAATGATCGACATAATGTCAGTGTTTGATCCTTAGAGTATACATCAGTGGTGAACAAAGAAAACATTTTGTGTTGTCCCCATGAAAATCTTGGTTGACAGGTTTAACAGGTTCCTTCCAACGTCAGAACAAGATTCCTCTATTAGGAAAAAAATGTTGATACCCTGATTTAACCCTCCCCTCTAAGTGTATTCTAATATCATTCAATGCTAAGCGTTAAAAATATGAGAGGTAAGAATGTTTAATTCAAATTTTATGACACCTAGGAACTATAAATAATTAAGACACATATTTTAACGAACCATACACCAATCATGGTCCCCTTACTGGAAACACTGGGAAGGAGAAAAGTTTAGTTTATCGAGCACCAATTGTGGATCGTGGCTCTGTCCAAAATTATTGAACCATATGTAAGGCTTCTTCACAATTTTTTTAATTTTGATTTAGTTATGCGCCCATGAAATGAGTCCCCTAAATACCTACACATTTTCTCCACATAGACTTATGGTTTTAACCAAACCACATGAATCCCATTAAACCCAAACAATGAATATTCAAAATGATCCTAAAAGATACACAACCTCAGGAGGTCAGATGATTACACCATAATAGTTAACCATAATCATGAAAAAAAAGAAAATTATCCCAAATATCAAAATATAAATCTAGAACATATCAAAATTGTAAGAGAAGCAAGATAAAGAAAACAAAAACCAATATTAAAGATAAAAAACTAATATGTGTCATAAATCCATTATTTAACACGTCATGGTATATAATAGTCCACATGAAATTTATACTGAAAATAATCAGTGAGATTTAGAATTCAAATATAGTGATAAATTATTACTTCGAATATATCCCAAATAATTATTAAGATATTTAGAAATAATGAAAATTTGAGCCCCAAGTATATCTATAACTATTCTATTTAGAATCATATTAGGATGTTATACCTTTTCTTGGATCTTCCTCTAGACTTATTCAGTGTTCACAATGTGTTATATGTAAATGTATTTAGGATATACAGTTATGGTCTATCACAATTATTTAATTCAGAGTTTATTTGATTACATAATGATCATTTTTTTTTGGGTAATAATCAGGTTATGTCTGGTATTTTAAGTATAAATTTTTATTCAATAAGACATTTATACAAGAATAATGTGAACCTAATAATCTGATCAGGAAGAAGTATCATCAATTTGTTGTATCTTCGTGGAAAAATTTATTGTTTGAAATTATTATATTGGGAAATTATTTATCACCAATAAATTTTATAATATGCATATATTTATAAAATAATTGGTTTAAATATCTTTTGATGATTGAAATCTAGAAATTATGTGAATAATTCTTATAGATTATAAAATAAATCACAATATAAGGTAGCTGAATCAATTAATATTATGGAATATATTTTCTATTTCATTTAGTAAATAATATTGACTCTAATAAACTATTTGAAGAATTTTGTTTAAGTACATAGTAGTTTCTTTTATTTTTTATGTACAAATTATTTTAGATTATTAAAATTTTGAAAACATATTACTTTATAATTTTGAAAATTAATTCATTATTAGTAATTTGGTAGTATATAATTTTGAAATAATTTTAAAGGATATCATATTTACTAATTTATGTACTATATATTTTGTTCTCATTTTATTAATGAACTATATAATTTATACAAAAACGTTTTTATTGATTTTTATATAGAAAACTAATTAATTTATGTGGATTTAAGCTAATTTATTTGATTAAATGAACTTAAATGTTTAAATTATAATATATTAATTTTTATATGGTAAAATATTGTAAATTGTTTTGGAACGTTTTATTTTTCAATTAATAGTGAACAATTCATATTTTTTTTAAAAATATCATATTTTAAAGTTTTTATAGGGTTAAATTTTGTTTTGGATAAATTATAAATATAAATTATAATATTTCCATATATGTTAATTCAAATAATATTTATTAAATTTCTTTTAGACTTCAAAATAGTATAACGACATTTTTTATTTTAAAAGTGCATTTAAAAAAAATAGTGTTTTTCATTCCATTTTATCGAGGTAAATTAGAAAAAATATTTTCCTAATATTTTAAGTTTTTTATAATGATGAATTTATTATATATTATAATTAATATTAACCAAATTTATTTAACTTGTCTATTCTCTAATATTAGTAGTAAACTTCTCAGTTTTTGTTTCCATGGTATAAGGTAAATCGGGTAATTAAGGGTAAAAAATGAAATGTTTGGGACAATAAATTGACCCTAACACTAGTCCTTATATTATTTTACTATATTTCGTAAAAATTAATCATAAAAGGGTTTAAATTATATCCATTTTGTTACTTTTATATTATATTATCACATTTATATTATTTTATTTAAAAAAATTCAAATATCGTGTACTCATAGATTTTATAACAACATATTTTCTATAGGGTTATACACAATATATATTTAATAGTTAAAAGATTTATCTACATCATTGTAATTTAATATAAATATTTAGTGAAAAATAAATAACCTAAATTCTCAGAAATTGATTATAGAGTATTTTTTATTAATATAAAATTACAAACAAATGATACAAAAAAATGTTATAATTAATATAATTTTAGACAATTAATGTAATACTATAATTTTATAGATTATCTTGACATTTTTGGAATTAAAAAATAGTTTTTTTGAATTATACATGTTATCTTGTTATTATTAATGTTAATGTGACGAATAGTGCTTAAAATTGACATTTGGAATATTAAATAGTAAAAAATGTTTTATTAACTGATATAGAATAAATAAATAACATTGATGTTTTCAACTAATTTGGATAAGTATTATAATGTAATAAATTAACCATTTATTGGTCTTTTGTTATTTTATAGTACCTAAATGAACCCTCAAATAGTAAAACACCAAATTTTCATGGTATGATTTAAGGGGATTAAATAAATATTGAAACTCGATATTAAGGGTACAAACAAGACCTTAACTTATACAAAAATAAAAAAAAAATTATTTGGCCCTTATCTACATAGACTATACATATATTATTTTTAGGTACAATTATCCTTTAAAATGACTTATATATTATTTTCATTAATGATAGTTAAAAATATTCACTCTCATTGTAAAATTCTAATATAATATTCATATAATGAACTGAAAAATAAAAATATTTACATTGACAATATTAATTTTCATTTAATTTTGTTGAGTTAAAGTGTGAAATCATTTTTATAGGTGATTATGAGTTATAATATAGTCTTCAAATAATAATATTATAATTTAACCATTTCAATGTTGTATTTGAAGTCACAATAAATGAATAGTTTCATGATTTACATTAATTATAATTTATCAATATTATATATTATTGAATTATTTAAAAAATATATTTCAAAAATATAAATATATTTTTATAATATCTATAAATTTATAAATTTACCATTTATATCCCAATTACATCATATAGGTTAAAATTAAAAAAAATTAATATTAAATATTTTTACCTTAGTTAGAATTAAAATTTGATAATTAAGGGTTAATAAAAATTATGTTGTTTAAAATAATTCCAAAACATGTCAATATTCTATTAGTTAATGTTGTTAAAACATTATAATATTTTATATTCTAAAAAATGGATTCTTTAAGTATTTAGAATGAAAACTAATTTATTATAATTTATATTTTGAGAAATTACAAAACTGCTCCTCACCTCAATTATGAAAGGGAACCTCCTCCCTTAATTTTTTACATTACATAGGGAATTATTTCATGAACATACCCAAATAATTTTTCCTCCGTAATTACCAATACACATCATATAGTATTATTTATTCTAAAAATTCAAACCCTATATCCCTTTAAAGGAGATCCAATGGGGACATTTCGAGGAAGATGAAATTGCTCTTACCAATATATTTCTTCTTCAACACATTCTTGCCTCCTAAAAATCTAATTTTTTTTAATAAAATAATAAAATAATTATCCTAGATAATCTAAACTAATATATTTATTATTAAAAAAACCATTATGCATCCTATTTATAATCGAATAATAACTGAATATATCACTCGTGCGTATATACGGCTTACCATCTCCATGTAGCGATTCAATTAATTTTTCATTCCCATATTTTATTATTTGTTATTATTACAATTTTAATAAAAATATATGATATATATTGTATAATAATAATTCTGTAAATATGAATTACTATTTAACATTATTTCTATCCTTCAATCGATAAATGAAAAAACCATTATTTGTACGTACAACCTACCATCTCCATGAACAATGTTATACATTATTAAATTTGTACTCTACATGAATGAAAATAAATATGAATATATTTATTATATAAGAATTATATACAATTACTTAAAATAAATAGAATGTGATACCATGTTCAATGTATGTCGACCAAGACTACCAAGCCAATACCAGTATGGAAAATAAATTATTCATCACCCAGAATAATAATTTTAATAAAAATTTATTAATAAAAATGTATTAAGAATTTATAAATAAATAATTTTCGGTATGATAACTCTATGGTCATGTAATACCGTTATAATAGACACATATATATTATATAGGTTGTTTAAATGTGACAAAATGACACTAATTGAGGTAAGGTAATTCTTAACTTAATTAACTATTAATTTGTTAAACCACTATTTCATCGATTGTGTCATTCTACGATTATGATTGATATTAATTTCAAATATTTTATGTTTTGTTTCCAATTTTTCTATGTGTATTTAAATCTAATACACTTTATCAATTCATTTTATTAATGCTCACTTCAATAATATAGTAATTGTAAGGGATTTTTGTTTAACTTTTATGTCTTTAGGACACATGTTTTATAAACAACATGTTTCTTTTGTGTCATGTATATATTTCCCATGAATTAAATTTTTTTGGTTTTATGGTGAATATTATCATATTTAAATATCTATTTGAATTTCTTTCGTTCATGGTGAATACAATTTGACTGATTACAAAGTTTTATGGGTTAATTTCACAATCACCTTCATTATTTATCATAGATAACATCTAATAATCCGCTAGGAAATATTTCTCTTCCATGTACATGTTTCCTACATATTATATCAAATATATTTTAATTATTATTATTTAATTATTTAATATAATATTTATTAATGTTTTAATATTTACTAAAAAATTGGAATGGATACATTTTATGATTTTCCAAATGAGATACTTTGCGACATTTCATGAAAAAAGACCCAGATAATTTCTTTTCACTTATATGACATGATTGAATTTATCCACATTCATAAAGACATAATTTATTGAATATTCCTTAATAATATATCAAGTTCATTTCAAAAAATAATCTTTATGAATTTATTAATATTTTAAAAACATTTTATTCATAAATGAAATGAATTTTTTCTCATTAATCATTTCAATTGATAGTTCAAAATTATTTCTTATATAATAAAATATTATTTAATTTTATTTACTAATTACTGGGTATATGATCAATGACACATTATTTATTCATTCTATGGATGTTTAATTTTAATTTTGGGTTTATTTTTATAAATTTTTGTTACTTTTCCATTGTTTTTTAAATAATGAAATTCTTATGAAACCCTTTTTTATGCATCCTGATGTGATAAATGACTTGTATTATTATGGAAATTTTCATATGTTTTTTTTATTATGTTAATGGTGGAACCTCTATTTCCATCCAATTTATTGGGAAAATCCTTATATCTCATGAGATATATTAGAATGGACTGGGGATTGAACCTGGATCAGTAATATCGGGTTAGAATGAGGAGTGAACTTTATTTCGTAAAGGAAATTCTTCACTATGATGGTAATGGAATATATTCTTAAAAAATATAAAAAAAATTCTATTAATAGATGTACTCAAAAATTCCATTCCTTATCTTATTATCTCATGGATGGTATTTTTTGATTAATTTATGTCTCATATCTTATAAGCATCCTTGTTTAAATATATGAATTCTGATTTTTATATTTGATATAAATTGTGTAATTTGGAAATGTAATATTCATGACCACATAACCTTATGATAATATTATTATTTCACAAGATCATGGGTTGGTATCTCTTATGTTTACCCTTAATGATCATCTAAGCCATCCCTTTTCTTGTGTTTTTTACCAAGTTATAAGAAATGGTGTTAAATGATTTTTTTTCTAGAAATATATCCCATGTATGATATTTATGACCTATTGTGAAATATTAAATTTTTTTTATACTATGATATAATTTTGATCATTACGAACCAGTTTTTTATGAATACAAGATGTTAAAAGTCTTTCCTAATTCTCTAAAAATATAAACAGAAAATTTCTATAGATTTATAATTGATACAATATTTTATTTTGAAATTGAATGATTTTATGAAAAAAAAATTCAAACTTGTAATTTTTATGTCCCTATAGGTGGATAAATTTGTGTGGATTATGGGTTGTTACGTTTTTATAAGAATAGGGCTTATATAAATATGGAGATTATAATTGTTTCCTATAATGTTTTCTTAAGAATTATGGATAACATCATGAGTATATAAGACCATATAATCAAAGTGTTAGACACCACTTTTGATGTTTTATGTTATGAAATTTTAAGATGACTAATGATATTTTTGGAGACATTTATTTCTATGGGAATTGTGGGTTATAAAATTTTGGGATACATGGTGAATGGTGAATGATAACCTTTATGGTTAAAAATTTTCATTAATGTTGAATATGTTGAGGTTATTTTTTGGGATGATTATAACTTTTATATAATATAATAATTATTATATTAATATGGTTTTACAAAAAAGTTCAACATGTGTTATGGGTGGAAACCCATCACATTTAACAAGGCCATTGGAATTGAACTCGTAACTGAACGGTAATAAGGGTGAGTCACCTACCACTAGCCTATATGGAGTCCATGTTAAGATAACTTTTTCTTTTAGTAAAACAATTAATGTCTGAAGAATTATATTAATATTGGGAACATATGTTTTATCATATAGATAACCATATGATTGTATATTGATTATTATAAACTGGTTTTGGAAGAAAATTTATATTTGACAAAACATTTTATGATGCAATGAGGTATAATTTGATTAATAAATGTGGAAATGTATTTTTGAGGCTTATATGTTTTTATTTAGGATTATTAGTTATTCATGTTATTTATAAATATGGTTTTCATATCTTCAGAATTATCATTGATATTACTTTTTATTATAATACATTTATATTTATTGAAATTATTTATATATAAATGGTCAAAAATAATATTTTATGATGATGGGATAAAATCCTTCTGAGTTTTTTGTTTTCAATCTTAGACAATAATAATTTTGATGAATTTTGAGTGCATTTATTTATTGATTTATTTGGGTTGATATTTACTGAAACATCCCAGGTGAATTAAGAATATATAATTTTCATATTTATTAATATATTGGAATTATGTATTAATTTTATTTTAAAGGGTATTCCATGTTCAATGTAGTATCGGATACACAACAACAGGTTTATTTGAAATCTTACATTGTAGACATCGTTATATTATACCAAAAATTATATAATATTATTATTATTTTAAATAGTAGTTAACCCATAGTCATCATATTGGTGAGAATGAAAATTACTAACTAAAATATTATTGTAAATTTTTGTAAATTTCTTTTACATGTATCCAATAAATGATAGCAGTTTAAAATGTGAATGAATTTTATTTCAAGAATAAATACTCTAATATTAATTCAAAGGTTGATTTACATCCTTTTAATGGATAACCCTCATTAAATCTAGTTTTAGTCACTTTTATATTTTCTATTGGAATGAAAAATATTTATAATTGGTACAAATAAATTTACTTTCGGTAAATATTTGTTATTTTTTCAGATAAAATTCATTTTTGAATAAATAGTGAAAAATACAGTATTTTAATAAATAACTACCTTATAATATAATTTATTTTTATGGTTATGATTTCTTGTTATTTAGTTTTAAAGTGAAATTATTTTATATTTTTACCATTTAATCCAATTTTGGTCATTGGATGTAATTTCACTTTGTAATTGGACATAAACAAGTGTCAATCTTTTGATTGTTATTATTTCTTAAAAACACGCTTTGTGCTTTGACAACGGCTATTAATTTTTAATTAACTAATGAAACTTCAATGGATTGAATTTGGTAAAATAGACATCATTTTTTAATTAGGAATATCAAATATATCTTAGACTTAATTTTTTGTATTTTTTTGGAAAAAATCAATTGTTGATGAATAGTGAAAACATTGAGTTGTAGTTAAAAATATAACTTCATCATTTAAATCAAATTTTACTACTTTTCTGAAATTAATTTTTAAAATCCAACATACATGGTTGTAAATATTAATTATAATGTGGTTCAATAAGATAAAATCAATTTTTGGTGAATTGTAACTTTTAACTTTTATTTACCAATATTAAAGGTAAATAGGGTAATTCAAGGTAGAAATAATATTATAATAATATAATATTACTTTAACACGAGTCCTAATATTATTGGATGAGTCATGGTCGACCAATACAATCCTTGGGTCAAATTTTTAGCCTTTGAAATCCATTTGGAAAAGATAATAACATTAATAACATTTTATTTACAGTAAAAAATAAAATTATCATAAACATGTTTTGTTTTTCTAAAATAATTTTAATGTGGGGTTAAATTATTGATATTTTTTCCTATAAATATTCATTTAAAATATAAAGAGATTTCCTATATCATGTTATTTTATTTAAAATTTTTATACATCATATAAATAAAATTATTTATGACACAATAATGATGCAGTGTTTGCCACATTAATTAATGATTTGAAAAAATATGATTATAAAGAATAAAAAATATCCAAAACATGTCCAATTCATATTTGATGATTTTATTTCATTTCATCTTATCTTCTAAATTAATATGTTTTTGACATTAAAAAATGAAAATCATTATATTATAAAATAATATTTTCCAACATTCCTAAAGATCCTCTCTTATCAATCCAACGGCCCGAAGGCTTTAATATTTATTGATTTATTGATAATCCATATTTCAAGGGTTGAGATGGAACCCTTATAAGTCTTGTATGTGTAAGTATTACATGGATCATATGCCTTAGAGGAATTCATTTCCCGTAGGCTTCAACCATTACATACAACCCAGACTAACTACTTGGAACTGCTCCTCCCCATCATCTTCATCATTAATTAGCTCTCCACCTTGGTATGGATATTCGGCTAGGCTATCCCATGAATTCATTGTATTTTCCTAATGGAATGTTCCATACCATCTCATTCTTTCAATATTTTTAGCTTCTTCTGTGGTGAATGCTCCTTGATCATCCTCCTATAGAGATTGTTACATGTAGGTTATTTGTTATGCATATGCACATAAGGTGGACCGAAGGCCTTGAGGGAGCTCGATGTCCTTAATGGCCTGAAGTCTTGTGTGGCTCGAAGGCCTTAATGGACTCAGGGACCAAATTGGTGGCCTGAAGGTACAAAAAGGGTCAAATTCCCGGCTGCAACAGTGCCAAACAGTGCCTACTATAGTTCCCACTACAGTGCCTGCTATAGTATTGCACAGCTCAAGTGACAGTACCTGCTACAAAACTGTTACAACACCCCTATAAATTATTCCTCTGATGGATTTGATCTCGGTTTTCATGGATGATCTTAAGAGTCCTCACCAACTGGGCTGAGGCTTATATCCATAGAACCCCACCTTTCCCTTATAAAAATTCCTCAACTCTATCTCATTACTCACACCAATAAAGACACATGGATTGTCCAACCACTACCCAAATAAGATATCAAGATCTCCCTCATTCAACTATAATCCTTAAAATAGGAATAATGCACTTCATGTAAACCTTTTGGTTCAATCCAAAGTGAGATACCTGATTTAACGAAAATGTCTTGTAGAAAGTTAATTTCTTTTATTTTATATCTAAAAACCCATTAACTCTTATTATTCCTTTATTTTATACCAAAAATAGTATCCCCAATAAAATATTTTTTTATGAGATTTAATTGATTTACACTTCCACACACCTCTATCTAATAGATATGAACGTACTGTTTCTATGGACAGTGAACTATTCCCTCACGAAACGTTGATTATTCAAATATCTCCAACGACCTCTCATAATGGCCATTATGATGACATTGTAATTATATATGATATATATTATCTTTCGTTTTATCATTATTCTTATGCAATTCACATTTATAACAATTGTTTTTTCTTTTCTTGTTGTATAAATATGATAATTTCATTTGAGGAAGTGCAGACAACAAACCCTCAATGTGAAATGACTCATTCATACCATACATAGAATGTATAAATAATGGGGTTAATGACATTATGTAACATATATAACATATTATTATATACAGTAATTATAATATACATTTGTATCATTATGTTTTCAGTTCTTTAAAAATGAAAAAAATAAATGCAAGTTGCGTTCATGCGTATGTTCGACTTACCATCTCCATGAACGGTGCATTTCATTTATTATGTCAAAATGTTATAAAATATTATAGATACATATATAATGGATATATAGGGTATAAATTATATCTAAATAATGAATATAATTCTCTATATAATGTACTTTTTACCACCTGGAAAAATTGCAATTATAACATGTTCTTTTTTAACTCAAATTCTGAACATCAAAAAAATGTCCGATATGAACTAAAATAATCATATAATTTTCATTGAAAGGTAATAATTAATATAAAAGAAATAATAAACATTGAAAATATTCTGAAGAATTTATTAATTAACATATGTTTATTCTTCAGAAAGAACAGGTAACAAGTTATTCAAGTCAAACACGATGTAAGGGGTTTCTTCTCTCGCTTTTAATTTCATGACATTTCCATTGATCACCAATTATTAATTTCATGTGGTGTATTTTGTTCATCCATTGATATATATTATTATGAATATATTTATATTCATGTCATTATGTGATTCATTTCATGTTATATACTTTTATTCTTATGACATGAATGAGTACAACGTGGTAAGGGGTTTTCATATCACTTTTTATTCTCGTGAGATCCATGGTATATTTTCCATAATTTCCATTTTATTAGAGTATGTACTGCCCATGATTATATTATTTGAGTAATATAACATAATTTATTTGTTTTTTCTATATTTTATGATACTTATTTCATGTGGTAATTGTTCCTTAAGTTACCAAATCTGTAAGGAAACCTTTCACCCTCCCCAATTTAAAAGACTTATTTTTAATGTCTTTTTATTTACACCTTTATATGTTGGGATATGTTATTATATATCCTTATTGCTATACATTTTAAATCAATGTGATGAGAGACTCTTTTATCTCTCAACGACTAATTTTATTAATTTTAAAGCATTGTCGTTAGGATTTCCAATTTCTATAAGTGAACATCAAAACACAATTTCAATTCTTTTGGTTAAACTTTTACATCATGATAATGTAGTGTTATGAATATGTCTGAATGAACACTGATTGTTTTACAATTAATATCCAATTATATTGATTATATTCCTCTTTGTCTTACATAAATATGAAATTGATTTTTCCTTAATGTAAGGATTTGATCTTGGCAAGGGACATTGTCTCAATTTACATTTTATTGACAGTTATTTGTTGTTATACCCCAATTCAATTTTATATGGTGTATTTACTATCCTTGGAAAATTATATCATGAATCTACTTATTTTCTTGATATTATAAGCTTAGATTAATGTTATTCCTCAATTATGTTTACTTCAGTGTCTCTTATTTGGTTAGGAACTCTTTAACTAAAATATCATATTAAATGTTTTAAATATTTATTCTTGTAAATTGTTAAAATTAATGTACATGTTTTAAAAATGTATTTAAGGATTTATTTATATGTACATTAATGGTTTTAAATTTAAATTTCTTTTAAAATCTATAATGTTTTGTGGGAAACATTGATTCAAAATGTCTTTATTAAATATTTTAAATGGTTTTGAATTTTTTTTGATAAAACATAGATTATGTAAATATCGTGAAATGATAAATTATGATTGCTATATAGAAATTTTATTTTTATTTTATGGTTGTTTTATGTTTTATTAATATGTTATTGTTTTTGAGATTTGTTTACATTTGTTGGTGGTTCATTGATAAACCTAGGGTTGGTGAGCCCGAGATTGCTCTCCAATGCATTGGGTAACGTTACAGAGGTAAATGTTAATGTTTCTCCTATGAGATTGGGGGAATATATTTTGATGGGTATTCCCAATGTAACACCCAATGTAGATGTGAAAGTAGTAATATATGTATGTTATTAATTCCATATGTTTCCTCCATGATTTATGATTTCTATGTGTTATTCATAAATCTATTGATTTCATGGTGTATGTTGTGATTGAAAAGACTGGTTTCCTTGATTTGTATTAATTTAGGGGTTAATGTTTCCTTTCCTTATTTTATTATCCTTACTAAGATTTTTTTTCACATCACATATTTTGAAAATTTTTTATTGGACTTAAATATGAATAGAGTCAAGGATGAGAGCAAGGAAAAGTCATGCTGTCTGGAAAATGATAAAACACATGACTCTTTTTTTAAAGATTTTTTATTTTAGAACAAATGGATACTTATTATATGTGTCAACTTTTTAATTTTTTGAGATGTAATTTAATATTTATGAATTAATTCTATAAAATTATAAACCTAAAAAGATCTTCAATGTGAATTATTAATTTTATTCAATATTGTGTAATTTTTTAAGGTTGGGTCCTTATAGTTGTTATCAGAGGTCGGTTTAGACAACTGTAGGGATTTGGATTTTTTGTAAGACACATGGTTAGTCTCTATGTCTATTACTTATGTTAAATCCTTATTTTTTAACTTTTTCAGATCAAGGAATGTGTGTTACAAATTTCAGGGGGAGGATCTCAAATGAAATTCCCATCTCTTCCTGGTGACCTGCTTGAAATAATTATTGCAATGTCATGTCCAAAAGACTCTGAAACATTTTATAACAAACAACTCACTTGGAGGAAATTATTTGAGATATCAAACTCTTCTTCTATACCTCGATAACATCATGGATCATCGGTTGTATTTAATGAAATTATATTTTCTCAATATTCTCATATATTCATGATATGTAAATATTATCAAGGTATTTTAAAATATTTTAACTTATCACAATATTTTAAAGCATATTATGATTTTGAAAAAGGTGCGGAAGAAGGATACCTATTGCAAAACCTATTTATATTATCTTTTAATTTCTATTCTATAAGCACATACTTATGGTATTTTAAAAGGACCATTGATTGAATGTTTCAACTCAAACATAGTCAGCAAATATTATAGAAAGTATGTTTTATTAGAGGTTATTAAATTATATTTCATACATAAATATTTTATGAAACTGGTTTTCTATAATCACCCATATGACCCATGTTGTACAAGGTGTATTTGGATAAAGGAAGCAGATGATTTTGATGGATCTCTAAATCATTGTTGTAATGTAAGGACAATTTATCTACTTGAAAAAGATGATGATGAAACTAGTTGGACACCATGATCAAGGTATCTTGTTCATTCATTGATATAATGTTATTTTAGGGAGTTAAAAAAATTGTCAATATATATAAGACTTCCTGAATTATTATATTGAAGTCATTATGAGTTGGGATGATTATGAGAGGCATAAGACCACCATTGAGGTTAAATCATGGTTTGGTTATTTTTAAGGACTTTATCACATTTTTTGGAATGTTATAAAATTTTATAGTGTTTTAAAATGGACAACATGCAGACCATGTGGCAACCCGTCGCGTCGGACAAAGCTGCTGGAATAGAACCCACAACCAAAGTACGATTGAAATTTACTACCAACCACTAGACTAAATGAAGTTTGCTGTAAGTATGAATTATTATTTTTAGTTAAATAATTTTATTGATCAAGAATAAGTTGATTTTGGATCTTATTTTTTATCAACATTATATACTTAGTATAGGAAAATGATTTGTGGATTAAGAGATAAAGGTAATTTTGGAAGAAATTTTCACTTTTTCTGAAACTATATGCCTAAGGAAAAGAGAATACTTTGGGATTTCAATTGATAATTAATGGTGGAATTAAATTTTCAAAGAATCAATGTTTTTTTTATGGATATATGGAAATTTGGGTTTTTATGTAAATGATTAACCTATCATATAGAATATGTGATTTGGTAAATTACATTTCAGTATGAGACTTTAAGAGTAGTTGACGTTATTCGGGGATAA
Source organism: Viscum album (assembly GCA_963277665.1). NCBI lineage: Eukaryota > Viridiplantae > Streptophyta > Magnoliopsida > Santalales > Viscaceae > Viscum > Viscum album. Next base: position 1,329,773,675 of record OY728130.1, read on the forward strand.
ATGTTAATATTTACAATGGAAGACTATGTGATCAAAAGCTTCTAAATTTTGGGTTTAAAAAATGATTAGGATGATTTTATTGAATTTTACAGACATTTTTGTGTTGAGTGGTCTGTGTTCAGATTAGGGTATTGTTCATTCAATTTTTGCGATTAAGAGTAGTATTTCTTTTTTATAAAAGATTATCCTCTTAGTGGATTATCTGATCTTGTACTGTCCATTTTTGGTTATGGATAATGTCTAAATATAGTGGAAATATATGGTTCATATTTTTGGGATTATGTGATTCTTTAGAAGTTCATTCCAGCGCTTCAGTTGTTACCAAATCATCTCGAATAATCATCATTTGGGGGAAAAATGATTTTTTGGTAGAAACATACTAAAGGATGAAACTCTACATGATAAGTATGTATATTTTCGTTATGTCCTTAGAAAATATCATAAATAAATTTTCCAAATTTATGAAATTGGATATAAAACCAAAAAATTGTCCACTAACATTTCTTATTGGGGAATCAATGTCCATTTAAGCTGTCAGAAGTTTGGGATTTTCTAGTGGTTAACTTTCTCATAATCATGTTTTCTGTCACTCCCTATTACAACATGAAACTTAATTTCTCTTCCATATACATGATTTTATACATGGAATCCTAGTATGTGTTATCACGGGTGTCCTTTGTACTTATATTCCGTTCTGATATTGTGATAGTTATATTAACTCTTTTTCTTATGTAGGACTTTTAATGATGTTTCCGAGCCCAATTTTAAAATAGTGAGGATGAAATTCCCAAAATTGGGGAAGGATGAAACATCCCAAGTGAATAAAGAATATGGAATTTTCATTATTATTAATATTTTTGAACTAAATAATAGTTTTACTTTAAAGGGGAAGCCATGTTCGATGGCGTACCCGATACACAACAATGTATTTCATTGAAATATTATTTTACAAACAGTGTTATGTTATAACCAAAAATAATATAATATTATTCTTATTTAAAATGGTAGTTAACGCATAAACATTTTATTCCTGGTACTGAAAATGACTAACTAAAAAATTATTATACATGTTTTTTAAATGATTTTACCATTATATAATAATAGTTACAATCCTAAATGTGAATGAATCTGATTTTAGGCAGAAACACTCTAAAATTCATTAAAAAGTCGATTTACAACCTTTTGATGGTAAACTGTCGTTAAATATAGTTTTTTTAACTTAAATATGTTCTATATGACAAATGAAAATTCTTATTTACAATCGGGACATCAAAATTTTCTTTGGGTAAATTTTGGGTAATTTTCTGATAAATTTCATTTTTAATGAATAGAGAAAAAACATTATTTTAATTCCAAACTACCTTGTGATATAATTTATTTTTATGGATATATTATCTTTTTAATTGGGTTTAAAGGGTAATTAGATTATATTTTTACTATTTAATCCAATGTTGGTCATTGGATATAATTTCACATTGAAATTTGATATAAACAAGTGTCAATCTTTGGATAGTTACTATTTCATAAAAACATGCTTTTTTCTTATACAACAAGAATTAATTTTAAATTCATTAATGAAACTTCTGTGTTTTCATTTGGTAAAATATAAATCATTTTTTAATTCATAATAACAAATATATCTTAGGCTGATTTTTTGTTATTTTTCTAAAAACACAAATTTTTTATAAATATTGAAAATTGTGAGTCATTGTTAAAAAATTGAGATCTTCATCTAAATGAAATTTTACCAATTATGTGAATTTATTTTAGAAAATATGACATACATGGTTGTTATTAGTATGTAATATTTGGTTCTATATGATAAACATAATTTTTTGTCAATAAAATCTTTAAACTTTTATTTTCCACGTTTAAATGTAAATATGGTTATTCAAGGAAAAAATAATATTATAAAAATATAAAATTACCATAACTCTTGTCCTAACATTATTGGATGAGTCATGTCAGACTGATACAATCCTTGGGTCATATATTTGGACTTTTAATGCCATTTGGCTAAGATAATTAAATTAAAAACTCTTAATTTAAAGTAAAAAAATATACTAAACATGTATTGTTTTGCGAAAACAATTTTAATATGTGGTTATATAATTGATATACTAGACTATAAATAATATTTAGAAAGATAAAAATATTTCTTACATCATTGTATTTTTTTTATATTTTTTAGACAAAAATAAGTAAAATTATTTAGGACACAATAATGATGCAGCGTTTGGCTCATTAATGAATGATTTAAATAATTGTGATTATAAAGATTAAAGAAATATCAAAAACTTGTCCCATTATTATTGGATGATTTTATTTCAAACAAGGATCATCTTATATTTTAATTTAATAAGTTTTTTACCTTTAGAAACTAGAAATTAATATATAATAAAATAATATTTTTGAACATTCTTAAAGATCCCCTCCTCCCACTTATAAAAAGCTCCCACCTCTAACCAATTACTAACACCGCTCAATCCCCTTGTCTCATACATAATCTTCCCAAATCAGCTCTAAATATACCTCTATTCAACCTATAATCCTTAATTTAGTCATAAGGAACACCATGTAATCCTTTTGGACCAAAAAATTAAGATATCCTATTTAAAGGTAACGTCGTCTATTAAGTTATTTTCTTCAATTATACTTGTCCAACCCCCTAAACTCTCTTTATTAATTTATTTTTTAACAATAACTATTTCATAAATATAATAGGTTGTATTTATGAGAATTATTTGAACTAAACTTCCACACACCTCAATCTAAATGATACAATCATACTGATTCTGTCGAAGGTGAACTACTGCCTAATGAAATGATGATTGTTCAAATATCTCCAAGCCCCTTTCATTGTGGCCATTATTATGGAACTAAAATTGTATATGATATATATTTTAATTTATTTTTTCAATATTTTTCTATAATTCCCAGTTATAACTTATATTTATACCTTTCATGTTTTATAAATATGATAATTTCATTTGAGGAAGTGCGGACTACCGCCCCCTCAATGTGATTTGAATCGTTCATACAATATATGGAACATATAAATGATTGTTTTAATGAAATTTTTTAACATATATAAAATATTATATTATACTAAAATTATAATATAAATTTGTATCATTATTTATTCATTTCATTAAAAAAGAAATAAATAAATAAATGTAGCGTTCATGCGTACGTACAACGTACCGTCTCCATTGTAACACCCCGAGATTTTAGGAAAAATATTCTTTTTAATTTCATTAATATCTTGTGTTGTAAGCTACACCAAAAGGTGATTTCACAACATGCATCCCTAACATGGATTCCATTACATGCAATAAAGACCTTCCACAATAGCATGTGTAGTACGCAGTACAGAGTTCCACTAAATGAGATATTAATATAATATTATTAAGAACTAGCCGTTGTGAATAGTAATACCCACTTTTTGAAAATTTATAAATTTTATCATTCAAAATGGACTTCATTTTTGGATTTCGAATATCGAAATTAACTTAGGGTGAAATTTTGGTACTTTTCGGACAACTTTCATATTCGGATGAATAGTGAAAATTACTAAATTTTAATTAAAAACAACTTTTTTTAATCGAAATAATTAATAGTGATAAATCATTAATTTGAGTGGTTTTATAGTATATTTAGAATATATATTTACCATTTTATACAATTTTTGTCATTGTATGTAATTTCATGTTAAAACCAGACATAAACAAGTGTCAATCTTTTGATAGTTATTCTCTCTTAAAAACACGCTATTTGATTTGACGACGAGAATTAATTTTTAAATTAATTAATGCAACTGATATGTTTTTAATTTGGTAAAATAGACATCATTTTTTAATTCATAATATCAAATATAGCTTAGGCCTAAGTTTTGGTATTTTTCTGGAAACATTCATTTATTGATGAATAGTGAAACCACTAAGTGGTAGTTAAAAAACTAAATTTTTCATAAAACTTAATTTTACTACTTCTGTGAGTGGAATTTCAAAAATACAAGAGACGCGGTTAATATCAAAGACTAAAATGTGGTTCAATGAGATGAAAATATTTTTTGGTGAATAGTAACTTTTTACTTTTATTTACCACGGTTATTAGTAAATAAGGTAATTAAGGGTAAAACAGATATTATTATTACCCTAACACATGTCCTAATTTTATTGGATAAGTTTAATTCGACCAAAAACAACCTTAGTAATAAAATATGACCATTTAGGCCCACTTGGATTAGATTAGGACATTTATTAGTAATATATTTAAAGAAGGGTTAAAATAGTTAAAATCAAAGTTTAATAAGTAAATAATTTTTAATATAGGGATATACATAAGATAAATTCGACAATAAATATTCATTAGAAATCTAAAAATATTTCCTACATAATGGGATTTTATTTTTAATTTTTAGACATTAAATATCTTATTTTATTTATAACAAAAATATGATGCAGTAATTATCTTATTAATGAAATATTGACATAATTGGTGTTATAAATACCCAAATAAATTTAATTTGAGACTTTTTATGAATTACACTAATTTTCTAGTTTAATATGAAATTTTAGTACTGATTTAGTTAACTTTTTTTGGACTAATCATTCTGTTATGATTTACACAAAAATAAATTACCAAATAGTGTCAAAATTGACATAAAATAGTTTTTTAAAAAAATATTATATTATTAATTTTTATTTTATTCCTAAAAATATAATGTTAGGCCAAATGACTTATATAATGTTATATATATTAATAATAAACAACTTGGGGTTCGATTGGCTTGTTATAGTATGTTTATTAACCTTATAGTGTAAGAAAACAAGAAGACACGGTAATAGTAAAATTATTTAACATAAGGTTAAATCTAAATGATAAGGTTATAATAGAAACCTAAACTTGTCTAAAATCTGTTTAATGAGAGGCTTTCGACCCATACCCACATTATCTTCTAAATAACTCAATTTGGAGCTATTAAAAACCGAATATGACCTTATAATAAAATAATAGTTTTAGTTTTTCCAAAGGTGTCCCTCTCCTCCCTTATAAAAGGGCACCTCCTCCCTCTCTTCCTCAGACACCTTTGAACCTTCAATCTCGGCCAAAACCTGCCAAATTCTCTTCTCCACTTCCATAGAAACATCCTAGATGATCTGGTATTCTTAAATGGAAAATTTTAGTACCCTGAGAGGAGGTCTCAAAGAGGCGCTTCAAAGAATAGGTAATGCTTGTTACCGATTCTTTCAACTTTATTTATTCTTCCACTTATTTTTCTTTAGTTGTTTCATTATGAAGTAAAAACATCTTTATAACTCATATAATTATATGTTATTATAATTATGAAACAACCCTATTTCACCATCTATCCATCCTACGGAAAATGAAATCACCACGCGTGCGTACGTACGGAATACCGTCTCCACACCGTGGTGAAATATGTTTTTCCACCAACACCTTAAATGGATGGGTATAATGGTGTAAATAATAACTATATATGGTTATTATAACATCATACAGATTCTGATATATTATACCATCCACTCCAATTCTATTCAATAATTATGGGAATGATATCATCGCTCGTGCATACATACGGAATACCGTCTCCACGACGCGATGAGATTCATTCTCCATGTTAACCATACATGAAGGATCATAAAGTTTATATAATGAATAATAATGAAATATATGAATGCAACTGTATTTATTTATATATTTATGTATGTCATATATTTAGTTTCATTCAATTCAATAAGGAAATGAAAACAGCATTCATGCGTACGTACGACCTACCGTCTCCATGAACGGTGTATTTCATTTCCTTTTATCGATCTATAATATATATATATTTATATGATGAATATATATTATATATAAATCATGTTTTACATTCTGGAATTATTTAAATCATGATATATGTATTAATATCAAGAACAAAAAGTCGAAACACATACGATAAATGAAATGACTTTACCCAAAACGCGACTTTAACATGGAATTTACAAAAGAATGGGTAAACTAAAGTCATAAGTGAAACATATATCAAATCATAACAATGAATATGATTATGTAATATGTAAATGACATTATTTAAATCATTATATAGGAGGTTCGGATACGTACGAAACATATGGGACCTAAGGTAAGGGATAATTGTACAAATCTCATTTTTTTTCCGAGATTGCTTATTCGTAAGTGTTTATTGGGGTTATTGCTATCATCCATGTCCATGTTTTATAATAGTGTATTCATGTATTTTTAAATTACATTTTACCCATTTAAATTTTACCCCATGGTATGGAAGTAATCTATCTTTTAATTACCCTATAAGGTACTTTTTAAATTTTCCAACAAAAGTACGAGAAGAATGTTTTTTTAACGTATACAGAATGAAAGGATTTTTAAGGTTTTATAAAGCCTTATTTTCATGAAGCTTCCTCCAAAAGATTTCATGACTATTTTCATCAAAAAAAAATTCTTTTAAAATTACATGGCATTTTATGAAAATAAATTGATTTTGAAGAAGAAAGTATATTTTCCTCAGCAATTCATTTCATGTGTTTTATGAAAATCATTTTACATATAAGATGAAATTATTTAATATTAATATGATTCATGTATAATGTCTCTAGTATTTACATGGTTTTACTTTTCTTATGATGAAATATCCATTTCTTTTATAAGGATTATGTGATGATGGGATGATGTTTGTGAAACCCATTTTATTCATTGAGTTATTATAAATGATGTATGTTTATTTTGTGGGACAAGTAAGAACTATTTCATTATGAGATGGGTGGGACCTATATGTCCCTCGAATTCATTGGGTAAATATTTATATCTCATGAGATATACATGGATGGAACGGCAAGTTAAACTGGTTCAGTAATAGAGGACTGGAACGAGGAGTGAACTCGATTCAGAAAGGGACTTTGTCCACTAAGATGGTCTTGGAAGCAATGCCTTGGCTACTATGGAAATCATATCATGTGATTAATGGTTGCCACAATTACAAGTTTTATTACTATGCTATTTTATCATGATTGATGTTCCCTTATGATATATGCCTTACGTACTTCCAAGATTTATGTCTTTCCTCAAGATTTTGATGTTTAGATTTTATGTTCATGTTTTTGCATTCAAATGTTTATGGATTGTTTTATGTTTTCTATGTTTACCCTTACTGGGCATTTGAGCTCACCCCTTTTATGTTTTCTTTTCCCTAGCATATAAAGAATCGTTTTAGGTAAGAAAAAAAATGGGAAGATCTTTATTGGGAGATGTTGAAGATCTTTCACCATGATTAGAAGATTTTATTTCGAGTTTCCAAAGACACTAAACTATTACGATCCTTGTGTTTATATTTTTGATATGTATTATGTATTCCGTAAAAGTAATGTATTGTATTTGTATGTCAAGATTTGGGACTCTACAGTTGGTATCAGAGGAAAGGTTTAGTCAACCTTTGGAAACTAGGATGCAAGAACTTTAGTGAGATCCCTAGAGATATTTCTAAGGTATGTCTAGAGATGTCCCTAAGGATAATTATAAGTATAGGTTATAGTCCTAGAATTATGGTTACAATATTAGATTAAACCTAAGATGTTATATATTGAAGTTACTACCCATTTATTAGGATTTTTTTCCACTCACACTATTCTTTTTGGGTTTTAGAAAATGGATGGAAACAAGATGATTCACGATAATGGAGGATATGATGGACAATGGAATGATATTCTTCATGAGCAACCAAATGAAATGGGATTTGGAAGTCCAAACATCATTATTATGATGAATCATAAATATCATAATATGATCAATAAACTCAAATTTGGTAAGTTTCCTGAATCAGGTAATAAGAGAAATATGGAGTTTCATGATGATCATAGAGGAATGAAAGTTCAATTTCCCCTATGTAAATCATGTGGGAAGAGGAATCGAAGAGAATGTTTTAAAGGAACTGGAAGATTCTTTGGGTGTGGAAAAGAAGGACATAAATCCAGTAAGTGCAAAGGAAAAGGTTCAGTTAACACCATGGATGAGGATAATGGAATTGCTACGACATCAACAATGGTTAAATGTTTTAAATGTGGATTGTATGGGCATTATGAAAACCAATTACCTAAGGGAAAGTCTCATGAAGAGAATCATTGTGGTCGTATGGGTAATATTTATGTTGATGATAATGAAGACACTACAAATGATATGTGAGATGAAATAATTGTTGAAGCTCGGTCAATGGTTTAAGAAGGTAGTGGAATGATTACATGTTTATCAAGTGTAATGTTGTATAATAAATCTCATGGTACTATGGAATAAAGAGATATCTAAGGATTGTTACATTGTTGTCTTTCCTTAAGTTTTGAAAGTGAGTGATGAATGGTACTAGTATTTTTGGAAAGTAGATTATATGCGCATAATGATGGGAGAAGAAGAAAATTAAATGTTTGATAGTATTCATGAGCTCATGATTGATATAAGGAGAAGTTTATATCATGGTTTGAGTATATAGAAATTTTGGATTTTGGTATGTGGAAAGAGTTAACTTTTGACAGCATTCATGTTTTCTCTAAGAGCATGGACAGAAGAATTTTAGATAAAGATTCGAATGGATTATGTTGGACATAATATATTATTGTTTAAGGATAGAACTTTTTTTGATATTATTGATGGGATGTTATAGTAATGTAGTTTTAGAAAAAGGAAAACATGCAGGACGACCGACAGCCCATTGCATCGGACAAGGCTGTGGGAATCAAACCCACAACCGAAGTGTGACTGGCCTTTATCGCCTACCACTGGCCTACAGGAAGTCCCTGTTTAGTAGAAACTAGTTTTATTATATTAAGCAGTATGATATATGAAGTATAAGTCCATTTTAGGAACCCTATATGATTAATCTCACTATAGATCGACTTATGTATATTTAATAACTTTTACAAACTGTAACACACCGAGATTTTATGAAAAATATTCTTTTTAATTTCATTAATGTCTTTTGTTGTACGCTACTCCAAAGGAGCTTGCACAACATGCATCCTTGTCTTTCCTTGCATTGCACGCAATCGCGACCTTCTCGATAGTGTGTGTAGTACGTAATAACGAGTTTCACTAAAGAACGATATGCTATAAAAATATTATTAAAACAAGCTGTTATGAATAGTAATAACCACTTTTTGAAATTTTGTAAATTTTAGTTTTCAAATTGGACTTAATTTTTGGATTTGTAATATCGAAATTATCTTAGGGTGAATTTTTCGTACTTTTCGGATAACTTTCATTTTCTTATGAATAGTGAAAATTACTAAATTTTAATTAAAAACAACTTTTTTATATAAATAATTAATAGTGATAAATTCTTAATTTGAGTTATTTTAAAGTATATTTAGAATATATTTTTACAATTTAATACAATGTTTGTCAGTGGATGTAATTTCACATTTAATCCAGACATAAACAAGTGTCAATCATTTGATAGTTATTATCTCTTAAAACACGCTATTTGTTTAGACGACGGGAATTAATTTTTAAATTAATTAATGCAACTGATATGTTTTGAATTTGGTAAAATAGACATCATTTTTGAGTTCATAATATAAAATATAGCTTAGGCCTAATTTTTTGTATTTTTCTGAAAACATTCATTTTTTGATGAATAGTGAAACCACTAAGTGGTAGTTAAAAAAATGAATTTTTCATGAAACTTAATTTTACGGCTTCTGTAAGTGGAATTTCAAATATCTGAGAGTAATGGATGATGTCAGTAAGTAAAATGTGGTTCAATGAGATGAAAATAATTTTTGGTGAATAGTAACTTTTTACTTTTTTTCCCCCCGGTTAAAAGTAAATAAGGTAATTAAGGATAAACATGATATTATTATTATCCTAACACATGTCCTCATTATATTGGATAAATGTAATTCGACCAAAAACAACCTTAGGAATAAAATATGACCATTTAGGCCCACATGGATTAGATTAGGACATTTATTATTGATTTATTTAAAGAAGGGTTAAAATAGTTAAAATCAATGTTTAATAAGAAAATAATTTTTAATATAGGGTTATACAAAACATAAATTCGACTATAAATATTCATTAGAAAGCTAAGAAGATTTACTAAATAATTATATTTTATTTTTAATTTTTAGACTTCAAATAAGTTAATATATTTATGACACAAAGATGATGCCGTAATTATCATATTAATGAAATATGGACATAATTGATGTTATAAATACGCAAATAAATGTCATTTTAGACTTTTTATGAATTACACTAATTTTCTAGGTTAATATGACATGTTAGTATTGATTTAATTAACTTTTTTCGATCTAATCATTCTGTTATGATTGTCACAAAAATCAATTACTAAATAGTGTCCAAATTGGCATAAAATAGTTTTTAAAAAAATATTATATTATTAATTGTTATTTTATTCATAAAAATATAATGTTCGGCCAAAGGACTTAGATAAGGTTATATATATTAATAAAAAACATATTGGGCTTCGTTTGGATAATTATAGTATGTTTAATAATCTTATAGTATAAGAACACAAGAAGACACGCTAAAATTAAAATTATTTAACCTAATGTTAAATCTAAATGATAAGGTTAAAATAGAAACCTAAAGATGTATAAATTCTATTGGATGAGATTATTTCGACCCATCCCCCCTTTATCTTCGAAATATATCTATTTTGAACTATTAAAAACAGAATTTTACTTTATAATAAAATAATATTTTTTGTTATTCCAAAGGTGCCCCTCTCCTCCCTTATAAAAGGGCACCTCCTCCCTCTCTTCCTCACACCACTTTGAGCCTTAAATCACGGCCAAACCCTGAAAAATTCTCTTCTAAACTTCCCTAGAAATATCCTAGAGGTCCTGGTCTTGTTCAAAGACCAATTTTAGTACCCTAAGAGGAGGACTCAAAGAGGCACTTCAAAGAAGATGTAATGTCTGTTACCAATTCTTTCAACATTATTTCTTCTTCCACTTCTTCTTATTTGGTTGTTTCATTATGAAGTAATAACATCAGTTACCCTCATATACTGATATGTTATTATAAGTATGAAACAACCCTATTTCACCATCTATCCATCCTACGGTAAATGAAATCACCACGTGTGCGTACATACGGAATACCGTCTCCACGCCGTGGTGTAATCTATTTTACACCACCACCTTACTTGGATGGGTATAATGGTGTAAATAATAACTAAATATGATTATCGTAAGGTGATATTGATTCTGAAATAGTATACATACACTCCAATACAATTCCACGATCTTGAGAATGATATCATTTCTCGTGCGTACGTACGGACTACCGTCTCCACGACGCGATGAGATTCATTCTCCACATTAACCATTTATGAATGATTATAAAGTATATATAATAAGTAATCATGAAATATATGACATAATAATGATATTGGATTTATGTTTATATATATATGTATGTCATCTACTTAATTCCATTCAACTCAATAAGGAAACGAAAACAGCGTTCATGCGTAGGTACGGCCTACCGTCTCCAGGAACGGTGTATTTCTATCCATTTATTGATCTATTATATATATATATATATTCTGAATATATATTATATATAAATCATGTTTTATATTATGAAATTATGTAATCATGATCTATTTAATCATATGAATAATTAAAAGTCAAAACACAGACGACAAATGAAATGATTTTACCCAAAACACTCTTTAACATGGAATTTACAAAAGAACGGGTAAAATAAAGTCATAAGTGAACCATATATGATATCATAACAATGAGTATGATTCTGGAATAAGTCAATGACATTATTTAAATCATTATACAGGATTTTCAGACACTTACGAAGCAAATAGGACCTAAGGTAAGGGATAAATATCACAATCTCATTTTTATCTGAGATTGTTTATACTTTGAAATTTATTGGGGTGTATTTTATCATCCACATCCATGTTTCCTCAATATTTAATATTATTTCCATCCATCAACAATTGTTTAAATCCAATGTTACCCTTCGGTGAGTTTTTAGTAAAAGATATGAAAGGAATCTTTTTTTGTTTTTCGTACGAGGTAATTTTTTACTTTTCCGACAAAAGGACGAGAAGAATTTGTTTTTTAACTTATATGGCATGAATGGATTTCTAAAACATTATTTCCAAGAATCTTACCTTACATGTTTTCAATTTTTTTTAATCAACTTCTTTTAGTTTCGAATTGTATGACATGTTAAGACAGGAAAATTGTTTTTGAAGTAGAAAGGATATTTTCCTCAAGAATGGAGTTCAAGTGCTTTATCAAAATTATTTTCATCTATGATAACAAAGTGTTATGTTTCTATCCCTATTATTAAATTGATTTTATTATGTTGTGATGGAATTATTTTTATGAATTCATTTATCTTATATGAATTGTTTTATGATATCACGATGTTTAAGATTCCCATTTTAATTCATGGGTTATGTTATGATGTATGATTCATAATTTTGTGGAACACATAATAATAGTATCATTATGAGATGGGTGGGACCTATATCTCCTTCAAATTCATTGGTTAAAGATTTTATATCTCATGAGATTGACATGGCTGTAACGGCAGGTTAAACCGGTTCAGTGAAACAGGACTGAAACGAGGAGTGAACATGGTTCAGAAATGGACTTTTTCCACTAAGATAGTCTTGGCATTGAGTCTTGACTAATAAGAAATGATTCTCCTTGATTGTCTGTGTATGCCCCAAAGTTTCATGTTTTATGTTATGATTATTGGGATTTCATTTCACTACTATGATTTATCCCATGTTATGAAATAATGATTTCTTTTACAAGTTATGATTTATAAATGTTATGCTCTTATGTATATAATGTTATTGATATTTATTTTGTTTACCCTTACTGAGCATTTGAGCTCACCCTTTGATGTTTTCTTTTCCCCTGGATATAAAGAAAGATTTTAGGTAAAAAAAGGAAGATCTTTATGGGAGATGTTGAAGATCTTTCACCATGATAAGAAGATTATATTCCGAGTTTCCAAAGACACTAAACTATTAGGGTCCTTGTGTGTGTGTTTTTGATATGTACTAAGTATTCTGGAAAATTAATGTAATGTCCATGTACATTAAGCTTTGGGTCTCTCCAGTTGGTATCAGAGGAATGGTTTAGTCAACCTTTGGAAACTAAGATGCGAGAACTTTAGTGAGATCCCTATAGATATTTCTAAGGTTTGTTTAGGGATTTCCCTAAGGTTAAGTATAAGTATAGGTTATAGTACTAGAATTACGGTAACCTAAGATGTTAGATATTGAAGGTACTCCCCCTTTATTATATTGTTTTCCCTAGAGTGATTTTTTCCTCTCACACTATTCTTTTTGAGTTTTTGACGATGGCTGGAACCTGAAAGAATCGTGTTGATCAATGTAATGGACAATGCAATGATTTTCCTCCTGAACAAACAAATGTTATGGGAGATGGAGTGAAAAATATTATTGTTATACTCACACAAGCTATTAATCATTCTAGACTCCCAAATGAACATAGAAGGGAACAATATTCTATTTAGTCCTTCATGAGGCAACATCCACCTTTTTTCAGTGGGTCTTCTGATCCACTTGTTTATGAACAATGGATCATTACCACTAAAAAGATATTTTCAGTTCTTCAATGATCTGAACATGATAAAGTCATCATAGATGTATATCGTTTGGAAGGTGAATCTGATCAATGGTGGAATCTTACCAAGAATACAAGGCCAAGAGATGAAATTGAGTCCATGGAATTGGACGAGTTCAAGAAATTATTTTTCAATATGTACTTCCCTCGTATTCTTAGAACAAAGATGGAGAAGGAGATTTTGGAACTAAAGAAAAAGGATGATGAATCTGTTGGTATATACGAAGCAAATTTTACAAGGCTTGCAAGGTATGCATCTGGCTTTATCATCCAACCTGAATGTAAAGTTGATCGATTCTTCAGTGGCTTAAAACCAAATCTTCGAAGGGCATTAGCTATAAGAGACTTCAGTAGCTATGAAGAAATTGTGCGTTGTGCTATCAAGGTAGAAATGGATGTTGGTGTTACATATCCATCTCATAGTTTTGAAAAGAAATGAAAGACGGAATTCAAGGAGAAATGTCATAATAATGGTGAAAAGAAGATGAATGTTTCCTTATTCTCAAAGTGTGGAAAGAAGCATGGTGGAGATTGTCTTAAAGGGACTAGAAAATGTTTTAAGTGTGGAAAAGAAGGTCGTCGAGAAGCTGAGTGTCGAAGTAATGGAAAAAAGGGTTTCTAATGATGTGAATAAAGAAAAGATTTCAGAAAATGCACCACCAACACATCAATGCTTCATGTTCAATGAAATGGGGCATTATGCTAATAAATGCCCTAATCCAAGTGTTAGAGATGATCGACATGAGAAACCACTTAAGGCAAAGGACAAAGGGAAGTCACATGCGATCACTATTGGCGATGTTGAATATGACAATGATGTGGTGGAATGATTAAGTGTTTATGTAATGGGATTCCAAAATAATGGTGTACATAGTATAGTGGAATATTGGAATATTTATGTATTGCTCTATTGTGGATTTCAATGGTACCGGTAACCATGGAATGTGATTACGATATTTTTGAAAAAAAAAGATGTTATGAGCATAATGAAGGGAAAACGATAAAATGAAATGTCTGACCATATTCATGAGCTCATGACTGATATAAGGTGAAGGTTATATCATGGTTTGAGTATATAGAATTTTTGGATTTTGGTATGTGGAAAGAGTTAATTTTTGACTGCATTCATGTTTTCACTAAGGTTCAATGGGTATTCATTCTTCAAGAGAATATATAATTAAGGTATTCAAATGTTTGTAATTTAACCAACAAGATATATTCTTACGATATATGGGGGATAAATGATGGAATTCACGTGATTGTTATGTGACATTTAAATTAATTATTTTCATTATACTATGAGCTTGGACTGAAGTATTTTAAATAATCCTAAATATTAGAATGGATTATGTTGGACATAAGTTAGTATTGTTTAAGGGTAGAACTTTTTTTGATATTATTTATGGGATGTTATAGTTTTAGAAAAAGGAAAACCTGCAGGACGGGCGACAACCCATCACGTCGGACAAGACTGTGGGAATCGAACACACAACTGAAGTGCGACTGGCCTTTATCGCCTACCACTGGCCTATAATATGTCCCTGTTTAGTATAAACTAGTTTTATTATATTAATCAGTATGATATAAGAAGTATAAGTCCATTTTAGGAACCATATATGATTAATCTCATTGTAGATGGACTTATGTATTTTTGATAACTTTTCTAACCTTTTGTTTGAGACAGATGGAATGACCCATCATTCTATCACATGATCTGCTAACACATCATGAATGACAAATTCAACTTCATTTCATTAAAAGATGAAGTGGAAATTGTCCAAAGAACGACCAACGATTAGACTATACCAATATTACAAAAGTATTTCTTCTAATTCGAATTTCATCAACTTTAGGGAAATGATCTTGAAAACCAAAAAATTTGTCAAAGTGCTCTTATATCTGATGAATTAGATGGTACCTTAGATAGTCACAAATTTATAGCTTTATGATTGCTGGCTTTTCCATAGAAATGTTCTCTACCACTCTCCATCAGAACATGATGATTAGATTTCTCTTCCATATCCATATTTTCACCTAGGTGGAAACCCAGTGATTAGTTTATTTGGGTAACCGTTACGTTTCATAATTTTGTTTTTAAATATTGGTTTTGG
The DNA here is from genome assembly GCA_963277665.1 of Viscum album. Lineage (NCBI taxonomy): Eukaryota > Viridiplantae > Streptophyta > Magnoliopsida > Santalales > Viscaceae > Viscum > Viscum album. Next base: position 1,329,789,474 of record OY728130.1, read on the forward strand.
TATTCCTTTTTACATTGTGGGTTTCTATTAAAGTTACTTTCGAGTATTAAACTATTTATAACCCCAATGAATTTCGAGAGCGAAATTCATTTTAAGGGGGGTAGAATGTAACACCCCGAGATTTTATGAAAAATATTATTTTTAATTTCATTATTTTTATGTGTTGTACACTACACCAAAAGGATCTTGCTCAACCCTCATCCTTGACTTTCCTTTCATTGCACGCAATCGCGACCTACCTCGATAGCGTGTGTAGTACGCAATAATGAGTTTCACTAAACAACGATATGCTATTAAAATATTATTAAAACTAGCCATTATGAATAGTAATAACCACTTTTTGAAATTTTTTAAATTTTAGTTTTCAAAATGGACTTCATTTTTGGATTTGGAATAGTGAAATTAGCTTACGGTGATATTTTGGAACTTTTCGGAAAACTGTCATTTTCTAATGAGTAGTGAAAATTAATAAATTTTAATTAAAAACAACATTTTTAATAGAAATAATTAATAGTGATAAATTATTAATTTGAGTTGTTTTAAAGTATATTTAGAATATATTTTTACAATTTAATACAATGTTTGTCATTGGATGTAATTTCACATTTAAACCAGACATAAACAAGTGTCAATCTTTTGATCGTTATTACCTCTTAAGAACACACTATTTGTTTAGACGACGGGAATTAATTTTTAAATTAATTAATGCAACTTATATGTTTTTAATTTGGTAAAATAGACATCATATTTGAGTTCATAATATAAAATATAGCTTAGGCCTAATTTTTTGTATTTTTCTGGAAACTTTCATTTTTTGATGAATAGTGAAACCACTAAGTGGTAGTTAAAAAAATGAATTTTTCATGAATCTTAATTTTACCGAATCTGTGAGTGGAATTTAAAAAATTCTAGAGACATGGTTGATGTTAGTAAGTAAAATGTGTTTCAATGAGATGAAAATAATTTTTGGTGAATAGTAACTTTTTACTTTTTTTCCACGGTTAAAAGTAAATAAGGTAATTAACGGTAAAAATGATATTATTATTACCCTAACACATGTCCTAATTCTATTAGATAAGTGTAATTCTACCAAAAACAATCCTATGAATAAAATATGATAATTTAGGCCCACTTGGTTTAGATTAGGACATTTATTATTAATTTATTTAAAGAAGGGTAAAAATAGTTAAAATCAATGTTTAATAAGAAAATAATTTTTAATACAGGGTTATACATAAGATAAATTCGACTATATATATTAATTAGAAAGCTAAAACGATTTCATACATAATTATATTTTATTTGTAATTTTTAGACTTTAAATAAGTTAATTTATTTATGACACAAAAATGATGCAGTAATTATCCTATTAATGATATATTGACATAATTGATGTTATAAATTCCCAAATAAATGTAATTTGAGGCTTTTTATGAATTACACTAATTTTATAGATCAATATGACATGTTATTATTGATTTAATTAACTTGTTTATAACTAATCATTCTGTTATGAGTTTTACAAAAATCAATTACTAAATAGTGTCAAAATTGACATAAAATAGTTTTTAAAACAAATATTATATTATTAATTGTTATTTTATTCCTAAAAATCTAATGTTCGGCCAAATGACATATATAAGGTTATATATATTAATAATTAAAATCATGGGGTTCTTTTGGATGATTATACTATGTTTATTAACCTTATAGTATAAGAACACAAGAAGACATAGTAAAAGTAAAATTATTAAACTTAATGTTAAATCTAAATGATAAGGTTAAAATAGTAACATAAAATTGTCTAAATTCTATTGGATGAGAGGATTTAGACCCATCCCCACCTTATAATATAAATATATCAATTTTTAACTATTAAAATTTGAATTTGACTTTATAATAAAATAATATGTTTAGTTATTCCAAAGGTGCCCCTCTCCTCCCTTATAAAAGGGCACCTCCTACCTCTCTTCCTCACACCACTTCTAGCCTTCAATCTTGGCCATACCCTACCAAATTCTCTTCTCCACTTCCCTAGAAAGATTATAGAGGTCCTGGTCTTCTTCAAAGACCAATTTTAGTGCCCTAATAGGAGGAATCAAAGAGGCGCTTCAAAGAAGAGATAATGTCTGTTACCGATTCTTTCAACTTTATTTCTTCTTCCACTTCTTCTTATTTGGTTGTTTCACTATAAAGTTATAACATCAGTATCCCTCATATACTGATATGTTATTATAAGTATGAAACAACCCTATTTTACCATCTATCCATCCTACAGAAAATGAAATCACTGTGCGTGCATACGTACAGAATACCGTCTCCACGCCGTGGTGTAATCTATTTGACACCACCACCTTACTTGGATGGGTATAATGGTGTACATAATAACTATATATGATTATTGTAAAGTGATATTGATTCTGAAATATTATACATACACACCAATACAATTCCACGATCATGAGAACGATATTATCGCTCGTGCGTACGTATGGATTACCGTCTCCACGACGCGATTAGATTCATTCTCCACATTAACCATTCATGAATGATTATAAAGTATATATAATAAGTAATAATGAAATATATGACATAATAATTAAACTGGATTTATGGGTATATATGTGTATGTCATCTACTTAATTCCATTCAACTCAATAAGGAAACAAAAACAGCGTTCATGCGTACGTACGGCCTACCGTCTCCATGAACGGTGTATTTCTTTACAATTATTGATCTATTATATATATGTATATTCTTAATATATATTATATATAAATCATGTTTTATATTCTGGAATTATTTAATCATGATTTAAGTAATCATATGAAAAATTACAAGTCAAAACACGGACGACAAATTAAACAATTTTACCCAAAAAGATCTTTAACATGGAATTTACAAAAGAACGGGTAAAATAAAGTCATAAGTGAACCATATATGATATCATAACAATGAGTATGATTCTGGAATAGGTCAATGACATTATTTAAATCATTATACAGAAGGATCGGACACTTACGAAGCAAATCAGACATAAGGTATGGGATAAATATCACAATCTCATTTTTAACTGAGATTGGTTATACTTCGAAATTTACTGGGGTGTATTTTATCATCAACATCCATGTTTCCTCAATATGTAATATTATTTCCTTCCACCTAAAATTTTTTAAATCTAATTTTACCCTTCGGTGAGTTTTTAGTAAAAGATATGAAAGGAATCTTTTGTCGTTTTTCTTACGAGGTACTTTTTGACTTTTCCTACAAAAGGACGAGAAGAATGTTTTTTTAACTTATACGGCAAGAATGGATTTTTAAAACATTATTTCCAAGAAGCTTACCTTACAAGTTTTCAAGTTTTTTTTAATCAACTTATTTTATTTTAGAATTGTATGACATGTTAAGAATGAAAAGTGTTTTTGAAGTAGAAAGGATATTTTCCTCAAGAATGGAGTTCAAGTGTTTTATAAAAATTATTTTCCATCTAAGATAATAATGGGTGATGTTTTTATCCCTATTATTACATTAATTTTATTATGTTGTGATGGAATTATTTTTATGAATTTATTTATCTTATATGAATTGTTTTATGATGTCACGATGTTTAAGATTCCCATTTTTATTAGATGGGTTATGCTATGATGTATGGTTTATGATTTTGTGGGACACATAATAATGGTATCATTATGAGATGGGTGGGACCTATATCTCCCTCAAATGCATTGGGTAAAGATTTTATATCTGATGAGATAGACATGGCTGGAACGGCAGGTTAAACCGGTTCAGTGAAACAGGACTGAAAGGAGGAGTGAACTCGGTTCTGAAATGGACTTTGTCCACTATGATAGTCTTGGAATTGAGTCTTGACTAATAAGAAATGATTCTCTATGATTGTGTGTTTATGACACAATGTTTCACGCTTTAGGTTATGATTATTGGGATTACATTTCACTACTATGATTTATCCCATGTTATCAAATTATGATTTCTTTTGCAGGTTAAGATTTCCAAAAGTTATGCTCTTATGTATATGATGTGATTGATATTTCTATTGTTTACCCTTACTGAGCATTTGAGCTCACCCTTTGATGTTTTCTTTTCCCCAAAATATAATGAATGATTTTAATTAAAAAAAAGGAAGATCTTTATGGGAGATGTTGAAGATCTTTCACCATGATTAGAAGATTATATTCCGAGTTTCCAAAGACATTAAACTATTACGGTCCTTGTGTGTCTGTTTTTGTTATGTACTAAGTATTCCACAAAAGTAATGTAATTCCCATGTACATTAAGCTTCGGGTCTCTACACTAACCTTTTGTTTGAGATAGATGGAATAACCCATCATTCTATCACATGATCTGCTAACACTTCACGAATAACAAATTCAACTTCTTTATTTAAGAGATGATGTGGAAATCGTTCAAGTCACAAACCATAGTGAGATTGTACCAAAATAAAGTATGTATTTATTCTAATTCAAATTCTTCAACTTTAGGGAAATGATATTGAAAACCAAAAATGTTGTCCTAGTGCCCTTATATCCGATGAATCATATGGTACCCTAGATCATAACAAAATTATGGCTTTGTAATTATTGGCTTCTTCATAGCCATGTTCTCTACCACTCTCCATCATAACTTGATGGTTAGATTTTTCTTCCATATCCATATTTTCACCTATGTTCTCCAACGTGAAAACCCAGCGATGAGTTAATTTGGGTAACCATTACGTTTCATACTTTAGTTTTTAAAGCCATGTTTTTGTATTCCTTTTTACGATGTCGGTTTCTATTAAAGAAACTTTCGAGTAGTAAACCATTTATAACCTCGATAAATTTTGAGAGCGAAAATCATTTTAAGGGGGGTAGAATGTAACACCCTGAGATTTTATGAAAAATAATATTTTTAATTTCATTAATATCTTGTGTTGTACACTACACCAAAAGGATGTTTCACAACACGCATCCCTGACTTGGCTTTCATTACACGCAAAAAAGACCTTCCTTGATACCGTGTGTACTACGCAATACCGAGTTTCACTAAATGAGATATTATTATAATATTATTATGAACAAGCTGTTATGAATAGTAATACCCACCTTTCGAAAATTTATAAATTTTATCGTTCAAAATGGACTTCATTTTTGGATTCAGAATATCGAAATTATCTTAGGGTAAAATTTTGGTATTTTTCGGATAACTTTCATATTCTAATGAACATGAAAATTACTAAATTTTAATTAAAAACAACATTTTTTAATCGAAATAATTAATAGTGATAAATTATTAATTTTAGTGGGTTTAAAGTATATTTAGAATATATTTTTACAATTTAATACAATGTTTTTCGTTGGATGTAATTTCACATTTAAACCAGACATAAACAAGTGTCAATATTTTGTTAGTTATTATCTCTTAAAAACACACTATTTGTTTTGACGCCAATAATTAATTTTTTAATTAATTAATGCAATTGATATGTTTTGAATTTGGTAAAATAGAAATCATTTTTTAATTCATAATATCAAATATATCTTAGGCCTAGTGTAGGGTATTTTTCTGGAAACTTTCATTTATTGATGAATAGTGAAACCACTAAGTGGAAGATAGAAAACTAAATTTTTCATAAAACTTAATTTTACTGCTTCTGTGAGTGGAATTTCAAAAATCCGAGAGACACGGTTAATATAAAAGACTAAAATGTGGTTCAATGAGATGAAAATATTTTTTTGGTGAATAATAACTTTTTACTTTTATTTACCACGGTTAAAACTAAATAGGGTAATTAAGGGTAAAAATGATATTATTATTAACCTAAAACATGTCCTAATTCTATTGGAAAAGTGTAATTAGACCGAAAACAACCTTAGTAATAACATATGACCATTTAGGACCACTTGGATTAGATTAGGACATTTATTATTAATTTATTTAAAGAAGGGTTAAAATAGTTAAAATCAATGTTTAATAAGTAAATAATTTTTAATATAGGGTCATACATAAGATAAATTCGACTATAAATATTCATTAGAAAGATAAAACTATTTCCTACATAATGGTATTTTATTTGTAATTTTTAGACATTAAATTAATTAATTTATTTATTACATAAATATGATGCAGTAATTATCTTATTAATGAAATATTGACATAATTGATGTTATAAATACCCAAATAAATATAATTTGAGACTTTTTATGAATTACACTAATTTTATAGTTTAATAGGACATGTTAGTATTGATGTAGTTAAAGGTTTTTGAACTAATCATTCTGTTAGGATTTTCACAAAAATCAATTACCAAATAGTGTCAAAATTGACATAAAATAGTTTTTAAAATAAATATTATTTTATTAATTATTATTTTATTCCTAAAAATATATATTTTTGCCAAATGAATTAGATAATGTTATATATATTAATTATAAACTACTTGGGGTTCTTTTGTCTTGTTATTATTAGTTTATTAACCTTATAGTGTAAGAAAACAAGAAGACAATGTAAGAGTAAAATTATTTAACTTAAGGTTAAATCTAAATGATAAGGTTAAAATAGAAACCTAAACTACTCTAAATTCTATTGGATGAGATGCTTTCGACCCATACCCACCTTAGATTCGAAATAACTCAATTTGGAGCTATTAAAAACCGAAAATGACTTTATAATAAAATAATATTTTTGTTTTTTCCAAAGGTGCCCCTCTCCTCCCTTATAAAAGGGAACCTCCTCCCTCTCTTACTCACACCACTTTGAGCCTTCAATCTCGGCCAACCCCTGCCAAAATCTCTTCTCAAATTCAATAGAAACATCCTAGAGGTTCTTGTCTTCTTCAAAGACCAATTTTATTGCCCTAATAGGAGGTCTCAAAGAGGCGCTTCAAAGAAGAGGTAATGTCCATTACCGATTCTTTCAACTTTATTTCTTATTACACTTATTTTTCTTTAGTTTTTTAATTATTAAGTAATAAAATCAGTATAACTAATATATTTATATGTTATTATAAGTATGAAACAACCATATTTCACCACTTATCCGTCCTACGGAAAATGAAATCACCACGTGTGCGTACGTACGGAATACCGTCTCCACGCCGTGGTGAAATCTGTTTTCCACCAAAACCTTACATGGATGGGTATAATGGTGTAAAGATTAACTATATATGGTTATTATAACATCATAAAGGTTCTGATATATTATACCATCCACTCCAATTCTATTCAATAATTATGGGAGCAATATCATCGCTCGTGCGTATGTACGGACTACCGTCTCCACGACGCGATGAGATTCATTCTCTATGTTAACCATACTTGAATGATCATAAAGTTTATATAATGAATAATAATGAAATATATGAATGCTACTGGATTTATTTATATATATATGTATGTCATCTATTTAGTTTCATTCAATTCAATAAGGAAACGAAAACAGAGATCATGCATACGTACGGCCTACCGTCTCCATGAACGCTGTATTTCATTTCCTTTTATCGATGTATAATATATATATATGTATATTATGAAAATATATTATATATAAATAATGTTTTACATTCTGGAATTATGTAAATCAGGATATATGTATTAATATCAAGAACAACAAGTCAAAACACAAACGATAAATGAAATGATTTTACCCAAAACGCTGATTTAACATGGAATTTACAAAAGAACGGGTAATATAAAGTCATAAGTGAAACATATATGATATCATAACAATGAATATAATTATCTCATAAGTAAATGAGATTATTTAAATCATTATACAGGAGGTTTGGATACGTACGAAGCATATCGGTCCTAAGGTAAGGGATAATTATGCAAATCTCATTTTTATCTGAGATTTCTTATTCGTAAGTGTTTATAGGGGTTATTCTTATCATCCATGTACAAGTTTTATAAATGTTTATTCATGTATGTTTAAATTCTTTTTTACCCATTTGACTTTTACCCCAAGGTATGGATGGAATATTTCGTTTATTTACCCTACAAGGTACTTTTTGAATTTTCTTACAAAAGTACGAGAAGAATGTTTTTTTAACGTATACGACGTGAAAGGATTTTTAAGGTTTTATAAAGCCTTATTTTATTGAAGCTTACTCCAAAATATTTCATGAATATTTTCAAAAAAATCCTTTTCTTTTAAAATTGCATGACATTTTGTGAAAAGAAATTTATTTTGAAAAATAAATGATATTTTTATCAGGAATTCAAATATTTTCAAAAAAATCATTTTCTTTTAAAATTGCATGACATTTTGTGAAAAGAAATTGATTTTGAAAAAGAAATGATATTTTTATCAGGAATTCATTTCATGTGTTTTATCAAAATAATTTTACATCTAAGATGAAATTATTTCATATGTGTATGATTCAAGTATAATGTCTCTTGGATTTACATGGTTTTACTTTTCTTATGATGAAATATCTATTTCTTTTATATGGATTATGTGATGATGGGATGATGTTTATGAAACACATTTAATTCATTGAGTTATTATAAATGATGTATGTTTATTTTTTGGCACAAGTATGAATGATTTAATTATGCAATGGGTGGGAACTATATCTCCCTCCAATACATTGGGTAAAGATTTATATCTCATGAGATAGACATGGCTGGAATGGCAAGTTAAACTGGTTCAGTAATACAGGACTGGAACGAGGAGTGAACTCAATTAAGAAAGGGACTTTGTCCACTATGATGGTCTTGGCAGCAATGCCTTGGATACTATGGAAATCATATCATGTGCTTAATGGTTTCCACAATTACATGTTTTATTCATATGCTATTTTATCATGATTGATGTTCCCTTATGATATATGCCTTACGTACTTCCAAGATTCATGTCTTTTCTCAAGATTTTAATGTTTAGATTTTATGTTCAAGTTTTTGCATTAAAATGTTTATGGATTGTTTTATGTTCTCTATGTTTACCCTTACTGGACATTTGAGCTCACCCCTTTTATGTTTTCTTTTCCCTAGGATATAAATAATGTTTTTAGGTAAGAAAAAAAGTGGAAGATCATTATTGGGAGATGTTGAAGATCTTTCACCACGATTAGAATATTTTATTCCGACATTCCAAAGACACTAAACTATTATGATCATTGTGTGTCTGTTTTTGTTATGTATTAAGTATTCTGAAAAAGTAATGTATTTTCCATGTATGTCAAGCTTTGGGTATCTACATCAATTAACGATTCATTTGATTTCATATGTCCAAATGTTATGGAATATAATAAATACATATATACTGGAAATATATAATATATATGATATGTAAATCATGAATATAATTCTGGATATAATGTACTTTTCACCACATGGACAAATTGTAAATATAACAAGTTCATTTTTTACTCAAATTCAGAACATCAACAAAATGTCCAACATGAACTCAAATAATTTACTAATAATTATATCAAGGTAATAAGTGATAAAAAAGGAATAATAAAATTTAAAATTGTTCTTAATAAATTATAAATTAATTTATATTTGTTATTTAGAAAGAACAAAGAACAAACGATTCAAGTCAGACATAAGGTAAGGGGTTTCTTATCTCACATTTAATTTCACGAGATTTCCATTGTTCACCACTTATTTATTGCATGTGATGTATTGTGTACTCCCATTTGATATATTTTATTATTATTTGATATATATTCAGGTTATTCTCTGATTTATTTAGTGATTATTACCTTTTGGTCTTACCACTCGATTGATTACAACGTAGTAATGGGTTATCATCTCACTTTTTACTCTCATGAGAATCAAGCTATATTTTCAACTATTTACTTTTGTGTGGTGTGGGCATGGACCATGACTGTATTCATTGGGTAATTTACATTTATTTATGGGTATTTTTCTCTTTATTGTATGATCCATCTTTCATTGGGTATATGTTTCATAAGTTGCCAAATCATTAAGGGAACATTTCGCCCTTTTCTTTTTAAAATAATTCTTTTCTCAATATCTTTTAATTTACAAATTCATATGTTGGGATATGTTCTTCTATATCCTTATTGATATAAATTTTATTTCCATGTGATGAGAGACCCTATTATCTCTCATCAACTCATTTTCTAAATTTTCAAGCGATGTCGTTAGGCTGTCAAATTTCTGTATGAGAACATAAAAACCTAATTTCAATTATTTGGGATAAACATATACATATTTATTATGTCGTTCTATGAATATATGTGAATGACCTCTGATTTTTTTCACTTAATATCGACTTATATTTGGTGTACTATTATTTTTCATTTATAATTATGTCATTGAATTTTCCTTAATCTAAGGATATGATCTTTTCAAGGGACACTCTCTCTATTTAAATTCCATTGTGACTTATTTGTTTTTATACTCCAATTCACTTTAATATAGTTTATATAGTACCCTTTTACATATTATATCATGAATCCCCTTATTACCATGATAGTATATTCTTTGATTAATTTTATTCCTCAAATATTTGTATTCAAGCGACTCCCATTTGGTTAAGAACTCATTAACTATACTATAATTTTAAATGTTTTAATTATTTATTCATCTAAATAATTCACATTAATTCATATGTTTTAAAAATGGTTTTATGGTTTTATTTAAATGTAAATGAATGTTTTGAAATTAAAATTTCATTAAAAATAATGAATGTTGTATGGGAATATTTGATTCGAAAATCTATTTATTAACTGTATTAAATGGGTTTTAAAATGTTTGGATAAAGAATTGATTATATCAATATCGTGACATGAAATATTGGTGATTTCAATGTGGAAATGTTATCTATCCTTTATTCCTATTTTCTATGTTATGAATATGTTATGGTTATAGGGAGTTGTTTAAGTATATTGGTGGTTCCGTGGTAAACCTAGGGCAGGGGTGCCTGATATAGCTCTCCAATGCATTGGGTAACATTAGAGAGGTAAATGTAAATGTTTATCCTAAGAGATTTAGGGAATATACTCTGATTATAGCAACTCGGGATTTTGGCCCTGTCAGACTTTGGAATATTTCTATGAATAATTTCAGAGCTAGGCGGGAAGACGGCATGCGATTCCGAGGCCCGGTGTGCCCGGAATTAATTTTATAAAAAAATATTAAGTATTTTTATACTATTCACATGGAGGAGGTGTGATATATCCTAAAAGGTAGCTCAGAACAGGAATCTGAGGGCACAATTGCATCCGGAACGTTCCATTTAAACTAGGAGAAGTGTAAAATTTGCAGGCGCGGGCCTGCCGTGAGAAACTCCACCAGGGGTATTTTCGTAAATAAGTGGAAAAGTCCATTTATGAGCGTCGCCTTAAATAACTTCTAAACAGAGTCTCGGATGGCAAATCTGAGTCCATTTTTGCATTCATAATGGCGCGTTTACCCTAGGGGTGACCTTACCTTTATCTGCATCAGGTGTTGGGATGTAGGCGAGTTGGTGGGGCATGAAAATGAGTTGTTTTATAAAAATAAAAATAAAAATATTTCATCTCCCCCTTAAAACCTATGTGCAGAAAGAGTCCACCACCTCCTCTCCCCTTCCTCCTTCGACGAACAAGCTGTAGGGGTGCCGCTGTCAGCCGTTTTCGACACAGATCGTCGGCAAATAGAGCTCCAGTGCGTCGCTGGCATCGATCTGCACCCGAAGGATCGGCGTTTCTCCCGCGAGGTAGGCGTTTTACGTTTTGAAAATCCTAGATCCCGTTTTTGTGTTGTTTTTCTGCAAATTTTTGTAAGGGTTGTGTAGTTCGGGTCCCGAGGATTCCGATACTTTTTTCGGATCTGAATTTGGAGCACCAGGGTGCTCCCAGTTGCGCCCGGATGTTTTCCGGTGAAATCCCCGTTTTCAGGTGATGAGGGATGGCGGCCATGGTGGAATCTTGCGGAAGCCTTGAGGAATCTGGTGGCAGCCTAGCAGAATCCGGCGGCGGCCTGGCGGAATCCGGCGGTGGCGCGGTGGTTTCTGGCAAGGCAGACGGTGGTCCGGCCATGTTTTTCTGGGGGTTCTTTAACCCCTGCTCCTTGCAATCCGGGAGTCGGATTTGCGTGCCCTTTGCGGCGATGGGACCCTAACAACGAGTCGAACCCTCTGGTGTGGGTTTGATGGTTTAATGGTTTGGGATCGTGTCCCGGGAGTTAGAAACATTGTATGAAATAAAAATATGATAATATTTTACGACTTCGGGCCATTGTAACTTCTACCTGGAGCGTTCGAATGACGTGTCGTCAGTGGCATTGAGACCCTGATGGTAAGACATACTTTTTGAGATGGTTTCCATGTGTTTGGACTGAGAACGGGGCATGGGCCCCATGAGGCCGGGTTTTGGTGTTTGCGGAGAAACGCACCTTTCGCACCAGGAGTCCGATTTTGGCGGATGATTAGTCGATCCTGTGTCCTTTTTCGAAAGGATCGCAATGGTATGATCCATTCAATGAGTTTCGAGATCGAGGTGTTGGTCCCACATGAGCTGGCATTCGGTGAATAGTTCCTTTTTCACCAGGTGTCCATTTCGGACGTGCGAGTAGTGGATCCTCTGTACTTTTCCGAGGGGATCGTCATGGTAAGATCCGTTTGTTGAGTTCTATGATCATTGTGTGGTCCCCGCACGATCTAGCTACAGTGAATAGTGACTTTTTCACCAGTGCTTCGTTTCGGGTGAGTAAACAGCCTATCCTACATGTTATTCTGCGTGGAACGCAATGGTGGCCTCGGTATTGGCCTAGGAGGTGCGCATTTTGGCGGGTCGCTCGAGTTAGCGACGTTTAGACCATCAGTGGTTGAGGGTTCTCCCTTAGTTCGTTCCTATGAGGGTTCGCGTGGCATCACAACCTTCATATAGGTTTGTGATCCTCTCGATGGGTTGTTTAAACTGTTAGAGTTGTGGCATCCCTCTGGTGGGCTCGAAGCGGGATCCTCTAGCATCTTTACCCTAGATCGGGTTCTTGGTATCGCTGTAATCGCTTATTCACGGGTGGCGATCCCCTATCTAGCTGGTTAACCCCGTAGGGTTTGTGGAATCATCAGGATTATGATCCCCTATGCGGTGGGCCGTTCTCGGAAGGGTTGTGGCATCATCGGGTATAAGATCCCCTACTCAGCATGAGGTGTATAGTAGTGTTGCAGTATCGTTGGTTATGTAATCCCCTACTCAGCGCGTGGTTTCAGTAGGGTTGCGGAATCGTCGGTTCGATCCCCTGCATCACGAGTTATACCAGATAGGGTTCAAGTTTCATCGTGACCACCTTTATATGGGCGATGATCCTCTATTTGAGTGATGTGCTTCTGACGAGCACCCGATCGGGTTATGGTATCCCCCAGCGGATCCTGGGTGTGATCCCCTATATGTGAAAACTACGTATGCCAGATCAGGTCGTGGTATTGACCAGCGGACCCTGGGACTGATCCCCTATCTTTGAGCTTCGTATACCGGAGTGGGTTCTGGTATCCCCTAGCTGACCCTAGGAGCGATCCCATATCCGAGGAGTTTGGTGGTTATGTTGTTTCGGTAAGTTATCCTCAGTGATTCTATCTAAAGAGCGTGATCTCTCGGGTGAGCGTCTGAGAGTTTTGAGAGAAACCTGATGGAGTGTATCTCTCGGATGAGTGTCATCTGTGATGATAGTGATCATGTGGTGTACTCTCCTGGTTGTGGACAGTTGCTGGTGTTGAGATCGGTACCTCATGTGGCTTGTTGCACGAGATAATTATATTTGGATTGTTCAAGGTGTATGTATGGGCATACACTTGAGCTGAGCTGACAAGTTGTGTTTAGCCGAGGATGGTCATGAGATGGAGTTTCTATCTTGTATGGGTTCCCTCTGGCTGGGATAAGCGGACTGTTGCCTTTCAGTTGCTCTCTTTGGTTTTTGGTTTTTGGGGTGCCTACTAACTATGTTTATACTCACCCCTTCATGGGCTTCGCCCGCACATGTTTGTGTCTTGTGCAGACCACATGCCTTTCGACAGAGTCTTAGGAGGACCTGGATCTTGCAGAGCTAAGTGAGCGAGATTGACCGGGGTGTTTGCATGTGCGGTGTTGAGGGAGCATTCTGACGGGTGTTTGTGGTAGCATTCCCCTTCTTCAGTGCAGTTTGGACGCGCTTTGTAGTTTTCTTTTGGTGGGCCCGGTTTTTCCCTTTTGTACTTCTGTTGTACTCTTGTTTAGGATATATGTATGCATGCATTTACTTTTCAGTTTTACATGTCTCCACTATTGCATGGAGGTGTTTGTGGGTGCGTGTGTACAGGTACCTTAGGCTAATGACTCCCATGTGTGTGATAGCCTACTCGGCGCTAGTCGCCAGCCCCTGGCCTATTGGAGGCGGGCTTGGGGAGTCACAGCTCAAGCCCCATTGGGTCGGGTCATGACACTGATGGTCATTGCAAACGTAACTACTTACGTATATTTGAATGCTATGATGTATGTATGTTATGAATTCCATAAGTTACCTTCATTATTTATGATTTTTGTGTGCTATTCATAAATCTTATGATTTCATGAGGTTTGTTATAATTGAAATGTTTGGTTTCATTGATTTTTATTTATTGACAGGTTATTATTTATTTTCTTTATTTAATAACCCTTAATGAACTTTTTTATGCTCATCCCATGTTTTGAAATGTTTTTCATAGGACTTAAAGATGAATATGGTCAAGTATGGGATCCAGGAAAAGTCATGTTGTCTAAAACATAGAACTAGACATTAGAATTTTTTTCAAGAGTTTTTATTTATAAAAATTATAAACTGAGTAGAAGTGTCTACTATGTAATTTTTGTTATGCAATGTAATAATTATGGCCAAAATATCTAATAATATAAATCTCAAAAGATCCTCAATGTGAATTATTAATTTAATTCATGATTATGTAATGTTTTAAGGCAGAGTCCTTACATTTCAATATTACTAAATTAATGGTTTATTCTTTTTGGATAATTATCTTATATTTTACTAAACATGTTGATCTTTATTGATGTTTAAATAAAGGGATAATTGGCAGTTATAATTTTGTTTATTTTATGATTTTTAGAAGATGATTCTGAAGCTTAAGGAATAAATGATAATATTAAATACTAATTTTTGGAGTTAATGATTAGTGTTTTGTTGAAATTTAATAAAGGATAAAAATATAAATTTCATGTAATTATATCACATTATGTCTTTAATATAGTTTGTAAAATAATTCCTCAAATTTATAAAAAGATACTATAACAAAAATAATTATCGATTTACACTTCATACCAAGGAATAAATGTCCTTTAAAAACATCATTGATGTACAATTGTTTTATAGTTAACAATATTATGACTATGTTACCCATCAATTTCCATAAGAAAATAATAGTCATAATTAATTTCCATGACCCTATTTTCACATTGCACTAATGTTCATTAAATCAGAATAGTATTATTAAGTTACCACTATTTTATTTTTTTTATTTGGAGATAATGTTTTGTTGATAATTTTTTCAATGTGGGATTTCAATAAAGCTATAACGAAAATTCAACCATAGTTTATAGGGAAAAATTTCAAATTTTGTGGGTGAAATTCAATAAAATGGTAGAATTTAATATCTCAATATTTTTAACGAAAATACTTTTTTTATCGGGTAAAAGATACATAACCCTGATATTAAATGAATAGTGAAATATTATTAAATAAATTTTAATGTTATAACCTAGAAGTTAAAGCGAAGATAATTAATAATATTAATGGAATTTTAAAAAATATATATATTTCTCATTTTCATTTATAGTGTATTAATAAATTCCCTGTAAATAGGTATTATATTTTTAACTAAAGTGATTTTATTCAGAAAAAATATATTTTCTTCAAAAATATTTTGAAAATTTTTATGTAGAAAAAAATATATTTATTTCATACATATTTTTGATAATATATTTCATAAAATTAAGATCAGTTTATAAATTATCATATCAACACATTCCAATGGTTAATGTCTGGATAATATTATGAAAATTTATATTTTTCAATGAATAGTGAGAACACTAATTTTTATTAAACTTTATATTTTTCATGTAATTAAAAGGTAAAAATATGTTTCATATAAAATTGTAATCTAAATTAGTTAATTATAATGTAAATTAATCCAATTATTGTTTTGAAAAGGATTTATACATGAATATTGTATATAAAATATCATATTTTAAATGGATATTTTTTGAAAAACATTTTTCATTTCATTTTTTTGTTTAATTTTAAATTAAATTTTGCAAGTTACCTATTTTTAATTTTATAAAATGGATGTAATTTATTATAGAAAACAATTAGTTAAAAGACCATTTTTCCTTTTGTCCGATATAAATACTATCCTTACTAATTTTATATACCCTGGTAAAGGGTTAATCAAGTAATTATGTGTAAAACATAATGATACTGACTAAATAATGTCTTTAACACTTTCATTGATTTTATTGGATGAGTTAAGTTTGACCAAAATCATACAAGGGTCTATATTACAACCATTGGGAGCTGTTTGAAATAGATTATATAATTTATAAAAATTTATTTAAACTACATTCAATGATGTCATAGTCAATATTTTAGTAATTCTAATAGTCTTAATATATGTTAATATTGAATGTGACATTGACTTCAAAAAATAATTAAAAATATAAAATATTTATTTAAATCATTGTATTTTAATATTAAATTCTAGTGGAGAAATAATTAACTTAAATTCTTATAAAATGAGATTGTCATAATTATTTTATTAAAGGAAATATCAAATAAATGATATTAATAATATTAAAATAAATATAATTCCATATAATTAATTATATACAAAAAATTTATATAGTAACCTGACATGTTAGGGATATAATGAATATTTCTTTATTCAATTATAATTATTATCTTCAAATTATTAAAGTCAATGATATGAATTGTTCTTAAAATTGACATTAAGAATTTTAAATAGTAAATAATATTTTATTAACGGATATAAAATTTCTAAAAAAATTATATTCCACTGATTCAGTATAATAATGTTAAATATTTTTTAAAGGATTCATTAATGGGTCTTCTTCATTTTATATTAACTATACGAACCCTCAATGAGTAAATATTTATGTTTTTACAAAAAGAGTTAAAGGAATTAAATAATGTATAAAACATAACTATACTAGTATAACCATTTTATAAACTTGTAAAAATATTATTAAATTAATTTTAATTTTTAGTTTATCATTATTATCTAAAATTAATATTTTTATAGATACTTTCCTATGAAATTGGCTTATATAGTATTAAAATCAAAAATTGTTATAAAACTCCACTTTCTTTGTATTTAATATATTGTATGAGTCTGAAAAGGTAAAAAATGAAGATATTAACAACCCCAAATTTATACATTGAATCTAATGAAATTAATTTAGTTATATATTTTTTTAAAATTTTTGAAAATCATATAATCACTTTAAAGTTCTATAAAAGGCTAATGAAATATTTATTTAAATAACAATAAAATTAAATAAATTACTTTCAGAATATTAAATTTAGTATAATTTGAATGATTTAATTTGTGAAATTGTTTTACAATATCAATATGAACTATTATATAGTATTTATAAAATTATTTTGGGGTTTCCCCTTTTCTTTTCTTTATTTTAATTCAATGTAAATGGATAGTAACAAAATTTACATTATTGATGATTAATCAAAAGAAAATTTTATTTAATAATTTTTTAAATCCAAAAAATATTGAAAAAATTAAATGTTTTTATGATTGTGCCTAAAATTTCATTAACATACAATTTATTGAAAATTTTCACCATATAAGATAAAATTATAATAATTTAATATTGAAATTGTGTTTCCGTAATTAAAATTAAAATGGGTTAATTAATGTTTAATCAAAATTATCTGTTCTAAATTAACAAAAAAACCAGTCTAATATCTATTATTTGATAACATTACATCCTTATGTTATCTAATATATATATCCATACTTATTTTGAGAAATTCAGATATAAATATTTTATAATAATTTAATATTTTTATAAATTCCAAAAGTTCCCCTCACTTTATTTTTAAATGGGAATCTTATCCCTCAAATATTATTATCACATTGAGTAATATAGCACATAAATATTCTAAATATTTATCTTCTCAACTTCTCTATCCATGTTATAAGGGTGTTTTTATTTTAAATGACCCACTATAGTGCCCTTTAGAGGAGATCCAAAGGGGACATATCAAAAAGTGGTAATCACTCTAACCGATCACTTTATTTTTATAATCATCCTTAATATACGATAAACATATTATTTTTATAATAAAATTATAAATTAAATAAATTAAATATTTTAATTTTTTATTATGATTATGAATACACCATTATGAAACCCTTTTATCATTAATCAAGATGTAAATGTATTGCTCAGAAGTAGTTACGGTCAACCACCTCCACTGAGCGATAAAATTCATTTTTAATCACCAAATTTCATGGGTGGATATTATTTTTGGTTTAACAACCATATATTATATATATTACATAATAATAATTTAATAATATTTATTATTATTTACCTTTTTTTTATTCCATTAATTGAAAAATGAAAATACCATTCCTGTGTTTGTACAATCTATAATCACCATTGTTGATGTAATTAATTTTTTTATTAATACTTTCAATGAATGTATATGAATAAGATTATAATTAATATATATTATTTTCATAAAATTAGTAAAAATATTAAAATAATGAGACCACGATCATTATATATGGACCATGATTGTGGAGCCAAAACATGCTTGGAAAACCAATTAGTTATCACCGAGAATAATAATTTAAAAAATATTAATAATTACATAATAATATGTTATGAATAAATATAAATATTTATAATAAATATTTGGTTATGGAATAAATTTATAATAAATCCATATATATAATACATGAGGTTTCAACATGAACAAAGAATGGTGATACTTGAGGTTAGGGAATTCAATATTAAATGTCTCTTTCATTGAGTTAAACTACTATTTCATTTATTATGCATTTATATTATTATTTGGGAAATTAATTTTTGTTATATTAATTTTTTATACAATTTTTTATGTATCATAAAAATTAATACAAATAATTGATTCATTTTATTAATTCTCACTTCAATATAATGATAATTGTAAGTTATTTTTGTCTAAATTTTATTTCAATGGGACACCTGTTTTATACACTGTTTTTTACATTTATGTGGTGTATATACATCCTATGAATTAATTTTTTTTAATATCATAAATATTATGGTATTTAAATTTTCATATAATTTTATTTATTTCGTCGGGAAATCAATTTGAATGATTTCAACTTGGTAAGATTTAATTTCACAATCTTCTTTATTATTCAGTGTGGTTTATATATATGAATCTACTACAGAATATTTATCTTCTATTTTCATGTTTCATAATAATTATTTAAAAATATATTGTTATTAAAAGAAAAATCGGTCATTTATACCCATGTGTTATTTTTAACTAAATAATTTGAAAGGAATCTTTTTTTTTCATTTTCCAAATGAGGTATATTCTGATTTTTTTAGAGAAAACATGAGGTGGGTGTATTTTTAATATATATAGCATGAGTGGACATTTATTTATTAATTATTACATAATGTATTTAATATCCATTTATAATATTACTTGGTTGTCTTAAAATAAAATATTTTTTTTAATAATTTTTACTCATTAAAAAAAATCAAACAAGAAGAAATTTTTTTTTCATAAATCATTTCAGTTGACTTTTCAAAATTATATTTTATATTTTACTTAATTATTCAACGTTATATATTTTTTAATGGGGAAATGATCCAATAATACCATCCATATTCTTTATCTTTATTTTTATATCTATGATTCCATGATGTTTTTCAATTATGATACTTATTTATTGGTTTTTCAATAATGAATTTTTTACAATGCCCATTTCTATGATTTCTTATATGATGAATGATTTATATTCTTGATAAATTATATTTATAGATTTAATTTCTTGATTGGTGGAAGATATATCTCCCTCCAATTCATTGGCTAATATTTATATATCTTGAGATAGATATGATAGGAATGAGGAGTAAACTCAGTTCCGTAATACATGGATAAAATGAAGGGTTAAATCATTTAATTAAAGTGCATTGTTTTATATGATGGTCTTGGATGTGATACATGAATAATGTGGAAATCATTTTATAGAAAAGTATATATTCCAAAATTCCAAGTCTTATTTTATGCTCTCATGGCTAGTGTTCATTGATTATTTTATAGATCTTGACATATTAACATACATGTTTTATTCCATGACTCAAGATTTTAATATTTTTTATTATGAGTATAATTTTATAATATTATTTACATGATCTCATATAATTATACTCATGATATTATTTCAAATGATAATTGTCTGATATCTTCTAGGTTTACCCTTACTAATCATCTGATCTCACCCATATCTTTGTTTTATTTTCCTGTGTTATAATATATGGTGGTAAATAATTTTTTTCTAGAAGGATTTGAGCTAGATTTTGTTGATGTATAATTATAAATTATGAAAATGTAGCTATATTGGGATATAATTTTTGATATTTATGAACCAATTTTCTATGATCTAATGTTGTTTATTTTTATCCTAATTCTCAAAAACTATAATCATAAAAGTTCCATGGGAATGTAAGGGGTCCATTATTTTTTTTGGAAATGTTAATATTTTTATAGAAAAAATTTGGTTAGGCTTATAAATTTTATTTCATTATTATTGGATATAAAAGTTTAGATTAGGTGATGTTAGAAATAAACTATTAATTCTAGCAAGTAATTTTTACATTCATGGAATGATGAAATGATTAGGTATATTTTCATTTCCTATAAGTTTGTTCAATTAATTATATTGTATTTGTCTAAAAATTATCATATGGATATGCTGGATGATGAATATTAAATTTTACTATAAAAATATAATAGAAAATTATTAATAGTTTATATTTATTTCTAAAATATTTGATAGAGAATAATTTGTATTTATTATTAGTTTCCAATTATATAATCAAGTTTCAATGTACCTCATCGATGAACTCATAATATATTATCATGAGAACACTTTAGTTTAAAGGATCAATATTTCCATTCCCATATCCTATAATTTTTCCATTAATATTATAAAAAATTGTATAGTAGGTGGAAATTCCAATAGAAGTATTTTAATTCCATGACAGGTTTAGTGGATTCCCCAATCAAGAAATCCATACTCAAATTTCCTCATCACTATCCATAAAGTTTATATTTAATAGACTGTTTCATTTAAAACCTACATGAATTTGGTTATGTAAAAACACTATCAAACTAAAAATCTCCCTTGTAAATAAATATTCCCCTCAACAATGTCATGACCACAAATTTTGTAAGGTTACATTTAACACGGTGAATTGATGTTTTTTACTTAATATTAACTCCAAATATTGTATTTACTAAATATGAAATTTATTATTTTACCTATTTTAAATGATAAAAATATTAATTATATTTTTCTTATATTATTTATCTTGTATTGATTAATCATTTAAGCATAATATTTTTATAATATTTCAGAATCTAATAATTATTACTATTTAATTTCTTTAATTATTTGATCATTATAATGTATCCATTAACTAAATTACCATTTATTATATATTTTAAAATATCTCAAAAGAACATTATATCTATCTACTAATCAGTTTATTTAGAGGATAATAAATAAACCGCTAATGGTTTGGGGAAAACGTTAAAAGTTAGTCTTTGATTGAGTATAATAATTGTATTAGTACTTTGTGTACTTCCTAGGATGATTCAACTTGTATCTATCTTGAAACACCTTTAATATCTTAATTGATACATTCATAAATTTTCATTAATAACAAAAAGATGACGGAACCCATTGGAATAGTGATCAGGTTTTCATAAAATAACCCATAGACATGGAGGTTAATATATAATAAGAGAATGAGGTCATACTCATGAAAAAATTTAAATTTATTTATAAAAAATCAAAACTAAATATAGTAATTAATATTTTTGAAATACAATATATATATATGTGCCAATAAATTTCATGATATTCCATGCATGAAATGAATACACATTTAATAAAGAAGTATTTTTTTCAGTATTTATTAATTATGATATTTTGTTCCTAGTTAAATAATAATTTTTATTAATTTATTAATTCATATAACATAGTATTAATACATTTTTTTGTAAATATTTCCATCCATTGAAATATTAAATAAAATAAAATAATAAATTTTACTTAAAAAAAGTCTTTAACATGAGCATGTACTCATAGGAAACAAGATTATTACATTTTTGAACTACTAATAACGGTCCTTTTCATATATTTTTGTGCTCTTTTGGAATATTGAATATAAAAAATGTAACATAATCACGTGAAATTATATACCAATTAATGATACGAAAACACATGTAAATTACATGGCATGAAATTCTTTTGAATCAGAGGATGTACATGGTGTATATAGTCAATACATGCCATGTTATTCCTTATTTTAGTCCGAAAATAATTAAATAATAATATTTTAAAAAATCTATCACATTCACATTATTACTAATAAATGAAATTTTTTGATTTTTATTATGTTTATTGGATTAAATAATTTATTATAATTTCATACATAAATGGGTTGGATACATGGGGTGTATTGGAAAGCTACACGTCTTTCTTATCATTGAACTATTTATTGGAAACACACATCTATATACTAGGTGTGTATAAATGATATAGAAATCTAAGATATAAATTAATTGTGTATATAGCTACAAGGTATTCATAATATAAGTTCCTTGGTTTTATGTCACTTACATCATCTGTTAATAAAGGAAGACTCAATAATTATGTGTTTTACACTATAATATTAAAGTACTACATGATGTGTAACATTGTTACACAGTGTGTAGTAAAAAAATTGTGTTTCATCCTATCCAATAAAACTCATGGTTTTTAAATGATGATTCATATGATTTAATTCCTTATTATTTGAATTTAGTTTTATCCATTGTGCATTGAACATTAATAAAAAAACAGTCACCAATAGACTACAAATCATGTCATCCCATATAGTCTAGCCAAAATTATCGACACCCCAAACTAATTTCATTAGATGATATTGATTTGTTTTAAATTATTCCTGTTTATATGTGTGAGTGTCATGAATAATAAGAATTTATCTTCATATTTGTATTTATATAATGATCTTCTAAAAATATCAACAAATCAAATAACGATCATCAACTATTACATAATAATAAATCTATTTTTACAGATAAGATACCACTTGATATATTTCGATTAAATAGAATAACCTATTTGGGACATGTCAAAATAATCATTTTCATTATAATTTAATAATCATATATTTACATAACAAATGAATCATGACTAGTCAATTAATATGATGATTAATTAACAAATATGAAAAAACATACAATAGATTTCGTTTTCATGCTAAATTTATTATTAATTTAAATAAATAATACCCTCATTCTTGAGAACTCTTTCCATTAAGTGGCTAATGATCATCTAGATCTTTATTTATTTTTATTTTCATTGTATCGGGAGGATTGACAATGAAAATATTCATGCTAAATTGTAATCATACTTCCATATAACAATGAATCACTAATGGTGCTCTAAGTGAAATCATTGTGGTACTAAAAACACTTATTTAATCCTATTTATGGCCAAATATTTCTTCAAGGTTTAATAATTGATTCTTTTTCTATCATTATAAGAGTTGGAATGGGAAGTATCATTCATCTTGAAATAGTTATATATAATTTATTTCTATAGGGTTGATAGATTATCTTGAATAGTTTCTTTTCAAAAAAATCTATAACCCAATCGAATTATATATTTGGTGTTTTTGTACAAAAATTTCGAAATAATTAATTACACATAGAGCATTTAATTTTATTTTAATATCAATGAAGAAATGTGTTTAAATAAAATTATTATTTTTATTATTATTATTTAATTTACATTCTCTTAGTAATAGATATAATAAATATCATTGCTTTAAATAATTAAATATTTTTTAATTGATATTTTGTATTTCATTCCTTTCCTTCCAATTTTCTCGAGCCGAACTACATCTACATTTATAGAACCTTAACAAATAAATATTATTCATTAGGTAAATATGTAAACATTTATCCTATTCAATGACATCATAATAAAAATTTATTTAATATATAAATACTACATGGAAATAGTGACAACATATATGAGATTACTAAAGTATGAATCGATATTATTCAATGATCTAATAAATTATATTTATTAATTAATTAAATTTAAAATTAATTTAATTGTTTTAAAAAAACACGATGTCAATTACCCACTAGGTTTCATCCTCTGGGGAATTATGTGGGTTTTCTTAATGACTGATATCAACATCTGGAAACGCATAACAGAACATAAGAGGAAAAATATAATTTAAAAATGATGAAATTCATATAAAAATTATTATTGTTTAATATATCATATTTTTCTAAATTTATCATCAAGTATGTTTCATACTCTTTTCGTCAAACTATATGCTTGATAGGAATTTCGTTAACTATCTAAGATAAACCCATTAGTACAAAAAAATAATGTAT
Source organism: Viscum album (assembly GCA_963277665.1). Classification (NCBI taxonomy): domain Eukaryota; kingdom Viridiplantae; phylum Streptophyta; class Magnoliopsida; order Santalales; family Viscaceae; genus Viscum; species Viscum album. The sequence goes on from OY728130.1 coordinate 1,329,814,142, forward strand.
TTTAGTTTGATAGTTCCATTCTAATAAAATTATAACAATATCAACTTTCATTAATATTGACGGGATAAATTTTTTCACAGTATGTTCATTAATAACATAATTTTCATTATGCACCCTAAAAAATCTACTTCCCATAAACACATGGAATCAAAATATTATTTTGTATATAAAATTATATGGATAATGACTCCTATTAATCGTAATCATAATTTCTAAAGACCTGGATAGATTTTCAAAAACATTATTATTAGATGAAATAAAATTAGTTAATTTAATAATGTTTTTCTATCCTCAAAATATCCCATATTAAATATAAATAAGTCTATACATCGTGAGATAATGTCTCATTCTATTAAGAGTATCCATCACTAAAAATCCAATATCTTATCTACCCCATCTGAAAACAGAATTTTTACCATAGTTTATATGACTAAGAAAATAATCATAGAAGATCAATGTTCATTGTAACTGTCATAAGACATTACTCCTAGATCTGTTACTAAAACAATAAACACAACATTTTTTTCATTGATGAAAATAAATGTTGCCATGTTTTTTCCATCTGAAATATAAAACATCAAAAAAAAAAACAAATACTAGATCATGAACCAACCCAAAGGCCTTTTAGGTTTACTATTTTATATAATTTAAACAAAATCCTAGAAACATTGTCTCTTAAATGACTGGTACAACAATATTAACATCATCACCCTATATACCCATATTTTCATATTCCATATTAATTATTCAACATCCCCCAAAATTATCTTCACAAATAAAACCTTTGTAAACATAAATCATTTAACATCGTTTTTTATAAACTTGGGAATATGATACATAATTAGGTTGTTCTCAAATGATGTGTGATGGGAAACATAATCATTAACAATGGAATTTTAGTAGATATGGTAAGATTTGAATAACAGAATACTGATATAATAATGGAACATGAGAAAATTATAATATAAATCATGAAAATAAATTTGTGGATAATCATTCATGAATCATGGAATACATTTTTACTACTGTAAAATAGCCATATCAATCAATGACCATGTGCAGTGTGATGTCAACCCTGAACAAGGGGTACATTTATAACCCATATATAGCATAATGATAATGTATTGGTATCATTGTTTTTTTATATAATGGTATCAAATAAAGCAACCCATATATATACACATGATTTAACCCTTATGGTTTTACATGGAATAAACATCACACTATATTCACATAATCTATTTGGTGAAACGTAACCGTTTATCTCCTAACCATATTTGGAATAACAATACAACCAACTTCCTAACCCAATGAATTAGTGATCTATCATGGACCGACCTAAAATTGGTATATAAGGGAGCCACCCATAATTTTAAATAATTACAATAACTGTAACATGAATAAAGTATTATTCATTATAAAACTGATAGAAACAATCATTTTTCCTTTCATAAAATCATTTCACAAAGCGATAGAACTGGGATCCATGAGAACCTTATTGAAGTAATCATAATCCGTCCAAATAAATAATGATTATAACATATATTAAATATAAACCAAGTATATTATATGTAGAATCAATGGTTTTTTAAATTTATGAATGAAAATACCATTAATTAATATTTTTATTTTTTTACGAAAATAACAGTTTAATTTTAAAGGTAAAATTTAAAATCAAAAAACCTAATACATAATAAAGAAACCATTTTCATTAAAATGGAACTTGTAAAAGTGGAATGGAAGAATCATGACATTGAAGTATCATAGAAAAGGAAACATATATTCAATTTTTAAATGTTAAAAATGAACATATTTTTCAGACATTTATTAATGAACCTAAAAGTGAACCATAGAGAATCCTTAAATACGATGAGAATGTAATGTAATAATTTACTTTATTATGGTAACATTTTAATATTATCCTTATGAGAGAAATTTCATCAAATATAAATTAAAATACCAGGAATATAATGAAATCCACGATATAACATGTGAATTCTCCTTGAATACAACTCGTAAATAATATAGTTGAAAATGTATGTCCCAACAAAAGTGAAATTGATATGAATAACCTCTATAAAGATAATATAAATGAGTTGAGAATTAATTTATTGAGCGATTAACTATAACCTATATAAATCCATATAAAACAAGTATAAATAAAAAATAAAAAATATCCAATTTCAAAAATAATAATGGAATAACATATTCAATAAAGTTAGATAATTACACAATTAATGAAAATTGAGAAATGACACATTTTACAACTTTTTAATCCTTCATTTCAAATGGCCTTGATTTAAATAATTCATGTTATAATAAATAATAACATGAATTTTTAAAAAACAAATATATAATATAGAGAAGGGAATTATATAGTAAATAATAATGAAATTAGGTTCACGAGAATAAAATATTCCTTAATGAAGGGAAATTAAGATTAATTCCCTTAGACAGTGTTCATATCATCCATATATATCCTTTAACTCCTCATCTTTGGAAATCATCACTTTCTTCCCACATTAATCACTTTACGGTTGGTATTATGAAAACACTAATTTCTATAGAATGTGAGTATAGAAATTTGGAATATATTTTGGCCTAATCAAGTGATATATAATGTATTCAGAGATGGTTAGATGTTGTTACCTTTTATAATATAAGGGAGATGAACTTTTTCAAATACACAAAATATTAATTTAATATAAATTAATTTTAAAATAAAAATGATAGCATCATAATTGATTTTTATCTATGTTAATTATAGGTCCAAATGAATTCATAATATAATATTTTGACATGCTTGGATCAAATTTACACCCATATATTTTAGTTTTAATAATTTTTAATAATTTTTTAAAGTTACTATTATAATCAACTTTTTTGAAATAGATGTCAATACATTTAAAATAAATATAATATTGGGTAAAAATATAATATAGTTGGTATTTCAAACAATATTAAAATACATTTTCAAATATTGGATAGTTAGTGTTTTAAATCATTTTATAAAATATTATTTACTATATTATAACATTACATTCATTTTTCAAACTATTCATTTAATTTGAAATAAAAATTCCTAGAAGAAGAAATGAATAAAAATATAATGCATTAAAATATCTCTTGAATTTCATTTTCTTTCTTCATAAATCATGTAATATATTAGATCACCCAAATAAATATTAAATTTAGAGAGCATAAATAATTTTATAATTTTTTATTCTTCATTGAAAAGCACTTCATCAGTGACGTATAAAATATAAAATGTTTATTTAAAAAATTAAATTTAAAAATAATTTTCTATTATAAAAATAAATTAATTAGTCTCAATATAGTCCATTATAATCATTAATTATTGTTTTTGATGCTTTTTCAAGTTTGAACGTCCATCTATTTCAGAGGAGGATGCACTGTTTGTTACCCCACATTCTATATTTTCAATTGCTGAAGGAATACATTGCTTATTTAGGGATTCTTGCACCTTGATCGAAATAATAAGATGGGATTTCGGTTCCTCCTTCCATGTATTCCTCCTCAAAACTCATTGCGTAGTCCAAGTCTCCCTTGCAGACTTAAGACATTGTTTTTGAAACGTGTCCTATTTCCATGTCTTTATAGACTCCATTTAATTACTCTGTATTTTTCGGGACATTCCAAGGGGTTTAGTCAGGGCAGTAAACTTCGGTTAGGGGAGTAGTCACTTTTCACATCACTGGCGTATCAAGAGACTATAGCACTGACGTTTCATGGATTATTCACTTTATGATAGTCTTCTCAAGGGAGCGAAATCCAGAGGCATCCACATCGAATGCGGTGAATATTAAGCCATAGGAATGACTTCGAGGTTTTCCTCAACATAATATGTTTAAAATAGGTTATTTCATAGGTCTAACCTCTAGTAGGGATAGGTCGGAATGATCAGAGAACAGATGGGAGAGGATCATATGGGTTAAGCACCTGGAGGGGAACAATGATTCTAGGGTTAACACGTGGTAAGTTACCCGATTGCTACTATGAGCTATAAGAATGTGGGGGACATGATCTCATCGGGATGTGTAGTCCCAGTTAGGAATCATGATGTATATAGATTGTTGAGCGTTGATGAAAAATGATATGGAACCATCATAATAATGACGATGATGATGGGCTATAGTCTTGATGAAACATCCAGCATATCCACGTTTTAGGGAATCAAATTCTAAGTAGTTCTGTGAGATGATGGGACACACAAAGAGGTGACTTGTATAGATGGTACATGGATGAAGTGGATCCTCCGGGATGGGGCATGACCTTCTTAAAACACATAAACATGAGGAAATTACTAGGATAAGACATGGTTGATGGGATTGAACCTCTGGGTGGATTAATACATATCCCTATGGAAGGGAATAAAAGTCTACATAGTTAAGGGTGGGGGAATAGAATCAGGGTGAACACATTGGACAATGACATGATGGTATATTGGGGCTTACACATGGTTAACAGCACTTTATGGACTAACACCATGGGGGCAGACTAGATATTCAGGTCCGCACAAAGGGGACTATAAATGTTTATTTTCGATTGCGGACTATAAATGCTTACTGATGGTTGGGTGCAACGGTTTACCACTTATGGGGTGCAGCATCTTACAGCTGGTTGGGTGAAACGGATTACCACTGACTGGGGATCCAACGAATTACCATTGGTTTGGGAACGCAATGGATTTCCCTCAATTATGGTTGACAACAGCTTACCATTGGATGGGAATCACAACGGATTATCGTCAGATGGTGTACAACCTCATGGAGGCTTCCAACTAACCCGACATCAAAGATAGGGTTAAAATTCAACATTCTTCAATTTTATATAGTTTAATGTCTTGAAATACCAAAAGGGGGCATACAGTTTAACATCATGCGGGTCGAAGGGAGACTGATGTGGAGTTTTCGGAACCGATAGGTGTTGGGATTGATCCTCAGGGAGGTTTCCTATGTTCCTAGCCTGGGAGACAAGGATCAAAGTCCACATAGATCGAATGTGTTTGGTGAACTAACGTGAAGGGTTTGGGACCATCAGATGTCAGTCTTGAAACTCATGGAGACTTCCAATGTACCATACCGTAGAGACATGGATCAATGTACACATAGATTGAAAGGTAGGATCCTTTTTAAATTCATGATGGATGATGGGGAACTGAAGAGAAGGGGTCCTGATAAGTAAGTTTTGTAATTAAAACTCAAGGTGGCATTCTATGCATCATGCCTTAGTATGGTTCAAATTCCACATAGATCAGAAGAGTTTGGGGATTTCATTTAAAGGCATTCAAGATAGGATATCATGGTCGATGATTTCTCTAAGATCCGGTGGTTCGTGCTGGGTGAGAGAAATAAGAGGCCATAAAGACCTAACGATCACATCACGAATGGTGCATCCATTAGAAGTGAAGTGGGGATTACAAGTGGATAGTGGCCCAATGAGGAAACATAGACTTATACGTGGTTAGCTGCCAAGGGGGATGGAGATTGGTACATACTATTGGATGGAACCCAATGGAGACAAATCCTGGAGGGGAGAGGGATGAGATAATGAAGGTCCTTATGCCCCTCTTACATCTAGTGTTTGGCACCGAAAATTATAGGAGTATCAGGGGTGATACCTCCCACAAGAATGACTAGTTGCTTACACAAAGATGGTTTCCCTTCCCTGAGGACACATGTCATTTAAAAAAAGATGATATCATTCCATGTGATGAAGATCTCAATCCCGTGGGGACTAGTGGGTGTAGAGAATTTATGAGACAGGTCACCCCGCATGTGATGCATGGGACGAGGCCAAATATTAACATCCTGTGTTGAGGATGAGGGTCAATAGCAGTTTCATGACCTGCTACTCAGAAAAGGTAGGTTCACTCTATACCCATGTGACATACATAACTGACATGCTTTAACCCTTGGTGATGGGAATGCACTAGCATTGTCGCTGTGAGGGGGTTTTGGGGAGTGATCCACCCAGGGGTCCATGTTAGGGTGGTTATTTGAATAAGCAATAGTTGTTAGTTTTACTATGATAAGAAGCATGAGGAAAGGCAAAGCAACATGAAGAACCACCTGGGGGACCATGAAATCACTTCATACAAACATTGAGGGTCATATGTGAAAAGTATTTGCTAAGAAGAGGGGTTCACAGGAAAAGGCCTCATGAAGCTATGTTGACCCACATAGTTTAGGGGTTTTGTGAAGGGGTATGCTTCCTGAATTTTGTGTCTGATCCATTGAATATGAAATAGGTGCACAAGGAGTGTTCTTTACAAAACAAAAGTTCTCTGGAAAAGTAGGGATTTTTGAAGAAGGGGTTATTTGAATAGAATATCATTTTGGATTAGTGTGCCTCGCGAAGCACAAAGTCCATGCCTTATCATGTCGTTCACATGTTAATAGAAGGTATTATGTGATGCATGAATTCTTTTCAAATACCCAAGTCCCCTTAGGTATCTTCTTTCTTTATGAAGGCTCGTGGGGTTCACAAAGGGCATCCCTGCTTGAATAGTGGACTTGTTTAAGCCAAAAGAAAGGAACTTCATGATTCTAAATTACTTCGAAGAGATGTTTTTTAACATAGTAGAATGTGTTCTGCTATTTGGGATCTAAGAAGAAGAAAGGTAGGAGTATCCACCCTTTGGTTTCTAGGGAAGCCTCGTATTTATAGGCAAGAGGGGGCACAAAAAAGGTATTGTTCCATGTGAAGCCACATATGCCTTTGTCATAACTGCGAATCCTCCTGCCTATTTTCTCTATGTTGTCATCACAAAGGTCTTTCAAATTCTGAATCCTCTAGCCTCTTTTCTTCGAGGATGCTTCACAAGATTATTTCTAATCATAGATTCTTCTCCCGCTTTTCTTTATGACGGCTTCACAAACATGTTTCTAATCACGTAGGCTCTCACGTCTTTGATTCACAATGGGTTCACAAATTTCTTTTGGATTACGGAGCCTCCCACCCCATTTCTTTGTGACAACATCACAAAGGTGTGATTTCGTGACATCCACGGTGATATAGGGCTCGTTTTCAGGCTTCCTGTGGCAGCCTCAATGGAGGTGGTAACCTCTTTGTGTATGATTCTCTTCTCCTCATATTTTGGGGCCAGCAAATCCCCCCCCCCCAATACATGGATCTGAGTATAAAATTATCATCTATGTCTGAGAGGTAATTTCCAAACATTTTAGTCTAATACCCAAGAAGCCTTGTGGAGAAGAGTCTTGATGTAGAGAGTTGACACATAGGTTGAGAGCACCACAAACCTCATCGTAGTTGGATGCACCGGGAAACATAAGGGTTTGTCACCTATAAATGGGGAAGGCTGACCTCTCTTTGGTCTTTTTTTATCTCCAATTTTTGGTGATTATTCTGTTGATTCAGAAAGCTCTACACTCTATGAAATATCTCTCTGTGAACCTGGACTTTCTTCTTTGCAGTGTACATAGAGTCATTTTACATCATGAGTGTGCACTCTGTGGCTTACGTTTGCAAAGTCTGTGGCTGGACTCTACGAACCGTCTCTATGATCGAGCATTGGGATTGGGTCTTCACGATTGATCTCCGAGATCTAGAAGAAAAATTTTTAAAAATTAAAAATTGAATGTCTCGTTAAGAAGCTTTTATGGGGGTCCTTGCAGATGTTGTCCGTAGGGAAGAGAAAACGACCAACTCAGATATCGTGGAATTCATTCGATGCAATTTGGAAAAGGATTCACTAGTAAACTTGGTGTCAAATATCTTGAATAACTACCCACTCTGTAAAAGGCTTCCCCTATATTGATTTTTCTTAAGCAATGTCGTATACATTCTAGAAGAGAGTAGGGATGGTCTGGCTTACTAGTTTAGGAGTATGTCGTGCCATCGCCAGTGGTTCAGAGCGGCCGATGGCCATTCGTGGAAATACATCACATCTTTCAACATTTATTGCCTATAAAACCAGGAGAATTACTTTGATAGTAATGTGTATCAACCATAGAAATCTCCCACATTATACCACACCATCCTAAAGGAGTCCATAGGAAACTCATAGAGGGGGTGGAAATGAGTGGGGTTGGGGCCATGAGGAACAATTCACAGATGATTGGGCCTAGGCCTACTGGGTATGTGCCTCATGTGATGATTTCGGGATAGAGATGAGGTGATTGGGCCAGTATGAGGTAGTATGGCCATATCAATTCCAAATTGACTAGCCGATGCAGTTGATACTAGAGCTCATGAGCAGATTTTCATCAAGGACCAACACTTTTTATTTTTACCATGGAGAGGTCGGTATTGTCCTATGGGTCCTACATCAAATCCTGTTGGTCCCAATAATGGGGGAAATTTATGATGAGTTCCTCCCCATCCTGAATGCATGTGAGGAACCAGAGAAGATGGTGCCACTAGCAATGGAGTTGATTAACCTGGCAATAGGGGAGGACAAACAGTCTATGAGGAACGTCCATTTCAAGCGGTGGTTCATGGAGTTCCTGAATTTCTGTGAAGATGGAAAATTACCTGTGAGGCCTCGGACCAAACCAAAGGGGGTTCAATGAGGAAAGGAGAACTCATACTTGTGGCTGTTGGGGGAAATATAGTATAAAACTTAGGCATTCAGTGTCAATACCGAACAAAAACTTGTGGTTAGGTTAGCTGCATTCAGCGCAGTGCTTATCTGCTGTTGGATTCGGCTAGAGAGGGACACAGACATGGGTGTGGAACAACGAATTTTCAACATACCATCCATGATGGTGATAGGGGGATAGTTCAACCTCAAGATACATATTTTCAACATGTTTTATAGGATTTTTTTCATATCAAAGAGTGGATAAAGTCACAGAGGATATGTAGGCTATTACACCTTCAATATGGGTGCATAGCGGTGCATGTCTAGGATGTCGACGAATATCTAAACCCAATTTACCCCTTAGTATTGATTTTTTTTACCATTTTGAACATTTTGGGGAGATTTCAGACCAAGCTGACCTCACTATTGGGGTTGATCCACTTATGGAAGGCTTACTAGTTCTACATTCACCCCTTTTCGTTTCCAATAAGTGTGATCACTAATGGCGGCTAGGGAACAGAAGAGCATTGTTCCTACATCAAGGTATTTCAGGGTGGATTCTTGGTGGAATCAATTGGCTGCGAGTCTCTCTGTGTGAAGTAAACCCCAAGCCATTTTTTGAGTTTGTTTTGGTGTATGCAGCGGATGACCCCATGGGTCTACTTGGGGGGTGCACCACGAGGATCACCTTTGTGTGATGAGGCAATTGTGGGTCATGTTCAGGAGGGAGGATGATAAATTGTGGGATGAGATTCTTCCACCCTCATCAATTTTCATGCATGTAATGGAATATTCTAAGAGCAAGAAAGTAGCCTACCCAGGAGACATGTTGAAGCAGTAAACCATCCAGGCCAGTGACGGGGTTCTTCCCCATCCCCGAGGGTGGGGCCAAAAGGTGGTGAGGAAATCTCATGTTGGTGGGACTATAGTGAAGGCGAGGAATGCACCTGTCGAAATGGAGGTAGCATCAGCGGATCTAGTGGTCATAGAGGGACAAAATTATCTGGAGTGGAGGCTGCCCAGGGGGTTTTGTAGAATATCCACCCAGGCATCGGGGAAGCAGCTACGCCAGATAGACATGCTGAAGAATGTTGTCTTCCCAGAGGATTGGGACATATGGGATGTTTACAGGTAGTTCCTCAACCTATCAATGATATGGCAACACCTTTACCATATCAGGATGGATTTTTTATGGATTGGGTCTATCAGTGCATGCATTCTAGTATCCCGTGCGTAGGGGGAGCAATTCCTATCAGATATTGAGGACTTTGAGCACTCCTAGGGTTCCCGACATCCAAAGACGGGCCGAGTAAATGTGTTTCTAGATTGAAAGACTCCTCTGCAGTTATCTAACATTGAATTAATAAAGCTCTTACCTCTGTTGGAAGAATCAGATGAGTCCTAAAGGGGTTGGAGGCTGGTAGAGTGAGCCCTCTAGAAGAGGGTGAGGTCAGTGATTCACACATGGAACATAATGATTTTGAAGAGGCTCTCACAGTAAAACACTAGACTACTTACTCGAGGTCATCATCTAGGTCATATAGGATTCCTTACTAACATTTGAATGTTAAAGGATGTCCTCATATATAAAACTCTCTCCCACCCAATAGTAGATGCAACTGTGGGAACATCGAGATATGTGCCTGCAACTATAGTGATAACCGAACTTAGTGGGGCCGTGACACCCAATGTTGTTCTTTCGCTGTTTTTAGATTTCACAAAAATATAAGGAGGGATTATCCTCTTTATTCTGATGCCAACATCTCTAGAGAGAGACCGATTATTTGATCTCTGTAAGTCGTTATTACGAAATTTTTATCCATCATCCACTGATCTGGTCGACTGACATCCATAAACATCATGTATGCACAATTATTCAAATGGAATGGGCCGCGTTGGGGAGGATGGTTGTATATCATGGAACCACCTTCCTCAGGGGTACACTGGTGGCCACAGAAGTGGACGTTCTAACCGACCAAGCTACAACACTTTCGATCACTTGTGGGACAGTCAGCATGATAGAGCCAGAAATTATTGAGGTGGGATGTGAAAATGAGGATCAACTAGACAACATGGGAAAATCATACCTAATTAGACACAAAATGTTGAACCTGATAGAATGTTCATGGATGCCTTCCCCACATATGAAACAACTAACCTCACAGACCAATAGGAGAGGGACACTGGGGAAGAAGGTAGCAAGATTGACCATCCTGGGTCATGGAAGTTGATCAATAACTTTATTGGGTAGAATCCACAAGTGAAATGGATAGAATAAATGGGGAGGCATCATTCCAAGATGCATGAGATATGCTCAATGGGAGTTTATTCCTTGAGTCCCCATTTTCTCATTCAAGAATTAATGGAAGAAAAGATTCTAGAGCATGATCATAGCCTTGGTGTGGGAGGTAAATGAAGGGGATCAGTGAACATAAAGAGGATCTGTGAGGCTGAAAGTGAGATTCAATGTCTTTGGTCTTGAAAGAATGACCATTACACATCCCTCGTGGCACAATCAGAGCTCGCGTCATGACAGAAGGGCCAATTGGTGGAGGTAAAAGCACAGATTGAGCAAGCGTCTGATGTGATGGCTATTATCTGAGACAATGAGAAGAGGGCTTGGAACACGGATAATGATCTACTCCCCATCGCTACTGAGGGGGGGTTGGAAGTTAACAAGAGATATCTTATCCTAGACTCTACAATATAGAGAGAGAAGGAGGTGGAAATATCTATTGAAGAGATCAACCCATCATTGGTTGGGGCCAATATGTAGATGTGGTAACACACAAAACCATTTAAAAGTAATTTCAGGAATTGATTTTTATGCATGATTGATGCATTGGATGCATTATTTGTTTTGGTATTTTTCATGTTTGTTACATTCGTGAAAAATTTGGGGACCATTCCCTAAGCTCACGTGGGTTGAGTCTGATGAAATAAATAATGGATGACCACCTCGGTGTTCCACCTAAACATGAGAGTGTCGACCATGCTTCAGGCCTCTGTGTTTTATCAAGCAATCCAAATCTCTAGGATTAATGGGATAGGCCTGACTTGAAGGTGATTTTCTAGGAATAGTCCAAGTTCCATTTTTCCAATGTGCTCTACTGCACGAGTGAGGTAACTTAGAGGGACTTAGAATCAACCCAAACAGAGGGTAATGGAACATGTGAGTCACACTACCCAAAATTCAGAAATCTCTATGGGTGGCATGACAATGAAGTGTAACTACTGACAGTGTTCGAAACATAGTACCCCATTTGTGTTAGCCTGAAATTGGTATAACAAATGAGTGTTGACCACTGACCATGTTCGAAACATAGGGCATGCGTCAAAATGTTATCCATTAGTCTTCTAGAATGCTGGTCGAGAAAAGTAGGCCATTCATAAGTCAGGAATCAATGCTATTAGCAGTTCTTTTATAAGTGAAAGCGGACGAGGATCCAAATAATGTTCAGTCAAAGCATGTCGGGTGGAGTGATTGGTTGTTAGAATGGAGTCCAACACTCTAGAAATTACTCCACTATGGAGGAAACACATGTGGTGGGTGCATCGGTCTGATTTGGGATCATATCTACTTCCAGATAGGACCTATCTAGTGATAATCTAGAACACATCATATGGATAGGGATGATGAATGTAACAGTTTAACAACATATTACCTAGAAGTTGTATATATTTTTATGTTCATTCATCCTAGACCAAGGTTGGGGCTGAGGGAAAAGAATGATTATTGACCCTGGGGTGGGGCCAAGGAAAAAGGCCCATACGTCTCTACGTATCCCATGCTGATTAGAAATCTATCCAATCATAGTTCATAAAGCATGGTGTGATTAGAGACCAACTATAGTAGAGGGAATCCTCTCAAGTGAAGAATTTAGTGCAGCCCATAAATATTATGGGGCATCCTGAACATGTTCAGGCTAGTGTTGCAGTAACATTGTTACCCAGAATGGAAATGTGTGGTTTGGTACATATCAAGAAACAAATGAGGACACGAACGACCCATATCACATGTTCCAAAAAGAGTTCCGTCCAAGGGGATAGAAAAGAGGGGTGCAAGATTTAAGATCCTTGGGGTTAGACACAAAGATGTAATGTATGAGAATTCCAACATATCCCATGAGAACGAGAATCAATCCACATGTAGTTCTGGGGGTGTTGTCTTTATTTCACGTTTATAAGAAGTACATATATATTAGTTTAAGGTCTTAGATATCAGACTAGAGAACATAGATTAATGTCTTAGAGCTCAGACCAGAGAACATAGTTTAAGGTCTTAGATAATTGACAGAGATTCTAGGATTCACTATAAGTATCATTACATAAATAGGTCTTGCAAAATGGTATTGTGTGTGACTGATTCCAAACATGATGTCCCCTTGAGTGAGGACACCACAATGTCGTGTCATTTTTCGTCTTGTGGACAGGATGATAATGTCATAGTTTAGGGTCGTATGATATCTGTCGTGACTGTAGACAAGGACCAAACTACACCACATGTAATTTCAGGGAAGAATCTTTGTGACTAGGGCCAGAAAATGTCATAAAATTTGGGGATGGACCTGTGGATGAAACCTCAAGGTGTTCCTACGTATCCCATGAGGATGGGAATCATGCCATACATAGTTCTTGAGATGAATTGTAACACCCCATGATTTTATGAAAAATATTCTTTTTAATGTCTTGTGTTGTACGCTACACCAAAATTTTCTTGTGATATACGCAACACCGTATTTTCTTGCAGTATACAAAACACTATTATTGGCTCGCGTTACACACAATTTCAAGTTCGTTTTGTAGAAACTATTCTAAGAAACATTAAGTATAGATTTTGTTTAATGTATAAATGAAATATGTTTTGATTATGTTATAAGCAACACCAAACAGAGCTTTCACTACACACATCCTTGACTTGGTATGCATTACACGCAATAAAGACCTTCTTCGATAGCGTGTGTAGTATGCAATACCAACTTTCACTAAACGAGATATTATTATAATATTATTATGAACTAGCCATTATGAATAGTAATACCCACTTTTTGAAATTTGATAAATTTTATCTTTTAAAATGGAATTCATTTTTGGATTCAGAATATCAAAATTATCTTAGGGTGAATTTTTGTTACTTTTCGGATAACATTCATATTCTGATGAATAGTTAAAATTACTAAATTTTAATTATAAACAAATTTTTTAATCGAAATAATTAATAGTGATAAATTATTAATTTGAGTGGTTTTAACGTATATTAAGAATATATTTTTACCATTTAATACAATGTTGGTCATTGTATGTAATTTCACATTTAAACCAGACATAAACAAGTGTCAATCTTGTGATAGTTATTATCTCTTAAAAACACGCTATTTGTTTTGACGACAGGAATTAATTTTTAAATAAATTAATGTAACTAATATGTTTTCACTTTGTTAAAATACAAATCATTTTTGAATTCATATTATAAAATATAGCTTAGGCCTAATTTTTGGTATTTTTCTGGAAACTTTCATTTTTTGATGAATAGTGAAACCACTAAGTGGTAGTTAAAAAACTGAATTTTTCATAAAACTTAGTTTTACCGCTTCTGTGAGTGGAATTTTGAAAGTCCAAGAGACACGGTTAATATCAAAAACTAAAATGTGGTTCAATTAGAGGAAAATATTTTTTTGGTGAATAGTAACTTTTTACTTTTATTTACCACGGTTAAAAGTAAATAGGATAATTAAGGGTAAAAATGATATTATTATTACCATAAAACATGTCCTATTTCTATTGGATAAATTTAATTCGACCAAAAACAAACATAGGAATAACATATGACCATTTAGGGCCACATGGATTAGATTAGGACATTTAATATTAAATTATTTAAAGAAGGGTTAAAATAGTTAAAATCAAAGTTTAATAAGTATATAATTTTTAATATAGGGTTATACATAAGATAAATTCGACTATAAATATTCCATAGAAAGATAAAAATATTTACTACATAATTTTATTTTATTTATAATTTTTAGACATTAAATAATTTAATTTATTTTTGACACAATGATCATGCAGTAATTATCTTATTAATTAAATATTTAGATAATTGATATTATAAATACCCAAATAAATGTAATTTGAGACTTTTATGAATTCCAATAATTTTATAGGTTAATATGACATGTTATTATTGATATAGTTAATGTTTTTATAACTAATAATTCTATTATGATTTTCACAAAAATCAATTACCGAATAGTGTCAAAATTGACAAAAAAGAGTTTTTTAAACAAATATTATATTATTAATTGTTATTTTATTCCTAAAAATCTATTTTTCGGAAAAATGACATATATAATGTTATATATATTAATAATAAACAACTTGGGGTTCGTTTGGTTTGTTATAGTAAGTTTATTAACCTTATAGTAAGTTTATTAACCTTATAGTGTAAGAAAACAAGAAGACACGGTAAAAGTTAAATTATCTAACTTAAAGTTAAATGTAAATGATAAGGTTAAAATAGAAACATAAACTTGCCTAAATTCTATTAGATTAGAGTATTTCGACCCATACCCACCTTATCTTAGAAATAACTCAATTTGGAGCTATTAAAACCCAAATATAACTTTATAATAAAATAATATTTGTAGTTATTCCAAAGGTGCCCCTCTCCACCCTTATAAAAGAGCACCTCCTCCCTCTCTTCCTCACACCACCTTGAGCCTTAAATATCAGAAAAACCCTGCCAAATTCTTTTCTCCACTTCTCTAGTTTCATCATAGAGGTCCCGGTCTTCTTCAAAGACCAATTTTAGTGCCCTAAGAGGAGATCTCAAAGAGGCGCTTCAAAGAAGAGGTAATGTCCATTACCGATTATTTCAACATTATTTCTTCTTCCACTTCTTATTCTTTAGTTGTTTCATTATTAATTAATAAAATAAGTATCACTAATATACTGATATGTTATTATAAGTATGAAACAACAATATTTCACCATCTATCCATCCTATGGAAAACAAAATCACCGCGCTTGCATACGTACAGAATACCGTCTCCATGCCGTGGTGTAATCTATTTTCCACCACCACCTTACTTGGATGGGTATAATGGTGAAAGTAATGAATATATATGATTATTGTAAAGTGATATTGATTCTTTAATATTATACATACACTTTAATACAAATCCATGATCATGGGAATGATATCATCACTCGAGCGTACGTACGGACTACCGTCTCTACGTACGCGATGAGATTCATTTTCCATGATTAACCATTCAAGAATCATTATAAAGTATATATAATGAATAATTATGAAATATATGAAATAATAATGATACTGGATTTATGTATATATATATGTATGTCATCTATTTAATTTCATTCAATTCAATCAGGAAACAAAAACAGCGTTCATGCATACGTACAGCCTACCGTCTCCATGAACGGTGTATTTCCTTTCTTTTTATAGATCTATAATATATATGTATATGATGAATATATATTATATATAAATCATTTTTTACACTCTGTAATTATGTAAATAATGTTATAAGTAATAATATCAAGAATGACAAGTCAAAACACATACGATAAATGAAATGATTTTACCCAAAACGCTACTTTAACATGGAATTTACAAAAGAACAGGTAATATAGAGTCATAAGTGAAAAATATATGATATAATAATAATTAATATGATTATTTAATAAGTAGATGACATTATTTAAATCATTATACTGGAGGTTCGGATCCATACAAAGCATATCGGACCTAAGGTAAGGGATAACTATTCCAATCTCGTTCTTATCCGAGATTGTTTATTCGTAAGTATTTACTGGGGTTATTGTTATCATCCATGTCCAGTTTTCATAAAAATGGTTTAATGTATGTTTAAAGTCCTTTTTACCCATTTTGAATTTTACCCAATGGTATGGAAGGAATCTTTATTTTATTTACCCTACATGGTACTTTTTTACTTTTCCGTCAAAAGTACGAGAAGAATGTTTTTTTAACGTATTCGGCATGAAAGGATTTTTACTATTTTATAAAGTATTATTTTCATGAAGCTTCCTCCAAAATATTTCATGAATATTTTCAACAAAAACATTTTGTTTTAAAATTGCACGACATTTTGTGAAAAGAAAATGATTTTGAAGAAAAAAGGATATTTTCCTCAAGAATTCAATTCAAGTGTTTTATAAAAACCATTTTTCATCTAACATGACATTATTTCATATGTGTATGTTTCAAGTATAATGTCTCTATTATTTACATGGTTTCACTTATCTTATTATGAAATGATATCCATTTATTTTATATGGATTATGTGATGATGTGATGATGTTTATGAAACCCATTTTATTTATTGGGTTTTTATGAATGATGTATGTTTATTTTATGGCACAAGTAAAAATGATTTCATTATGAGATGGGTGGAACCTATATCTAACTATAATGAATTGGGTAAATATTTATATCTCATGAGATAGACATGTCTGGAAGAGTAAGTTAATCCGTTTCAGTATTACAGGACTGGAACGAGGAGTGAACACGATTTAGAAAGGGACTTTGTGCACTAAGATGGTATTGGCAGTAATGCCTTGGCTACTATGGAAATCATTACATGTGCTTAATGGATGCCACAATTACATGTTTTATTCCCATGAAATTTTATAATGATTTATGTTCCATTATGATTTATGCCTTATGTACTTACTTTTTTTATGTCGTTGCTCAAGATTTTGATGTTTAAACATTATGATCATGTTTTTAAGTTCAAATGTATATGGTATGTTTTATTTTATCAATACTTACCCTTACTGAGAATTTGAGCTCACCCTTTTTATGTTTTATTTTCCCTGAGGATTAAAAGAATGGTTTTAGGTAAGGAAACAAAAAGTGGAAGATCTTTATGGGAGATGTTGACGATCGTTCACCACGATTAGAAGATTACGTTCCATGTTTCCAAAGACACTAAACTATTACAGTCCTTGTGTGTCTGTTTTTTTTATGTATTAAATATTCCGTAAAAGTAATGTAATATCTATGTACGTCAGGCTTCAGGTCTCTACAATTTGTATCAGAGGAATGGTTTAGTTAACCTTTGGATACTAGGATGCGAAAACTTTAGTGAGATCCCTAGAGATATTTATAAGGTATGTCTAGGGATGTCCCTAAGGTTAAGTATACGTATAAGTTATAGTCCTATAATTCCGCTAATGATATTAGAATTAAACCTAAGATGTTAGATATTGAAGGTACTCCCCCTTTTTTATATTGTTTTCCATAGCATGGTATTTTCCTCTCACGCTAATATTTTTGGGTTTTAGACGATGGCTAGAACCTGAAGGAACCGGGTTGATCAATGTAATGGAAAATTCAATGATTTTCATCCTGACCAAACCAATGTCATTGGAGATGGAGTGCACAGTATTAATTCTATATTTACAAAAGGTATGAATCATTCTGGATTTCAAAATGAGTAGAGAAAGGAGAAACATTCTGTTGAATCCTTCATGAGACAACGTCCACCTTCATTCAGTGGGTCTTCTGATCCCTTAGTGGCTGAACAATGGATCAGTACTACTGAAAAGATATTTTCAGTTCTACAATGTTCTGAGCATGATAATGTCATCTTAGCAGTATATCGTTTGGAAGGTGATGCTGATCAATGGTGGAATCTTATCAAGAATACAAGGCAAAGAGATGAAATTGAGTCCATGGAATGGGACGATTTCATGAACTTTTTTTCAGTATGTACTTCCCTCGTATTCTTCGAACAAAGATGGAAAAGGAGTTTCTTGAGATTAAGCAGAATGATGATGAATCTGTTGGTATATACGAAGTGAATTTTACAAGACTTGCATGGTATGCATCTGGCTTTATAATCCAACGTAAAAGTAATGTTGATAAATTTTTCAGTGCTTAAAACCAAGTCTTCGAAGGGAATTAAATATAAGAGATTTCAGTAGCTATGAAGAAATTGGGCATTGTGCTATCAAGGTAGAACTGGAAATTGGTGTAACATATCCATCTCATGGTTTTGACAAGAAAAAAAAGATGGAGTTCAAGGAGAAATCTCAGAACAATGGTGAAAAGAAGATGAATGTTTCTTTATGCTCAAAGTGTGGAAAGAAGTATGATGGATATTGAATAAAAGGTACTAGAAAATGTTTTAAGTGTGGAAAAGAAGGTCATCGAGCAGTTGATTGTCGAAGTAATGCGAAAAAGGTTGCTAATGATGTGAATAGAGAAAAGACTATAGAGAACTCTCCACCAACACTTCAATGCTTCAAGTGCAAGGAAATGGGGCATCATGCTAATAAATACCCTAATCCATAGTTTAATGATGATCAACGTGAGAAACCTATTATGTCAAAGGATAAAGGGAAGTCTCATGTGATCACTATTTGTGATGTTGATTATGAAAATGATGTTGTTTAATGATTAAGTGTTTATGTAATGGGATTTCAAAATAGTATCATGGAATCTTATTTATGGTATTGTGGAATTTCGGAATATCTATTTATTGTTTTTCAATAATTATATGGTTCTGCTAACCATGAAAAGGTGATTGAAATATTTTTAGAAAGCAGATGAAATGCGCATAATGAAGGGATAAGGAGAAAATAATATGATAGTAATCATGAGCTCATGACTAATACAAGGACTGTGTGATATTATGGTTTGAGTATATAGAATTTTTGGGATTTTTGTGTGTGGAAAGTGTTAAAAATTTAACAACATTCATGTTTTCACTAAGGTTAAATGGGTATTCATTCTTCAAGAGAATACATGATTAAGGTATTCATATGTTTGGAATTTGACCAACAAGATATATCTTATGATATATGGGGGATAAATGATGGCATTAACGTTATTGTTTTGTGACATTTCAAGTAATCATTTTCTTTATACTATGAGCTTGGACCGAAGTATTTTATATAAACCTAATGATTGGAATGGATTATGTTGGAAATAAGTTAGTTCGATATTATTGTTGGGATGTTATAGTAATGTAGTTTTAGAAAAAGGAAAACCTATAGGACAAGAAACAACCCATGGCGTCAGACAAAGTTATGGGAATCAAACCCACAACTAAAGTGCGACTGGCCTTTATCGCATACCAATGACCTACAGGAAGTCCCTGGTTAGTAGAAACTAGTTTATTCTATTAAGCGGCATGGTAGATGATGTATAAGTTCATTTTTGGAATCGTATACGATTAACCTCACCATAGATGAACATATGTATATTTGATAACTTTTGAAAAACTTTTGTATGAAACAAATGAAATGACCCATCATTCTGTCACATGATCTGTTAACACTTCTCGAATAATAAATTCAACTTCATTTCTTTATGATATGAAGTATAAATTGTTCAAAGCACGAACAATAGTGAGATTGTACCAAAATCAAGCAAGTATTTCTTCTAATTCAAAATTTTCAACTCTAGGGAAAATGATATTGAAAACCAAAAATGTTGTCTGAGTGCTCTTATATCCGATGAATCAGATGGTACCTTAGATCATCAAAAATTTATGGCTTTGTGATTAATTGATTTTTCATAGCCATGTTCTCTACCACTCTCCATCAGATCATGATGGTTAGATTTCTCCTCAATATCCATATTTTCACCTATGTTCTCCTATGTGGAAACCCAGTGATGAGTTATTTGGGTATCCGTTATGTTTCTAATGTTCCTTTCGTAAATGAAGTTTTAGTATTCCTTTTTACTCTATCAGTTTCTATGAAAGAAACTCTCGTGTAATAAACCATTTATAACCCCAACGAATTTCGAGGGTGAAATTCATTTTAAGGGGGGTATAATGTAACACCCCGAGATTTTATGAAAAATATTCTTTTTAATGTCTTGTGTTGTACGCTACAACAAAATTAGCTTGTGATATATGAAACACCGTATTTTCTTGCAGTATACGCAACACAATTATTGGCTCGTGTTACACACAAGTTCAAGTTCGTTTTGTAGAAACTATTCTACGCAACATGTTTTATAGATTTTGTTTAATGTATAAATGAAATAAGTTTTGATTATGTTATACGCAACACCAAACATAGATTTCACTACACGCAGCCCTGACTTGGCTTGCATTTCACACAATAAAGACCTTCTTCGATATCGTGTGTAGTACGCAATACCGAGTTTCACTAAACGATATATTATTATAATATTATTATGAACTAGCCGTTATGAATATTAATACCCAATTTTCGAAATTGTATAAATTTTATCTTTCAAAATAGACTTCATTTTTGGATTCGGAATATCGAAATTAGCTTAGGGTGAAATTTTGTTACTTTTCGGATAACTTTCATATTCTGATGAATAGTGAAAATTACTAAATTTTAATTAAAAACAAATTTTTTAATTGAAATAATTAATAGTGATAAATATTGAATTTGAGTGGTTTTAAAGTATAATTAAAATATATTTTTACCATTTAATACAATTTTTGTCAATGGATGTAATTTCACATTTAAACCCGACATAAACAAGTGTCAATCTTTTGATATTTATTATCTCTTAAAAACACGCAATTTGTTTTGATGGTGGGAATTAATTTTTAAATTAATTAATTCAACTAATATGTTTTGAATTTGGTAAAATAGACATCATTTTAGAATTCATAATATCAAATATAGCATAGGTCTATGTTTTGGTATTTTTTTGGAAACTTTCATTTTTTGATGAATAGTGAAACCACGAAGTGGTATTTAAAAAACTAAATTTTTCATAAAACATAATTTTACCGCTTCTCTGAGTGTAATTTTGAAAATCTGAGAGACACGGTTAATATCGAGGACTAAAATGTGGTTCAATGAGAAGAAAATATTTTTTTGGTGAATAGTAACTTTTTACTTTTATTTACCACGTTTAAAAGTAAATTGGATAATTAAGGGTAAAAATTATATTATTATTACCCTAACACATGTCCTAATTCTATTGGATAAGTTTAATTCGACAAAAAAATACCTTAGGAATAAAATATGACAATTTAGGCCCACTTGGATTAGATTAGGACATTTAGTATTAATTTATTTAAAGAAGGGTTAAAATAGTTAAAATCAATGTTTAATAAGTAAATATTTTTTAATATATGGTTATACATAAGATAAATTCAACTATAAATAATCATTAGAAATTTAAAAATATTTCCTACATAATGGTATTTTATTTACAATTTTTATACATTAAATAATTTAATTTATTTATGACACAATGATGATACAGTAATTATCTTATTAATAAAATATTGACATAATTGATGTTATAAATACCCAAATAAATGTAATTTGAGACTTTTTATGGATTCAACTAATTTTATAGGTTACTATGACATGTTAGTATTGATTTAGTTAACTTTATTATAACTAATAATTCTGTTATAATTTTCACAAAAATCAATTACCAAATAGTGTCAAAATTGACATAAAATAGTTTTTTTAAAAAAATATTATTTTATTAATTGTTATTTTATTCATAAAAATATAAGGTTCAGCCAAATGAATTATATAAGGTTATATATATTAATAATAAACAACTTGGGGTTCGTTTGGCTTGTTATAGTATGTTTATTAACCTTATAGTGTAAGAAAACAAGAAGACACAGTAAAAGTTAAATTATCTAACTTAAAGTTAAATCTAAATGATAAGGTTAAAATATAAACCTAAAGTTGTCTAAATTCTATTATATTAGATTATTTAGACCAATCCCCACCTTATCTTTTAAATAACTCAATTTGGAGCTATTAAAATCAGAATATGACTTTATAAAAAAATAATATTTTTATTTATTCCAAAGGTGCCCCTCTCCTCCCTTATAAAAGGGCACCTCCTCCCTCTCTTACTCACACCACTTTGAGCCTTCAAGTTCGGCCATACCTACCCAATTCTATTCTCCACTTCCCTAGAAACATCCTAGAGGCCATTTTCTTCTTCAAAGTCCAATTTTAGTGCCTTAAGAAGAGTCTCAAAGAGGCGCTTCAAAGAAGAGGTAATGTCCATTACCGATTCATTCAACTTTATTTCTTCTTACACTTATTCTTATTTAGTTGTTTCATTATGAAGTTATAACATCAGTATCACTCATATACTGATATGTCATTATAATTATGAAACAACCATATTTCACCATCTATCCATCCTATGGAAAAATAAATCACTGCGCGTGCATACATAAGGAATACCGTCTCCACGCCGTGGTGTAATCTATTTTCCACCACCACCTTACTTGGATGGGTATAATGGTGAAAGTAATGAATATATATGATTATTGTAAAGTGATATTGATTCTGTTATATTATACATACACTTTAATACAAATCCACGATCATGGGAATGATATCATCGCTCGTGCATACGTACGGACTACCGTCTCCACGAACGCGATGAGATTCATTTTCCATGATTAACCATTCAAGAATGATTATAAAGTATATATAATGAATAATAGTGAACTATATGGCATAATAATGATACTGGATTTATTTATATATATATGTGTATGTCATCTATTTAATTTCATACAATTCAATAAGGAAACAAAAACAACGTTCATGCGTACGCACGGCCTACCGTCTCCATTAATGGTGTATTTCCTTTGGTTTTATAGATCTATAATATATATGTATATGATGAATATATATTATATATAAATAATGTTTTACACTCTGGAATTATGTAAATCCAGATATAAGTAATAATATCAAGAACGACAAGTCGAAACACATATGATAAATGAAATGATTTTACTCAAAACGATACTTTAACATTGAATTTACAAACGAACGGGTAATATAAACTCATACGTGAAACATATATGATATCATAACAATGAATATGAATATTTAATAAGTAAATGACAATATTTAAATCATTATACATGATATTCGGATCCATACAAAGCATATCGGACCTAAGGTAAGGGATAACTATTCCAATCTCATTCTTATCCGAGATTGTTTATTCGTAAGTATTTACTGGGGTTATTGTTATCATCCATGTACATTTTTCCTAAAACTAGTTTCATGTATGTTTAAAGTCCTTTTTACCCATTTTGACTTTTACCCATTGGTATGGAAGGAATCTTTCTTTTATTTACCCTACAAGGTACTTTTTGACTTTTCTGAAAAAAGTATGAGGATAATGTTTTTTTAACGTATACGGCATTGAAGGATTTTTACAGTTTTATATAGCCTTATTTTCATGAAGCTTCCTCCAAAATATTTCATGAATATTTTCAAAAAAATCCTTTTCTTTTAAAATTGCATGACATTTTGTGAAAAGAAAATGATTTTGAAGAAAAAAGGACATTTTCCTCAAGAATTCATTTCAAGTGTTTTATCAAAACCATTTTTCATCTAAGATGAAAATATTTCATATGTGTATGTTTCAAGTATAATGTCTCTATGAATTACATTGTTTCACTTTTCTTATTATGAAATGATATCCATTTCTTTTATATGGATTATGTGATGATGGGATGATGTTTATGAAACCCATTTTATTTATTGGGTTTTTATGAATGATATATGTTTATTTTGTGGCACAAGTAAGAATGATTTCATTATGATATGGGTGGGACCTATATCTCCCTCCAATTAACTGGGTAAATATTTATATCTCATGAGATAGACATGGCTGGAATGGTAAGTTAATCCAGTTCAGTATTACAGGACTGGAATGAGGAGTGAACTCAATTCAGAAAGGGACTTTTTCCACTAAGATGGTCTTGGAAGCAATGCCCTGGCTACTATGGAAATCATTAAATTTGATCAATGGATTCCACAATTACAGGTTTTATTCCCATTCTATTTTATAATGATTTATGTTCCATTATGATCTATGCCTTATGTACTTCCATGTTTTATGTCGTTGCTCAATATTTTGATGTTTAAACATTATGGTCATGTTTTTAAGTTCAAATGTACATGGTATGTTTTATTTTATCCATGATTACCCTTACTAAGCATTTGAGCTCACCCTTTTTATGTTTTATTTTCCCCCATGATTAAAAGAAAGGTTTTAGGTAAGCAAACAAAAAGTAGAAGATCTTTATGGGAGATGTTGAAGATCTTTCACCATGATTAGAAGATTACGTTCCAAGTATCCAAAGACACTAAACTATTGCGGTCCTTGTGTGTCTATTTTTGTTATATATTAAGTATTCCGCAAAAGTAATGTAATATCTATGTACGTCAAGATTTGTGTCTCTACATGCATTTTAACAACATGCAGGAAAAGGGGCATTAGACACTAGATCCTAGAGGGGAATTACATGGTATAGCTATTGAAAACATGACGTGAATAAAGACATAATTCTTATTCCCCACCATGAAATTTCGTGAAATTCAGGGCCTCAAGGATGAAAAGAATAGATAATTAGAAGATCCTCAGCTGGACCCGAAGATGATAAGTCTCGGTACTCCTACATATCTCATGAGAATGGGAATCAAGCTATACATTGTTCAGAGATTTTCAGTTCTTACGCCATACAGAAAGGATGTTGAAGAAGATCATAGTTTATGGTCTTAGAGCTCAGACCATAGAGAAGCAAAACTCTTCAAACCGAGCAAAAACCTCGATCTGAACTCTATGCTCACATGAGATATTCACAATGTGGGAAACATGGGCGGAGAAGTTCTTTGTAACATGTGGAATGCATGAAAGGAAAAATTGGTGTGGATCCCCAAATGACACCTTATAGTAGATTTTTCCTCCTAATGTTTAATTTCATACAAAGGGATGGTACCAAGAGTGTCATATTTCCACTTGGACATGATGGAGTGGAAAATGATATAAATCGTGCAACAAAAATTTACGGATTGATCGAGATTATGTGACGATGGATGATAACTTTTGATCGTGTTTGAAAAACAAAATCCATAACTTGTGACCTGAAATGGGAACGGCAATTGAGCATCGACCACTGACCATATTCGCAATGCGACAATTTGTCGTTTGATGTCCTTGAGGATGTTGGATTGAAATCACAGGAGTTCCCTTGGGTCAGGAATCCATGCCATTTTGGGGTCCTTTGGGATGTGAAATATAATGATATCTCAAATGATAGGGATCCTGAAGCCTGAAAAAATGGGCGAGAGCATGTCTAGGTAGACTCTAACACTCCAGGTCTTGAAACAGAGTGCTCTATGGCACATTGGTGAACTAACAATAAGAGTCAAGGAGTCCAATTCAAGAGATGTTGACTCAAATAGATGAGTGTAGATTATGGGAAATATGAGCTATCAATATGGATTGGTACGTGGAATGACTATTATAAATATGATATGACTGAAGAAATGAAGTCCATACTACACTATATACCACTACCTGAGATATTCAGGCCTGGGGTCCATAAATATGAGGAGGTTTCTAAAAAACAGGGCAAGACCCAAAGTATAGATGTTCAGGCAATCCAACTTATCCCATGAGGATGGGAATCAAGCCACACGTAGTTATGGATATGTTGTTTAATGTTTTGTGGGATGACGATGGAAGAAATTTGAACGGAATGGTGAGTAAATTGTTGTGAACAAGGACATAGGCCCCCATACACCATGCCATTCATAATTCACAGAGAGAATTAGGACCAGGTTGTTGAGATATAAGAGATTTGAACATGGGATGGACCTATGGAAAAAAATATTTGGGTTTTCCTAGGTATCCCACAAGGATAGGAATCAAGCCACGCATAGTTCTATATATGTTATGCATTTTACCATCATGTTGAAAGGAAATTTTAGATCATAGTTTAGGGTCATAGAGCTCAGAACGTAGATTCCTATTTTAATGTCATGTTCATGGGATATGTGAATGGAAATGGTGTATCATTGTGCATGTGGATGACAACAAAATGGAAACAATGATAGAGGATAACTGTTGACCTTGTTCGCAACACATTATCTGTATTTCTTGTGATGAGGGATTGGGGGAAAACAATAGAGCATCAACCATTGACCAAATTCACAATATGTGACTCGTATCATCTTGTTTCTCAAAATCCATTGGTACATTGGCCCAAAATGGTAGGAGTTCCCTAGGTCCTAGAATCAATGACATCCGAGGATCCTTTTGGATGTGAATGATGATATAAATCCAAATGATGGGATGTGTGATGCATGGTGGGACATGTTCTTGTGTAAAGGATGATTGATGATGGAGGGATGTCTCAAAGTGATTTTTATGGCATGGAAAAAAATAGTCTAATGTGAATGAGGATGTAAGTCCCTACCACACCACCCAATCCAAGATGAGAACATGGGCTTGGGGGCCAAAAGGGTTAAGGGACCTGAGGCTAGAAGTCCTGGGTATCCAAGGACACATGACCCCTTATGAGGGTATTACCTTACCAAAGCTCCCAAGACCACATAATCCATGCTTGTAATGGGAAACATGGAATAGAATCATGCCCCCCCCCAAATGAGGGTATAGAAATGAAGGAAGAAAATTAGGAAAGGTTTATCCCGACCAGATCAACACTTCCACCCAAAGTGATCAGATGTTTGAAGAAGTAGTAGGAAAAAATGATTCACTACACCAAACATTTAGGACTCATAAGAAAGGAAATAACTATGGATGCTGGACATTGACCATATTTGAAACACATATACCCTATCTTGTAACCTTAAATGGGAAAGAAAAATGAGTGTCGATAGCTGAACATATTCATGATGTTGGACTTCGGTCAATTTGAAGCTCAAAATCCTAGTGGACGTTGGCCCGAAATGGCAGGAGATCCCTCAGGAATAACATCCATGACACTTGGGTGTCCTTTAGGATGTGAAAGATGTATGAAGTAGAAAATAAATGGGATGATTGAAGCATTAATATGCCATTGAATTTTAATGTCATGATGGATGATAGAAGTGAAAGAGATCTTTAAGGAGGGGAATATATGGTTGGGTCATGATGATGTGGATGTGAATGATGGAAAATTCCTACAACATACCATGTGTTTCAACCCAATGGGAGATTTCGTAGTTGGGGCTTGTCCTACGGAAGAAATTTCCACGTGTTCCTACGTATCCCATAAGGATTGGAATCAAGCCACACATAGTTCTTAAAAGGTTCATGCAGTTTACTGTCATGTGGTAAGTAAGTAGGAGGATTGATGAACGAGGAAGGGCACATGGTGTGTTTTTCATGATCCCAACATGAGTGGGGACCAAAGAAGACTACTCTACACCATGCATGACCCTAAAAGGGAACTACACCTGGGGTAGTTAAATAGAAGAGTATTGAGGATGGCCTCAAGATGAGGTCTCCTAGCATTCATATGTATCCCACAAGGATGGGAATCAATGCATATATAGTTCATGAGATGTAATATAATGTCTTGTGGGATGATAAAGTTTATGGTCATGTTGGACCAGATAGTTTTTGTTCATTTAGGTCTAGGTCCTTCTCAGGAAAATTATTGCTTGAGGGATTTGGCATCGGTGGGAGATGTGATATGCTCTCCATCCATGGTAACTAGAGAGTAAGTGATTTTGGGGTAAACCATAGGAATGATGTAGTGTCCTCTCATATGGGTTCCACGGTGGGAAGTTTTCTAATAGGTATAAATTGAGTTCTCAGGGCAAACATAAGGTTAACTTCCATGAAAGAGAGGAGGAGATTTTTTTTTTGAAATCTCTCACTATCTTGTTCTGATGTCTTTCCAGATTGGGTAGGGCACAAAGCCTATTCTCTTCGATTACATCTAATTAAGCTAGCCATATATTAGATACTTTATCTAGTTCTTGTTGATCATAGACATTAGTGTGGAATAAAGGATACTAAATATCAATGGTCAGGACGACAACTGTTACGTACACCTATGAGTATGGGGTAACCTTTGCGGAATTTAGAGTTGTAATCCAATAAGACCAGAGGGAGTTATAGACATTTTTTGGCCACCTCTTCTTGTTATGACCAACCATTTTCTACGTATTGTTTGAGAGTGTTTTGATGACTGCTTCGATCTTCCAATTTTCTTACACGTGATAGCTAGAGGTATGTGGACAAAGGATATTGTACATGGTGTACAATTTCTTCAACTCAACATCCTAGATGTTGGTTCCATTATCGGTGTGAATGGGGCGAGGGAGTTCAAATCGGTATATGATGTTGGAGCTCACAAAATCATCAATAGAAGGAGACTTGATCTTATTTAGTGGAACCACTTCAGCCCACATCGAAATGAAATATATAGCAGTCATGATGAAACTGCACTGGCGAGCTGTCTCCGGTGGATGTGGTCCCACGACATCGAGTCCCCTGACCACAAAGGTCCAATATTAGTTGTAGTGAGGAGAGGCTCTCGCGGCCGATGCACAAAGTGGTCATGAATTTGTCATGCTTGGAATCTCGTGAAAAATTTTATGCAGTCACAGATAATGGAGGGAAAAAATACACCATTATCTATATTTCGTGAGATACTTTTGGCTCAGTCTGATGAGCCCCACAGTAGCTGACATGAACCTCCTGCATGAATTGATAAATTTCAAATCCTTAAATGTAACAGAGTATAACCCCATCAATCTTGTGCTTGTAAAGTATCATCTCATGATCGGGACCGCTCTAGAGAGTAAACTGCAACAGGCGGCATCGGATTCGCTCACGCTTGGCTCGATCTTCTAGGACATTACAGTATTGGTGGTACTCGATAAAGGGGATCCTCTAGTCTATGGTTACATCCATCATGGATTAAGGGGGACATGAGGGTCCTACCATGGAGGCACTGGCAGTATGGTGGATTACCAATGTGTTGTCATTGTCATTTGAAGTGATGAGGGTGATGACTCTCTGATGTGCCACGTGGATTATAAAATCGTTATGTTTAGGCTCTGTAAGTGATGAAACAAGGCTGTCCAAGGCATCAAATTGACCATTATAGGATCGAGGAATACGAGTACGCTCTGGCCGAGATGGAAACTGATCTATAAGATGGAGGGTGTATTCCAATAGTGGTACGAGCTCTGGCTTTTTGATGACATAGTCAAGTTTTATCTTACAAACGACTACTTTAGAACCCCCTTTCATATGCACGTAGCGAACTTCAATGTTGAGGGCCATCTCAAAGATAGAAATGAGAGCCTGATAATCCACCTCATTATTGGTGCAACCTTCTGACATCAAGAATGAATATAGTAGAATGACATGTGCTAGGGTAATGAATATGATAACCTTGTCTACAATTTTGATCCTAGGGTCACTGAGCTTTCTGTAGGTTGGGCACTAGGAAGAACCATCAAAGTGAATTTTCTAGCATTTAATGTCTTGGTAAACTGATAGGATTGCCTCATAAATAAAATCAAGGTCCATAGATTGGTTCGTGGGAGCTTTATGGGAGGAAAAGCAATTTGAAAATTCTTGTCCCTTAATAGTCGTTTGAGGGATAAACCTGATGTCAAACTACAAGAGGATCACATTCCACTAAGATAGATATACTAACAATACCGGGTGGTTCGAGATGTACTTCAGCAGATCCACTCGAGATACCAAATGTACATTATGGTGCTTCAAGTAATGTTACAAATTCTATACTATAAATACCAGCGAAAGGAAACTTTTATTTATAGGGGTGTATCTAGTCTTTGTACTGAGGATTATGCAGATGAGATAGTAGAAATTATTCTATGTTCCCTAATTATTATTCTAGGAGAGAAGGGAACTGAGAGACCATTCTTTGGTAGTCAGATGAAGGACAAGAAGCTTTCCAAAAATAGGTGGCATCAAGACCAGAGGCTGGAGCAGATACTTCTTGATTTACTCAAAAACAGTCTGACATTATTCGTCCCACTGATAGATAGTGACTTTCTTCATGATCCTAGAAAAGGTCTTACACTTGCCGGGCACATTCGCATGGAATCATCATATGTAGGACAAATAGACTTGAATGTCATAATTCTAATGAATGTTTCTTGGGGGTAATCTGGTTGAGTTCCTTGATCTTTTTCAAGTCAATATCGATTCCTCTATATCTTATAGCTATGCTGTGAAATTTTCTGGAGGTGAGCCTGAGAGAACACATTAAAGGGTTCTTCTTCATATGGGGAGAACAGAGGAAGCCAACAAATTTCTTATGGGTAATTAGGTTGTCTTGATGTTGGCGATATTCGACTAACAAATTGTCCCTGTAGCATTCCACCAATTTCCTGCGGATCAGCTTAAATATGGGATTCATGGTGCAATGGTAGGTGGAACATGCATTCATTAGACCGAAGGGTATTACCTGGTCATAGAATGTACCTTCTAGTTCCCTGAAGGATGTAGAATATTCATCCTCATGGGCTATTCTAATCTAATTATTCCTAGAATACCCATCCATGAAATAATGATCCTAGAACATAGTCATGGAGTTGATCAACAACTCAGTCACAAGAAGGGGAAAATCATCCTTCTAACAGTAAAATTTGAGATCCCAGAAGTCAGTGCAGACTCTGATCTATTTTTTCTTTTTCTTGACAGGAAAAATGTTGGCTAACCATCTGGGGTATTATACCTTCTTAAAGAAATTGGATCTAATGAGCTTATCAACTTTAACCTCGACCAAGGCACCATGAGATGGGTGCATCTCTCTGTGAAGCTGCTTAAACCAATGGTGATTTGCTGGGAGACCGAGGCTGTGGATTACTGGCTGGGTATGTAGTCTCATCATCTCATTATAACTCCAGGAAAATACATCACATTGCTTTATTTGGATGTCCACACACTACTGTTGCTATTCGGTAGGCATATAAGCACTTATCAATTTGGGTTTCAGATTCGTCTCACTATCGACATTCATGTGTACCAATTCATTGACTATGGTGGAGACCACCACTTTGAATGCAGGAGTTGTGTCTTCCAAATCCTCTTCATCTCATATAGAGGTGGGATCCTCGGTGGGAGGAGTTTCCTCTTAGTCAATAGATCCCAATGGAAAGCTGGTGCCAGCATGAGAGGTGGTGGTCACTACATAAGGGGACTCATGCGCTGCCGAATCTATATCATTGAATGATGTTGATCTAATCTCATCTGGTCTACGGCCCAAGGTTCCACGCATGATGATATCGAAGAAACAACACCGTGTCTGCTTGATCCGGTTTATCCCAGACCTACAAAACAAATAGATATGGAGAATTTCTATTTCCATGGGGGAAGACAACCAAATATATTAGGGGGTTTGGGGATACAGTATTACCCAAGCCTATTTTGTGTTGGAATACAAGGTTTTCTTTTGACGTCACTTAGACATGGGAATGTTCTTCATCCTCATTCCAGAAAAAATGATGAAATACCCCATACATGGGGTCATAGCCTCTATCTGATGGATCAAATAAATGTAGGCATTATCTAGGTCTATCAATGGGGTAGTTGCAACTGTAGCGTGTGAACATAGTAAGCCTGAATATTCTTGTCATTGCTCTTGTAATAGTAGGCATAAAGGTTGAGGGATTCAAAATAGGGAAAGGGAGACACGTGACCTTGGATTATTCCCACTCAAACATTAATGGAGTACTTTGGTAACAGGTGATATGTTGAAGGGACCTCTGCATGTTGGTGAAGCTGCGGCCTACCCATTAATACATTATAGGCGGTGTCCTAGGATACAACCCTGAATGTGGTTCTAGAAACTTGGCCACAAAAAAGGGTCTTCAGGTAGATCTTTCAGACTTGTGTGTGTTTCATCCTATCATAATCATGAATTTTTTAGGTCATAGGGAATCAGATCATCTTCAGACAACCCTATCTTTTGAAGTGTCTAGGTTCGGTTTAGGTTGATCCCAGAGCCTATATAGACAAGGTAGCGATGAAACTCCACATCACTAAAATGGTTGGTGAGATACAATGGGAAAATGTGCACTAGTATGTGCAAGCCTTCACCTTCTCCAGAGATAGAGATAATGTCCTGGCATTCGGCATGCTCGACTACCTCAACATGGAAGGCTTCTATAGCAGCTTCCTCTGTCTCTAACTGGAGAGAGCTTCTTAAAGCCCTGAAAAGGGACTAATGCATATCCATTGACAGGAGAATGTCCTCAATGATAGAGAGTCTTCCTAGAATTCTACAATGATTATTGTGGTGTAACACCCCATGATTTCATAGTATGTTATTTCTTCAAAATAATTCAATAACTTGTGCTTTATGCAACACCATGTTTGAGCGCACCACACCTTACCAAACTAGCTATTAAAAAGTAGTTATAAATAATATTATATTAAATTTAAATTTAATTTATTCCATATAAATTTTAAAATCATAATTATTTGCTTTGAAGACATAATATAAGAACAAATTCATTTTTTCAGAAAAGGAAGTATTTTTTAGAAAATACAATTTTACCTCTATTAAATGGAGAACCCTTTTTAAATCCACTATTAGAATCCTTTATATATTAAATTTTAACAAATAAAATTCTTCTTTAGAATATGGACATTAAATATTCGTTTCGATAAATTTTTTGTGTTTTTCTGAACACTATCATATTTTGGTGAATAGTGAAAAATACATAATTTTAAATAAAAACAAAATTTTTAAACAAAATTATTTATAGTATTGAATTATACATTTTAATGGTTTGGAAGTATTATTTGATTATATTTTTATCATTCAATACAATATAGTTCATTATATGTAATTTCACATTTAAATTTGACATAAACACATGTCAATCTTTTTATAGTTTTTACTTTTTAAAAACCCGCTTTTTTGTTTTGACAAAAAAAATTATTTGAAAATTATTAAATGAAACATTTATGATATGAATTAGGTAAAAAATGCTTCATTTTAGAATTCAGAATATCGAAATTATATTTGGTTGATTTTTGGGTATTTTTCTGAATACATTCAAGTTTTCATTAATATTAAAAAACACTGCGTTATTATTTAAAATCGCATTTTTATTTAAATAATTATTTATTTTATTTTAATTATTTTAAGTAAAAATATATATATAATACCTATATAAGTTAAATTTAATTTATAGGATTAATTTTATAATAAAATTTGATGTATTAAATTTTATTGAACTTTTTAACGTTTTTTTACCCTCCTTGTAAGAGCATTTGAAAATTTGCATAAAACATAACTTTACTGCATTTGTGCATTGAATTTCAAAAATATGAGAGAAAAAAATTACATTATAATGTAAAATGTGGTTCAATAATATGAATTTAATTTTTGGCTAATAATAACTTTTTGACTTTTACTTACCGCGTTTAAAAAGGAATTTGGTAATTAAGGGTAAAAATGATATTCTAATTACCATAACACTTGTCCTAACTCTATTATATAAGTTTATTTCGACCAAAAACAACCTTATTAACAAAATATGATCATACTAGTTCCACTTGGGTTAGATTGGGACATTTATTATGTTTTTATATAAAGAAGAGTTAAAAGTGTTAAATTCAATTTTTAATAACTAATCAATATTTAATATAGTGTTAAACAGAATATAAATTCCACTATTAATATTAAATAGGAAGAAAAAATATTTCCTACATTATGGTATTTTATTTATAATTTTTAGAAATTAAATAATTTAATTTTTTTATGACACAATTATGATGCATTAATTAACTTATTAAAGAAATATTAAAATAATTGATATTATAAATATCCAAATAAATGTAAATTGAGACTTCTGATTTTATAGGTTACTATGACATGTTAGGGTTGATTAGTTAAAGATTTATATATGCTATAATGTTGTTATGACTTTCACAAAAACAAAATACCAAATAGTGTCAAAATTTACATAAATTAAATTTTAAAACAAATACAATATTATTAGTTTGTATAATATTCCTAAAAATATAAGTATCCTCCAAAGGGATTAAATAATATAATATGTGTCATTAATGAACCACTTGAGGTTCTCTTGGATATTTCTAGTATGTTTATTAACCATATAGTGTAAGAATACAAGAAGACACTGTAAAAAGTTATACTATTTATCTAAGAGTTATATCTAAAAGATAAGGTTAAAATAGTAACATAAACTTTTCTAAAACCTATTAGTTGAGCGTATTTCTACATATAACCACCTAAGTCTCTAAATAAATTCATTTGGGGCCAATATAAACAGAATATTATTGTATAATAAATTAACATTTTAATCTTTTCCTGAAGTGACCCTCACCCCTCATATAAAAGGTCTCTTTCTCTTCTCTGAAAATCACACCACCAAAGCCATTTGGCTTTTCCAAACCCTGACATAATATCCTCACAACTTAAATCTCTTCATCCTAGTGTCCTTACTTTGATCAAAAAGCAAACATATAGAGCCCTTGTGATCAACTCAAAAGGAAACACCCGAAGAAGAGGTAATAATGTCACCACCATCTTTCATGTTCTTTTCTTTTTCCACTTCCTCTTTCATTGTTTTTTACATACCAAAATAACAAATCCCTTACCTCCTACATATTTTTATGTTATTATAAATATGGTAAACCCATATTCAATATTCTATCCAACTTATAAACGACAAAGTCACCATACATGCGTACGTACAGCTTATCATCTCCACATCGTGGTTTAGTTTGTTATTCAAACACTTCATTATTTGGATGTTCATAATAATGAAATTAACTATTGTAAATAATAAATATAACTTGTTAATTGTTATCTCTATATTATATACCATTCAATTACATAATATTTCACCTTCAATATAATGATATTGTCGCTCTCAGGAACATACCAATTACCATCTCCACGTAATGTGATGAGATTCATTCCCCATCGAAATAATTCAATAATAATTTTCATTTTATGATTAAAAATAATGTTTAATAACTTAAAATCATTCTGGATATGAATCAAACACATCCTATCCCGAACAAACATGGCTTACGTAACCAAGCATATAAATGAAAACAGATCTGTTAACTCCGGAAATGATGATACTACTAAAATATTATTATCAATGATTAAATGGAAGATCATATATGATATCATATTTAAGTATATGATTCTTGTATAATTTATTAAAAATTATATAATTATTATAACAGAGGATAACATAAAATCAACCAAGGAAAATTACAAGGTAAGGGTTAATTCCTCAATATCATTTTTATTCGAGATTTTTCCTGTGTAAGTTTTTATTATGACATATTTATTATTCATATCTATGTTTCATAAAAGTGTTTTCAAAGGGATTATTTTTAAGGGACTCTTTGAAAAAAACACCATTTTAAATGTTTTATATATTTATTCTTCTAAACCATTCTTATTAAAATCTATTTTTTAAAAATTGTTTTTAGGATTTATATATATGGACATGAATGCTTTAAAATGTTAATTCCATTCAAATGTTTCAAAGTGGTATGGGACACTTTGATACAAAACAATATTTTAATTGAATTCCTTTATAAATTGTGTGAATTTTAAATGATTTCATGAAATAATGATATTTATCTCAAATATTTTTTCTTTTCATTTCCACTATGTCGACATATTTTACATGATATAATTTTTGATTGAGGTTGATATATTATAATAAATAATAAATATTTTATTGAATGATATATGATATGTTTTACTGTGGATGTTACATTTTTATACCAATCATGATTTATGGTTAAAGTGTTGACATTTTGTTTCTAGTTTTAATAAGAATTTGTATATTGTTTTTAAAATTTTTCATATGGGGAATGAATTGGACTTACTAAGTGACGGGTGGAGCCTGCTACAGCTCCTCGATGCATTAGTAGATCTCATGAGACAAACTAGTGTCTTTGCACAAGGCCTTGAAAAAATTATATTTTTAGTCTTGGAACAAGGCCTTGACTATGTGGTTATGAAGTCTGTTATTATGGATTCCATCATTATAAAACTGGATATGGCTTTGGCATGTGATTATTTGACTAGTAGAATATCCATTTGAATAAGTAAATGTCATTATTTGATTTATCCTTGACACATTATGACGAAGGTTAAGATTAAAAGGATTTTATTTAGTTTTATACATTTCCTTACATGTTTATGATTATATAAGAATGATTCTGCTATATTATAATCCTTAATGAGAATCTGAACTCACCCCTTTCTTATTTGTTAGTTTCTTAGGATTCTAATAACAGTACTATGATTGTTAAGCAAGGTTAAGCTTGGGGATTAATGGAATTTTTAAAGGATAACGTATGCTGTGTTTTTATTTTCTATTGTGTAATGTAACGTTCATGTATGTAATCATTTTTTCAAGAATGGTAATGTAATCGATCTTTCAGGAAATGATTCCTTTTAGTCATGACAATGTATTAAAATAATGCATTGTATCTGGGCTTCGGGGTTCGGGGCATTATAGTTGGTATTAGAGGAAGTTTAGAAATAACCTTGGAAACTAGATTTAGAAAATCTATGATTAGAGAACATCAGCCTAAGAAATACTTTGATGACTAGTATAGAATAACTTCATAGAATTTTGGTAATGTAGATATTTTGTATATTTTACATGGATTACATCCCTATTTGGATATGATTAGGTAGAGGCGGATCTGGAACAGATGTTCCTAGGAGTGAAATCTTTTACAAGGTGTTTCAGAATTGACCAGGTGTATCCTGGTACATGAAAATGGGCCATGCTGCACTCTTGGTTACGACACTCCTGGGGGATATACTTAGGATAATGGAAATTTTTATTACAATCTATTATGATGGATTTATGAGTCAATACTTCCTCAAAGAAAACATTTTATGAATATATATTATATGCATAATATTTTCAATTTACGTTAGTTAATTTAATAGTTTGGAATTATGCATTACGATTCATAAACTAACATAGTGTATTCCATTGTTTAGAAATGGATTCTAGTAGAAGGAATGGGAATTCTAGCAATAGGCATGATCAAATGATTAAGATCGATCATATCATTTATGGTATTATTCCAACATTTAAATGGGAAATATTCTCCCACCTTTTCTCATCGTATGAAGAAATTGTATCATGTGTTAATAAGACAAGTAAAGAATTAATTGAGTCCTATGGATTTCAAGGGAAGCAATAGAGGAAAAGGATTGAAGAGAGAAAGATGGATAAAGGAAAGAGGGGAAGGAAGGATTTTCCAATATATGATAACTATGGAAAGAATCACCTTGGTAAATGCTTGAAAAGAATTTGAGCTTGTTATAAGGGTGGAGAAAAAGGAAAACAAGTACATGATTTCAAGGGTAAGAAAAAGGATTCAAATGTACAATGCTTCATCTACAATGAATTGGGACAGTACAAGAAACAATGTACAAATCATTTGAGTATACCCTAAATGCTGCTATTGGATAATAATCCAGTTATGATACTACCGAAGTTAAAGAAGAATGATTGGAGTTATTATGTTGTTATTAAATTATTGTTTCATTTGAGTATTGTATTAATGATATACATGTTGTATGAATTATATAGTATATAAAGATTGTACTGCATTACTATTTTATTAAGGACATGAGATTATGTGGAACCAAGAAAAGTGACTCAATAGGTTGTTAATATTTTTGGAAAATATATAGTTGAGAGAAATATAATCAGTAATATGGTTTTGATATTGAGGAAGTGATTTTTGAATAATATTTGATTGATTTGGATATATTATATTGGATATTCTTGACTACCTTTAAATTGATTAATGATTTGTATATTCCATCATTATTAGAGTTTATATAATTTTTTGATAGAAAGAGTATTTCAAGTATTCTATAATAAATAAGGGAGAATGAATGTAATCAATAAGGTTTTATGGTAATTCAGGGTGTTACAGAACTTTAAAAGAATACATGATTAAGGTATTCACATGTTATTACAGGGCAAAAAAGATCATCATTTTGTTTACTTTCCATATAAATTTTGTACTGTGAGTTTGGATAGAAGTATTTTGGATAAGACTAACGGTATGAATCAATTATGTTTTACATTGGATACTATTGTTAAGGTTAAATAATTTCATGAGATTAGTATTGGATTTTCATAAAAAGGAAAACCCATAGGTCGGGAAACAACCTATCGCGTCCAGAAAGGCTGCAAGACTTGAACCCGCAACTTAAGGGTGAAAAGGTTGGATCACCTACCAATGGCATGGGTGATGACCTGGTTTGTATTAATATAATATGTTTGAATTTTATTATCTTTTGGAGTGAAATATGTGTTTGTGGTAGAAATTAGTTGAAGGATGAAACTATACATGCCAATTATATATTTATTTCATCCTATTCTATGAATAAATTAATTATTAAACATTAGGTAAGGTATATTAAAATAAATAATGTGTTATCCTAATACCTTATGTTTTATTGAACGGAAAATATTTTAAATAATCATATATTGATGGTTTTGTGACCCTCAATTTTACACTTGATTGGGATTGATGACCTCAATAACTCCTAATAAATATTTAAGTTTTCCTCCTATTATGTGTCTCTAATAGCCATTAATGTTCTCTTAATCGAGATCATAATATGGTGGTGCCTTTTTTATTTCCCTTTCCCCCTTATTCGGATTAAATTTTATTAACCCAATTTCTGATATGGGTTTTCCACAATGGTATTTTTATATTTTAAACCATTTTTTAAGATCAATTTAAAATTTTGAGGTAGTTATTTGTTGAAGGAGGGGATAATTTAACACCCCAAGATTTCATAGAACGTTATTTCTTAAAAATAATTCAATAACCTGCGCTACCCAGAACACCGAGTTCGAGCGCACCATGACTTACCAAACTAGCTGTTCAAAAGATGTTATGAATAGTATTATATATATTTTGAATTTTATATATTCTATATAAATTTTAACAGCAATATTATTTTTTTCTAGGACATAATATAACAATAAATTGATTTTTTCAGATAAAGGATATATTTCTCAAAATATGATATTCCACCAACTTTTAATAGAGAACTCTCTTTAAATCCAATATTTGACACTTTATATATTAAATTTGACAAAATAAACTTCTTCTTTACAATATGGACATTAAAATTTAATTTAATTTTTTTTTGGTTTTTTTCTCATAACATTCATATTTTGGTGAATAGTGAAAAATACTAAATATTAATTGAAAAAAACTTTTTAAATAAAGATAATTTATATTGTTCAATTATACATTTGAATGGGTTAAAAGTATAATTATATTTTATTTTTATCAATATATTCAATTGAGTTCATTATATGGAATTTCACATTTAAATTTGACATAAAAACATGTCAATATTTTGATAGTTTTTAGTTTAAAAACCCGCTTTTTTGTTTTGACAACAGAAATTAATTTTAAATTAATAAATTAAAGTTATATGTATTGAATATGGTAAAATAAAATAAAATTTTTTATTTAGTAATATCAAAATTATCTTAGGGTGAATATTTTTTAATTTTATGAAAACATTCAA
Source organism: Viscum album (assembly GCA_963277665.1). Taxonomy (NCBI): domain Eukaryota; kingdom Viridiplantae; phylum Streptophyta; class Magnoliopsida; order Santalales; family Viscaceae; genus Viscum; species Viscum album. Next base: position 1,329,854,081 of record OY728130.1, read on the forward strand.
TTTTTGACGAACAATGAAAAACACCGCGTTATTATTTAAAACCAAATTTTTATTTAAATACTTATTTATTATATTTCAAATTATTTTTAGTCAAAATTGATATATAATAAATATATAAGATTAATTTAATTCATTAGATTCAATTAATAATAAATTTTACAAAATAAAACTCTTCTTTACAATATGGACATAAAAATTTAGTTTCAATTTTTTTTGGTTTTTTCTCATCACTTTCATATTTGGGTGAATAGTGAGAAATACTAAATTTTAATTGAAAACAACTTTTTTAATCAAGATAATTTATATTGTTCAATTCAATATTTGAATGGGTTGGAAGTATAATTAGAATATATTTTTACCATTAAATACAATTTAGGTGATTATATGTAATTTCACATTTAAATTTGACCTAAACACATGTCAATCTTTTGATAGTTTTTAGTTTTAAAACCCGCTTTTTTGTTATGACAATGGAAATTAATTTAAAATTTATAAGTTAAAGTTATATGTATTGAATTTGGTAATATAAACTTTGTCTGTTTAATTAATAATATCAAAATTAGCTTAGGGTGACTTTTTTTTAATTTTCTGAAAACATTCTATTTTTTAGGAATAATGGAAAACACTGCGCTATTATTTAAAGCCAACTTTTTATTTAAATAATTATTTATTTTATTTAAATGAATATTTTTTAATTTTATTATCTTTTGGAGTGATAGATGACTTTGTGGTAGAAATTAGTTGAAGGATGAAACTCTAATTGTCAAGTATATATTTATTTCATCTTATTCTATGAATAAATTAATTATTAAACTTTAGGGATGTGATCTTAAAATAAAAAATGTGTTATCCTAACACCTTATGTTTTGTTGAACAGAAAATATTTTAAATAATAATATATTGATGGTTTGGTGGCCCTCAATTTTACACTTGACTGGGGTTGATGACCTCAATTACTCCCAATAAATATTTACATTTTCCGCCTATTATGTGTCTCTAATAGCCAGTAATGTTCTATTAATCGATATCATAATATGGTGGTGCCTTTTTCATTTCCCTTTCCCTCTTATTAGGACTAAAATTTATTAACCCAATTTTTGATGTGGGTTTTCCACAAAGGTATTTTTATATTTTAAACCTTTTATTTTTTAAGAACAATTTAAAATTTTTAGGTAGTGATTTGTTCATGGAGGGGAGAATTTAACACCACAAGATTTCATAGAATGTTATTTCTTAAACATAATTCAATAACATGCGCTACACAGAACACCGAGTTCGAGCGCACCACGACTTACCAAACATGTTGTTCAAAAGCTCTTAGGAATATTATTATATATATTTTGAATTTTCTATATTCTATATAAATTTTAACAGCAATATTATTTGTTTCTAATACATAATATAAGAACAAATTTATGTTTTTAGATAAAGGATATATTTCTCAAAATAAGCAATTCTACCAACTGTTAAGGGGGAACCCTCATTAAATCCAATATTTGACACTTTTATATATTAAATTTGACAAAATAAGCTTCTTCTTTACAATAAAGACAAAAATATTTAGTTTCAAATTTTTTTTGGTTTTTTTCTCAAAACATTCATATTGGGGTGAATAGTGAAAAATACTAAATTTTAATTGAAAACAACTTTTTAAATCAAGATAATTTATATTGTTTAATTATACATTTGAATGGGTTTGAAGTATAATTATATTCCATTTCTATCATTAAAAATAATTTAGGTCATTATATGTAATTTCGCATTTAAATTGGACATAAACACATGTCATTCTTTTGATAATTTTTAGTTTAAAACCCCACGTTTTTGTTTTGACAACGGTAATTAATTTTATATTAATAAATTAAAGTTATATGTATTGAATTTTTAAAAATCAACATAATTTTTTAATTAATAATATCAAAATTAGCTCAGGGTGAATTATTTGTAATTTCCTGAAAACCTTCAATTTTTGAGGATCAATGAAAAATACCACGTTATTATTTAAAATAAAATTTTTATTTAAATAATTATTTATCTTATTTAAAATTATTTTATGTCAAAATAGATATATAATAAATATATAATATTAATTTAATTCATTAGAGTAAATTTATAATAAAATTAAATGTATCAAATATTATTGAACTTTTTAACGTTTTTTACCCACCTTCTGGGAGCATTTTCAAATTTGAATAACCCAATATTTTTCCTCTCCTATGAGATAAATTTCAAAAATCCGAGAGACACAGTTCACATTAGTAAGTAAATTGTGGTTAAATAAGATGAAAATAATTTTGGTTAATAGTAACTTTTGACTTTTATTTACTACAGTTAAAAGTAAATAGGGTAATTAAATGTAAAAATGATATTATAATTACCATAAAATGTGTCCTAATTCTATTAGATAAGTGTAATTCGACCTAAAACAACCGTAGGAATAAAATATGATAATATTAGGTCCACTTGGATTATATTACGACATTTATTACTATTTTATTTAAAGAAGAGTTAAAAGTCTTAAATTCAATGTTTAATAACTAAACCATTTTTAATATAGAGATACACATAATATAAATTATACTAAAAATATTAATTATAAATATAAAAATATTTCCAACATAATGGATTTTTATTTATAATTTTTATACATTATATAACTTATTTTATTTATGACACAATGATGATGTAGTAATTACCTTATTAATGAAATATTAAAGTAATTGATATTATAAATATCCAAATAAATATAAATTGAGACTTATGATTTTATCAGTTAATATGACATGTAAGGTTTTATTAGATAATTTTTTTTGAAGTGATAAGGTTGTTATTACTCTCACAAAAAAATATCAAATAGTGTCAAAATTGACATTAATTTATTTTTAAAACAAATATTATATTATTGGTAGAAATAATTTTCCTAAAAATATAAGGTTCGGCCAAAAATCATAATTAATATTATATATGTCATTAATGAACCATTTGAGTTTATCTTGGATGTTATTGTAAGATTAATAACCATATAGTGTAAGAACACAAGAAGACAAGGTAAAAGTCAAACTATTTCACTAAAAAGATAAATCTAAAAGATAAGGTAACAATAGTAACCTAAACATGTCTATAACCTATTTATTTAGTGTATTTACACCCATAACAACCTACGTTTCCAAATAAATTCATTTGGATCCATTATTAACTGAATATGATTTTATAATAATTTAATATTTTAATCTTTTCTTAAAGTGACCGTCAGTGCTCTAATAAAAGGGCACATTCCCTTATCTAAAAATCACACCTCCAATGAAATTTGGATATGCCACCCCTGAACAAATATCCTCCCAACATCCCTCAAATCAACCTATAGTCCTTACATTGATCAGAAAGCCAATTTATGGAGCTCTTTTGATCAACTGAAAAGGAAACACCCAAAGAAGAGGTAATAATTTCAACACCCTCTTTCAAGTTCTTTTCTTCTTCCAGTTCCTCTTTGTTGTTTCCATACCAAAATAATAACTCCAGTACCACCTAAATAATGTGATGTTATTATAAATATGATAAATCATATTTTTTATTCTATCCATCATATAAATACCATAGTCACCATATGTGAGAACGTACAGCTTACTGTCTCCACGTCCTGGTGTAGTTTTTTTATACAAACACTTAATTATTTGGATAGGTAAAATAATTAGTATAAATGATGTAAGTAGTAAATATAACATGTTTATGTTTCTGTATATATGATATATCATTGAATTACATATGATTTTAGCATCAATATAATGATATTTTCGCTCATGTGTATGTACGGATTACCGTCTCCACGAATACGATGAGATTTTTTTCCCATCGTAATCATTCAAGAATAATTTTCATTTTTTGATTATTAATAATTTCTAAGAACTGAATATAATTCTTGATATAAATAAAATACATCCTTTCCATTACAATCATTGCTTAAGTAACCAAGCATATAATGGAAAACAGATCTTTTAACAACCGAAACGATGATACTACTAAAATATTTTTAACAAAACAATATTGGAAGACCATATATGATATCATATTTATGTATATGATTCTTGTATAATTTAATAACCATGATTTAACTATTATAAAAGAGGTTAAAGTACCCCTAAACAAGTAAAATTACATGGTGAGGGATAATTCTTCAATCTCAATATTTTTCGAGATTGTTTATGTGTAAGTTTTTACATGAACATATTTATTATCCATGTCCATATTTGATAACAGAGTTTTAAAAGGGATTATTTTTAAGGTATGATTTTACTAAAACATACTTTTAAAAGTTTGAATGATTTATTTTTCTAAACCTTTCTCATTAATTTCCACGTTTTCAAAATTGTTTTAAGGATTTATTTTTATAGACATGAATGTTTTAAAATGTTAATTACTTTAAAAAGTTTCAAAGTGGTATGTGAAACTTTGATTCAAAACTATATTCTAAATGAATTCCTTTATAAATTGTGTAACTTTTAAATGATTTCATTAAGAGAGGACATTTCTCTCAATGATTTTTACTGATCATTTTCAACAATGTTAGCATCCTTTATGAGATATTTATCTTGATCGAGGTTGATTTATTATAATACAATATTCTATATATTATTGAATGATTATGATATGTTTTACTATAGATGTGATGCTTTTATACCATTCATGGTTTATGGTTAAAGTATCGAAATTTCACATTCTAGTTATAATATAAATGTTTATGTTATTTTTAAACCTTTTCATATGAGGAATGCATTGGTCTTAGTATGTGATGGGTGGAGCCCTTTATATCTCCCCGATGCATCGGTATGTCTCGCGAGGAAAACTAGTGTCTTAGAAAAAGTCCTTGAAAAAATATTATTTGTAGTCTTTGAACAAGGCCTTGACTCTGTGGTTATGTAGTTTGTATTGTGCAATAGATCATTATGAAATTACCTATGGATTTTTCATGTGATTATTCAACTAGTAGAATATCCATGTGAATAACTAAATGACATTATTTGATTTATCCTTGAAATATTATGCTGAAGTTTATGTTTAAAATTATTTTGGTTTAGTCTTATAAATTTCCATACATGATAGTGATTATTTATGAATGTTTCAGCTATATTGTTATCCTAACTATACATCTGAGCTCAACCCTTTCTTTTGTTTTATTTAACGAGGATTCCAAGAAGTGTATTATAATTAATATGCAGGGTTGAAATTAGGGATTAATGGAATTCTCAAAGGATCATTTATGTTTTTTTTATTTTCTAATCAGTAATGTAACATTCATGTATGTAATCTATTTTCCAATACTACTAAACTGATCTGTCTTTTGAGACTAGATTCCTTGTAATCATGCCAATGTATTAAAATAATTCACTGACCCTAGGCTTCAGGGTTTAGAGTGTAACATGAGTATATCGTACTTATTTTCCAAGCATGGGATTCTACATATAAGAGGTTGTCCAGCGGCAGGGGGGGTGATTGGACCTATTGGTTGAACCGATGGCTAAATGGTTTTGGGATTATCGCATTTCACACTAGTCGAAGCTTGTGGAGAGACTACCAGATGTGGCTCAGATGACTAGGGATGGTTTATAGTAGAGTGTGGCTGATTATGGCACCGTTGAGGTTGTTATTCCTAATCAAGTAACACAAATAGTGGTGATGGTGGATCAGATGACACCAGATGAGTGTTAAGATGGTATGTAAGTATGATATACTCTATAAAACCAAATATAGGATCGAAATAAAAGAGATTCTGAGTAAAGTATCAAATGATGCTCAAAATACCAGAGGGGGTGAATTGTACACTTTAAAAATTATTTAGGAAGTTTTAATGATGTTTATGTTTAACAAGGTTAAACAATGTAATTTACAAAAACTCAAGTTCTGCACCCTTGCTAGATTCAAGAAATATGATTCTGAGAAGGCAACTCCAGGAAAATGGTTCCGGAAATGAATCATAATGAAAGTATACAATGATAAAGATTATACCTTAAAGTGCCTAGAATATTACTAAATCAGAGTACAAATATAATGAAATATAATACAATTAAACTTTCGTCAACAATAAAAATGCAGTGGAAAACATTTCACAAAACAAGTAACAAGTTTTAAATCTTTTAACCCAAATAGAAGGCTATCCAAAAACTTTGGATAAATGTCCCTTGATTTATACATTCAATAAGGTATGTCTTACCCACACCAGGGTAAGCCCTTGGTATGATGATCGGAGTCTGTTTTGCTATCCCCACAAGTCCTCAACATCAAGGTAGTCAGCACCTCTGTCTTCCTCACCAAGGAATCCCTCAACCTCAAGGTAGTCGTCACCTCTATATTTCTATCTGTAGAAGCCTTTGATTGTACACAGTAACAATCGGATTCACACAACGAAAATCTGAACAACATGTTTAGTATGCACAAAGCAATGAGAGTCTCTCTCTAGAAATCACTTCAATAGAATGCAATCTCTAGAGTCATAGAATAGTTGTGAGCTCTTTCAAATGAGATCTTATTTATAGGCACAGATTCAATGGTCAGCTCCCTCCTCTAACATTAATATTTTCCTTGAATTTCAGAGGGACATGTACACATTTCACTCAAGCAATAGTTAGTTTGTAACTGAATGCATGACATAATTTTAAAAAAAGTGTATGAAACAATATTGTTACATAACTAAAATTAAATATTCTGAATGTAAAAAAATATGAAAGTTTAGTGTCTAACCAAAATTTAATTTGGATTCTATAATACAATGATATTTAGATTTTTTTTCTATAAATTTGGAAGCTGAACTCTATAGAATTCCAAAGTATGAATTACATGGAAATTCAGAATCTGGATTCACAAGAATTCCAAAAAAGATCTTACAATGTTCGGATTCAGAGTTCATGAGAATTCGTTGTCAGGACTTATAATATTTCAGAGTTTGTATTCTGAGAACTATGAGTCAGAACATGGAAATGTCCATAACCAGAATTCATATTCAGAATTCGGAGTCAGAACTCAAAATAATTCCTAACCAAAATTGGTTTTCAAAATTGGGAGTTAGAACTCAAAAAAAATTCGTAACCAGAATTCGTATTCTGAATTCGGAGTCAGAACTCAAAATAATTCGTGACCAGAATTCGTATTCAGAATTCGGAGTCATAACTCTGATGAGTGTATAACCATAATTCGTAATCTGAATTTGGAGTTAGAACTCAGAAGAGTTTGTAACCATAATTCTAGGAATTTGGATCCTAAACAGAATACTTCATATCTAGGTAATTATAGGATTCTGAGGTTTTGGTTACAAAACAAATTTTACACTTATAAATGTTATTATTTGAACAATGAAAACAAGATTAGGATAAATTTCCTTTGGGAAGAAAATTTTTCCTTATAAAAGTAAGACACAGGGTAAAAAGAGATTTTACATGAGATAAGGTGTTTGTGATTTTCAAAACAAGAAGTAATTGTAAAGTCATAAGGAAACTTTATTGACCCAAAAATCTCCCCCAAACATGAAGGAATGGAAAAGTCATAAGGAAAACATTATTGATTAAACAATCTCCCCCTTTTTGGAAAGAACAAGCATCCTTTCCAAAAAGAATAAAAGGGCTTAGACAATATGTTTCCAGTCATTGAAAATAAAACTCATCTCCATTTACACATAGAAAATGATGAATATGACTAACTCCCCCCTTAGGCTTTGGAAATCTAAGGATTGTATTCAAGATTTCTAGAATGAGATTTTTCATTATCTTGAGTACGAAAATCTCTGTAATGAAAAATCCCCCTTAGATAAACTCCCCCTTAGTTATGGATATTTCTTATTTTCTTAGTATTCTTTTTCCATTCCCCCCCTTGGTGATTTTTAGAAAGAATTTTAGGGAATGTAAAAGAAATTATAGTACCTAAAATATTAGTACAAAGAATCCAAACAAAAACGAGAAACCAAAATTTCATTATGATATGACGAATTTATACAAGGAATGATTTCAACAAAAGATCGGATTAGATCTATTTTCCTTCCTTCTCCTTGGGTATCAATTTCTTCACAATGGTTTTCAGCTTTTTGTGTTCCTTGTGGTCTTCCTCTTCTTACTTTAGGAGTTGATCTTGATCCTCTGCTTTCTTCTCTAAAGATTTGATCTTTTCCTCTTGAGCCTTCAGAGCCTCTGTCTGAGATTTCAACAACTCGTCTTGCTTAACTAGCTTCTCTTCAATCATGATCTGAATATCCCTTTACCTCTTCCAACTTTGGGAAACATAATATAACTTTCCATTCACATACTTTACCTCTTCAATCCATGTTATCTTCTCAAGAGTTAGCATTTCCTCAAAGCTAGTCGTGAGATCTTTGATTTTACTATCTTCATTATCAAAAGATTCCTTGACATCATGTTGAAACTCATCAACCTCTCTCAAATATTGAACAATATTCTTTGACCAGATAATCACTTTCTTAGAAGGTTTTTCGTGGGAATCATATTTAATGAAGAAGTTCTATAAATCAGCCTCAAGTTTTATACAATTATCCATCACCAATGATACTGAATCCGATTTCTGTTTCATGTTTTGTTGGAGCATCTGACATCTCGAGTCAATGCTTGAAAAGATTAGAATATTTTCTACAACCTTCTTTAGTGATTGAATGAGGAAATCATGTCCTAGGGATGATGATTCCGAATCTGAGACTTTTCTTGGTGAAAGATCTTTATCTTGCTCGACAAGATCCTTCTTCGAAGATCCACTAGTTTCCTTTCTCTTTAAAACAACTTTAATAGGTGTAACCACAATCACTTGTTTCCCCTTATCTATTCTCGGAAAAGCTTTTTCATCTGGAGACTCAGGTTCACTTTCAGATAGTTGAACAATTCTATCTTCATCTATCTTATTTTTCTCAACTCCTTCCTCTACATCTTCAGGGTTAATGAAATGATGATTATAACATTCTTCCTCGGAGAGCTTGTTCACATCATCTTCAGCTCTTTCATCTAACCCAGGAGTATAATGCTTTGAAGATCCGACTTGAGAGGTCAGGATAAAGAATTTCGTGGAATCATATTCCATCTAATGAATGTCTTCAACTTGCTTTATGAGGTATTCTTTTTCACCATGTCTTTCTTCTTCTTTCACTTCTTCCACAGCTTCATTTTCATTAACAATATTTTCTTTTACTTTTTCCGGAGTGAGAAATTCCTTCCTCTTTGTCTTAGGTAAGGGTTCTACCAAGAATGATTTTCGCACTGGGTTAGTTTCGGATTCTTTCTCAGTATCCCTTAGAAGGGATTGGACAATTTTGGCATCTGAAATCTTCTTCTTTTGATTCTTTTCCATAGCTTGCTTCCAAGCTCATTAGCAGTCTTCTCTTTTAAAGCCTTAGCTTCTGCTGGATCCAATCCAATTTGTGGCACTCCTTCCTTCTGATTTTTCTTTTCTTCCCTCTACTTGGCTGCAACCTCATCCAGATAGGATTTTTTCTTCATGGGCTTTGGAGGTGCGGATTGGGTTTCATTAGCTTTAGGGGTTTTCTCTTCTTCTTCTACTTCTTTCAACTTCCCCTTGTTTCCAACCTTTTTTATGGTTGAGGAACTTCTATTTCCTTCGGAACAGCTTCAGCCTCTTCTTCTAGTAAGTCATAGAATTATTCGGAATATTTTGAGAAACCACTATTCATTCTCTTCAAATATCATCACTAAATAACATGAATTTTCAATCCCTCGGCTTGGAACTGCATGCAATCTTGAAAGACTCAAGGCACTGAACAATTATCTTAGAGATAATTGATGGATACATGATTATATGAGCATTCATGTTCCCATTTTTAATATTCTCAATCATAACTACAATATAATTCATCAAATTTATATTCCTCAGATTCACTAGAATATCTAGGAAGTACAAGTCACTTATCCTCAGGTTGTCCTTATCTTCTTTTCGTGGAATGATGAAACCTTGAACCCATAATTCAAGGATCCAATTACATGTAGACAAATGAGAAATATTCAGAGTCTTGAAATCTGAAAGTCCAAGACACTCCATTGATTTCACGTTGACAAATCTTCCATGTACATCCGATAATTTATGGGAACATAATTCCACTTCCCCTTCATAAGACAATCCCACCAAGCTACCAGCATATGTTTGTGAAAGGGATTATGTTTTTCCATATCTTTTGAATGAAAATTTACTTCTCTATTCTTATTTAAAAAAGATCATAGATTCATAAAAATCAAAAATCAGATCCGGATATACTACATCTTGAGCTCCTGGCATTGATATGAAAACGCTTTCCCATCCATTCAACCAGATGTTCATGGATATAGTGGAATTGTACTTGGAAAAGAAATATGGATTCACCAAAAAATCTCTATAAATATACCACTATTAAATCGACTTGACATTCGACATCTCTTGAAAAGGAACTTCAACAGACATTCAGAATAGAGAATCCATTGAAAATTTGAAACAGGCTTTTGAAGTGGGGTAGAGCTTCGACTAGAAAAAGCTTGAATACCGATGTGGGACAACCATCGGGGGTCTCCTTTTCTAGGTTCTGATGTAACGATTCATCTTCCCATCTCAATAAAATAGCATAGAATTCTTCTGATCAGATTTAACAGTTGAAATGATAGACATAATGAAATTTTGGTAGGATCCAATATTTTAAGGTTTTCAAAAGAAAACATTCTGATTTAAGGAAAATAGAATCTAAAAAATTTTAAACACAAAAAAAATACCAGCAAGTAAATGATGACTACGAAAACATAAGAAAGAAAACATACCTTTTGGATTGCCAAAAGATTGTTCCTATATAGGAAAAAATTCTTCTTGAAGAAATTTAGATTTTGAATATTTTGATTACAAAAAAACTCCATTACGAAAATCTTCAGAAAAAACATTTTGAGTACCAAAATTTTAGACTATAAAAATTTTCATTATGAAAGATTTGAAAAATCTTACTACGATATTTTTGGAAAAAAACTACATAATATAAAACCTTAAAAACTTTATTATGAAGCACTTGAAAAACTTCATTACAAAAAAATTGAAACAGTTTATTATAAAAAAATTTAAAAACTAACAAGAAAATGTATCCCCCCTATGAAAAAGAGGAGATTATTGTTAGGAGATGTGTTCAACAGAATGTTAATAAAGAGGGCTACCTTACAGTTATCATTCCAAACATCTTTTTAATGTATTAAAATCTATCGGAGGGTAAAGATTTTGTGAAAACATCAGCAAGTTGATATTGCATTCTGATAAATTGAAGAATGATATCCTCTTTTTGTGTGTGATCTCTAAGAAAGTGATGCTAAATATCTATGTGCTTTACATGACAGTGATGTGAATGGTTTTTTCCAAGGAAAATGGAACTTGTATTATCACAAAAAAAAATTTTGGTAAAACTCATAACATAGTCTGTGAGTGTGTGTTGCATCCACAACACTCGAGCACAAAAACTTCCAGCTACTACATATTCAGATTCAGCAGTGGAAAGTGCTACTCAGTGTTTCATTTTGCAAGACCAATAAAATAATGAATCTCCTAAAAAGTTACATGTTCCAGATGTACTCTTTATATCCATTCTACATCCACCAAAGTCAGCATCCAAAAAGCATTTTAAAACAAACTCATTTCAAGAAGTATAAAAGACTTCTAAATCCATGGTTTCCTTTAAGTAGCAAAAAAATATTTAAAATGACTTTAAATGAGATTACATAGGATTGAATTGATATCTTGCACATAAGAATACTGAAACATTATGTTTGGATGACTAGCTATCACGTAAAGTAAACTTCCTATCAAACCTCTAAAAGATGTTTGATCTACTGGTTTCCCATCTTCATCAAGATCAAGTGCGTTTGAGGTAACAATGGGAGTACATATACTCTTATTATTGTCATATCCATACATTTTAAGAAGATATTTAATATACTTATGTTGGGATATATAGATTCTTTATGGTTTTTGAGAGGTTTGAAAACCAAGAAAAAAATTTAACTCACCCATCATACTCATTTCAAAATCAAATTTCATTAAATCTGCAAATGAATCTCTTAAATATTTATTAGTAGAACCAAATGTGATATCATCAACATAAATTTTAAAAATCAAAACGTTTTTCTTATCTTTCTTGATAAAAAGCGTTGGATCTGAATTTCCCTTAACATCATTATTTTGAAGCAAATATCCTGTAAGTCTATCATACCAAGCTCAAGGGGCTTTCATAAGTCCATAAAAAGCTTTGGTATATCTAAAAACATGATCAAGATGTTTTTTATCTTCAAAACCAAGAGGTTGTTCAACACATACTTCCTCTTGTACATAACCGTTATGAAAAACACATTTCAATCCATTTGAAGAAGTTTGAAATTGAATAATTCTTTAAAAGGCAAGTAAAATACAAATAGTTTCATTTCTAGATACTGGAGCATAGGTTTCTTTATAGTATATTACCTCATGTCAATTATATCCTTTAGCATCTAATCTAGCTTTATTTCTTACAATGATTACATTTTCAACACACTAATTTTTGATGACCCATTTTACACCAATAACAAAATATTTCTTATGTTTTTCAACCAAGGTGCATACTATATTACTTTTGAATTCATTTTATTTATCTTGCATGGCTTTAATCAAATCATCATTACATAAAGCCTCATCAGTGAATTCGGGTTCTAATTGGGAAAGGAATGTGAGATTTTCTAATTCATTTCTTTAGGAACTTCTAGTCCTTAAATGAAGATTCACATCTCCAGTGATACTATCACTGGGATGATTCTTTAGAAACACCTGATTTGGGTTTTGTAAAACCTATTCATCAACATAGGGTAGGAAATGATCTGGGGTAAATGCTTCAAAAACATTTTCTTGGGAATTTTTCTTATCAGAAGGATCTTATAACAAAGGTTGATAACCAGTTTTTTAAGACACATCTGATGATGTAGGTTGGGGTTGTATAAAAATAAAGGGACCAGTTTCATTAAATTTTATATGTACTGTCTCTTCAATAGTACACGTGTTTTTATTGAAAACTCTATAAGCATTAGAAGTTATGGTGTAGGCTAAAGAAATTCCTTCATCATATTTTGGTATGAATTTGTATAGATTATCATTAGTATTCAGAATATATACCTTTAAACCAAAAACATTGAAGTAGGAATGTCTAGGTTTTCTACCACTCCACAACTATTAAGGAGTTTTATTAAGAAAATGGTCTATTTAAAACAAAATTTATAGTATAACAAGCAGTACATAGAGCTTAATCCCAAAAATGATTGGCTATAGAATATTCACTCAGCATGGTTCTAGTTATCTCTTAAAAAATTCTATTTCTTATTTCAAAAACACCATTTTGTTGAGGTGTTCTGGGTGTTGAGAAGGTATCTGTAATGCCTTCTCTACTACAAAAATCTTCAAAATAAGAATTTTTAAATTCTCCACCATGATCAATATGAATAGTTTTCAATGGATTATTTTTCTCAATTTTATCATGGGCTCTAAAACTTTTGAAATAAAAAAATCTTCAGACTTCTTTGCTAGAAAATAGACCCACATAAATCAAGTGTAGTCATTAACCAAGACAAATACATAATAATATCCCCCAATGCATCCAGTTTGTGTAGGAACAAATAGATCTATATGTAAAAACTGTAATGCATCAGTAGTTGAGACATCACCGACTGATTTCAAACTGGATTTATGTTTCTTACTATATTTACAAGGGTCACAAACTTTTGAAAAAACAAATATATGCTTTGGTAGATACTTAATTAATCTTTTCATAAAAAGTTTGCATAAGTTCCTAAGGATAAAGAGTTCTAACCTTCTATTCCATAACCAAGAATGATCTTACAATGCACCAAGGCAATGTATATCATGGTTCTTAAAGTCTTCTAGGTTTCGTGTTTAAACATTCTCTTGATTTTGGGTAGAAATAATAAACTCTTCCTTGGAATTGTGTACTAAGAACTTGTCATTCCTAAAATTCACAAGGTAACCTTCATCAAATAATTGTCTTGTGAAAATGAGGTTGTTCTTAAGACCCCTAAAAAATAAAACATTTGAAATCAATGTTTTTCGAAGAAGAAAAATGTTACCTATACCAATAATTTCTCCCTGAGCATTATCTACAAAACATATTTTCCCTCATTTCATCTTGATAATATTTTCAAAATTGTTTTGGTTACCAGTCATACACCGAGTACATACACTATCCATATACCAAGTATTTCTGTTGGTATTCTCTCTATTTTCCTTGAAACAAAAGATTTAGACTTTCAGAACACAAACTTTCTTGGATCTGGAAATTTTAGAAAGAAAAATTTTAGGCACCCAAATTTTCATAGAAAAATTGGATTTATGAAATCCCAAAGTCTACGTTTAGTTTAAAGAACAATTGGTTCCCCAGTTTCCACCACACTGACACTTCATAAAGAATGGATATCATTGATGAAAAAAATAAAATTTACTAAAAATTGTTTTGGAACTACTATAACCAAAACCAGAATTATTCCTTAGAGGTCGAATTTGAGAATACATTTTCTCAAAATATTCATGACCTAGGGTAATGTTTGAAAAAAACTTCCTCAAAGAAAAAAATTCGGTTTTCAGTTTGATAACTAAGTTATTGTCTTCTAAAACATTTGATTTGGCACTAGAGTTAGGCTCGAAAACGTTTTTCTTAGAAATTATGTTTTCTAGATCCTTAAGAAGTTTATTCTTCCAAAAATGTACTTCCACGAGATTTTTTGAAATACTTTCAAAATCAAAAATTATCTTATCATGATCTTTAGAATGATTTGATATATCATTTGTAGAAATAGTAATCCTATTTTTTTCCTGTTCAATATTTTTCATGAGTTGTTAATTCTAAATCTCAAGGATTTTAGAAAAACTATAATCTTCTCCATAGGTATTTAAAGTATTATCTTCATCAAAAGAAGATTCTTCATCAGAAGAGTTATAGTATTTATCATTACTATAATTTCAATTTAAAAAAACATTGTTCATTGATTCATCATTGTGTTCCATAGTTATTAAACAATGATTTTCAATAGATAATCTGGTTATTAGACCAAGATTCATTTTCCCATAAGATTTGTAATCAGATGATTCATCTAAAGAGTCACCACCACTGGCACTCCAGGTGTCGTTAGCTTTCAAGTAATTCTTTGCTTTACCTTTGTAGTACTTATTTCTGTTTCTCTCATAATTATTTTTCTTTCTTTCTTTTCTCTTAATTATAGGACAATCATGACTTAAATGTCTAGCTCTCTTGCATTCATAACATGTGACTTCTGAATCTTTCTTATCATTCATTTCTTTCTTCTTGTATCTAGATTGAAAATTCCTCTATCCACCTTTCTTTTTCATTCTTCTAGAAATATTGGCTAATTCATTCTTTGAGGATCCACTTCCACTAAATTCTAATTGGATAACAACCTTCTTAGAATTAGATCCAGAAATTCTCTCTGGATTCTTAGCTTTCATATGATTTGAAGTTGTAGTAAAAGCAACACTACCATTACCATTCTTCTTATTTACATTATCAGTATCTCTCTTCATTCTAGTATCATGTTGAAGAATAGTTCCTAACAGTTCATCAATAGAAATATGACTAACCTTTCTATTCTCATCAATAGCAGTTCTCTTAAATTCCCACTCGTTGGGCATAATGTTTATGATCTTATCAACAAGAGCTTCATCATCTAATCTTTTCTCACCCATAGATTTTAAACTTTTCACAGTAGTCCTGAATCATTGTTGTACCTTACATATGGTTTCTCAATAAGGATATTAGAAACTATGATATTCAGCTCTAAGCATGGCTCTACTAGGTTCAATAACTTATGATGTTCCAAAGTGAGTAACATCAAGTTTCTTCCAAATATAATTTTCTGCTTCACAAGATGAAATTTGGAAATATATATTTCTAGTCATGGAATAAATAAAGGTATTTTGTACCTTATAATTTAGTTGATACTCATGATTTTCTTGATTGATAATGGTACTAACTTCCTTATCCGAGATTTTATATCCTCCAGTAATCATAACAAAATTATCAACACCAGTATTGATAATGAATGTCTTCATGTGATCTCTAAAATATTTGTAATCATTTCCATCAATGATAGGTGGTCTAGTTAGGTTGATATTGTCTATGGCCCCAACATTGATTCCTGCCATCTTATAGAAAAACAAATCTTTCTACACAAACATGTTAGGAATAAAGGTTCGTAAATAAGGAAAATATTCCTACCCAATAAAAAATATAGAACAATGGTATCTCTAAGAAAAAATGAATCTAAACTATATGATTCCAAAAAAATGATTCTAGAAAGGAATGAGATGAATTATCTTCTAAATATAATCGTGAGATTAATTCCGATTGAACCAAAATTCTGAATCCAATTGATAGATTGATTCAAGAATCAAGGTCACCTCCATCGATACCAATTGTTGAGGTGGTATGTGAGTATGATCTACTCTATAATACCAAATGTAGGATCAAAATAAAAGAGATAATGAGTAAAGTATCTAAGGATGCTCAAAAAAATAGAGGGGGGGTGAAATGTACACTTTAAAAATTCTTTAGGAACTTTTATAGATAATTTTTATAACAAGGTTAATCAAGGTAATTCAAAAAATTTCTAGTTCTACACACTTGCTAGATTTAGGAAATATGATTTCGAGAATTCAATTCTGGAGAAAAGGTTCCGGAAATGAAACATAATGAAAATTTACAATGATGAAGATTCTACCTTAAAGCGTAAAGAATTTTACTAAATCAGAGTACGAATATAAGGATGTATAAGATAGTTATACATTCATCAACAATACAAATGAAGTGGAAAACTTGTAACAAATCAAGAATTATGTAGTAAATATTTTAAACCAAAGAGAAGGGTATCCAAAAACATTGGATAATGGTATCTTGATTTATGCTTTCAAGAAATTATGTCTTACCCAAAACATGGTGAACCCTCGATACAAAGATTAGAGTTTGTCTTGCTATCCCCGCAAGCCCTCAACTTCAAGGTAGTCGGAACCTCTGTCTTCCTCAACAAAGAAGCCATCAACTTCAAGGTAGTCAGCACCTTTGTCTTCATATCACTGGAAGCCCTCAATTTTACATAGCAACAATCAGAGTCACACAAAGAAAATCTAAACAAGATGTTCAGTATGCACAATGCAATGAGAGTATCTCTCTAGAAATCACATCAACAACATGTAATCTCAAGAGTCATAGAATATTTTTTAGCTCTTTCAAATGAGCTCTAATTTATAGGCATAGCTTCAACGGCCAGCTCCCTCCTCCAGTGATCATATTTTCCTTTAATTTTGGAGGGACATGTACATGTGTCACTCTAACAATGGTTAGTTAGTAACTGCATTAACAATATAATATTAAAAAAAGTGTACAAAAAAATATTGTTACATAACTAAAATTAAATATTTTGAATTTAAGGAAATATGAATGTTCAGAGTCTAACCAATATTGAATTCGAAGTCTATAATACAAGGATATTTAGAGTCTGTTATCTAGGAATTCAGAACCAGAACTCTATAGAATTATTAAATCTGTTTTTCAAGGAAATTCAGAATCTGGATTCACAAGAATTCAAAACCAGAACATACAATGTTCTGAGTCAGAGTTCATGAGAATTCAGAGTGAAAACTTATAAGAGTTCAGAGTTGGTATTTAGAGAACTCAGCGTCAGAACATCGAAAAGTTTGTAACCAGAATTCGTATTCAGAATTCATAGTTAGAACTCAAAATAATTTGTAACCCGAATTCATATTCATAATTTTGAGTCAGAACTCAAAATAATTCATAACTAGAATTCATATTCAGAATTTGATGTCAGAACTAAAAACAATTCATGAACATAATTCATATTCAAGATTTGGAGTTAGAAATCAGAAGAGTTCATAACCAGAATTCATAATCAGAATTTAGAGTCAGAACTCAGAATAGTTTGTGACCATAATTATAAGAATTTGGATCCTAAACAGAATGCTTAATATCTTGGTAATTATAGGATTCTAAGGTTTT
Organism: Viscum album; assembly: GCA_963277665.1. Classification (NCBI taxonomy): domain Eukaryota; kingdom Viridiplantae; phylum Streptophyta; class Magnoliopsida; order Santalales; family Viscaceae; genus Viscum; species Viscum album. The sequence goes on from OY728130.1 coordinate 1,329,872,139, forward strand.
GGTTTCAAACTGAATTTGACACATATATAAATTATGATATGAACAATGAAAATATGATAATGATAAATTTCCTTAGGGAAAGAAATTTTTCCTTATAGAATTATGACACAGGGTAAAAAGATATTTTCCTTGAGATAAGGTGATTGTGATTTTCAAAACAAGAAATAATTGTAATGTCATAAGGAGACCTTATTGGCTCAAAAATCCCCACAAACATGAAAGAATATAAAATTCATAAGGAAAACCTTATTGACTCAACAATGAGAAGGTTGTGCATGATGATCTCTACGCTGGGCCATTTGTAAGGTTTTAGTGGAATGCATAGGTGGGTTGTATGTACTGACAGAAGAACTTTGATTACCCCTATTGATACAGCCTCGTACAACTAAGTGATGGCTAGGGAGATTGGGATGATCTTTCTGGCATTCTTCGACTTCATAAATCGTGTAGGTGTATACCAGCTCTACAATGTTTATTAATGCATACCCTATGATGTAACGTGAAAAATCATCAACTAATGGATGAACATTGGAGGGAATTTCCATCTCGTATGGCATGAATTAACCAAAAGTATAGGATTAAGATGGCATTGGCTGATGACTTTTTTTTACCTTGATTTGCTGAAGCCTTCTCTTTTAGGAAGAGGATGGATGAGCCGTTGATGACGAAGTACTGGCTCTGGGTGACGCAATGGCTTTTGTAGTCTAAGCTCAATTCTGATGAGCATGGATAATACCATGGGAATGGGATACTATTTTACAATCCTTCTAGTCTTCATACATCTAGGATCCGCTGTTAGAAACATGATGTGACTCACCATCGACTCTATTATCACTGTTTGGCTTCACAAATACACACACCACTTGTGCCATAGCCGGTCCCAACATTACTATGTTGTTGTAAACCTAATCCTGAAGTTGATATTTAATCATGTATAACTTTTTGAGGGTATTCCATAGGATCTGATAATAGTGGTACTAATTGGGCAGTCAGTAAGATTTGCCTCTTCCGATCTCCTACAACTACAAAAACGTAAGAGTCCTTGTTGTGAGCTACTACAAAAATAACAGAGGAACTAAAACTCATTGAATGGATGTGTCTAGTTTAACTTGTCTAAGAAGGGGGCTTTGGGAGCATGGCCCTGATGAGTGTATAGAGAAGCAAGTTGAGGAGGTGGTCCTAGTTATCTCTCATAGGTTGTAGGGGTCTATTACATGGCAGGATCCTACCAATTATGAGGTGGGAGTTGCTGGGTTGGAGGTAGTGCATGATGTGGAGGGCCTCTACAAGGCTCTAGAGGTGGATCTATTAGTAATAACTCCATTTTCTATGGGGATTCTATCTTTAACACCATGGCAGGATCAACCTAAGTATCCCTCCTTGTAGAAATTGCTAGAGGCAACGGTCGTGCCTACTTAGCATGCTCCAAGGCATCCCCTAGGAGTTGGGATTTATTCGAGAATTCCCGGAATCCCCAAGGGTAATCATGGGTAATGAGAGAGGGAACCAGTTTGGTCTTCAAATTTCCTACACACATCATTAGTATTTATTCCTGATTCAGTGACATATCCAATGATTAGGTATGATCTTTCAATTGGGCGACAAAGTCCTCAACTTTCTCATCAACCCTCTTCATACAGTTGAAAATGCCTGAAATAGTCATCTTTCATGTGGTAGATATGAACTGGTAAATAATATTTCTATGGAGGTCTTCCCAGTTAGCAACTGACTCGATGGGTAGTTGGATATACCAGACTAACACATTCCCTTCCAATGTTTGTACAAAGAATCTGAGTTTGGTGGATTCATGCAATTATGGAGTTCCTAGCATGGGTTTACACCTTGATATGAAGTGTTCCGGATGCTATAGTGGAATTCCCATCCCATTAAAGGGTGGATGTGGAGTTTCCAAAACTCAAGGGCACTAGTATATCGTTCACCTGCACTAGATATGGCCTTCCATTAGGTAATATTTACACCTATCGAGTTTCCAATACCTTGATGCAAGCTATGATCATATGGGTGGGGATTCTTTTCTTAACAAGGATCCCTAACCACCAGTTCAAAGGGAGGTTATTCAACAAGAAACTCAGGCCTAAGAACTCATGGATCTATCGGTGGGATGGCCCACGGAGCGGCTGGGGGATCCTGAGCTTGGTCCATTAGAATATCACACTACATGGGTGGATTTGGTGACCCATATTGTGCCATATTTCCATATTTCCCGACCTCTAACCTGTCTATGTGGGAAGGATGATCAAGGTCACCTAGAGTAAATTTTTTGAGGGGATGTTATTCCTTCCACTGCTACCCTATCCGAGGATCACCTTAATCTGGTCACCCCTCAGTTGCACTCTCGGTAAGAAGGTCATCGATTGTCTTCTTGTGCTCTGAAAGCTGCTGACACAACAGAGTTTTTTGGGGATCATCCACTATCTTTTTTACTAATCTAGATAGGTCAGAGGGTTGACTACTCTGAGTTTCTCTTTTACCTTATTTGGATTTTGGTTGAGGACTAATGCCTCGTTGGGCACAGGATGACCCAGTAGATTTTGGTGCTCGCGAGAAACCCTTCCCAATAGGTCCATTAGTTGTGTAACTCCTCTAGTGGGTATGTTTTATCCCAGGAGCTATATCTTTGTCTCTTCCTCTGATAGTTTGTCCATTTTAACAACAACACTACCTAGAGGGATATCCTCAATATCCCCAAGAATTTCGGGATGGCACCAGATAGAACTGAAATGGAGGGTCGGGTACTTCCCCCAAGCACAGATTTTTACATGGGGGAATCCTCCTTGATAATCATGATGATCACATTAAATTTGGGTATGCATCATTTAAGGAGGGTCCTATAGTGTCCTTGGGACTTAGGGAATTGGGCCATGGGGAGTGCGGAAAATCGATCAAACGTCACTATGGACCAATGAAATTGATGTGTGATTGACTCTTATGGTAAGCCACTCTTCAATGATGAAGATGAAAGTGAGTATTACAGAGGGTCTGGAGAAAGAATCTAACTTCTTCCTAGGTGAGCGATTTTGGTGCAGTAAAATTTAGTGCTGCAAGTGGAAAAAACATATTCGAGAAATGGTTTGCCTCATGAATGTCCCACAAGCTCCTTGACATAGACTAGGGGTCTAGACCTTGGTTTCCCCACTCATCAACCGAAGATTCATAGGGAACTAGTAGCGGGAATTGAGAAGACCGATGTGACTATTGGATGACCAATGGAGGAAATAGTGATTGGGATGACAATTCACTACATCTCAAGATATCCTCTGATGAGTGTAGTGAATTTTCCACCACATCATGATAAGACGGGCTGGCGACCCATATTTCTTGTGTAAGGAATACGGCGGTGGTTGGTTGACCATGTTGTTGCTCTTCTACCATCGTTCCCCAGAATAACTCTTCAAAATCTGAAGTTGAGGTAGAGGGTGCTCCTGGTGATGATGGTGGCGATTGTTCAACTAGACCTCAGTAAGGGGCCAAATACCCATCCTCCTAGATGTATCAGTGGAGGGATGTAGGAATCTACTGGACCACAAATTCTTGAAGGATGAGGCTCATACACCTCGTTGTTGATCCAAACCTCGATATAGAAAATCAAGGTGAGGGTTCAATTACTGATTCGTATTCTGCCTTAGAATCTGAGAAGCTGACTGGTTAAATCTCGATCAGTATAATCCCACCATTCTTTTTATGGTGATGACGACCCACCCTCCTACACTATGATGGCTCTTCAGAAAAGGGTGGTTTTTTGTCTTGAGAATGACCTTTAACTGAACTTGTGCTAGTGCAGCGAGGACATCCTCCAACACGAGTTAGGGTGTGAGGAGCACCATGACAGATTCCAAAGGGAACATATGGAGGAGATTCATTTCCACTAGATGACATGAGGAGTGAATCTCTACATGGGAGTGATGGAGCGGTTCGGACCTCCATTGCAGCTGGTTGGAGCATGGGTAGGGCCTCCATGCTTATTTCCACTGAAAAAGATGGTGCGAGAAGAGTCCTAGTACTGGTTGGTAAGAACAATGTTAGGACCTTCATGTGAGTGTTTATGAACCCAAGAAAACCTCTACTTCTCTTATCACTAGGACGAGTTGGACCCTTCTCTGCTACTGTAAGGACATGGGGAATACCCCCAGCCAAATGGTTGACCGGATGTGTCGCACCCACACACTAGAAACCCACAATAGGAGGAACAGCTACAATACTAAGGTCGTGGTTATAAAGAAGTATTTTTTACTGAGTGTCACTATAGTAGTAGAGACCCTTGTTTGTATTGTAGTTGGCAAGGCGAGGACCTCCACACCGATCATGGTCGTGGGACATACATGTGCACTCATTAGAGGTGGCTTCGGGAGGACCTCCATAATGGTTTTCATTACCATGTGTCATCCCTTGACGGGTGATACCTACATCAGAATCCAAGAGAGTCGACCCCGCCTGCTCATGGGGTGGTTGGGGCCTCGATTCGGTGCAAGCATATGAGTTCCCTTGAACTGCATAAAAAAGGGGCTAATGATATACATTAGCGGTGGCACAAGCCATTGTATTCATTGACATTGATTTCCCTGGGCGGGAATCCTCTTAAGCCTACACTAGACGCTGGTTTCTGGTCAACTGGTCTGGGGCTGACAGTGTAGGTGAATAGAATACCTACTCCTTAGCATGTGTTGTTGGTTGGAGGCACTCACTCATCCTAGTGGAAGATATTCTTTGAGCCCCTAGAAAGGAATCTTGGTCGGGCTAGCCCAAACAACCCTAACCTTATCGGCATAGGGGAGGGAGTTGTTGATGTGTTCTGCATATCGTCAAATTAGGTCATTTATCACCCTTCTCGGAATGATTTTAGAAGGGAAGATAGGGCATGGGATACCAAAAGTCATGGACGTGGGGGACAACATTGGATGAATGAATCCCCATAGAAGAGTCACGTTGACATTTCTCATGCCCATGTGTCGGTGGGTTGGGGGTGATCAATTTATTATCATGACAGCCTAGGTCCTAGAAAGTATAGAGATTGAAAAATTAGTATCGAATGAATGAATGTGACATCCATGTCCACATCAACATTCATTCTTATATACATGGTAAGAAGGATCCACGCTAACAATGTCGTAGACTAGGATGCCCAACATTTAACTGCCCTAATTTCTAGTGATCTCAACACCAGTCCCACTATTTTCATTGTAGGAAATTGCGCCAAATACATGGATTCAGTGACATTTCAATCCACTAATGACTCAAAATCTACTAATAACCATATTGATGAGAAGAACTTCTTATTGGGATCACCATTTCCAATTCTGATTCTTTCACTAGGGCATGCATCTGTTTGTTTTGGAGGAGGACACACTGTTTGTTGCTCCATATTCCCTTTTTCTAATGGCGGGAGACATCTATCACTTATTCAGGGACATTTAATCCATGAATTAAATGGGATGGTGGGATGTCAGTTCCTCCATCTATGGATTCCTCTTCGGAACTTGTTTCCTAGTACGAGTATCCCACATACACATAAGGTGTTGTTCATAAAAATATTCTCAGTTCCATGTCTTCAAGGATGAAGGTTATTTACGCTGCTTATGTTACAACTTTCCAAGGAGTGAGTCCATGTAACAACCTTCGTTCAGGGGAGTTTCAACATTGGAAATTGTTGTCATGTTTTGATGCTGGAAAAATGATGCATCTAGCTTTCTTCCCCTTATGATAGTTTTTTTTGAGGGTGAGGAAGCCCGAGGAACCCCACAACAAATGTGGGGAATTTTATGCCATAGCCATGTCTCTGAGGGTTTCCTCACCTTTCCATGTCCGTCACATGGTATGCCGTAGGTTTAACGAATAGCAAAGACTGATCAGACTGAACCGAACATAGATAAGAGTGGATTTGATGGGTGTGACACCTGTAGAGAAACACTGATGCTGGGGATAACACGTGGTTAGTGGCATGATTGCTACTAAGAGTAGCAAGAATATGGGAGACATGATCTCATTGGGATGTGGTGGCCTAAGTAAGAATCATGATGTATATAGATTCTTGAGACATGATGGAAAATGATATGCAACAACCTTAAGAGTGATGGTGATGTTGGGATTGAGTCTCGAATAGATATCCAATGTATCCATGTGGAAGTGCATCAAATTCCACTTAGTTCAGTGAGATGATGGGACACCAAATGAGGTGACACATATGGATGGGACCCGGAGGAAGCAAAACCTCTGGGTTAGGGAATGACCTTAAAAAAATACATAAGCTCAAGGAAAATACTGGGATGAGTCATGGGTGATGGGTTTTTAGATAGGGGAGGCTTTTTATGTATCCTTGTGGCATGGAATAAATGTCCTTGTAGTTCAGGTTGGGTGTATAGAATCAAGTTATACACATAGGAAAACAACTTGGTGGTATATCATGGCTAGCAGGTAGTTTTCATCCCAGGTTGGTCTGACTCCATGGCGGCGGACCAGAGATGTGATTCCCAAGAAATGGGACTACAACAGATTACGATCAATTGTGGACAACAACAGCTTACCACTAGTTGGGGGCAACAGAATACTGCTGGTTGGGTGCAATTGCTTACCACTGATTGGGTGCAATAGATTACCGCTGACTGGGGTTCCAACGACATATAATATTTTGGGGGAACACAATGGAATACTTTTAACTGTGGTTGAATACAACTTACCATAAGATGAGGATAAGAAGAACTTTTCGTCAGATGGTATTGAACCTCATGGAGGATTCCTACGTACATTTCCCCAGAGATATGGATCAAAGCCCACATAGTTTGATTGGTAAATGTTTAGCATCTTGTGGGATAAAAAGTTGGAATACATTATAACATCATGTGGTACGAAAGTGGACTGATGTGGAGTGCTTGGAACTAATTCATGTTTTGCTAGAATCTTAGGGAGGCATCCAACGTACCATTCATAGAAGACAAGAATCAATGTCCATGTTATTCAGAAGTTTTTGGTGCACTGATGTGAAGGGGGCAGGACCAGCATGTATTGGGATTGAACCTCTGAGAGGGTACCTATATCTCTTCCCTTTTCGGCAAGGATAAAATTCCACATAGTTTAGATGGTAGGATACATTTTAACATCATGCGTGACAATGGTGAAAAGGCATGAAGGGTTTATGATAAGTAAGTGTTGTGCTTGATCCTTAGGGAGGCTTCATACATAGATTTCCCTAACAAGGAACAACTTCAATGAATCTTTGAAGTGTTTGGGGCTTACACGCTATGGTGGCCCAGAGAGGATATCATTGGTCGATGCTTACTCTATATTCACAAGAGTCAAGCTTGGTGTGAGAAAAAATAGGCAACAAAGACCAGACGATCACGTCAAAAATGGTGCCTCTGTGGGAAGTGATATGAGAATTACATTAGGTTAGCTCCCCAAAGTTGAAACATGGGCTTATGCATGGTTAGAAACCCAGGGAGATGGAGATTGGGACTTACTCTAAGATGGAGGACCAATGGCGAAAAACCACCAAGGGGAGAGGGATGAGATAAAGAAGGTCCATGTGCCTCTCTCACCTCTACTCCTTGGAACTGAAGAAGAGAGGAGGAGCATGGTTTTAGCCTCCCATAAGAAATTCTAGGGGCTTACACCATGATGGTTTCCCTTTCCCATGGAGAGACATCACTCCATAAAATAGAATCTCATTACATGGGGGGAATATCTCAGTCTCGTGGAGACGAGCGGGTGAAGATAACTTCTGAGATGAGGCACCACATGTGTAATGCATGGGGTGAGGCAGTAGTTTAACATCATGTGCTGAGGATAAGGGTTCTTGGAATTTCAACATTATACTACTCAGACAGGGGAGGTTCACTTTGTACCACTAGGACTTACATAACCATCACACATTAACCCGTGGTGAAGGGAAGGAACCGATAATTCCATGATGAGGGGGTGTTGTAGAGTTATCCACTAAGGGGTCCACATTAACATGGTTATGAATGATAGAAATATTTTTCTGTGTTCCTATGAACAAAAATCATGGGGAATTGTATCAAAACATAAAGTGTTGCTCAGGGGACCTTGAAATAACTTAGTTTGAACCTGGAGGACCTAAGGGAAAATAATTTGTAGAGCAAAGGGGTTCATAGGAAATTGGCTCATGAAGCTCTGGTGCTCCATATAGTGGAGGAAATTCGTGAAGGGGTATGTTTTGCGAAGTGGGGTGGACTTTCCTAGGTATTGGTCATAGGTTCACATGGAGGGTTCATCGTGAAGCTGAAGGGTTCTCTCAATGTAGGGCTTCATGATTTAAGGGTTCTTTTCAAAGCATAGTGTTGCAATGTAGTGTGTCTTGCGGAACATGGTGTCCCTACCTTAGCATGTGGTTCACATGTTCATAGAAGGTAATTCACTAAGCATGAGTGATTTGTGAAGACCCGAGTCCACTTAGCGATATCCTTCCATTTCAATTGATCGTGGGTATCATGAAGGTCATCCATGCTTGAATAGGGGTTGTATTTAAGACAAAAGAAAATCACTTCGTGAAGCTAAAGTACCTCAAAGATATCATTTTTGGCAGAGCAGACAGATTTTAGTGATTTGAAAGATAGGAAGGGGAAAGGTTAAATTATTTTTCCATTGGGTTTTGAGGAAGCCTGAAATTTATAGGCAAGAAGTGGCATAAAGTAGGGATTACTCAGCAGAAATCCACATGGCGCTTTGTCGTAACTATTGAGCCTCCCACCTCATTTCTTTGTGGCAGCTTCACAAATTCCTTTTAGATCATCGAGCCTCCTGCCTCTTTTCTTCACAGTGTCTTCACAAACTTCTTTAGGATCTTAGAGCCTCCAGCCTCATTTCATTGCGGTATCTTCGTAATCATCTTTCAGATCGTGAAGTCTCCCGCCTCTTTGCTTTGTATAGGCTTCACACACATCATTCGGATCATGGAGGATCCTTCCTCTTTGCCTCTTGGTGGTTTCAAAAATGTCTTTTGGATCAGGGAGCCTCTGACCACATTTCTTCATGGTGGCTCTACATAGTTGGTGGCTTCACGCCAGCACTTGGGATGTGGGGCTCTACAATCAGGCTTCATGGGGAACCCTCAATATAGGATGTGTCCTCTTTGCGTTTTAGTTTCTTCTCCACATATATTTGTTCCAAAAAAGGAAAATTTACTAATATCCATTTCAAGATAACTTATTTTATTTTTTATTTGTACTTTTATATCCTTGTATAAGAATTGTACAAGTATTTGGATAATATTCATATTATATATATGAAAAGTTCGGTAATATCAGTCAAAATCTTCATTTATTGACAATAATTAATAATATTTTAGAAACATTTAATTACCTCTAGATTATTATCATTTTGTAATCAAATTTTACTTTTCCATTTTTGTACATGTGTTGCGTCGACACTAAAAATTATTTTCATATTTATCATGAACTAAATTCAAAATTATATTTTGTGAATTTTTATTATATTTTTATAATATTATCATTAATGAGTCTTTCAATAAGTAATAAAAATTTTATATAATAATTATATCCTGATGATGTCCAAAAGATATCGCATTTCATAAATAAGAAAAAATTAATATTCCTTAAAAATTGATCATCTATAGAAAATTACCAAAATTTCACCATCTCATATAAATAATATTATAAACCTATAAACTAATTTAATTTTAGAAAATTCAATTACAATAATTGATATAAATTTCAATTATTATAAATTCATTAAATTGAGGGAAAAATCATTGATAAAAAATGGGTTTAATCGTAAAACTAAATCTTATAGAAAAATAAACAATAAAGATAATTCAAGTATAATTATTTTTATTAAATATAAAAAAAATAATGAATATAATACTATAATATCAATTTCATGTCATAATAGGACATTTTTAATAAAATAAAATGGTTTTTTGTGATAAATTTTAAAAAATAGTCTTCTTAATGTTCAACAAAAAATTTATCTTTAAAAAAATATATGTCACCTTGAAAATTTTACACAAAATGATTTAATAAATGATATTATTTTAGAAAAAATAATTGAAAATTCTTTGAAATTAATTACATTGCTCACAAAAAATCTATAAATAACAATTTTTAATAATAATGTATTTTATGAAAAAAAAAGGGTTTAATAAAATAATTTTCTTATTTACTACTTATTAATAAATAAATATTTATTTAGTTTGTAATATATATATATATATATATATATATTTTAAAAAATTATATTCATTCATAACATCCATTTTATCATCTATTTTATAACCACTATATTTTAATAGTTATATTTTTTGTCAATTTACATTTGTTATTGGGTGTTTTGTATGTTATCTTATAAAGTATACCTTTTCAAATAATGGGATATTAATTTCACCCCCATTTAATTAATTTTACTCCCATATTTTGAACATGGGATTGAAAACTAAGGGTTTAAATTTTGAAAATACCTTTTATGAAATATAAAATCATTAAAAGGGTTAATAAATCATTCAGATGAATTGAGAGAAAAGTGGATTATGAAGAACATATGGAATAAAACAAAACTTGTTTCCATATAAAAAATCACTGGTGGGATGTGTGAATGTGGACATTTAAAATAAAAAACTACCAAGGATTATTATAGAATGATATAAAACATGGTCATGATAATGATAACCATGAGAAAACTATATATCTGTGATGGGTAAAAAAGAAAATAATAATTCAGTAAGAAAAGTAAATGGATAATTTTATTATATAAGGATCCCCTATAACAGTTTATCAATTATATTAAGATATATATTAAATGTATATGTAATTATACTTACAAGAAAAGTATTTTTCCGGCTTTTAATAAATTTCCACTATAATCTCAACTTTTACTCTGAATGATGAGTATTAAGATGACATTTTCTATCATGAAGAACTAAAATAAATACCTTTGAGATCTCAAAATATAAAAAATTATAACTTGAAATTCATCATATGATCAAAATTTATCAAAAATAAAAATGGTTTTTGACTAGGGAAGTTAATTCCCAAATTGAATAAACCTACAGAAATTCAACTTTTTTCTCTAATTTTTTATTAATAACAATAAAGATTCAAAATAAGTTATTAAATAAACAAATAACACTATAAAAAAAATACCCTTATTAACATAAAATCTAAATAATCATTTAAACTAAAATTTTATCTCATAACCTTAATCTTGATTCTTGAAGGCATAATTGAATTATTCGTAATTATTATATCATGTTATGCCTTAGTGTTAAAGATAAATAAACTCAATGAAATACCTCATAAAATATCATTAGTAAACCAAAAATAAAAACACATAAAACCTCCAAAAGGGTTTCTATGCCTTTGATTTATTGTTAATAATGAGGCTAAGAAACACATGATGGTATCCCTAATTCTTAACATATCTTCAGATCAAATCATCTTAATTTGAAAAGTTACCTGAACCATGCTTGGATACAAACTGTAATAACCACAAACATGTACTCCTGGACGTGGAACTGATAACATTAACATCAAATTTCTTGATTTGATACTAACAAATTGGACCCACTTTTTCCATCCAAAACATGGAACATAAAAATGAGATATTAGATCCCATACCTACCAAGGGAACATTTAGGGATAGATTTTTTAGAAATTTTGACAAACTCATAAAAATATGGATTTATTAATTTCTATTTTATAAATATCAACATTATCTCCCTCTATACCAATCTTTTTATGTTACATATTATGTATCCAATATCTATAAATATTATATTCACATGTAAAACAAGTCTAGTATAAAATAATTTAACACCATTCTTCAAAACATGGTAATATGAAACCTAATGTGGCTAATCTCTAATTATCTAAAAGGATAATCATAATCATTAAAAATTTAATTATAACCATGATATTAAGATTAACATATGGTTTTTATGGAATCATGAAATTTTATGAGATAGACATAATAGAATTCATAAAAATCAATACATGGATCAAAAACATTGAAACAAGTTGAAATGTTTTACAATATTATAGTAGGTATAAGAATCAATAATCATTATAAATGTGATGCCAACTGTGATCTAATAAAATATTTATAATCCATAGAAATCATAAATAAAATGGAATGGCATTTTGGAACATTTTCATGATACTATTACAAATTTTATAACCCTCATGGATACACATTAACTAACCCTTGTGTTTAAACATGGTAAAAAAAGCATATTATATTACCATATTATTTTAAGAGAATCCTAGTTGGTTAACACTAACCCATATTTGGTGTAACCATACAATTTAATTCCATTCCAAATGCATTGGACGGATATGATGGAAGCCATCCCATATAATGTTTATAACATAACCACCCTTCATCATAAAATATTACGAATAACTATAAATTAAATTAAGTTAATAGATTATGAGTTTCATTATAAAACTCTTAGAAACACTCATTTTTCCTTTCATATCTCTTTTTACCCATGGAAAAAAACTAGTTCCATGAAAATAACTTCGAAACAATCCTAATTAATCCTAAGAAATCATGAGAATAGTATCAACAAAAAATAACCACAATGTGGAATATGTAACATCAAGATTTTTTGTCAGTGATGAATTGGAATACCATTAAAAGGATGTAAAATTTTATTATAAGGAAAATTAACATTTCAATTAAAAATTCAATTTTAGAATATATAATCACTGAATATATTAAAGTAATTACATTCTATTAAAATAACCATGAATATTTTAGGGTAATAATCAAATCAATCGTGCATCATAACTAGGACAAAATCTGTTCATGTCGTAAATGTGTAAAATAAACCTTTTTATCAATCCTTTTGGAATTAAATTCATAAGATATCCATTTTGGAAAATATTATTAACTACCCCATTTAATCAACTTTAGATAATATATAAGATCATTGAAAATAGATTTATGAAATAAATAATGTTTATAAAATAAATTATTTGAAAATATTCTAAAGAACATGAATATGGAAGAGGAAGATTCCTAATTTAAAATATGATACTATATCAGTATCAGTTATAGACAACTTTATTGATTTTCTTTATCAATAAAATGGGATTGTAAATTAAACATGTAAAGAAAAATTATAACCAATAGGTATGATAAGAGTTGTGGTTCAATATTATAATATTATATGGTTACCCAAAGGAACATTGAACATAGAGAATCCTGAAATAAGAAGTCAATGTATAATAAAAATCCATGCCATTTTGGTTACTTTTGAATGATATGATCATGAAAAAAATAACATCAAATGAAACATCAAATACCATGAACATAATGAATTACGTGATATAATATTTAAAATTTATGTTTATGAACCTCATAAATAATATTATCATGGATCATATGTTCCAAACAATGAGAATTTGATATGAATAACCCATAAAAATTATAAAAATTATTTTATAATTCATCACTTGGGAGATAATTTATATCAAATATAAATGCTTATAATTTTTTTTCAATATTATATATATCAAAAAATGTAATTTTTCACATATGTTTGTCAATATATATTCAATTAATAATATTTTTAACTCAATTAATGGAAATTGTGTTATGAAACCCAATACCACTTTGTAATCCTTCAACTCAAATTCCCTTGGATGAAATAAATCAATTTTAATATAAAATAACCCAAAATATGAATGAATCATGATATAATATATAAAATGGAATTATATAAACTATGTGAAATCAAGCAAGAGGATAAAATTAAAATATTCCCCAGTTAAAGGAAATTGAGATGCATTCCCTTTCCCCAAGTCCAAATATTCATTATATATCCTTTAACTACCCTTCTTTGAAAAAAAATATATATTTTACTTCACACCATAAGAAATATATAGATGGTATTATGAAAAATATATTACCTTTATAACATTATAAGTGATGTTTTCAATGAATTCAGAAATAGTTTTTCCAAACCAAATGGTTAAAAAAGTGTATATATATTGAGAGGTTGTTCCCGTTTATAAGTGAAGTAAGGGTAACTGTTGGAAGTTCACAAAATAATAAATTAATATAAATAAATTTTCATATAAAAATTATAAGAAACGTATTTTCTTCAAATTTTGGATGATTATGTGTTTTAATTTTTTATTCAAAGTAAATTTTTTCATGTTTGGATCACAATTTTTACCCAAAAATAATGGATTTAATCAATTTTAATCATTTCATAAAATTACAATGATAATAATTTTTTTACTAAATAAAGTTTGATATGTTTATAATAAGAAATATATTTGAGGAATGATTTAAATTTTGTTGATATTTTATGTCATTCAAAAATCAATTTTCTAAACATATTATTTTTGAGTTTTAAATCATTTAGTAAATTATTATTTATTATAAAACAACATTAAATACAATTTCAACTCTATTAAATTTATGTGAAATTATTTACTAAAATAGAGAAAATCATGTTCAAATATAATTCATAGAATCTCTATAATATATCATTTTTCTTCAAAAATCGTAGAACACTTTAACTGAACAAAAAATATTATTTCTAGATATTTTAAAATTGTTTTGTTGATTTTTATTCTCCTTCCACAAGCATTGCGTCAACGTTGCTTAATTATTTTTTATATTAATTAAATATATAAAATTTAAAAATAAATTACCATCACAAATATTAATTACTTTTTTTCAATATAATACATTATACTCATTCATTTGTAACTTAAACCATTTAAAAGTAAAGACAACTTATTTATTTTGTAATTTTTACATTTCTATCCGTGCATAGTCGATGCGCAAGAAGATGGAGATGATTCATATTATACATATCTAAAATTAGAATCTATCAGTCCTAATGATAATTTATATTTGATATATAATATAATAATTTGGAAAAAAAAATTACCACTCAATTATTAAAAATAAGAAAATGAATTTAAATATTCTAATGTTTCTCGGGAAATGCTTCAACAGTGAAATTAATTTTCATATTTATCAAAAAATAAATTAAAATTAACATGTTATGAAATGATTATTGTATGATATTAATATTATAATATCACGCATGAGTCTTTATATATGTTTAATAAAAATATTTATCATAATTATGGGTTGATGATATAAAAAATACCATATTAAAAAAGCGTTATTTTTTTCTATTGCGCAACATTGTTTACTATTTCGAAAAAATAACAAAGAAGGCATCCTCATAATTTAAATATGACTTGATTAATTTAGGAATTATGTCCATTTAATACGATTAAATTATGATAGGTGATTTAACTTAATTTTATTATAAATTCCTATAAAACATCTAAAAATATCTTTTAATAATATGTGGTTTCTGACCAAAAATAAACATATATGAATGTAAGGTATAAGGAAGGATTAACATTAATTAATTATAATATATATAAAAAAATAATTATTTTTTAAAATAGAGTAAATATTCGTGTTATAGTATAACTATATTAATAAATGAAATGAATGTTTTTTCAATAATGTACCCAATATGGTATGGTCATCATTTTTTGAAAATAAAACTTTTTGAAAAACAAATCCCCATTAAAATGGTTTTCATATATTGAATAAAAAATTGAAATTTTTTTCAAAACATAAATTACAAAAAATTCCAAAAAATGATCTAAAATGTTGGCTATCGAAAATCCAAAAAAGAACATCAGTGATGGAAAATATATTTTCAAAACATTAAATAAAAGTACTATAATTATAGTTTTTTACTATTTTTTAATAAATACATTGGTATTTATAATGACCTATATATATATTTTATAATTTAGTTATTTATATTCCTACCAACCAATTTATCATCTACATTACGATCGTTTATTAAAATAATATTATACTTTGTTTCTTTTACAATCAGTGTAGTTAAATTTGTATAATATCAAGTATAGTAGTTCTTTTAAAATCATGTGATATTTAATTCTCACCATAAAAGTGACTTGGAATGACCTTTTAAATGTGATTTAGAGTCTAGTACATTATCACATTATATTACAATTGATGTATAATCAATTTTTGATAAGACGTTAATATTCACATCCTCAAATATAAAAAAAATAATCTAATTTAAAAGAGAATTAAATTATACTGCATAAACAATAATAATAATGAAAACCAATATATATTTTTTCCATATAAAGAAATTCATAATTTTAAAATATTATAATTAATACTATGTATGAAATGGGCTTAATGAATATTTTTAAAAATAAAAGACATATACATGGATGAAAAATGTAACCCATTGTAAAGTTGAGGTATGGTCAGTCCTTCTTATATGTAATATTTTAGTCAAATTTGGAAACAATGTTTGTAGAAATTTTAAAAAGACAAGACAAACCTAGAAATAAAAATATAATGAGATGAAATATTAGTTTTTAGAGATAATTAATGAAAATTTTTCTGAAAGGGATATATAAATAGAAAAAAATTGATTTCAATGTGAGATTGGGAAGTAGATCCTTACGATTTTGGTATATTTTTAATAAAAAACCCATGAAAGAGAGATCTTGAAATAGAGCTAAAGATACCATGAATAAAATTGATTTGAAGATATGCTATGTTAGTGGGATATTGAGTACACTATTTAAAGAATATCTTTTTCATTATAGGAAATATGCCACACTTATGGGTTATTGAGATGACCACCCGATAAATGCCATATTATATAATGTAATAATAAATCAGAAGGGGGATTATGAGAAAGGTATTAAATAACTAAAAGAATAATATGAATTAAAATTTAATAAAATATTAGTGTATAATATACCATCCTTAGAATAATTATGTTCCAAAATAATTATTATAACTCAATAAAAGGAAATGTTATTGAAATAATCCCTTATATCATAGGTAATGTATAAATTGGAGGCCAAAGAAAGGGAGTAATTAATTGATAATAAAATTAACACGAATAAAAAATAATTTACGATTTAATAAGTAAATTTTGAATTATTTATTAAATATAAATTTATATTGGGGAATAATGTAAAACATGTATCATGGAATGGAAATTTAGACAAATAACCCTTTTCCCAGATTCTGTATTTTTATATACACTCTCCAATATTGTATACTAATTATTGAATAGTTGAAAATATATTTTATAGCATTATAAATATTGATTAAGCTTTATATTAGTCTTTTAAACTTATGTGTGACATTTTTATGTTGATTTTTATCTTATATTGATTATCAATAGCTACGAGATTCAAATTTTCCTCTTCTATTTTAGTATTGTAGTGTGGATCATCATTCCATGCTCATGGGTTCAGAATCGTTATAATAGTTATGATACAAAAATATATGTTTCATAGTGGTTTTTGAATATAGTGAATAATTCCATGGGATTTATGGATGATTTTTAAATATGAAATTCAAAACGAATTTGTTTCAATAGTTTTAGAAAAAATAGTCATGATATTAATAATGAGTTAATATTAATATTTCATTTTTTAAAGAATAATAAAACATTAAGTGATTTTTATTATTAAATATTAATATTTATTAATATTTTCATAATAATCACTGATAATATTTCATAGAATCATTCATGGAGGTAATTAAACCAATCCAAACAAGAAAATGATTCAATTAATGGATGGATATGATTACGTAGTGGTTTTACTATAATATCATAATTAATAAAGGTTAAAAATATTTTTTATATTTCATTCATATTATAAAATGATAAAATTCAGAGGTATAAGATGATGTGAAATGAAAATTAAGTATAAGATGTCACTACGTACAATGTGGAAATCATATCTTCTATAGGAATCCACCTTGGTATTTTAGGGATTATGGAACTCTATTGTGACTAGAGACCATAATAAATATAATATGCTTACAAGGAATGAAAACATGATAGAGTTTAATTATAAAATAATTTTTTTGGTCTTTTATAGAGAGGGTGAATGGGTTCTTTCATAAGTTATAAGGGGTAAAAATTTGGAATAATGTACTTATTATTTTATTATTTTAGTCAATAATATTAATATTATTGATTTTTGAGAAGTTTATTGGTTTATGATCAAAAAATTATTTTTTATTTTACTTTCAATATTAATGAGAAACTCAGTAAAATATTATAATTATTTTATTAAAAGAAATGTACCAAAATATTGTTTATCAGAATAAAATATATATTATTCTCCAAAATTTAAAAATAATTTCCTGAATCATCTTCATATCATTAAATCCCTTATTTTACTCATTAAATAATTTTTTAGTATAGTAAAAATTTTCATTAATTTTTTAAATCCATATATATATTATGATGATGTTATACAAGATAAAAAACTTGTGGAAGATTTATTTTTTAATATTTACAATTATATCAACTATTTAGAAAAAATTTAAACTCACCCAAGGTTAATTTCAATATTATGTAAAAATGTTAATTACTTTTATCAAATTAAAATTACAAAATTTAGAAACCTAAATTTTAAATATAATCTAATAAAATTATAATGTTGTTTTTTATATATTTGACTTTTATTTATTCTGTTCCCTTAATAATATTTCATATAAGTTAATAGTTAAAATACTTTTTTTATATTTTTTATAAGATATAATGTTTTAATTTAGTCTTCCATTAAATAAGATTAATTTTATTTATTAATATAAAAACACAAAACACATATAGAAAAAATTCATTGAAATATTTTTGTTTCAAAATAATGGGTTTTATACTTATTAAAAAAATCTTAATTATTTCATATTTGTTTAATCATTATTATATATATAAATTATAAATTTCATTAATGTTAATTCCATTGATATTATAAATATATTTTTGAAATAGAATCACATAAAACTTTGGAAAATAATTTATTTAAATTAAAAACTATTTTATCTTCTAAATAAAATTATATTCTGGTTTCATTCATTGAAATATTTATAAAACTGAATATAATATTAAAAAAAATCAATATTAATTCCTTTAATTAACATCAATATTCATTTATAACATATTTTTAAATTAAATAATTCTTAAAGCAGAGCATTGTATGAAATCATGTTATGAAAACAAATATAAAATATTTTATACCATTACTATATAATTGATTATATAATATATATTGGTTACACAAAATCATTTGTGAATGAAAATTTATTAATTAAATAAAAATACATGACTATAATATTTATAATATTTTTTATTAATAATAAATTGGATATTACATTTCTCCCTTAAATAAATTATCATCATATAATTTAAACTTCTTAAAAAATTTAAATATCACTATTTTTGTCTATATATAAATTTCATATTAAACTTTTAAATATCCATTGATGAATTATTCCATAATAAAATATTCCGATAATGAATTATAATATTCTATTAATCTAGATCTCATAATATTTTCCAAAATTAAATATGTGCTAACTGTTATTAAATTAATCTATACCATTACCAGAATCATAAATTTTCATTATTACATATTTATAAATGTGAAAGGGTATAAGAAGAAAAATAACACATTATTATATTCTTAAAACATATTTAAAGGTATAAAAAATGACTTAGAAAACCATATAAAAATAAAGGCCCCAATTAAAGAATCATTAATAGAGAAAATGATAAATATAATAAATAATGAGTGGATAATAAAATAAATTTACAGAAGTTGAAAAAAAAATTCATTCAATTTAAAATATTTTTTTGAAACCATCAATGATAAAAGTAATCAAACTGTTATTTTTTAAAATATTAATTGGGGAATATAAACAGTTCAATAGAGGATGAATATTTATATTTGAAAATAAAAAATGAACTCTTTTTTGTTATGAATTATCATAGAAATACTGGACAACCTAATAATCCACATAATATTTCAAAGTACACCTTCCATCAGTATACATCTTTATGTTCTCTAGTTTATTCAATTATTTAAGATGATTCATTTTCATCAATTAAATTATTAATATGAAATTATTAATAGAATTAAAAAAATCATTATCATATATTATAGAATAGAGTTAAATGAATAGATTTTTAAAATAACAAAAAAAGTTAAATAAATAATACCTCCTTTTTATTTTAGAATATATATTAATTTCATATTTATATATAACTTATATCGAATATTAGTATTTTATAAATATATTAAACATAATTTGAGGAATGGTACAATTTATAGTCAAATAGTGGATACAAAACATTGATTGGTTCATTGATTGAGGAAATGATCTCCTTGATATTCATTGTTTAAAAAATAAACATGTTTTAAATTTAATATATTATCACTAAAGTAAATTAATGAATAAATTATATATTTTTTTTACCATAAAATTATTATATATTCTTGTTTTTTAAAATTAATTTTTAAATAGAAGAAATTATTTCATAAATAGATACCAATATTTATTATTTTCCTTTTGATCAGCCTTTTGATAATGCTTGGCCAGATTTATATATTTATATTAATTTTTGATTTATTTTTAGATTCATTATTTAATTAATTTATTATAATTTCAACTGATTTCAATATGTCATAACAGAATTAAAAGATATTCAAAATAAATTTTTATTATTATTTAGTAGATTTAAACTTTAATGATTATTGTAATTCAAGTGTTTTATATTTCACATCGATAAAATCACTAGCTATTTAACTCTGTATTAAAAGAATATGATGATGATTAAAAATGTTTTTTAAATTATGGATTAATATCAAATTTTAATTACCATATTTCGGGTGGACAAAACATTCTTGTTCAACTATATCTTATAAATTCATCTATAGTTTAACTCTAAAGAAATCAATATTTTATTTTCTAAAATATTTATCATAACTTGTTCAAGATCATATCACTTATTCTTAACTTGTTTTAGTTTATTATTCTTTTGTCAAAAAAATTATATGTAATTTATTTTACACACTTATATTTAACTTACATGTTAATGAATTCTCTTAGGAGAAAACTTGTTTCTTTTTCAAAACAAGAGACTATGATAGAGTATTTCATCTTATGGAAGATCAACATAATGAATTTATAATAAAAATTATATGGATTAAATTATAGAATTATTTCTTTATCAGAATGATATATTAGATAAATGTTAATCTAATCCTTTTCTTTTATGTTGATCTTAATTTATAGTGTAAAAATAAATTTTATTAGAAAATAAAATTATGCATTGAGAAGTCAAAGATCTAATTAATCTTTTTTAGATATTATTTATAATTTGATTTTTTAATTTTCTTATGACAAGAAAACCTCTACGAAATTTTTTTATATAAATGAAAAATGTAATGAATGATGGTTTTTTATTCTTAGAGTAGAGTATTAGTTGTATACACACTCTACAGTTTTTTCTTCATTTGAAAAAAAAGTTATACAATATTATGTGTCTGAATGGATGATATCCAATTATATAAAGTCCAATTTTGGTGATGTTATTTTTCCAAGAATCTAGTGATCATGTTAAAATGTAATTGTTTAAACATATTTTTTATATTCAGTCCATATTTTGAATGGATGTACACTTGCTAGTTAGGATCATTTTTGTCCAATTTTAAAAATTATTATTATATCGACCCTAAGAATTGAAATGTGCTCTTATTTAATATTTAAAAATAAAATATTTATATATATATATATATATTAGGAGGAGTGCCTAAATGCATCCATTAGAATTTATAATTTTAGAAAACACATTAGGGTTCTCCGATTCAAGTTCAATTCTTAAGCATCCCTACTATTATGCTAATATATATATATTTATATATTTAAATTGAAATATATTATAGCTTCTTGTTGATGAAAGTATATCCATATGAATTTTTATTCGTTATATGTAATTTGTTTCTTGGGTATTTGTGGTGAACCCATATCAATAATAATTTTTTATTATTACAATGACCTGTATTTGTTGTCTTCAAGTGTTTGATGACTTGTATATGCGCTAGAAAGGGTGATTTTGTTAAAAAGATGTAAAACGTTTATACCAAGTCATGGATATATTTACTCATCTAGGAATCCATAGGAAAAGGAATAGTATAATTAAAATCACTAAACTCGAGTAGTAGAGTGCTTGTGGTTTGTACTATGGGAAAATTGTTCACTGGAGCATTACAATAACTCTGTTATATATAATTATTTTAATGGATTTAATAACAAATTATATTCATGATAATATAATATCATGTCTTATAATACATAAAGAGAGGGTGTTTTATGTGTATAAATTTTAAATAACACAATTTACACCCCACATATTGAATCATTATATAATTGTTATACCATAAAAATCGGTATTAAAGAAAATTCAGATTTAGTTCAAAACTATAAATATGTTAAGATCAAATATAAAATTGAAAAAATGGATGATAATAAAGAATGTTTGTCTTTTATCCGAGCTCTATAGTTCAATGGTTAAAACGTGGGGTGCTGGGAAGTATTGAATTATTATATATCTGAATAACATCTGTCTAATAGAATAGCTGAAATCCATCAAGTAATATATTGTTCTAGATGGATATCCTTCATAATTGGATTCTACTATAGAATATGAATAATATTGTAAAATTAAATCATCGAATAAAATCATATATATACTTGATCAAGATTAGATCTATATATTTTCATAATGCTATACAAAAAAGGAAATGTGGATTTTAATTGAAACATCATCTGCAGGAACTGAATGTATTCAATGACATCAATCAAATAATATAAAACACATGTTATACACTTGTAGAATTGTGGAAGTAGAAATAATCACTTAGTTAAATGGAAGGATTATTCTGATTGTAAATAATGCTACATCTCTAGAAATTCTTTTTCCTAAATTTGATAATGTACCAAACTATAGGCAACTCTACCCTTAAAATGGAGTTTAATTTCAACTTCCATTATTGAATATACTAATGTGAATGAATTAAAAAATAGATCTAATTGGCCTACTAATTGTTTAAAATGATCAAATGGAAAATATGGAAAGAGATAATATGTTATTTAATAATTAAAATACTTCTTTGGAAACTTCTTCTTCAAAGGATAAAATGAGATCAACAAAAAAATCTTCATATAACCCATCCAGTGTAGAATAATTAAAAGTTCAATTTATGATAGGTTAATTTATTAATTTTATATGGATTAAAAAAACATAATAATTAGATAATTTTAGTTATACAGACATTTAAAAAGTAGAATAATATTCATTGGACAACCCTTACAGTCATATTCTATGAGTGAAATAAGAATGGAAATATCATGCTAGACTTCCATGGATTATAAGACAATAATAATTTCAAAAATATGTTCATTTAAATTCAGGGAGATAATAAGAAATTAAATAAATCCCTGAAGACTACAAGGGGTTCATAAATGTTTTGAAGTAATAACTCAATCTCAAAAGATGAAATTTGGGTCTCAAATTAAAATAGATAATATATGATTTCTTGATCACGATCAAGAGTCAAATTCATTATATTTTTATTTGAAAGATAATTATTATAAAATTTAAAACAAGACATTTGAATAATGAAATAATTATTTTATTATTATTTAATATAGATATGAAATATATAAAAGAATAGAACCACTCTAATGAAATAATATAATTTTTTTATCCATAAAAATAATTTTTAGAAAAATATATTTCTAAGCATAGGATTACAACTGATGAAATTTCTTCTAGTTTTATGTTCCATGAAATTGAAATAAAAATAAATAGATATTTAAGATTAATATATAATTGATTATTCAATTGTATTTACATCATATAATATTTAAATAAATAACATTGTATAAAAAACTAAATAAATTAAAATATGGTTTGTGATGTATGTGAGAAAAACCTATGATGTATAAAAAAAATTTATACATTGTTAAAAAAATATAAACAATTTTAATATTATTTGTTATCATTTTCTAACAAATGTACGTTTTTTAGGTATATAATTCCTAACAAATAATCGGTTATATGGAATAAAGCGATAATTTATTTCAACAATGTTGTACAATTTATATTTTATTGAATCTAGAAAATGTAAGAATATTCAGATTACAAAAAATTTTGTAACTAACACTATAAGGCCTAAGATAATTTGGGAACAAAGACATATTTTTTCACAACTTGTATTTTTGTGTAATATTCAACAACAACAAAAATTCTCATTGTTTTGTGGACATCTTATTTTTGAGACAAATGAGTGCATATGTTTTCAATTTCACTCACTACCTAATATTTATATAGGATATGTTATATATGATGAAAATTCCAATTAGACAATTATTGGAATTTGATGTGTTTGATATCACCATTAAATTCTCATTAGTATAGAATGATATATTGGAGGGTAAATAGAAAGGTTGATATGTATTCCTCAATATTATGATGATAGTGAATCTACACAATTATATTACAATAATTATGTTTTTTAATAAATAATAAACACAAATTTATGGACACAATAAATTAAAATATATATAACAATGATATAAATTCATTGTATAAACATGATGTAATGTTTCTGAATGCTAAAATAAATGAATCATGTATTTTTAATAGGTGTCTTTGACATTGAAATGAGTATTAAATAAAAAGATATGATAAAGAAATTTTATTTCTTATTCCCCTCAACTAAAACTATATATAAATAAACAAATTTATGTATTCCAAATGGGAATTCTAAAAAAATAACCTTCTAGACAATTATAATATGTTATTAACTCTAAACACTTATAAAATTATCTATATATATATATATATATTCATACCCACATAATCTAAAATCTTTAGTTTTATATTTTTTGGTTATGTCTAGAGAAACAATTTTTCAAGTTTTACATGGTTATATTACATGAGACATTAAGGGGATATTTATTCTAACTTTTATAAATTTTATATACTAGAAAGAAATGAAAATAGAAAAAAAATTGGCTTTTGAAGTGAAAATGGGGTAGAATTGGAGAATCATGGATTAAATTTTTTTTTCTCAAAAAAAGGAATTAAACATACTATTCCAATCCCAAGATCTCCTTAATAGAATTGACTTATTAAAAAGTGAAATAATAAGATCAAAATAATTCGTGGATTATGTCATGTGAAAAGAGTATGCCCAGTCAATTTTGGGTTGAAGTAGTTAACACAACATTTTATATCATTAAAAGAGTTATAGTAACTCATATGTAAATGAAAATTTCTTATGGTCTATGGGAAAATTGAAAACCAATTGTTTAATAAATTAATGTCATAATATGTAACATTTATTTTAATAAACACCACGAAATAACATGTTTTGTTTGAATAGGATTAGAGTGATCGAAAATTCATAGAATACCCTAGTAATATCAATTATTATAATATTTTAAATAAGTATCATAAGGTATCGATGAATTTATTGTTTTTAACATTAATTTAAGTGATAATTTTGATCATATAATGACTAAAACCCATATCCAATTATATTATTGGTATAACCTAGAACATTAATCCCAAATTGATAAGAAACATGCCAGAAATCTGGAATATGATCATGAATAATCTATATATAAATGGATTTATTATGAAGAACTATAAAGTGTACTACCTTGAATACCTATAAATATTAAAGATCATCCTTTATTTCCATTTATAGGAATCCTTGATGTAGATGTTATGACAATAATATTTAAAGGAAAACATGTTTATTTATCAACCTTTCGTTCTCACCCATAACCTAAAACCATAAAATAAGCCATTGTGTATCAAAATTGGGTTGTTTCTCTATAAGAAAAAATAAATCAATTCTTGAGAAACAAGGTATGAGAACTATTTTATAGGCCCTTTGAATATGTAATTATGGGAACAAAATGGTTATTTAGTATATAATTTGATTATAAGGGATTGATCTCTAAAAAGATGAATATATATGTTATAATAGTTCATAATCAATAAGAATAAATACTTTTTGAAGAAACCATTTCCCATATATCATGATTAGAGGAAATTATATTCTATTAAGCATATAATTATCATATAAATTTCACATTATTTCAAATGGATGTTTTAAAAAAATTGTAAGTGAAATTTTAATGGTAGAATTTGATGTTGAAAAACCTCATAGTTTTGAATACCCATATTTTCAAAATTATGATTTTAAATTTGAAAAAGTTATTTTATTCATAAATAATCCCACAGATTTTGGTGTTAATGGTAATTTAAATTTCCTTTTTTAAATGGATTTATTGTGGTATTTGAATATTCCACTATTTTTTATAAATCCTTATAAAGTGTTATTTTTCTTAAAAAAAATTAATTCGATGTTGTCATTGTCTATTAAAAAAACAAGAATTGTTTAATAAATTTTAAAAAGTCAAAAAATATAATTTATAATTTTATGATTAAGAGAAAAACTATTTCCTTGTTTTTTATGTTTATCAAAATTATTTATGAAATATTTTGATAAAAATATAAGAAATATTTTATTAATATAAATGGATTAGACATGAATGTAATAATAATTTTTAAACTCCAATGGGATCTAAAATCATGGTTGACTTGGATAATGCTAGAAAACCATTTCACAGAAAGATATATAATGGAATAGTTGATAAATTTATTTTTCTAGATGCATGTAGATCAGATAGTATGTTTCAAACTGTATTTTTACACTCGTTAAATCAATACCAACAGAATTTATTTCACTAATACTATAAGAATTAAATGTTATTTAAAATAATTTGTTTTCATTTTTATCAATCAAAAAACAATATATTTAATTTATCATTATATTCATATTTCAATTTTAGTGGATTTCCACTAGAGAAAAATATTTCCTCAAGACCGTTTCCATTTTTGAGAAAATATTCAGTATCATTTTTTAGTATGAAAAAAATACTTTTTTGAAATAGTTTCCAAAGATAAATATATTATAACTAGTAGTTTTGGTGCACATGGTTTGCAGTTGAAACCTATAATAGTGTATTTTGGTAGTAATTTTTATTATATTCTGATCAAATTTTATAACACTTGTGTTATCAACATTTCCAAAAAACTGATAAACTAATTAAGAACAAAGAACAAGGATTTATGAAATAACTTCAAATGAGATTTCTCATAAAAATGAAATTTTATTATTCATTTATTCAATGAATCATTTATAAATAATTTCTAAAAATTTATTTTATAATAATAAATTTCATTTTATCAAATATAATTCTTTGAGTTTTTTTTATTTCAATCGAATCGAATTGAATTTTTTTTTTTTTGATAATTTATACGATGAAATATTTTTTAACTAAATTAAATATTCAGTTCATTGATGGTTTTCTTTAGAGATTTCAATTTTGGATATAGATATTTCATAATGAGAAAAGTTTCTATTTTTAATTATTACCTTTGAAATCAATCATTATTAACAATAAAATAACTCAAAATAGAGTGGGTAAATTATTCATATTTGTTGAAACCTCAGAACTGAATGAATCTCATTACTTTCACCATTTATTATCAAATCATATTTACCCACTATACTTACCCTAGTTTATTTTATGTTATTATAACTTCAAAGAGGTGATGAATTTCAATATTACATCAACCACTATCATAATGACACCAAAGTCTTTAACAAAGGACCTTGGTGGGAAATTATTATGTTTCAACTAGTTGGAAAGAAAATACATTTTCCTACTTGAAGTCCAATATCCTAAAGGATGTTAGTATGTTTATGATTTTAATTAAAGGAATATTTTCTTCAAAAAAATGTATGATAATATTATGTATTTATGGTATTTAATTTTTGAGATAATAATGACCCTATCTCCATCATAGTGAATCAAAAGAGAATTTTTAATGCCATCTGTGGAAATGGTTGAAGCTTTTTGTGTCCATATGATGGATGATTTGATGCCAATACCATAGTTGATATTGTTAATGTTTAAGACCCACATTATTTTATAATATATATAATTGTATCTTTGGATGTGGACAAGAAATTTGATAAGGATCTGGATCCAAAAAGTAATCTTCTTGTTAATTTCATCTTATATTTAATCACTCAGTGAGATGGTGTGTTTAAAAAGATTCTATTTCATGATATTTCATTGATATATCAATTTTTAATAGAAGATAATCTCATATATTAAAGGTATTTCATGACATATATGTGTTACAATTATAAATAGAATCTGAATTTATACCCTATTAGGTGGATTTTGACACTTGTTTTTTTAAAACACAGTGTATAATTAAATTTGGTTTTGGATACTCATTTTCATGGGAAGAAAAATATCATTTCTAGAGTAATGAATAGAATTTAATAATTATGAATTTTCTATTTAAATAAATTTTTTATTATTTAATATTAGGAATATATTGAAGAGGACCCTACTCAAGTTGTGGAAGTGTAATCTAGATTAATCATTATTTCTAGAAGATATGCAGAAGATGATGTAGGTTTGTAATTTGAAAATAATCAAGATGAATATTATATTACCAATAAAAGGATAATATTCATACTATTTTATTATTAGAGTTGATTTAATGTAGATTTATTTTCAGTGATAATTAGGCACATCAACAAGATAAATTAGGGGTTAATCGTGTTATAGTTTATATACATTCAATCAAATATCCCCCATTACAGTTTATAATGAAGAGAGTATCAAAAACGTAGTTATTATGGATTTTATTGTGAATTTATATGTCAAATAATTGAATTATATCCATTACATGGATAATTAGTTTTAGTTTGAAAAGGATCATCTCTATAGTTGTTAGTGATGTTCCTCAGTTTGAAATCTCTAGAACTGCTAAAGATGAAAGGAGAGTAAAAAAGGAGGAAATTCATTTTTTTTATAAAATTATTTTTTGGATCATAAGTGGAATAAGACATTGATAAAAGGGTTACTTTGTTAATATATCCAAATAAGAATAATTTTGTTCCGATTCAACCCACTGGTTTAGATGATAATCCATTATTAGAAGAAAATTCAGAAGCTACTTATCTATTTATATTGAAGTCGAGCGCAATTAGCTTGAGGTGAAACCTACTAGTGGTATAAATATTGGTGATCAAATTCCATCATCATTAGATGAATATTTGGTATATGTTATTTAATTGAAGGCTTCTAGTGTTGAATCTATATGTGACGTTCAAATTCATATGTAATGTTTAGTTTTAGTAGATTATTCATTCTTTTATATAAGATGCTTGTGTATTTGTTTGAGTATACCCAATAAATAAAAATTTCACAACCTAATATGATCTATATGGTTGAATTTTATGGTCTATACAGAATTCTACATTCTTTTTTAGTTTTATCTAATGATGATCATGTTGTTACAATGTCTAAGGATGTATATTAATCTTATTTTCCAATAAAGGATATTTTTCTATTAATCAATAAGAAACTTGATTCTATAAAATCTAGAGTTTTTTCTTTATAATGTGATATTATTTCTCTCATGTACATTCATTTTGATATAATATTTCTTCAATTTTCCAAATTCTTTTTTAAAAGTGTTCACCAGTATCTTGAAAATGATGTAAAGGATTTAGGAAAATTTATTTAAGATAATGCCTCTTTTGTCAAGGAAGTTTCATCAAAAATCATATAATATTAAAATATATAATGTAATTGGTAATGGTATGTTATAAGGTTCAAATTCCAAAAAATATTGTTTTTTGAAGATAATCTTGTGGAAATTCATCAGCTACTCCCCCAATCTCAATCATCTAATTGTTTTTAAATAAATCACTTTTTTGTAAACCACTAGATAAGCGTTATATTAAAAATGACAAATAAGGTTATTTTTATGATGGTCAACTTATATCATTTTTGTTCACCATTACCATAAGTGTTGCAATATTTTCATACAATCATATGTATATGCGAAAAATCAGGATCACTAGTTGCATAAGGAAGTCAAATTTTCCAGGTTTTGACAATGGCCTTTTACAAAACATGGAGAAATGTTATATTGTGATTATTGTCATTGATCAGAACAATTTTATAATTTAAATTTTAATATATTTATATATAAACTATCATATTTTTGGTTAGATATCAACTGGACATGTCATTCCTAATAACTATACTACCTCATAATTCATAAAAGTGATATTTTATCCAACATTAATATTTACAAGGTAGAATTCGAAATTAATTTATAAATCTGTAGCATCAATATATTATCCTACTAATTAGTCAAGGATTCAATTTAATCATGTATAAATATATAATATAGCTAGATCCCATGATTTATCTACTAGAAATCAGAAGAGTGTAACAAAGATAGTTCTACATGAAATTGATTCTCATTGAGGTCAATTTGGATATGATGTCCTTTTTCATATCTTTATGGGAAAAGTGATTCTTCTCCATTATGTAGCACATATGTTCCACATATCAATCCTGAATAATTTATTAATTCTCCCCCTAAAAATCAATATTCTAATTTTATTTCAAATTACTATTTTTACCCTTATCATTTATATCAAATTATTTTACAAAATGATTTCCAGTTTGGATTCTTGGTCTATGAATTCACGTATTTCAATATTAATAGTATTTTAATGACATGATATTAACTAATTTGGTTATATATTTATCTTTTTTCACTCTGAATAATTCACATTACTAATTATTTTCTTAATCCCATGTATGTTCTTATTCATTTAACTGCTATGTTGAAACTTTTTTTACATTGTAATGGGCTATGGTAAGTGATTTTTCCTCATACTTTTACAAATTTTTTTGATATCAAAATTAGGGGCAGAATTTATGGAATAATTGTTTCAAATATTTATGATAAAAAATTAAAATTTAAATATTTCTGTAATGTAATTATATTTTTAAGAACATTTTGATTATTTGTTTTTGGAGTTCGTGATCATCAAATATGGGTAGATTAATAGAACACATATGTTGTTGCACCATATCTCCTAAAACCATATGTATTATGATTTTAAAAAAATTAATTTTTTATCTGTATTTTTATCTTCATATTTTTATGATCTTATCACTTGTTCCTAGTTATTTTGAAAACATTCAATTATCATCATATAATTCTCTTACATGAATGAATTTATCATTCATGATACGGAATTGTTATAGAAACTAATTTTTTCACATGATCTAACATATATTTTTATCTAAAGGGTTTTAGAATATGAAATAATATAGTTTGTAAATTTTATTATCAGAAATATATATATATATATATTTATATATATTGTTATAAAAATATGCCTTTATTAAAAAAAATTAAAGAGGGTAAGAATTCATAAAAACCATTTCTCATATAAGGATCAATGTTTTTCATATGAAGACGAAATTTTATAATTAAATTTTCAAAACTTTTGAAAATTTAATGATTTGGTCATTATCATTTCTTATAGAATATTTTAATCATATGATGTTGCAACTATCATTCAATAATAGTGCTTTTATACATTTATTTCAAACAGATAAGTTTACCTTGTATAGGATCATTTCAAATTCATAGAGTTATAATACAATTTGGATACACTATTTATCATTGAAATATCTTATAAAAATTCAATATATAATTTCATGAGTATCAAAAAAGACTTTCTTTACAAAATTAATGTTCAATTAAGATAAAATTCTTTTTTCCTAGATTGTAATTATACGATGAAGACAAAATCATCTCTGCATGTAATCACTTTTAATGCCATATTTGAAAATAAAGGACACATGCTAATTAAGATGATGCCTAATTATTCTTCAAGAGTATTATTTACTAACCTATTGGTATTTACATGTTTTATTAGATCAAATTCAAAATAAAGGATATATAAATATCCAATGAAGAATAAACGTGTTCATTTAAGAGAGTTGATAGAAATAAAAAAACACATTATCTTTCTCTGTTTCATGAGATATTAATAAGAATTGAAACTCTTATGCTTAAAATAATAACTTTTTATTTTAAATAATCTCTATATCTAATCTATGAATATATTCTATCTATATAGATGTTTATTCTTCATCTATTAATTTTGTCATGAAATAGTGTGTTGAACCAGCATCAATCATTATTCTCATCATTGAAACAATATAAAATCATTATATTTAAATATAATAAGACTTATAATAGGTATTGTGAAGGGATATCCCTAATAAAATCTCCTTGGAAATTATACTAATTAATATTTTCTTCCACGCATTTGGGAATCCCCCCAAAAAGGTATATTTTTTCAAAATCACCAAACACATTGTGTCTGGGGTGTTTTGTGGGATAATTATTCCATAAACCCATATAAATCTTATAGGTTATATATTTATATTAATAGTTTTAATTAACTTTATCATTGACAATAAAAAATGATTATATTTTTTAGTACAAAAATAGACGGTTGTTATATGTGATTAAACTTACAGGAACTCATTTCACCCAACATGATTCATCATGAAACTCTTCTCTAACCCACACATCCTTCAAGGGATACAGATTATGATATATTTGTTATACACTATTTTATTGGTTATATATATATATATATATATATCACAATTTCTATTATAAATTTCACTGGATTGATTTATAAAATATTTTTTCTAAAAAAACATTCAATGTAACTCAATGAGATTTTTTAATTTAAAAAATTTAAAATAATAGAATTATAATATAAATATGTTGTTATTTGAATTTTAATTTTTATCGATTACGTATTGAAATTAAATAATTGATTACTTACTTTCAAAAATTAGGATCTTGATGATATTTCTCAAACAATATAGTGCATCGTATTTTTATATTAATAATATATCATCATTAAAAATTTATATAATATTATTATTTAGGTACAACATATTTGTATGTATCATTTTATATTTAAATCATAGTAAAAGATTCATTATTATAAAATTAGTGATATATAAAAATAATAAATATTTTTTCATAATATATTTCATAGTGTATAAAAACTCTTTGTAATATCCTCATGTTTGATCCAATAAATTTAGTTCACAACACATTATGAAAAAAAATTATTTTAATTATTATTTGAGAGAAATTATGAAATTTTTGAATAAAAAATCTCCACATAATCAATTAAATTATTATTTATTTCATTTTCAATTGATATATGCTTGTAATTTCTATATATAAGAATTTTTTTATTTAATAGAGTAAACCAATAAATATTTAATAGGTATAATGATTATTTTTAAATTCATAGATCCCATGTATCATATATATTAATTTTATTTTTTATACTAATTTTTTAATTAGTTGGAAAAAATTTTCCAAATATTTTCAAGTACATCATAATAATTTATTATATTTATTTTTATGATTTTTGTTTTAGTGTTATTATAAATTAATTGATTCAAGATAAAATAATATGAATATAGTAAGAATATTTACATATATTTTGTAATGGATATGATTATATGTGTCACATAAATGACTTATTTTAAAAGTTTTTTTCTGGTAATTTCAAATCATTCATTGTTGTTGGGGTTTCCAATGAACTTTAGTAGGAAAGGGTGTGTCTTCATGATTTGGGCCAAACTGTAAACCTCTTTCCTGATATAAAAAATGTATTTTTCTTTTATAAATTTTACATGTTTCATTATTTTTCCCCAATTACACATCCCACTTGTCCTCCCCTGATATTTTAAAACTATCATATCCATTTGTACCACATATGAATCCATAATCATGGTCGATTAGGGTTATTTATTATGTTAGTGCGAGTGTTTATGAGCTCATTTCCAGTTTAAAAAAATAATTTTTTTATTTTATGTATTATTCATTTTGTAATATATTTTTGTGATTAAATATCTCAATTGATCCCACTGACCCTAGTAGTACCCCCATTTTCGTTTATCCCTCTTTCAAGCTCATATTTATCGTAGATTAGGGAAACCATTCATATGCATTCTCAAATCTTCCAGATTTGGAACTGTAATTCATTTCCTTCTTAACTCCATTATTTATTACCATTATTCCCCCCTTTTAGTTCCCACTATACCTCCTCAACCTTATTGTAACCTCCATAGATATTTTGGCAACTTGTAAATTCACATATTAGTATATTTCGGGATATTTCTTCAAGATCTCTCATGTAAGTGGGTTTCCTTCATTCCTCCTCCAATTTTCTTTGGGATTCTTCCATTTTTCTTAAATTTACTAATGTCCATAAACAAGGGATTAGAACCTAGGGTTCTATCATGGGTTTCTCTATCTAATATTTTTTTATGTTTGATTTAACACCCTTGTTGTGCAGCGGTAGTTAAGTTGAACTTTCCCCCAAGGAGTTGGTGTTTTTGATACTTGTGGTAGGTGATTCTATGTGTATGCACTTCTATATGAGTTATAATGTATTGATTTCAATTTTAGAATACTCATTTTTAATTTCTAATTCTCTTAAAATTAGTTTAAGTGGAATTGTTTAAAAAATGTATTTTTATATACCATTTTTGTCTGAAAATGGGTGTTTTACGTGTCTGTTAGATATTAAACCACTTGAATCTATTTTATAATTAATGGAACTATTTTATGAAATTGTTTGTCTACTATAAATTTAATTTTTGGGTAATATTGGTTGGAATTTTTTTCAAAGTTGGATTTTAGATTAATTTTGTGTTCAAGGTTTGGTTATATACCATGAAATTATTTTATGGAAATTCTACGTTGATAATTAAGTTAAATAATGGGTGAAAAGAATGTTTAGAAACTGTTTTTAATGTGTGTAAAAAGAGATGATATTTTTATGTGAATGTTTATTTTGGTAACATGTGGAAATTGTTTGAGCCATAATGGGAAGCCTTGGTATCTAGGAGGGTAAATGTGTACTAGTATGCTAGTGGTACAAAGTGGTTTGGTCCCTATTTCACATATAATGTGGGAAATATAAAATACTAAACAAACTATAATGATGATGAATGGGGACAAATAGGTTATGGTTATGTTCCCTATATGTGTCTCATGCATGAGAAAGGATATGGTTATTGTTATATTATACCGAGATTCTAGGTATATGGGGCCCAAATATAATTATTAACTAGGGGTGTTCCCAATATTAGTGATCAAGGATTATTTTGTATTTATTATTTTATTATGGGTTGTTTGGATAAAATATTCATTAGAAGACATTTTTATTGAAATTTGTTAACTCTTTGAAATTTCCCTTAGAAAATTGTTTACTTTTAAATGTTTCATTATTTAGAAATTATTTCAACAATTTTATGTTTATTAAAACTAATATACTTTTTATTAATTATTGATTAATATATCGAATATTTGGGTATTATTATATTATAAAAATTCTCAAACCCAACAAACACATTTGGGTGTATGTAAAGATGATCATATTTACACAGGTAAAGGCATGTCCTTGAGTGATGGAGGTTTGTGTTTTTAAAATCTTTCTACAGTGCAGTGTTTTGTAGAAAACTAATGGGTGATGACCCCTTGCCTTTTGAGGTTCCTTGGGATGTTTATATGCTACTTTTATATATATTTGAACCTCTTGTGTCATGATTAAGACAATGTATTCAGTTCTGAATTTTTTAAGGCTTGTTTTGTGGGTTATTTTTAGATTTAGTATATTGATTGTCTTTGTATGTTAAATGATTATAAACATGGGAAAATCATTAAAAACCGATATTTAAGATACCTGGAAACATCTTCTAGATAGTGGGTATAGAGAATTACCTTAGGTTCTTTCTGTGGTCCACAATTGGTTTCAGTTTTGATGGCGACCTAATTTTTTTTTGTGACAAAATTGTTTTGGAGGATGATAATGTTTTTGGGATATATTATGATTTTAGGATAAGTGAGCTAGAAAGGAGATATATCTATTAGGGATCTATGTTTTTTCTCGAGTTGGGTTCCTGGCCCACACCTCTCATGACAGACCACAAGTATCCACAGTTTGTTGGAATTTTTTTTTTGACTTCACTACTAGGTGATACAGGTGTGCTACAGAATACACATTGAAATTGGGTAGGGGAGAAGTAGTTTCTTATTTTATTATTGTAATGTGATTGGCATATTTATATTTTATTTTATGGATAGAATTTTTCATCACTGTTGTACAAATTTTTTATCTTATGATTGTTGCCTTTTGTAAAAACATGCTTCCTCGGAAATCTCCCAAGCACCCATGGGAGGAACCGAGAGAGATTTATCTCTCACCGCAATATGTGAGGAATGTAGAGGATATGGTTTGGGATATACATGATTTGGATAGGGAATTTATCATATCCCATTTTCTATTAAATTAAATGTGACTAGTCCTTGGATGGAAAACCCCATCAGTTTCTTAAAATCAATCCTCCTACATTCTGATGTAGCACAAGGCACCAGATAACGGAGGAGTGGCTCGAAATCATCGAGCTCGTGTTTGAGTTCCTTCGAACACTTGAAGAGCTATGGGTGAAATGTAGGGAATCAATCCTTCATGATAGGAAGAATGAGAAGATAAGATTGAAGGTCTTCAAGGTTATCTTCAATGACTAGTAATGATATGGAGTTTTGGAATATGCATGATCTCAAGAGTTTATAAAATATGTTTAGAGGGTCCATTCAGTAATGGTGTATGACCCTAGTTTTTCTGATTTGGTTTGGTATGCTCTTTAAATAATCTCCAATTAGAAGATGAAGGACCAGAAGTTTGAGAGGTCATTGCATCTAGATATCTATTCCCAAGCCTTTTTGTTCAATCTGAAACCATATGCTGAAGTTGTTGATAGAGCATGAATGGTGGAGATCGAAAGAAAGGGGAAATCTGGTTTCTTTGGGACAATATTAGGAATGGGCAGCATCAGTTCTTCTTAGATGAAAAGGATGTGAGAGGAGCAGTGGTAGAAGTAAGGTGGCAGCTTCGGACAAACTTCCATGTAGTTTTCGTTGGTGTCTTCTGTTCAAAGGTTTGTCATGTACCACAAGTGTGGGATTCCATGGAATATTCGACCAGAATTCACATCTCCCCTAAATCCCGATTATCAGTATATTTGTGTGGGACACATGAAACACTTTTTAGGATGGAAAATCCACTCGAGAGTGAGGTGGAATATGTGGATTCCCGAGGGGTTGCAGTTAAGTCAGATCCATTAAGAACTATGGGATCATAGTTTGGTGGCCATGGTGGTAGGATTGGATCATTGTTTAGAAATATCCAGTTCAGAGATGATCCACAAAATAGTGTTTTGTCATATGAAATGACTTAGAATCATCAAGATGTGGATCGGGCTCCTGTAGGATCAGAGGCGTGATCATCAATTATAACGGGTACCATTTTGAGTTCAACTAATATAGTCACTACTCTTTTAGGTATTGATCCCTCTTTTGAATTCATCGCCATCATTATTTAATACACAAAATTTTCATTGTGTGTTTTTCTTTTGTGATGGAATTGGTGACGCTTCTAGAAATGATGAATGAGCAGGGCCTCAGGTGCCTATTCGTGTGTGCTTTCCATGTTAGGGTTTTAGATGTTGTGGGACTTACTAGACATAGATATGAATTAGTTTTATGTGATAAATGGATTGGATTGTATGTTACACTCGCAAGAACATGTCTATTTCTATAGGAGACACGTAAGTTTCATGACACAAGATGGGAGTCATGAGGTTTTCCTTGGGGATTGTGATCCTCTGTCGGGTCACACGAGGCCTCCACTCCCAGATATAGGGAATCTTGTCTTCCAATTATCATTCAATCAAGTAAGATAATGATTTTTGTACTCTTGAAGGTGGACTACCACTTATAGTGGATGAGTTTCCGGAGGTATTCCCAAATGATTATTCAAACATACCTCTAGAGTGGGATTTTTAGTTCTCGTTTGAGTTGGGATTGGGAACATATCCAATATCTCTTCCCTCAAATCATATGGTCCCTTCGATATAATGAAATTAATGATACAACTAGAATATTTATAATCCAAATGATTCATTCTCCTAAGCATCTCTCCTTGGGCCACTCCTATTCTTTTTGTGAAGAAGGATAACAGATCCCTTCGGTGGTGTATTGATTTTCGGAATGTGAATAAGGTAACCATAAAGATTAAATATCCAATTCCATGAATAGAAGACTAGATTGACCAGTTTAAGGGGGAAATAGTTTTCAAAAATATATTTGGGTTCAGGTGACCACCAAATCAGCATGAATGAGGCAGATATTCGTATGATATAATTTCAAAGTAGTTACATACACTTTGAGTACCTGGTTGTTCCCGTCATTTTTCCCAATGCTCCAATGGTCTTTATGGAACTCAAGAATAGTGTCTTCCACTAGTATCTTGAATTTTTTGTCATGGTATTTATAGACGATATCCTGGATTACTTAGGATCCGATGAGGAACACCAACATCATTTGTGGATCATGTTGGCCACCTTACGTGAGCACGACATATATGAAAATTTGTCCAAGTTCACTTCCTTGATCTGTGAGGTGAGGTTTATGGGGCATGTGATCTCGGAGCAGGGGGTTTTAGTGGACACTAACAAGATCATTGATGTAATTTACAGGGAGAAACACAATAACATGTTCGAGAGATGGAATTTGCTCGACCTGGATGGTTACTACATGTGGTTTGTTCTTGATTTCTCTTGGCTTTTTTCACATGACTGTTCTCACCAGCAAAGGGGTGGTGTTTTTATAGGGACTATAATGTCAGAAATCCATCGAGGATCTGATGATACAGCTAATTACTTCCACCATGATGATTTTTCAGAGGATGGGAAGGGGTATGAGGTTTATTAATATTCTTTTTGTATGGATCCTGGGTGTGTTCTTAGGCAGGGTGATAACATTGTGGCATATGGTTCTCACCGAATCCAACCACATGAGATGAATTATCCGACCCATGACTTGGAGTGAGCAGTTGTGTGGCTTGCTTTGAAGACATGGAGTCACTACCTCTTTTGTGAGAAGTTTGTGGACTACTCTGATAACAAAATCTTTCCATAAGTCTTCTCTCATAATGATTTCAATCTGAGCCACCACCACAAGATCATGTACATTCAAGGGTTTGAATAAAGCATTTTCTACACCACGAGTAAGGGAAAGGTGGGAACATATTTTTTATGTAGAAATATACTACCATGTGGAAGCCTATTGATGGGTAGACTCTGATGGAGATTTTTGCTTTAATGAAGGTGGAGATCAAGGAGCACAGTGGAGGTGTGTTATTGGTGAGTATTCAGTTGACTCCTTATCTCTTAGAGTAGAATTAGCGATAATAGCCATGTGATGAGTTTTTTCATTGGTCAGGGTAGTTTCTTCAAGGTGGGGATAAGTCTTCCGATTTTTTTCATCTCAAGCAGGCATCATGTGCTTCAAGGGATGATTAGTAGAACTGTCATCTCCGCAGAAGGCGGTGATGTAGGATAGCCACCTTTCTTAGTGGGTTTTCATCCTATTTCCACCATGATGTATTATAATGTATGTTGGTAGTTTTGGGGGCCTTGTATTATAGGATAGATAGCTAAATTCAGTTCAATATTCTATATATGTCAATAGGTGATAGTGGAGAGCCATATGCCCTCAGGTTTTCTCCATCTATTACACATTCCTACATAGAAGAGGTAAGAGGACTCCATGGACATCATTATTGTCTTCTGTCATACACATTGGTGTAGGAATGTTGTATGGGTAGTGGTTTATTTTTTAACCAAATCAGACAACTTCATTTTGATATAAGATATGCATACATTAGATGAGTTGGGTCATTTGTATCATAATGAAGAAGTAAGGCTTCAAGGAGTTCCATTAGTAGTTGTCTCAGATAGAGATCCTAGTTTCACTTCTCAGTTTTGTGAAGACCTTCAGAAGGCCTTCGGGTCATAGATATAGATGATCATAGGATTCCATCCTCAAAAGGATGGCCAGATAGAGCAGACGAATCAGATACATGAGGATAGTCTATGTGCATGTGTTTTGGACATTGGAGGATCTTGGGATAGCCATTTGGGATTGGTTGATTTTAATATTATTACAATTACCATTCCTCAATTCGAATGGATCCATTTTAGGTGCTCTATGGTCTGCCTTGTTGGTCACCCCAATGTTGGGATGTGATATGTGAGACATCACTATTGTGGTTCAGTCTAGTTCATGAGATGTATGAGAAGGTTAAGACTATCGGGAAATTCTTATTGAAATATCAGAGTCTCAATAAATCATATGCAGACAAGAGGAATCGAGACTTAGAGTTTTCAGTGGGTGACCATGTATTATGGAATGTGGCCCCTCATCTAGGCCATTTTCATTTTGGAAAGAGAGGGAAGCTGACATTACAGTATGTTGGACCATTTGAAATCACCTTGCATATTGGAATGGTGGAATGTAGGTTGGATTTTCCTTATCCATTATAATCCATTCATGATGTCTTCCATGTCTCCATATTGAATATGTTCATCCTTGATCCATACCATGTGCTGAATTGCGAGGATTTTCATATAGAGTATGATTTGTCATTTTTTGAGTGTCCAATGTGAATAGTTGATTCCCAAGGGAAGGTGCTTAGTCAAAAGTTTATTCCACTAGTTAGGGTGCTTTGATCGCATGGGAAAGATATCTAAAAACATGGAAATATAAGATGTGGGTTGAGGAAGAGTGCTCATTCTTGTTTTCCGATCAATCTTCACCTTGAATTTACAGAGAAGAAAGTTATTCATGGTGAGTAGAATGGTCACATATATGACTTTTTTTTAAAGTTTTTATTCTTATAATTTCCATTATTGGTTTTTTGTGTGTGTTTCACGTTTATTTATGGGGAAAGGTTGGGTTTTCAGGATTTTGGCCAAACCTTGAGCACATTTCATATTTAAGAATAAATATTGATTCTTTTATAAATCCTCAATTTTTCATCATTTTTTACCCATTACATTTCCCACATGGCCTACCCTTACATATAAACACTACCATATCAATTGGGAACACTTATGAATCCACAAACATAGTGAAGTTGGGTTATTTATTAAGGTATTGGGCTAGATGGTGAGCACATTTACACCCTTTATAAATAAAAATATATTATTTCATTTATATATTATTATTTTTTAAATAATTTTATGTGGTTCCTCCTCTCACTTGATTCCACATACCCAAGGACAACCCCAATGCCCATTTCACTCTTTTTGGAGCTCATATTCATCGCAGAATGGGAATAAATTTCTCAAGATTTCTTAAATATTCCAAATTTGAAAATGTAATTTGATTCATTCATAACTCATTAATTTTTTACTTGTTCACCCATTTGAGTTCCCACATGTCCACCTCAGCCTTATTCTAACCTCCATAATAGTTTTGGCTTCTTGACGATTCTTCTATTAGTGTATTTGTGGAGATTTCTTCAATATCTCTCAGGTAAGTTGGTTTCCTTCATTACTCCTCACATTTTCTTAGGGTTTCATTGATTTTTCTCGATATTCCTAATTTCCAACAAGTATGTATTTTATCCTAGGGGTTTATCATGGGTTTCTTGGTCTAATAATGTGGTTTTATGTTCGATTTAACTCTCTTGTTGTGCAGAGGGGGTTCCATTGAACTTTCAAAAATAGATTTCATGTTTTTGACCCTTGTGGTAGGTGATTCTGAGTTTAAGCACTACTAGATGAGTTAAACATGATTCATTTATCTTTTTTGTAGATTATCCTTCATTATTTATTTTTTAGAAAATGTTTTTGGTGGAATTTGTTAAACAATTGATTCTTAAATGCGATATTTTTTTGTGAAAATAGGTGTTTCACATATGTGTTCAATCTTGTACCACTTTAGGCTCTATTATAATTCATGGAAGGGTTTTATTAAAATGATTTGCTAATAAAAATTCTGTTTTTGGGTAATAAGGGATGGAAATTTGTTTTCAAAGATGTTGTTTAGTTCAATTTTATGTGCAATGTTTGGTTACATTGCTTGAAATTATTTTATGGAAATTCACTATAGTTAATTGATTTATATAAAGAGTGAAAAGCATGTGTAGATATTTTACTAATGTGTGGGACAAAAAATATGTTTTTATGTGAAAATGAAATTTTTTTAACAAGTAGGAATTGTTTGATCAGAATAGGGGAAGCCCGGGTATCTAGGTGGAGAGACATTTACTAGTACGCTAGAGATACGGAGTGGGTTTTTCTCTATTTCACTATGAATATTGGACATTGAAAATACTAATAGAAATATAATTTTGTTTATTGGGACAAATATTTTATTTTTATGTTCCCTACTAGTGGCTTGTGCATGAGAATAGATTTGCTTATGGTTACTTTACACTGAGATACGAGGTACATGGGCCCCAAATATAACTACTACCTATTGGGATTTCGTGATATTAGTGCTCATTGAATATTTAGTATTTATCATTGGATTATGGTGTGTTGGGATGGAAAATTCAGTGGCATAAAATTTTTATTGGAATGTGTACACTCTTTGAAATCTCCATGAAAAAACTATTTTCTTTTAAATGTTTCATTCTTTATAAATTATTGCCACTATTTATTGTTTATTAAAACTTGCATGATGTTTATATAGTATTCATTACTATGTAGAATATTTGGGTGGTATCCTATTGGTTTTAGGCTCAAACTCTACTTAAACATTTGTGAGCATATATACATGTTCATGTTTGATATAGATAAAGGTAAAGCATTATGTGATGGAGGTTAGGGTTGTAAGTTTCCTTCCATGGTGCGGTGTTGGGGAGACGGATTGTGGGTGATGATCCCTTGTATTGTGGTGTTCCATGGGGTGTTTTATGATACTTTTATATAGATTTGGAATTCTTGTGTTATTTCTATGATGATGTATTTATTTTCATGTTTTATTTAAGGCTTGTTTTTTAGTGATTTTCTGATTAAGTTTATTTATTGTATTTGTTTTTTAAATGACTCAAAACATTTATAAATCTTTCCTATACTAATATTTATGATACACGGGAACTTGTTTTATCTCATGGGGATAGGTAATTCCCTTAGGGCCTCACCATGGGTAGAGTTTTGTTCCATATTTGATGGAGACCCGATTCAGTTCATGACATTATGATTTAATAAAGATTTTATTGAAACATACTATTTGAAGAATCCTTAAATATCATCCTCTAAAATACCCTTTGAGTTTTTTATTATTTGAAAATATTTTAAATTAATGATTATAATTGTTCGAGGATTTTTACGAGATTATGAATTAATGGGGAATATATTTGACAAGGATTTATAGGCCTTGAGGTGAATTGATGACATAATTTGAATATTAATTGTTACCTGGAATTCTGAAATTTTCAAAAGTGTTGAAATTTATTGGGTTCATATGGTAAAATGGAATCATTTTACACTAAAAACATCATATGTTAACATTTAATGGTATAATGAGAACATTATAATTTACCATTTTATGGTATATTGGGAATTTCATGAGGTATGATCATCATCTAAAATCATTATAAGTTATAACTAAACCTTAATTAGTATTTTTTTAATGCTCTCAATCTCATAAAAGCTATGTAATAGAATTGGAATGACTTCATTTGTTTCCTAGAGGGAAATCATATTGTCATTTTTTAGGAAGCTTGTATAATAAAAAATATCTAATACTTTTATTATGAAATTTAAGGAGTATCATATTTATATATATTATTATAATTAGAGTTTTCTATTTTGATATTTTAATGGGAAATAAAATAGATGCTCATTGTGTGACTATTGAATGTTTAAAATAGCAAATTATAATCTGATCTATGTTTACACATGTGAGAAACCGAACTTCTGATCTATATTCAAGATAATTGAAATTTTAAATTCATTTATCATAAATATATT
This sequence comes from Viscum album, assembly GCA_963277665.1. Classification (NCBI taxonomy): domain Eukaryota; kingdom Viridiplantae; phylum Streptophyta; class Magnoliopsida; order Santalales; family Viscaceae; genus Viscum; species Viscum album. The sequence continues at coordinate 1,329,915,888 of OY728130.1, forward strand.
ATTAGTATCTATAAATGAAATTATAATGAAATTATTTTTATAATATTTTTTTTATAATTCATCATTTATCATAAGATAAACTAATTATATAGAATTATAATTTCAATGATTCTATGAATAATTTAATTCTGTGTCATCATGTGATCTTGGAATGAAAAATGGGTTTTCATGTTGTGGGAAGATTTCTGATGAATTCAGTGAAAGTAAATCCATTAGATCATTAATAATAGATCTATAAAGGGTATTTATAGAATTCCCAAATATATTTATTAGTGAATAAGTTATAATGGGGTTTGAGTCTCTAATATTTTTCATAATTTTTTTAATTAAAAAATAAAAATTAGAGTAAATAAACAATATGGATTTTTTTTGAAAATCATTAAATACATGTAGTTAATATAGAGAAACAATATTCATTTATCATGGTGTGTTGTTTTCAACCTAAATGACCAAGGAAAATTGGTGTATCGTGATGTATGATTCATGTGATAACATCTCAAAAATATATAAGTGAAATTTTAATTCAGAATCACTTATTTTTATGGATTAGTGAGTATGTCAAATAATGGGGAGTGGTCAGGAGGGATATATAAACTAATTGTGAGATTAATCTGATCATATAAATGGTTAGAGAGGAGATGATCCTAAAGATTGTGAAAGAGACGATTATAAAATTTATTAATGATTATTTAAATTTATATTATGTATATGATTATGATTAAGTGTAATATAGATCATTCTAATGGTGATAGAAATATGTTTTGATATCATGAAGTCCAATGGAAAAATATATGTGCTAACTATTATAATGTATACTGAGGCACTGATGTGATCATTCCATTTTGTTTTACATTTATGTGTATCTATAATGAGACTTTGTGAATTATAGTGTAAATATAGAAATTAATAGTGTTATTCAATTCACATGATATATATGCTTTATTCACTTATGATATTAGAAATGATTCCATTGTTGGGAAGACTTACCAATCATGATAAAGAAAAGTAATTATGAGATTGTGATGGACCTTGAAAAACAAGATCCTTATTCTTTTATTAATTTTTTTTGAAATTGGGGCTATAATTTTAAAGTTGGATCGATGGGATCCTAACATGTTATTGTGTGTTTTTAATGGGAATGAAATTTTATCCCCCCTTATTAGTATAGAAACACATTCTGAGGCACAATAACAAATATCATAGAATGATTTCTATATTATAACTATTCAATTATTGTGAATGGATAATATGGATCATGTTAATATTACGTTATTTAAAATATTTAATGGGATGAAAATCATAGTTGAATGAGTATGAAGTTTCTCTGTATTTTTCCATTATATAAAATAATATGATATACCATCTCTGGGATTTTCACCACATAATAGTGATTCTAAAATGTATTTTTATGATAAAATAAAAAGAGATGTTATTGATAAATATCATAATGTAATTGATATATATTTATTATTAAAGGATAAAAATTAATGGGACTTCAAACATCCATGTAAATATGGGATAAATTATAAATAAGTTATATTTGTAATGTTGCATCTGAAAGAGTTTTTTTTCTTTTCCAATTAGGGTTTTAATGAAGTATTTTCTTCAAAATAGAGAAATGTGGAGTTTTTAGGGGTTAGATTAAATTATTCCTCCAATAGTGAGATTGATGTTTTTTACTCCATTTTCATGGAAAAGGTGGTTAACACGGGTTCTTGGAATAAAAATATGGACGTATTCCCAAGAACAACTTAACCTAATGCTAATAGGATCTATTTTTAATTTTTTAGACATTTATTAAATATGGATATATATTTTAAAAATTAATATCATTAATATAATTGTAATGAGGTGTTTTTGTTGAACCTATAGCTATAAAAGTTTAATGGCTTTATAAAACATAACTGGCACAACTTGAATGTGATATGAAATGTTATCTAAAGCTTGAGAACCCAAACATGTAATAAAAATTAGGACAGATACTATGATGATTGTGTTTTTATACTCCTAGTTAAATTTTTATATGAATATAGATGCCCCATTCATTATTTATGACAATTTTCACCAAACATGGAAGATAAGTTCCCTATAGTTCTCTAATGTCAGAATTTTATATAACGCAAGACAATAGATAAGTTCATGAAGGATCTTGTAATTATTTTATTAATTTGAATCATAATTTGATATAGTTCCATTATAATTTGATGAAGTTACAGAATCACAATAGATAATAGATTACTTTTATAAACCATTCATAGAAATATATAATTTTAGAGTACAAAAAAATTGAAAATTCCTTAACCAAATGATTTATCTACTAGATAATATGATTTCTCTATTATTTTAATTCATCATGTGTTGAATATAATACATTTAGGTGATAACAATACTTTGAGTTCCATTCAATGAAATTATTTGACAATAAGACCATATAAAATTTATGTCTTTATTAAATGTCTCTCGTTACCATCATATAACATTGGTGAGTGCTGAGAATAACAAAATCCTTGAACATAATATTTCATACACATCATAATACATGATTTTAAGACATATGCAGAATCATTTTAGACAATTTTATTTATTTTTTGGATTGTATAACATTGTCATTATACTATACATTCACTTGTAATGGGTTGTCATACGACATTAAAAATGTAATCCTTTGACGTCACCAATAAAAGATATAAAAATTTATAATCAAGATGAAATTTTTTTTAGATATAAATTATTATTCTAATGATTCAAGGTAATGAAGAACAATATTATTTTGTATGATAGATGATTTCATCCACATCAGTCCAAATATCAAAAACATTTTCAATAGTTTTTGGTTCAAGAAATAAACATGAGGGGAGATAAACATAATCCATGAAGAATAACGATTGTGGTAAAAAATATAAAACGTAATTTATATAATTTTATAATTATGAGAAAATATAATTTGATGTTTCTTGTACTTTTCATTGGAATTTTTCATATCATGATGCATATTCAAGTCATTATCTATGGTTTTTTTGAGAAATAATATTATAAGAGTTCCACTACATGTATTTATTAACACTTAAAATTATCTTACAAGGTTTTAATGAATAATATAGGTTTAATTACATCTAATATTTCTCAATTATCAAATCCCTAGTCATTTACAAATATATATTAATGATAACAACCAAATAAATAGTTTTGAGTTACTATTGTTGTTTTTACCCACACGAATCGAGTTATCTAATATTTTCATTAGAATCTATCATGGTTTTATATTAATCCATGTTTTATATAAGTTATCCATATATTTTTTATACATCTATATATATTTACGTGGTATTTTAGTAGATTAATTTTGATATAAAAATTTAGATGAATCTAGGTCTCTAGAAGATATTTTCCAATGGGTTTTTATAGATGTCCAAATATGATGATCATTTAAATGAACTATAGTATTGGAATACTATTTTATTAGAAAACTTAAAGTTTAAAACAATATTTAAACCCAAAATGGATATTATATTATACCTTTTTATTGATTGTAATGAGAGGGTACCCTCAAATCTCTATTTAAGGGATTTAATTTTAATGGAATCAATTTATCTCATTTAAATAAAGCCACGTATATATGATATGATCAAGTATGATGAAATATAAAATCACGGGGGGGAAACTGATGTAGTATAACAAAGGGGAGAGAATTTATATATTAATAAAACTAAAATATTCAATGTAGAAAAAGAAAAATAATTCATTGCATCTTATAGCATTGATGAAAAAATAAAATTATGCAATAACCAGCATCAAAGAATCATAATAATAAAAATAATATTACTAATAATTATAATTTAATAATTAATATGCTTAAAAATAAAATTTATAATAATAATAACCGAAATAATAATAGTAGTAATAATAATAATATGGATCTAATTAGTGAATCCTTTGGGTCTCTAGTAATATGATAATATGTGGGTGGCGAGATAATGTGTTGAAATTACTATAGTTCTAGATATATTTATTGTTATTAATTTTTATTCCAAATCAATTCATGAATGGTTTTAGAAAATAATTTACATGAGTTTGATTTTGTTTATAATAGATTCAATAATGAATAGGAAACTGTTAAATTTTAGATGTCGAGTTCTGTTAGCTTAGATTGGATACCCAAACGTAGTTGAACATTTCCATTTTCAGTATGTGAATCAATACTATGGATTTGTTTACATTCGTAGATAGATCGTGATGTAAATCATAATTATTATGTATTTAGTGACCATATGGGATCTTATTATAAATAACATATAGTAGACCATATTACTTGTGGAATATATTAGACCACATATGTAAAGTATTAGGTGAACTTCATTTTAGAATGATAATTGTATACAATTTTAATTTCTAATTCAATTGAAGTGAAGAGTCCATGACTCAAAGGGGGTAGGCATATAATGGAGTATGTTACCCAAATTAGGGGAAAACCTTATAAAAATACCATGTACAGATATCATTTAACTTTCCATAGTATATGTGGTTATGTACCTACTATGTAAAATATAAAAATATCATTGTATGATTTTACTATCTATAGTTTTTATAAAATCATAGGGATTAGGATTCAAATATAAATTCTATTTTGGTTAAAATAATTTTAAAACACATTATCTAGCCCCCGGACTCACCCACCGCCATCAAGTTTCATTTCATTGTAAACAAAGAGATTGAAGGTAATATAAAATCATGGTTTCCTCTGATTAGATTATTATTAAATCATTAAACCATAAATTATAATCACAAGTAATCATATTATATGTTATGAAATTTTATCTATGTTTTTCTAATCTAATATAAATGTAGTGGATATTTTAGATGTTTTAAAAATATCATAAATTAAAATTTTAATACTCTATCTTTTCTAGTGATTTTTTTTGTTTTCTATTAAACCTTGATACATAAGTTGAAAAAACATTCATAAAAATCCATGAAGGTTTTAAAATAAGATTAATTGCAAAATATGAAGGAAAAAAGGTAAATAATTTTTTTCTAATATTTTAATTGTTAATCCTCTAGTAAAATATGATTATTTTGTGAAAGTGTATGCATTAAATGTATTCGAGTATTATATAATGTAGTTATGGATTATTTGAGGATGATTCCCATTTATGTTTAATCATATATATTTATATATGTGTATGGAATGATTCATGAAAATTCACATCAAGAAGAATATTTTAGGCAACAGAATATATGTTAGAAAATAATGTGAGTACATACAACACTATCAAAAAGATTTTAAGATAAAAGGAATAATATTAAACACTCTGAAATCAATGAGTCAATATGTTTTATAACAGATAAAAATTTAAAATTTTTAAATCCCTATTTAAAAATTATTCTAAGGAGGTGTTCTATTCATTATAGAAGATTTAAAAAATCTCCATCGATGTTGTATCTTCCAAACATGATGTTAAATTGAAAATTGTTAATATGATAGATAAATATATATTGGATTCAAGGAAAATATAATAGATTAATATTCTTAATATATTGGTACATTGGAAATAATCATTATGAATAATGGGTGATTCTCTGAATACTCTCAACCAATAATTTCTAGAAATGAAAATCTAACTAATAAAACCAAAATTAGAGGAATCTTGAATATCTGAATATATTGATAAAAATTATGTTACCCCACATACATCATAATTTTTTCCTATTTAAAATATGACATTTAATAGTGTCTTAAAAGGATACAATATATGTGTATAATCATTATCCCCAAACATGGTGAAAAGGGTAACCAACTATCCAATTAAAATAGTTATCACTAAATCAGTATTTTATGATAGTGTGTGAATAAAGTAACAAATTACATTAAAATGAAAATATAAAAATGATGGTGAACTAACATATATGATAAATTTATAGGTTACCATATCCAAAAATAACCACTAGGAATCTCAAAAATATAAGTTTTTATCCCACAATTGATAAAAATGATGGTCAGGACAGACAACAACTACATGAAAAATATCAATATTAATCAGTATAAGTGGGTCATGTAAGTGTATTGAAAAAATATCCATTGATTGTCAGAATAATATTTCAGAGATAAAATTTTAATGAATCATAAATAAAGGTGATATAATCAATTAAAGGATATAACCTACGGACGTAAAAAAAATACCACATATACTGATTATAAGACAAGCCATTCAAGTCCCTGATGTATCTTTTTAATACATAATCAAATTTGGAAGATCAGCTAGTTAAAAAACAGTAGATTCTAGAGTAAACATGATGATGAATAATATTATTTTAGATTATAAGTGGGATATTCTACATAAATTTAAAAATCACTAAAACATTAAACTACATGTGATTCCATAATGTATCAAAATTGGTGTCAAACTTCATCCATGAAGAGGAAATATATAATAAAGTGGAATAATTGTAGTCTACGTTATTTTTTAATTATCTGGATATTAGAATTGATGATTCTTATAATGTTCATTTTATTTTAGAATATGATGAAAATTATTCATTTAAAGATCCATTCATTTACGGTGATGAAAAAGGGGGAGTTTGATAAAATATAATTCTATATGTAGAAAATGTAATTATAATTGATTTAAAAATAATACATATAGAGTTCCATAAAATATTTTTTAATGATAGTAGATTAATTTATTTTTTAATAAAAAATAATGAAAAGTATATTTAATTAAATAATATTATTTTGTATATATATTTGTATATACTCAAAATGAGTTTTGTTCCATTTTGAATAAAACCTCTCATTCAACAAGAATGAGTATATACTATAAATATATTTGTTTTATATTTTTTTATAAAACAATGAATAAATAAATATAGATTTTAGTGGATAAATTATTAATTTATAATAGATATTAATCCATCCCTATTATATATATTTTAAGAAGACCTTTTCGGTTAAGGATTAATTATTAATTATATTTCTATTAATGGTGTTATTTGAACACTCTTTGAGTTCAAAAAAAAGTATATGAAAATTTATTTAAACCCAGAATAAGATTTTTATCATGGTTATTTATTGGTGCTATTGATAATTCCCCCACTATATTCCATTTATGAAAACTATTTTTATTAGAATAAATTTATTATATTTAAATTAATCCCCCATGTGTAAGAATATTGTGGATGATAAAATAGAAAAATTAAGAATATCCATTACTTAGATGTAATTGGAATCACAGTGTAGAGAATATGATAGAACTAAATCCCTCCACGAAGGGGAAAAATTCACTACAACTTTTAGAATGGAAAAAATGAGTAAGTATCTAATATAACATATAAAAAATAACAATAATAAGATGATGATGAAGTTGATGATGAGTGATTTGAGTTATTGAAACATGTAGGGTCATGAACTAGGTGAAAAAAGTATTTGGAGAGACAAAAACTATGTTATTCGAGCCATGGAAGAGCTTGATATGGTCATTTCTTTCACATGATCTTATAGTGATGTGGTTTAAAAAAATCCCCATGTGTGAGATTGGAGGAATAGATTCTGTAAAAAATGTAACATGTTCTATTTCAGAGGCAGAGCTATAAGATCGTAGATAAAATACCTACATCTAGTCAATGGTTATTTGATTAAGCAGATGGAATATTATTATCAATGTATTAAAATACTTAGACAATACATGATCCACATTATAAGGAGGCTGTATTTAATTAAGTTATATGATGTGATTATAATGAACTAACATTTGGAAACTACTTCAGTTGTGTCATATAGTTGTCACACATGTGTTCTATTATGCGAGCATTGTTTCTGGATGATCCCAGAAGATCCATTATAATAAGTTATTTTATTATTTTAGATAATTTGTGACATTTTGTGTATTGCCAATGAATAGTGTATGTTTCCCATATTGACTCTATACCATGTAAAAATACCAGATTCTAATATTGATTATATTTATATATTTCATGTTTGTGTGGGCCTATAGAGTAAAATATGGGGATAAGATAAAAAATGGTTTTTTGTTGATAACAAATTTGAGAACATCGGATTCACCCCCAGATTCTCTACATGATATGGTATTATAAATGTCAAGTATGTAAAATCTTGGTCTTATAGATTGAAATTTAATGATATAAGAATATATTATAAAAAACATCAATAAATACTTTAGGAGGTATAATGAAATAATCTATACTATATATTGTTATGGTGAAAATATAGAAGAATCCATTATAGTTAATAATCATTTGAGTAATTTTCCAAATATGATGGATCATACAATTTTATCTCTATAATATATATATAATCTATCCCTTGATTAATAAAATTGAATTCTCATTTTCTATAAATTGGGAAATATAGCATCATTCAAAAGAATGGTTAATGATAATGGATTTTTAGGCCCTCATGAAAATGAAAATCAAAGAAGATATTCATGGAGAAACAAATGAATATAATGATTAATAAGTTGATAATGACTATCAAATATCCATTTATCATTAATTAATTTATTTTTATATGATAAATAGTTAGAATAAAATCATTATTCATCATGATGATACAAAAGTAATGGAAGTAGATGTTTTTCTATAAAATAGATATTGAATGAAAATTTTTACTCTGAATTAAAAAATTTATGATAAGACATAATGATAAAAATGGGGTAGAATATGAAAATAAATATCCAAAATTTGTGGGATAATGATGAAATAATCTAAAAAAGAGATGAAATATGATGAGAAAAGGGATAAAGTTAACCTCTCATCTTATAGTGAATCAAATGAAAAATCTAGTAATTAATTTTCCAATATGAAGGAACAAGGTGAAAAATATTTTGATACGTCAAGTATTAGTGAATAATGAGCCACATAAACATTCCTAAAATAAAAATTGAGAAATGAATTTAAATATTTTGATCAGAAAATACAATGCTTGAGGGGGACAATAAAGAATTTATAAAAGAAAATAAGAAGTCGTACTAAGGGATGTTTGAATATGTGAAGAAAGAAGCAGCTTATTTTGATAAAATCATGATGATCATATAAAAATATATTAAATGTGAAAAAGGGATAATGATATTGAAGATAGGAATTATTTTTAAAAATATGAGCTAACTATGAAAAATAATAATAATACTAAATCTATGAATGTATTGGTGAGATTTGAATATTAATTCTTAAATTATGTTTATGTCCTAATGGAAACTTCTGTAATATTTGATGGACTCATTCAAATACATCTAATAAATTTGAACTAGGAAAATCTGATTTTGATTCTTTTCGTAACAATTAAATTATGTATAGACTCAAAATATGATACTGTTTGAAAAAATGTGGTTCAAAATTCACTTATATTAACTGAATTAGTAAGGAACTCAATAATCTCATATACTCTTAGACAAAATTTTATTTATAACCAATCATTGTAACAAAAAATGAAACATATACCTATTTATTTGATAAAAAATTATAATTCTAGAATAATAAGATTTCATTAATATTTATATGGATTTTTAGTATTTATCAAAATGCCTACTCTACAAGTTTAATATGAATTTACATATAAGTAATCATGAATCCAAAGAGAGTTTTATAGGATATGAAAAATATTATCAATGAAGGGAATCTATGATAAGAAATGAGGATGATGTGACTACCCAAATCAGGTTTTAGTGAGTTTAATAAATTAGTGGAATGTATGATCATTATGACTATTTTATAGAAAGATGCATGATAAAATTGCATGGATAGGTTCCCTATGGTGAGAAAGGGATGCGAATTTTGAAAATCATGTATGAAAATTCATTTCTTGGTGTGGTCATATTAAAATCCAGTATGATACAAAATTCATTTGTTCATAAATGTGTTTTTTCATTCAACATGAATGATTAAACTATATTTCTGAAGAATATTGAGATGCATGATGAAGGATTAGTCACATTTGAATGTTATTGATCTCTAAAAATCAAGGGAGTTGTGTTATCTTATATAGAAGATAAAAAACTAAAACTAAATGATGTATCTTTTGTGGAATGGTTTATTCCTAGTGAAAGAACCCAAGGATCTATATGAGTCATATATCCCTTTCTATTCTATTTAAATGTCAAATATGGCCTTATGTGAATTCTCAACTTCATCATTGGTTTTACGGAGGAGTCAACAGCATGTTCAAAGCTCAGAAGCTGGAGTTTGGGGGTTTTTATCCTGGCACACTACTACCATACGGTTTGAAAACCCATGTGGCTGAACTATATGTGGGTTGTTATAGTGGTAGTAGGGTCTTCACTTTTAATTAAACTATGTGGTAGCGGCAGGATGGTCGTGAGAGAGTTTGAATAATTAGCAGTTTTTTTATAGACGGTTTCATATGGTCTGTTATACCTTGTGGGATAACTGTGAAAAGTGACCATTTTGAGGTAGTGAGCCACAAACTATTTGTGAACAATATGGGAAATAATGCATCTAAAAAATGATATCCTAATGGATATGTTTTTTAAATATATTATTTTTAAAATTTATTGTTTCTTTTATACCCTTATTGGGTTTTCTTCAGTGCACAACCCCCCCCCCCACCCCCACCCCCCCACCCCCACCCCCCCCCCCACCCCCACCCCAATAGATCACTCCTATTTATCGCCTAGGGTATGGATCAATCCTTAATCATCATCTAAACTTTGCTTCGATCACCCATAATCTCATCAGATCTGTATCGGTAAGGCATACATTCATTTTTATCCATATTTGATTATTCTATAAAACGATTGTTCTGTTTGATTTTAGGGCCATATTCCCAAATATTCTATACATTGTCAATTTTTAAGGTTTCTCCCAAACTAGGATGAATCAAGACTCGATATTGGATGAGCTATCTACTACTGAGTTGAGGTAGGGGGTCTATACATTCTTTAGGATTTCTGGGTGCTTTATTGGAGTTAACCATTTTTCTACTCATTGTAAATTCTGACAAATGCCTCGTTTCTTAGAGAGATAATCATGGTAAGCTTAGTAGGACCAAGTGAGGATTCCCTTATGTTTTGAGGTGGTTTCAAACTCTTTTCTATATTTAAAGTCACCCATGTGGTGAACCATAATAAATTAACTTGTTTACGCATTTTTAAATGACACAAGGGGTGTGTTATATTGATTATATAGTTATAGTATGCCCATAGATTCCATAATGGGATTGATTATCCTCTTAGGATATGTAATACCTCCTTTGATAGTGATATCATTTGGTGATATTCTAACTGTTTAGTAGATGGTTTTGTTAAATAGGTGATTTCAGATTGTATTCCTATATGAATTGATTAATGTCATGATGAATTTTTTATATGTGAGGGTAGTACCATGTGCTATATAAATGAAAAATAGTTATAATGTGTTGGTATATTAATGGCTGGTTCTTGTTAATGTGAGTGGTTAAACTCATGTAGAATTAATAGTTTATTTTAATGTGTTTCATGAATTAATTTAATGGGTTTATTGTAGCGATGAACTGATCTCCATGGATTTAGAACATGGTAATGGATGCCTAGAGTTAAATATTCCTCTTGGATGATGATTCTTTGGGATTCCTCAGTCCATGCTACCCCATGAATCTAGCTTCCTTTAACTTGCACAGGACATATTAGTAGACATTTTCCTAGGACTCCAACTATTGCCTAAAATGAGTTTCTACTAGGAAGCCCATGGGACTCGATGTGTATGCCTTAAAAATGTTCCCCTGATCCATCCAATGGTGGTCTAGATTAATAACATGGATGAACTAGTACATTATACCTTGGATCCAACACTCATGGTATCCACTGCTCTATACAACATGGGTGTGGGATTCTTAACTTCTGTATATTACGCGGTCTCTGGTTGCATAACATGTATAGTTGTATAGTATGGTTGTGTGAATTGTTTACTTTTTTATAGATTCCTTTTCATTAGAAGAATCTGATTTAGGTTGCCCGAGGGATGTTTAGTATTACATACCCTAGCAGACTTATTCCATGGGAATACACTATTTATTTACTTTCTTCCTTACACTTTCTACCACATAATTATTTTTGTTATAATTTATTATACATTTAGTGGTTACTGACTAGGATGTTTGTCTCACACCCTATTTGGGACTCAATGGGGCACGAACCAGATTATATAGTTGTAGGTGATGATAAGAGAAATCTCCCTAGAATAGGATGTTGATTGTGGAAATAGAGTATGGGATCATATGACTAGGCTGAGTCTTAAGATGCTATGGAAACTTTTCGGTATTTTGTTCTTTTTGTAATGCATGTATTTTATTTTATTATCATGTACTTCTATGGATGATTTCTATACTTATGTATTATCTATATCATTTTTTACATGAGACTCTTCGGGTTATTGATATGCTGTCATGGGTTTCCCTACATTCATTTTAATGCTATTTATTTTGATTCATATATTTATTATGTTGAATTACCATTGTGATAATCAGGTATGGAGGGAATATTCTACCCATTGATTCATATGGGCCCTCACTACTTTTCGGTACCGTTTGATGTTTGTGGATATGCGCTTGAGTCCAAGTGACCAACCAGGCATGAGGAAACATTGGGTTACATCTGGGTTTAGGAAGTTACAAACTGGTACTATATGTGCTTTCTTTTCTGGTTTGACTTATATTTTGGCAACATTAGACATGAATATGAATGTAATGGTGTTTGGTAATAAACTAGGCTGGGAAATAGCTACCCAGCATGTAGGGAAAATCCAAATTGCCTCCAATTGATTTCTATTTTTCTATAATTTTATAGGTAAAATTACAATTATTTCACTATTGGGTGATGCACATGATTTATTATGTTACTCTTCCTACAATTGTGGGTTTTATTTGTAGTTCTAACCCAATGAAATGAGGGTATTCCATCTGATGCATCATATATAAACTAGTTAAAAATCAAATGTAATGCATTTTTTCATTCCATTTAGGATTCATAAGTTAATTTGTACTATTTTGATAGTTGATGTGATAGTTGTGCATGTTTTTGTTATATATTAGGTGAAGTGGATGATGGTACGAAATTATATTTTAATACATATGAATTATGGTCCATTATGAATTGGAAAATGATGCAAAAAATGGAATTCAAGTGTGATGATTAATTAAATCTGGATGGATTATCTGGGAATCCAATTCTTGTTCATGATGAGTTATGGTCCCTTAGGGATCAGAACATTGTGAGACACCTATTAAATCATTTGAAGAAATTGTTTTCAAATGTAAAATATTAATTGAATTTGGAATTTATGGATAAATACATGACCTAGACCCATATATTTAGTTGGAAATGGGAATAGTTTCTAGTGGTAAAATGGTTGTTCTTTATACTATCATGGATTTAGGAGTAGGCTATGGGTTTTTCTTGGTTTCATGGAGGGTTTTGGCCTGTACATCACTATTGAGATATGCGATTTTACTTTTTTCATTTCTAAGGTGTGTGTTTCGCATTTTAGAGACATCCCCCCATGACAAATTCTAGTTGAACCCCAAGAAGAAAGTAATGACCGTACATTGTAGATATTGTTCCATAGGCTACTAAATGATATTCCTTTAGTTACAGCTAATGTATTATGACCTTCCAAGGAGCACCACAGTCTTTTGTGTCTATAGAAGAGAGTGTGTAGGTGTTCCTGTTGTAGAATCCAACCACGTTTTCATGTTACGGTTGTCCAGAAGATGTATATTTGTGACCAGAGACAAAATTAGTAAATTTTGAGCATCTGAAGATGCCTCTTGAGGGGAGGGTCATGATCGTAATGTATATGCTATGAGGAATGGTGAAGAACTAGTCAAATGATTTGATCCAGGCTAATATATAGTGAGATATGGGTTAGACTGATTTCCATACTCACTTGTTTGACTAAATATACCCCAAGATTCTACCATAAGAGAGGGATAGTGATTTCATGCATCAGGAGCAGGGAGTGATGACGATTATGGAATACTTGGCATGCTTTACAGAGCTTCTTCATTTTTCTCTGATTTATCCTTCTGATGAGCTATTGACGATGATATTCATTGAGAAAGGTCTTAGAAATGCTATCCAGTCTTTGGTAAACATGTTCATAATGACTTCTATAAAGATGATTGTTAATCAGGTGTTGATCACAGAGTGGAACCTAAATGAATGTGGGGGTACAGATTAGGGGTGTGTTGTTTCTCACCCCAGCGAGTCTACTTCTTCTTAAAAGAAAAAACCATTTTTAGACTTCTTGAGATGTGGGTGCTAGTCATAATCTGGGTTTAGGAGGCTTCTTGTGTTTCCATCTGTGTGGTAGGTGAGTATAATGGAAGATTCCTTGCGACCGTGACCCAGTCAAGTCCTGAGATTGCTGTAGGAAGTGGCACAAGTAATAGTTTTGTTGGTGTTTCCTTATAGATATGATTGGTAGGGGTCATCTCTCACATCAGGTTTGGGAGTAGGTTTATTATATCTAGATTAGTCTTGGAGTTGTAGCATTGTAGGCTAGTTAGGGTAAGGCAGGGGTGGTTGTGGTCGTGGTATCCAAAACCCATGTTCTCATAGATAGTAGGTTTATTCAACTCCGGGTGGCTAGGAAGTGTCACATGTCCATGATATTGGCCATAGTTATGTAGTGAAACAAACCCAAGAGGAGAAGGATCTCTGTCTTTATATTTTGAGTGGTATGATCTGAGAAGCATCAACTATTGCATAAGCTCTCTTTGATATAGGTCCATCACATAGTTTTATATCTGCACCAATGGTTAAAAGCCCTGGTTTTTTTATTTCTGAGGGTGTTTTGATGACGGACACACCATTGGGAGTCCAAAAGGGTTATTTGATCTAGTGTATGGAGTTTCCCCTAGTGGTTGTTTGGTGTCAATTTATGTGGTATCATTATGTCATTGAGATGACACGGTTAAACGTTATTCTTCAAATTTATTTTTTAGTATCTTATTGAGTGTATGTTGAATACTATTGCAAAAGGATGTTGTTCACATCACCAGAGGGTGCAGTTTTTACTTGAATGTGTGAATGTGATGTCCATGTGAGTTGAGATACTCCATAACATCCTGGGATTCTTGGGATAGCATTCCAAAGTGCTAGTTTGTTTCGATATGATCAGGGAGTGATTTAGTAAGACATACATCTCTTATTGGAGGGCATCAACGAGTCTTTCCCAAGGAATTTTATATTTTTACCTCCTGAGAGATAGGTGGAATTATTCACCGAGTTTGTGCAAGGAGCTGTACGAGTAGCCATTACTCCATATTGGTTGGCAACAGTGGAGTTTCTAGAGCTTAAAATGAAGTTCGAGGATTTTTTGAAGAAGGGGTTTATTAGACCCTATATTTCTCCATGGGTTTTGACAATTATTTTTGAAAAAAATATGGATGGTACCTATAGGCTATATGTGGGCTATCCAAAACTGAACCAGATAACAGTTTAAAACTGATATCCCTATCCACATATAAATGATTTATTTGATCAGCTTCGAGGAGCCTATGTGTTATAGAAAATTGACTTGATGTTAGGAGATCAGAAGCTACGTGTTCAACCTACAGAAATACCTCATGCAACATTTAGTAAAAGGTATAGCCTAAATTATTATAATGATTTTTCATTCAGTCTCACAAATGCACCCACAATTTTCATGGAACTGATGAACCAAGTGTTCCATTCCTATTGAGGTTTTAGTGTGGTGGTTTTCATGGTTGATATCTTGGTGAATTCTTACAATTGACACGATCATGAAAACTATATTGAGATCGTATTGAAAACACTAAGATAGCATCAGATATATGGTAATATCACAAAGTCCCACTTTTGGGTGGATCAAATTCACTTCTTGGGTTACATAAGCTATGAGATAGAAGTATCAGTGGACACATAACAGATGAGATCTATTTTTCCATGGAACTGACTATAAAAATTTTTGACATATCAAGTTTCATAGGGATCACTTGTTAATAAAGGGGTTATATACATGACCTGTCATGCTAATTTGTTCGATTTATAGTCTTTACCAAGACGTCCATGAAGTCTGTTTGGTTTGATTCTTGTGAGATAGCCTTTTATGATCTAAAATGAAGCGCGGCATTAGTTCGAGTTAATATACTGCAAGATAAGGGTAAGAGTTAAATGGTTTACTGTGATTCTTCATTTATTGGGATGGGAGAGTGATAATTTAATTAGATCAAGTCAGTGCCTACTATTCTCGGTTGATAAGGGCTCACGAGAGGAATTACCATATTCATGATCTGGAGTTAGTTGTGCTTGTTCATGCATTGTGTAGTTTGAGACACTATTTAATGGGAGAGAATTTTGTAGTATATAAGGACCAAAAAATCCTCATGTATATCATTAAAAATTGTGATCTGAATTGAACTATTTTATGGTTGGTGGGGTATCAACAGTTCATCGAATTCGAGCATGCATATATGCCTAGTATTGGAAATTCAGTGGCCAATACACTGAGCAGGAGAACTTAGGTACAGGAAGTAAAACATGCTTGTAGTGTGTGGAATCTTATAGAGTTATTTTCTAAGATGCTTCTGGAGGTACATTATAGACAAGGATGGACATATATAACTTCCTTGGTAGTAGCCTCTACCCTTCTAGATAGAGTTAGGATGAGGTATCTATCAGATCCAGAAGTCCTTGTTCTATGGTATTGTGTGGCACGTGTGGACCCTCCTAGTAGAATAGTTGTCAATGAGGAGATTCTTAATATCCAATGATGTGTTTAGATTCCTATGGATATACGAGAGGAGTTTATGTGGGAGTTTTATGTTAAAACATTAGATTTTCATATTTGTGTGACCAAGATTTATTGTGACTTATGTTGTCAGTACTGTTGGTTGGGTATTAACAAGGATGTATCTATTGTTTTAGAAGATGTTCCCTCTCAACGGGTGAAGGGATAAAATCATTGACCAGCTCATATTTTAAAGCAGTTTCCTATCCCATAGTTGATATGGGATGATGTAGTGATGGATTTCATGAATAGTTTACCAATGTATCCTTGAGTTAATGGTGTTGTGTGGGTTGTTGTTGATATGCTGACAATGTTTGATCACATTTTTCAATCCACGAGACCTTCATTTTTTTAGCTTGGTAGGTTGTATATCTGAGAGATAGTACGAATTCATGGGGTCTTGTGCACTATCATTTCAGATAGGTATGCCTTATTTATGCATCGTTTCTAGTATTGTTTTCAGTGAGTTCTGGGTACACATGTGATACTGATCACAACATACCACCATCAGACTGATGGTCAGTCAGAGTATATGATATAGGTACTATAGGTCTTTCTGCGAGCATCTATCATAGATTTTGGTGGCATTAAGGAGAGGCACATTAACTAGGTTGATATTTCCTATTAGAACAATTTTTTGTAGACTATTCATATGGAACCTTGATAGGATTTATACTATAAAAAATTCCATTATTCCATGTGCTAGTTAGAGGTTAGAGAGGAGGCTTTTCTAAGACTATGTATCATAATGGATACCTAGGACTAGGTCCAATTGATTCCGAAGAAGATGGATACAAGACATTACCATTATAAATCTTATGTCCATCGCTGCATATGACCTCTAGAGTTTGAGGTTGGTGATCATTTTTTTCATGCATGTTTCACCGAGGTTGGTACACAGTAAGAACAAGATACAAGGTAATCCTTCACCATGATATGTTAGGACTTTAATGATTTTGGTCGTAGTCAGTTTGGTTGACTATTTTTGTAGTTACCTCATAGGTACCAATCCATGCACGATGTCTTTCATGTATCTCAATTATGTCGTGATCACTCAGACCCATCTCACATTTTTCAGCCCAAGTACGTTGAGTTTCCAGTTGATGCATCCTACATGGAGCATATGATACGTATCATTGATGGGATCATGAAGGTTATCTAATGATAGTTAGTTACTTTAGTATAGGTGTTGTGGAAGAAAGACTGTTTGTAGGGAAAATCATGAGTGTGAGAGGCAGATGTACGTGATTAGTGGCCACAATTGTTTTCAGAAGAATCCTGACCACCCTTCGGAGAGAAATTTAGGGGAAAATTTCTATAATGGGGAAAATTATGAGTACCTAGGTTTCTATATAAGTTAAATATCCCTTTCATTTCTATTTGAATGTTAAATATGGATTTAGGTGAATTATCTACTTGATCACAGGTTTTATGGACAACTCTGGAGCTTGTTCAGATCTCAGATCCTAGAGTATGGGGGTTTTTTCCATGGTGCACAGTTGTCACACGGTTTTGAAAACATGTGTGTGAAATATGTGAGGTTGATCAGAGGGAAAGTAGGGTCATCATGATTATGGAAAATGTGTGGCAGTGGCCGCAAAACCATGCAAGATTCTGAAAATGGTGAATGTTTTTAACAAATGGTTTCAAATAGTAACTACATTGTCAGTTAGACTGTGCAGGATAACCAGGAAGAGATCCCCTTTAAAGACTATGATCCACACTTGGTTTTGAACAGTTTTTGAAACTGTTTGGGTAAACTATGCGAGCCTCATGTATATGTTTTCATAAAATTTTATATTTATATTTTAAGGATTCTTAAAAACCATTTTTTGGTTTTTTTCATTCACATCTCTCTCTCTATGGAGTTCTCCACTATAGAACCTAATGTAGAGATAAATACCTACTATCCATTCAACCTCCTTTTTTATTTATGATCATCTCATCAGATCCTTATCGGTAAGGCATACATTCCATTTTATACATAATTGATTCTCTTGTAAATTGATTGTGTTGATTCCTCCTAAAACTGGATGAATCGGGACCTAATACTATATAATCTCTATATTACCAAGGCATGGTATGTGGTCTATGCCTTCTTCTGGATTTTCAGGTGATTTTCGAGTCTTCGGAAATTTTGCAACCCATCAGACATTCCAGTGAGGCCATGTTTATTAGTGATATACTCTTGGTATGCTAAGTGGGACCTATTGAGGAATCTCCTAGGTTCATTTTTGAGGAATTGATACTCGTTTCTCGTTTAAAGGATACATGTAGGGTGCACATTATGTAATTAACAAGGTTATGATAGTTTAAACTACACAAGGGATGTGTGATTTTTCTTATCTTATATGAGGAATCCCCTAGATCCCTTAATGGGTTTCATTATCTGATTAAGAGATGTACAACCTCCTTGAATAGTGATATCTTTTAATTTCATGACTATTGTTGATTAGCTAGATTTGACAAGTGGTTGATATTGAGTGGGTATACAAATATGAATTGATTAATGGAATGTTTAATGGATTATATTGGAGGGTAGGCACATATACATTATAAATGATAAATGGTTAGCATGAGTGGTTATAGTCAGGTATTGTTCTTGTTTAGGTGAGTGGGTAAACTCCTGTGGAATGAATTGATTATTTTGAAAGCGCGGAATGAATTAATTGAATAGTTTGATATATTACATGGACTACTCTCCATGGGTCTCGAACATCGTAATGGATTCCTTGGGTTGACTTTTACAATTTGGTCTTGATTATGTGGGATGGATCTGGCCTTGCTGCTCCATGGATCTGAATTTCTTAGACTCCTGTATGACATGTTAGTACAAATGTTCCTTGGACTCTAACTAGTTCCTAGAATTAGTTTCCTCTAGGACATCCATTGTACTCAATGTGGCTACCTTGGATGAGTTACTTATATCTGGAACATCATGATTTAGATTAATTACATGAATGCCCAGGGACATTATACCTTGGATCAATTAATTATGGTCTACCCTTCACTATACGACATGATTTTGGGATTCCTAAATTCCTTATATGGATTAGATGTTAGTTACAAAACATGGATGAATGTAATGCATGGTTGTGTAACTTTTTATCCTTCTTATAGCTACCTTGTTAAGAGATGAACCTATTACCAGTTTTCTGATGGATATTTTGATTTACTTTTCATAGAATACTTATGGCATGGGTATACACTATTTCAGTACTGTTTTCCATACACATTTTTGCACAAATAGAATTTCAGTCAGAACTGTAAAGACTCTTTGTGGTTTCCTACTATGAAGTTTATCTCACACCATTTTTAGGCCTCCCTTTGCACCGAAATAGATTATATTCTTGAAGGGTATGATAGGGGTTAGTACCCCAGTATAGTATTTTGATTGTGGATTTGGATTAGGGAACATTGGAAAAAGATTATCCTTGTGATGATATGAGAACTTTTGGGCCTTGTATTCTTCTTGGAATACTTCTTTTATATTTTATTAACATGTACCATATTGGATGATTTCAAGAAGTATGTATCATATGTATCATATGTATCATTTGGTATCTAAGACTCTTTTGGTTATCGACATGATTTCTAATCTTTTCCAACATTCATTTTACTTTTGTTTATTTATCTCCCACTATTTATTATGTTTTCCATCCTATGAGATACACTGGAATTAATGGAATAGTCTACCCATTGACTAAAAATTTCACTCACTTTTAGTCATCAACCGCAAGATTTTTGGGTTATGTGTTTGAGGCCATGTCCCCAAATGAGCTCGAGGAATCATTGGGTGGAATCAGGGATGCATAAATTACACCCGGTCAATTAAGTATTTGTTAAATCATTAATGATGAGAAAAATGTTGCTTCTAGGAAGGTGTCTCATTTAAATAGAATCATAATGGATGGTCAGATCATACCTCAAAGAAGAGGAACATATGTCAATATATTCCAAATAAGGGATCCAACTAAATCTTTTTATTTGGGCCAATTTTTTTAATAATGTTATGAAATTGAATTCCTGGTTATTTTAGTAATTAATTATATGATAAATCTAAATTAATGGTGTTGTGACGGATATCTCGATGATCAAAAGAGTATGTGGTTATATTTGGGGAATATTTTTAAATTGAATTATAATTCTAGGATCTCGTATAATAGCATATATAATTTCAACTAATCCATTAGATCCCTTTTCCACAAACATATGTGGTTCTGTGGGAAAACATTCTACCTTATCTGATTTATATTTTAGTACATATATTAATAAAAACACTATAAAGACAATTATTATGTTCATAAAGAATAAATCACAAGTTATTGAGATCTTTAAAATTTTTATATGAAAGGTTGAAAAATATTTGTGACTCTACGTCAAAAAATTAAGATCAGATACTAGAAATGAATATAAAAGTGACATGATTAAAAGATACATTATTAAACATATAATGATGGAAAAAATTAGCAAATAATTTTAAAAAATATATTTTCTTTCTAAAGGGAATATTTAATGTATAGATGAGATGCATAGGACAATGCTAGATGAAGTCATATATGAAAATATCTCTACGAGAAGTTGTATGTACAATTATACACTACTAGAAAAAATTCCTATTGATACATAAAACAAAGGTAACTCCATAAAAATGTAGTATTAGAAGAGTAAAACTTTTAAATAATTGAATGTATTTGTTAGTATATAAATTACATTAATAAAAAACACAACAATCAATTGTTTGTGAAAAAAACATATGAAGGGATTATTGTGGGATACTAAAACAATTAAAGTTAATACAAAAGTTTGAGCATGAGATAGAAAAAATAATTAATAATATTGATGTATAAATTATTGAATCTCATTGTATATGAGGTCAAATTACTAAAATATATTTATAAACTTATAAAATAATATTCATTTAGATTAATGAAATTATTTAGGAAAAATAATGATGAAAATGATCAAATTACTATTGATGTTGATTCAGTGAAAATTCGTGATGAGATCGATAAAAAACATATGTGAAGGGTAATATTATGAATTATTGAAAAACATCTCATTTTTCTAAAAAAATTATTAAAAAATAATGTATTATTCCAACAGAAATAATATGTTGGACAGAGAAACCAATAGATCTAGTCTCATAGGATACACAATACATCATATCTAAAGCAATATAAAATGAGTAGTGGACAAAATATATGAAATATGATCTAGATCAGATTTTTAAACAATCCACCATTAAGCTATGACTATGGCCTTGATATTAAAAATTTATTCACAAAAATTGATTATTTTGAAACTATATGAATGTGAAATGAATTATGATAAGAAATAAGTCTATGATATTATATAAGGGGTTCCCCAATTATGGGGAATCAATTTTGAAAAATTATTTACACAAGTATCATGATTGGAATCCAAAATACTTGGTTTTGAAGTGGTTTTACATAGTAATTGTAATTCTTATCAAATGGATGGGAAATCATACAATCAAAATAGTGAACTTGAAGAATAAGTATTCATTGAATATAATGAATGTTTCCTTTCGGATTTTGATGTTCATATGGGGTATTTACTGAAAGATGATATTTTATAATTTAATCATATCTATTAGATCTTAGTATTCAAAATTAGTTGGTTCTATTATATAGATGTGTTTTATAAAAGGGAAAATTGATAGCAAATTGTATGTAAATTAAATTTATATAGTTACACTAATTTTCATATTCTATGATGGTGAAACAAAGTTTTCTCGTAATAAATAGTATGTAAAGACCTGGGAATTTCAAGGAAATTTTTTTCTTAAATACTTTGGAATCATACGTGTCCGCGGTTTTTGACGGCGCCTGATTCTGAGGCCCGGTGTGCCCAGAATTAATTTCTGATGTTTTTTTGGGTATGTTCAGTAAATGTACGTGCAGGTTTTTCTACCTTTTGACCTTGTGCTCGGAATTGAAATATGAGGGCACCGATGAACTCGCATCGCCGGTAGCTGC
The DNA here is from genome assembly GCA_963277665.1 of Viscum album. Taxonomy (NCBI): domain Eukaryota; kingdom Viridiplantae; phylum Streptophyta; class Magnoliopsida; order Santalales; family Viscaceae; genus Viscum; species Viscum album. Next base: position 1,329,938,645 of record OY728130.1, read on the forward strand.
CCTGGGTCGGCCCGAACTAGGCCGGGCCACAGCCGCCGGGCTGGGCCGTTCCCTACTTGTCCAGACCCGGACCCAGGTCGGGTCCACCCGGTTCGGGCCGACCCAGGGCGGGTTGGGCCAGGTCGTACCAGACCCAAAACCCCCTCTTCAGACCCATTTTAGTATTTTTCCCATAACATGAGCTAAAACTCTCCGATCGATGCACCGATAGTTAAGTAGGATTCCTTGGATTGAGACGGTTGTTTAGGAATATTACACTCATGGTTTTGGTGATGTTTGTGTACGACCGGGTTGGTTCAAACTCAAAACCAACCGGGCCCTCGGAGCAGAAACGCTTATAACTTAAGGACTGGATGTTTGATTGACATGCCATCAACTACGTTAGATTACTTTTGACGGGACGGTCCTTTTGGCGTACTCCGCACAGGATTCAAGTGATATTGGAGTATGGCTGGGTTGGATTGTACCCGAAATCCAACCTAGCCCTTGGAACAGAAAAGATAATAAATCTCAGAAAGGCCATCTGATTGACGCGCCTTTTGTCATGTTGGGTTCCTCATGATGAGATGGGACTTTGGGATACATCAAATCATGACTTCATGATAGTTCATGTATTTTCCGCCCTTTTCTCGAGGAGTGGACCCTCCCGGAATCGAGTGTGCTGTGTGTGGGAACTTAAGAGATGGCATCGACTACGACGACTACCGTACTAGGATCCTCAGTGGGTTCGACGATGATGACGTCTACCGTACTAGGATCATCTGTGGGTTCGATGATGACGAATACCGAACTAGGATCCTCTGTGGGTTCGACGATGATGACATCTACCGTACTAGGATCCTCCGTGGGTTCAACGACGACGACTACCGTACTAGGATCCTCCGTGGGTTCGAAGATGACATCTACCATATTGGAATCCTCCTTGGGTTCGACGGTGATGGATTCTGTACTGGGATCCTCTATGGTTTCGACAATGATGACTTCTTGTACTTGTATCCTGAGTGGGTCTGATAGAGTAGTTGGACTAGTATCCTGAGTTGGTGTGACATCTTAACTGGTCTAGTTTCCTATGTGGGTCTGACTACTTAGATGAATCAGTGACTAAATCTAATCATCTATATAATTATATGAAATATATATACCTATGTGAGATGAGTCTAGAATTTAAATCACTATCATCGATCTGATTGACTTTACTTCCTGTGTGGATTGGGGTTGTTCTTGATCTCGGGAGTTGGATCAAAACTGTAATTGATAACTTAGGTATAGGTATGGGCATATACGTAAGTAGGGTTGGTTGATACTTCCTATTGGTTAATGCTTCGCGATTGTATATCTCTTTTGTGGTTTGTCTGTTGTGGATTCTGGGAGACCTTCAAGGGTCTCGGGGTCCCTACTGAGTATCGTTATACTCACCCCTGGACGGGTAACGCCCGTACTTCGTTGTGTTGGATGCAGATGACAGAAAGCTCTGATCGAGGCAAAGTGTTGTGGAGATCGACGGTACCCGGAGGTGGACCACTTTTCGAGATGTATACGGAGCTGACGGACGGACCTAAGGTGCTGAGGAGACCATCTGTACCCACCCTTTAGGTGGGATTCCCGGATGATGACTCAGTTGTTGTTGTTTTACTTTATAGTGGTTGTAGTAGAATTCAGTTGTATTGTACTTTACTATTGGGCTTGTATTTCTATCCACTTTCCATTCAGAACTTTCCTTTATATATAGTGTTTACTTAGTGTTTACTTTCTGTTGCGTACTCTGTTGTGGTTGTTTACTTATTAAAGTCAAACCCTTCTCTATTTATCGGGATTTACACCTTAGGTGCTAGTTTCCACCCCATGGCCTATTGAAGGCGGGCATGGGGTAGTCACGGAATGGGCCCCAAGGAAGGGTCATGAAAAATTGGTATCAGAGGAGTTGGTCCTACCGCAGAACATAGGACACTGATTTTTCTTACTGTGAAGCAATTTTTTTAAGTGTATTGAGTTTGGTTTTTAGTCTAGGGAGTCCAGTTTTGGTGTGGAGGCTGATGTATCCATACATCAGGACCCTAAACACAGATTTCCAACTCAGTGCATGAAAATACTGATTGTGTGTGTGATTCCTTTGAATATTTTTTCTTCGTGATTACTTATTTCATCTCACCAGGTACACTGTTTAAATTGTAGTGCACCTTTTTCTTTTCAGGATTGCACCATAAAGGCAGCCAACTAGGTATCTGAGTTACGTACGAGATGGTAGCCCACAGAACGAAGAGGCCTCGGTGCAGGGCCCCCTCACATCAGTGGCACCACCGATACCACTAGCTCCAGCAATAGAGAGTTGACGCCGCCTGAGTGCATTGCATGAGTTTCAGCACCAGAGGCCGCCCAGGTTTTGGGGATAGACGAACACACAAGAATCTGATGATTGGACGGAGGCTGTCGAGAGAGTTTTCATATTGGTAGGGACACTAGCCGACCACATGTTGATCCTTGTCGTGAATCTCCTACATGCAGCGTCAGGCAGATGGTGGAGCCTGATGCTCCAGGTGCATGAAAAGGCATCACTACTCTAGACAGACATCGAGAGCCTATATTGGGCATAATTTGTACTAGCCACCCTTTGTGCGGTGCGGATTCAGGAGTAACTTCATCTGCAGTAGGGCAACATGACAGTAGCTCCGTACTCAGCGAGGTTCACCGACCTCTCACGCTACTCCACGGACATGGTGCCTGACCCGTTCTTTAGTGCCCAATCCTTCTAGCAGGGACTCAGGAATGAGATCAGAGCTTCGATGATATCTCAAAACATTCTGACATAGGGGTGGCGCTGGAGAGAGCCCTTCTAGTGGATAGTTTTCTCACTGAGCAGTCACTAGCGGCAAGACCCTCCACAGGACGACACATAGAGGAGTCTTCTGTAGCCGACAACAGACAGTTGAAGTAGATGTCCAAGTGGACCAGGTCATCAGGTGGGCGACCACAGAAAACATGTTCGGTTGTTTGGGGCACATGAAAAGAGATACCCATAAGAGGAGCAGGCAGTGCTATGCATGCTACAGGCAGGGTCACATGGCTCGAGACTGCCTGCCTCGCCCTGTAGATGAGCAGTAGGCAGTAGAGGAACCTCCCAGGAAGAGGCAGAGGTTCAATTGTGGTGGTCCACCTAGAGCAGGATTATGTGGTAGAGGAGATGGTCGAGCAGTAGGTGGTGGACGATGTTTCGAGGCCCTACCACCACCACCACAGGAGGTCCACCCAGACAGTAGGGAACAGGTGGACATGGGAGAGCCCAGCTTCAAGAAGCTGTGGCATATGACCATAGTGCTCCGGGAGCAGATGGACAGAAGCGGGAAAAGATCTAGGAATAGAGACTTTTGTTCATGATGCTTCTAGCATTGTTGATTTTATTGTTTATGGTTTCTTTGTGTCTTTGTACTTTGAGCTGTAGTAATAAAAGACACTTTTCCATGTGATGTTTTCAATTATACATTTTTGTATGGTTGATAGTGAGAGGTTCTGGTTATAAACGTTGACTTGAACCTCACATTCGAGATTCGTACTAGAGGAGACCCAGTGACCACACACTGCTTCCGACAGTGAGACTCGACCCTTGGTGGCCAGAGTAACGGTTGGATCACTTGGTAGTAGCGTTGAGGCCTTACGACATAATCCATGGCATGAAATAGTACTGTTCATGTCAGGATTGAATGTATTAGGCAAAGAACGTGGTTCATCCATGGTATGAGACCAAATTTCACTTCTTAGAAAAGGAGAAATCTTATCATCACTTTAAGGAAATAAGCAAAGAAGGGTGTAGTGGAATTATTTAAAAATATCATGTCACACCCATTGTTCATTGGGCAAACGGTTTACAGTTTACTCTAATATCAAAAGTCTAATGTGTGTATTCTCATAACAGTACCTGGACCAGAGGCAACGTTGATTGCGCGAGTTCCTCCAGGACTATGACTTCGAGATAGTATGTACTCCTGGGAAGGGGAATGTTGTAGTAGATGCTCTCTGTAAGAGATCAGGCATTCAGCTGTTAGGATAGGCGACAGAGCAGCTAGCAGCATTGTAGATATCCTTTGTGGATAGAGATGGAGCAGCCTTTCCATAGTCTCACACAGTCACTCCTCCACTACTTAAGTGGGTCAGGGAGGCACAACGTGGATATGTTTATTGTGAGATGTGATGCACTCAGATATCCTCATGGCAGGCACATGATGGGTTTTCTAAAGGTGGAGAGCACGTCATCCACTTCATAGAACATACCATGGTACCGGTTTCTCTACAAGAGGTGGTTTTGAGGGAGTTTTACACTTCCCCTCTAGCGGTACATCCAAGAGCGGATGAAGACTGCACAGAGAACACATAAGTCTTATGCTAATAGGAGACAGAGACCTTTGGAGTTCAAGGATGGTGACCACATCTTCTTACGTGTCTCACCTCGACGAGGTCTACAAAGATTTGTTCGAGGCATAAAGTAGTCTCCATGATTCATCAGACCGTTCTAGGTCCTCAGCAGGGTAGGCGAGGTGTCTTACAGCCTGGCCCTTCCACCTCAGTTAGATCGGGTGCACGATGTCTTTCACGTATCTTAGTTGAGGAGATACATGCATGACCTGTCCCACATCATCGACCATAGGGAGCTGGACATCGATGATGGGGATACATTCACGGAGGTCCCAGTAGTTATCGATGATCGATAGGATTGGGTCCTATGTGGATGGTCAATTCCTCTGGTGCGCATTTGCTGGTAGCACAGGAACCTCGAGGAGAGCACTTGGGAGAGGGAGGCTTAGATGCGTGCTCAGTACCGCCATTTGTTCCCCTAGTGTGTGATGTAGCTTTTCGGGGACGTAATGCCCTGAGGTTGGGGTAATGTAAAGACCCGAAAATTTCAAGGAAATGTTTTTCTTAAATACTTTGGAATTTTATGAGTCAGGGGTTTCTGACGGCGCCTGATTCCAAGGCTCAGTTTGCCCAGAATCAATTTCTGATGTTTTGTTCGGGTACGTTCAGTAGACGTATGTGCGGGTTTTTCTATCTTTTGAACCGGTGCTCCGAATTGATATCTGAGGGAACTGGAGAACTCACAGTGCGTATACTCGATTAAGGAGACCTTTAACACAATTTCATTTGGTTGAGAGTAGAATTTTTAATTTGGGATTCCTAACAAATTAAAATAAAATTATGGTGTTAAATTAAATGTACATAATTTTATATAATTTATTACGCGGTGGTTATATCCTACAAGGGGAAGTTATAGGTGGGGCCCAAACCCACATAACCTCTCATGTGAGGATAATGTTAGGTGGTGCCCACATGAGAGCCTAACCCCTCAACTCCCCCTCAAAGTCCCATTAAATCCCCCCTTATTAACTCTTAAAACTCTACACCTCCTCACTTATAATTTTCAACAATTCACCTCCCATATCTCTTAATTATGCCAACCCATCTAATTAATATCTTCATTAATTAACTAGCACCCCTTATTTGAATCAATATGAATTTCATGGAAATTCTATTAAAATTGGTGATCCTTATTATAATATTTGTCTTGGAAAATATTTTGGTGGAGAAAACTCTGGAGAATTAGAAGAAAGGTGTTCCTCTCTCGATGAAGAACAATGTTCTTCAGTGAAGAACATCTCCTACGAAGAACGCGAAGAACTTCTCCAATGACTCTTCCTCTTCAAACGCACCTCGACGTCCACAAAATCGACGTCCGTATTTTATGACGCCCGACCTCCACGATTCTCGTCTTCTGCGGCTCGTTGACATTCACCATTCTCAAAATCAAGGTAGGGGGATTATGTTTAATTTTGAATGAATTAAATTAAACTCTTGTTCATAGATGTTTTCTTTATTCGACGGTGGCCTTTTTATCAATTAAAGTGGAGGGCGCGGGCCGAACAAACATGGACCGACGCCCTTATGTTGGTTTATTGATTGTATGTCGAAGGAGGCGGTGATGTCAGCGACCATAGGTAATGGCGGTCGTGCATCGGCTGCATGCAGAAGAAGCTGTGGCACAGAAAGGTGTCGCGTGGGAGGAAAGCGGCCTGATGTGTGGGTGGATCAAGCCGTAGAAGACCGGACGACTTCGGTCGGCCGTGTATGAGGGGTGGAACCGCTCGACACCTCTGTTTCAGAAAATCCAAGGGGGGGCGCCCCCCCCCCCCCCCCCCCGCACCGCTTGGCCATCTGGCCGAGCCACGACCAGCCGCGGGCCAGGATGCCCATGCGTGGGTCAGGCCGCCTGTAGCCGGGCCGCGCCGCGCCCCGTAGGGCCAGGCCACGCCCCACTAGGCCGGGCCGCGACCTTCAGGGACAGACCCGGACCCGGGTGTGGTCTCACAGTTTTGGGCCAATCCAGGTTGGGTTGGTCAGGGTCGGATTGGACCCAGAACCCCCTCTTCGGACCCATTTTAGTATTTCACGCATAACATGAGCTACGGACCTCTGATCGACACACTGTCAGTTGTATAGGATTCATTGGATCGAGACGTTTGTTTTAGTATATTACACTAAAGATTTTTGCATTGTTTGGGTATGACTAGGTTGGCTCGAACTGGAAACCAACTGGGCCCTTAGAGCGGAAACCCTTATAACTTAAAGACCAGACGTTCGATTGATGTGTCATCAACTACGTAATTTTGATGAGAAGGTCCTTTTGTAATACTCCACATGGGATTCAGATGATATTGGATTATGGTCGGGTTTGATTGTACATGAAATCCAATAGGGCCCCTAGAACATAATAGCTAATAACTTTCAAAATGGGAATCCGATTGATACGCCGCCTGTTGTATTGTTTTCCTGATGATGATACGGAACTTCAGGCTACATAAACTCAAGAATTCGTGATAGTTGATGTATTGACCCCCCTTTTCTCATGGAGCGGACACTCTGGGAATCAAGGGTGTTGTTTGTGAGAACCTTAGATATGGCTGTGACTACGACGATTACCGTACTAGGTTCCTCCGTGGGTTCGACAAAGACGAAGTCTACCCTACTAGGATCCTATGTGAGTTAGATGACGATGACTACCATACTAGGATCCTATGTGGGTCTGACGATGATGACATCAACCGTACTTGGATCCTCCGTGGGTTCGACGATAATGACTACCTTACTAGGATCCTCCGTGGGTTCGACGACGACGTCTACTATACTGGAATACTATGTGGGTTCAACGACGATGACTTATGTACTAGGATCCTCCTTGAGTACGACATCGATGAATTCTGTACTTGTATCCTGAGTTGGTCCGACAGAGTAGCTAGTCTTTTATCCTGAGTGGGTCAGATGGCTTAGCTGGTCTCGTATCCTATGTGAGTCTGACAACTTAGATTAATTAGTGACTATATTTTATCATCTCTAACATTATATGAAATTTGTATACATGTGTGATCCGAGTCATGACATTAAATCATTATCATCGATGTGATTGACTTTAATTCCTGTGTGGATTATGGTTGTGATTGATCTCAAGAGTTGGAGATGAACGGTAATTGATAACTTAGGTATATGGATGGGAATATATCTATGGAGGGTTGGTTGATACTTTTTGTTGGTTGATACTTCGTGTTAGTTGATACTTCGTGTGGTTTGATACATCGTGATAGTATATCTCCTTTGTTTTTTATCCTTTGTGGATTATGGGAGACCATCCGGGGTCTCAGGGTCCCTACTGAGTATCATTATACTCACCCATGCACAGGAAATTCCTGCACTTCATCGTGTTGGATGTAGAAGACAGACCGCTCTAATCGAGGCGAAGTATTGTGGAGTTGGACGGTACCCGTAGGTGGACCACTTGGCAAGACGTATGTGGAGAGGACGGACAGACCTGAGGTACTGAGGAGAAAATCTGTACCCACTCTTCAGGTGGGATTCTCAGAGGACGACTCAGTTGTTGTTGTTTTACTTTACTACATTTGTACTCGATTTCAGTTATACTGTACTATACTGTTGGGCTTTTATTTCCGGCCCCTTTCCTTTCAGAACTTTCCTATGTATACAGTGTTTACTTAGTGTTTACATTCTGTTGCATACTCTGTAGTTGTTTTTTTACTTATTAAAGTAAATTCCTTCCCTATTTATCAGGATTTACACCTTTGGTGCTAGTCGCCAGCCTCAGGCCTATGGAAGGTGGGTTTGGGGTAGTCACGGCACGGGCCCTGAGGATGGGTCGTGACATAGTACCCTTGTGATGAGTTTTTTAATCACATAAAAAACATTTCATTCTATATTATATGAAAAATAAAGTACTTAATGGGATTACATGATTAATAGATAAATAGATAAATATTTTTATTCCAAAAAAACAAGTATATAAATATTGATTTTTTATAGATGATTCAAAAGAAGTTTCAACACCCATTTCAATTGAAATGAAGAAATTCATAGATATGTGTTGTTACATGGTTTGTAAAAATTATATTGGAAGAGATGTTTGAATCCTATTGCATTAAAAAACTTCCATTCTAGATATTTTGTATGTAGTGAAAAAATATATAGGACTTCAAAGTTATGCAAAGGATTTACACATGCTATTAGAACCAATAATTATATGATATGTGAATGGAATACTATATTATGGTATATTATATATTAATTGTGAATTTTTTAAAATTTCAGGCTTTATAATTTTATAATGGCATGGTGTTTTCACAAATAGAAGATCCACATAATGTGGAAATTAGTCTGTTTGTGATGTGTATGTGAGTTTGATGGAATATTATCTCTTTAATGTAATTCAATAGTTTTCACCTCACACAACACCGAGTTCGAGTGCACGACGACTTACCAAACTTATCGTTCAAATGTTATTATGAATAATATTAACTGAATTTTGAATTATATTTTCCATATAATGTTAACATCTATATTATTTTTTTCTGAGATGTAATATAAGAACAAATTCATTTTTTCAGATAAAGGAAGTATTTTTCAAAAAATAAAATTTTACCACCTTTTAATGGTCAAACCTTATTAAATCCAATATTTAACACATTTAAATATTAAACATGAAAAAATAAACATTTTATCTAGATTCAGGACAAAAAAATTAGTTTTGATAAATTTTTTCGTGATTTTATGATAACTTCCATATTTGGGTGAATAGAAAAAAACTAAATTTTATTTGAAAAAAAAATTAATCAAAAAAAAATTATTCTGTTCGATAATACATTTGAATGTTTTGGAAGTATAATTAGATAATATTTTTACCATTTAATCCAATTTTGGTCATAGGAATTAATTTCACTTTGAAATTATACATAAACAGGTGTCAATCTTTTGATAGTTATTGATTCTTAAACACACGCTATTTGTTTTGACAATGGGGATTAATTTTAAATTAATTAATGCTACTCATGTGTTTTTAATTTGGTAAAATAGACATCATTTTTGAATTCAGAATATCAAATACATCTTAGGCTGAATTTTTTATATTTTTCTAAAAAACTTCAAATTTTGATGAATAGTAAAACCCCTTAGTAGTAGTTAAAAAACTAAATTTTTCATTTAAATTAAATTTTACCACTTCTGTGAATTGAATTTTGAAAATCTGACATAATTGTTTGTTATTAGTAAGTAAAATATGATTCAATAAAATGATAATTTTTTAGGTGAATAGTAACTTTTGACTTTTATTTACCACGGTTAAAGGTAAATAGGGTAATTCAAATTAAAAATAATATTATAATAATATAAACATAGCTTAACACTTGTCCTAACCTTATTTGATGAGTCATGGCCGACCATGGGAATCCTTGGGATGATTTCGGGCCACCATGGAGCCACTTAATAATGATAATTACACAATATTCTAATTAACTTAAAGTAATGATAAAAATGTCATTAACAAATATCTTTTAGTATATCAATTATTAAATGAGGTTCTATAAGTAATATTTTAGACTATAAATACTCATTGGAATGATAAAAATATTTCCTACATTATGGTATTTTTCAGATAATATTTAGACATAAAATAAAATAAAGTTTTTATGATACAATAGTGATGTAGTATTTACATCATTAATAAATTATTTAAATAAATAAGATTATAAATATTACAAAAATATACCAAACATGTCCAATTCTTATTGGATGATTTTATTTAGAAACTGAGTCATCTTAGTGTCATATTTAATAAGTTTTGGACTTTTTTAAACCGAATATAAGTTTATAATAAAATAAAATTTTCAGACATTCATAAAGAGCCCCTCATCTCCCTTATAAAATGACACCACTTCTAACCCATTCCTCACACCTCTCAAGCCCCTTGGCTCATCCAACCCCTAAAAATTTGCTGTCAAAATCCCTCTCTTCCACCTAAAATCCATTTATTTAGGAAAAATTCACTTCAAAAAGTCTGTTTGTTTCACACCAAATGGAGTTACCCAAATTAAAGGTAATGGTTTCTCTTAACTTCTTTTCTTTTATTTTACATATCCAAAAAATAAAATATTTCTATTCATTTATTTTATAACAATACCAGTATCTTCAATATACTAGGATGTTTTTATGAGAATAATTAAAACTACACTTACACACAACTCCATCTAATGGGTAAAGAACATATTGTTTCAGTGGATGGATAATTAACGCCTCACAAAATGATGATTGTTCAATTATATCCTACCACCTCTCTTAGTTTCCATTAAAATGGATATTTATTTCTATATGATAATTTTTTTGTTTTCTTTTTTGCTTCTATGTTTTCCATTTATATAATACCTTTATGGTTTCCATTATGGGTAAAACGTGATAATTTCATTTGTGGAAGTGCGGACTACCGCCCCCTCAAAGTGATATGACTCGTTAAGGCCTTATCTGGGATGTATAAACATTGGAGTTAATGATATTATATATTATGTTATACTGGAATTATAATATTCCTATGTATCATTATATTTCAATTCCATAAAAATACAAAATAGAAATTAAAGTAGTGTTGATGTGTACTTACGACTTACTGTCTCTTTGAACGGTGCATTTCATTTTTTATCTCAAAATGTTTTGTACTATTTTAAATACAAATATATATATATATACTTGATATATAATATATATAAGATATATAAATCATTAATATCATTCTGGTGATAATGTAATTTGGACCACAAGGTCAAATTGTAATTATAACAAGTTCATTTTTTACTATTGTTTCAAACATCAATAAAATATCCAACATGAACTCAAATAATTAACTAATTGTTATAGAATGGTAATAAGTTATATAAAAGGAATAATAAATATGGAAAATATTTTTAATCATGTAGATCATTACATAAGATTATTATTCTAGAAGAACAATGAACATACTAGGAAAGTTGGACTTGAGGTAAGGGGTTTTCTTATATAACTTTTAATTCCGTGAGATTTCCATTGTTCACCACTTATTTATTGCATGTGGTGTATTGTGTGATGCCATTTGATTTATATTATCAAGATTCAATTTAAATTCATTTTATTATGTTATTCATTGGGTGTTTGATAACTATTTGTCTTACGACTCGATTGATTACAATGTGGTAACGGGTTTTTCATCTCACTTTTATTCCTGTGAGATTCATTCTAGATTTTCCACTATTTCCTTTTGTGTAGTGTATGTACTGCCCAGGATTGTATTATTTATGAAATATACATTAATTTAGTGGTATTTACATCTTCATTGTATGATACTTCTTTCATGGGGTGTATGTTTTGTAAGTTACCAAATCGACAAGGGTATTTCAAATTAAAATTTCCACTCATTGGCATTTATGCATACGTCATTGATTATTTTACTCCATGATTATGTGTGGAAGAACTATATATTATTTTTGTATTATTTTCTACTCCCCATTATATGGATATACTTTTGATACATATAATCACTCTATTGATAAATTTTCTAGTCATCGATGTGAACTTGATAAGAGTAATTTTAACTCAATCCCCATTCATTGAGTTAAACATCCAATTCCTTGGTTTTGTTTTTACAAGAATATGTGTGAATGTCATCTGATTTATTTACTCCAAATATCCAATCATAATGAGTGTATTTATATTTTTCACACATAATTATTTCATTGATTTATCCTTAACCTAATGATAAAATCTTTTTAATGGATTTCATCTCAACTTACATTCCATGTAGTCTTCATTGTTGTTATGATCCAAATCACATTTGTTTGGTGTATATACTGTACATTGACATAGAATATCATGAATATCTTTATTCTAATTATGTTTTAAAGTTTTTATTACCTCAATTATTTGTATTCAATCATATCTCATTTGGTTAGGAACTCTGACTTAAATGTCATTTTAAATGATTTAAAAAAAATTAATTCATTCTCATTAATGACCATGTTTTAAAAATGTTTTTAAGGATTTATTTATATGAAAAATGATGTTTTAAAATTAAAATTTCATTTAAAATTATCAATGTTCAATGGGACACTTTGATTCAAAAATCTATTTTAAACAGCTGCATGATAAATAGCGAGACTTTTAAATATTTTCAATAAAAATTGGGATATTTCTCTCAAATAGTTTTTATGATTATTTTCATCTATGTCAACATCCTTTAAAAGATATTATTTTGATCTAGTTTGATTTATTTTTATACCAATATTTTATACTATATTGATGGTTTTGTGATTTGTTTGACTATGGATGTGTTATTTTCATACCATTCATGGTTTATGGATAATGTATTGACAATTTGTATGCTAGTTTTAATATTAATCTTTATGTTATGTTTCAGAATTTTCATATTAAGAATGAATTGGACTATGTAAGTGATTGGTGGAGCCCACTATAGCTCCTCGATGTATCGGTAGGTCTACTGAGACAAAATAGTGTCTTGGAACAAGGTCTTGACAAAATCATATTTTTCGTCCTCGCACAAAGACTTGGCTATGTGGTTATGAAGTCTGGCATTATTCATTCCATCATTATGAGATTAGGTATTGATATTTCATTTGGATATTTGACTAGTAGAATACCCATGACAATGTTTTATTATGGAATTATTTACTCAGCTCAAATTCCTTCCACAAAGTGGTCGTGATTATTATATGTAAAGGCATGTGTTTTCAATTATTCACCATGCCTAATATTTATGTTATCTTCTACAGTATCGCTTACCCTTACTGAGCATTTGATCTCACCCCTTTACTATACTTAATTTTCCCAGGATATGAAGAAGTTTGTTATGAGTGACCTTGAGGCATTATATAAGAGGCTTTGATGTTTCTAATTGAATAAATTAGTGTTTTATTTCTTTTCATGTTGTAATGTTGAAATCATGTATGTAATTTATTTTCAAAGACTACAAAAATGATTGGTCCATCGGGATATGAATCCTCGCAATCATTCCAATGTTATATAATAATGCACTATCTCTGGATAATTAGGTTCGGGGAATTACAGTTGTTATTAGAGGATTTTTATTAAAATAAAAGGAAACTAGATTTATAGAAACTTAAATTATATCACATTACCTTAAGTTAGGCTTTGAGGATTAGTATAAAAGAACATACTAGAATTTTGGTTATGTAAAGATTTAGTGTATTTTTCAAGCAATACATCCCTATTTGGTTACGAAAAAGTAGAGGAGGCATGGGAAGAGATATACCTAGGAGTGAAAACACTAACTAAGAGTTCTAGACTTGACCCGGGGTATCCTAGTACACGACAACGGGCCTTTCTACACTCTCGGTTACGACACTCCTGAGGGATATGCCTAGGATAATTCAAATTTTATATAAAAACTGAATTGATGGATTTTAATATAAAATGAGAGTTAATTACCTTGGTTAATCCTAAGGTTTTTCTGATTGAAATTAAGGTGTTATGAAATTATATAAATTATTTTATGACTCACACTATGCTTTTTGGTTTTAGTCAAACAAGTCGTTCAATTACAGGTGAATACTTGTTAGAAGAAAATGTGTGGTATGAGATAACATTTATTATTAAAATATGTTTGGATTATTTTTGTGTAATTTATATCATTTTATGGAATATTATAAAATTATATAGGTTTTGAAAAAGGACAACACGCAGACCATGTGGCAACTCATCACGTCTGACAAAGCTATGGGAATCAAACTCATAACCAAACTGTGACTCAGATTTTTCACCTACCACTGGACTATGTGATGTTCCTGGTTATTGTGACTAGTTATTTTTAGTTAAATGATTTTATTAAGATGATTTTGGACCATATATATTATCAAATGGACATCCTTACTATAGTATTTGGTGATTAAATGATAAATGTTATTTTGGAAGACGTTTGCTCTATTGGTAACACTATATGCCTAAGGAAAATAGAATACTATTGGATTTCATTTGAGGAGTATTGGTGGATATTTTTATATGTTTTTATTGTGGATTTATAGAGATTTGGTTTATTTATGGGAATTATTAACCTATCTTAAAGAATGTGTGATTAGGTTAATTACTTTTAAGTATGTGACTTTAATATTAGTCAATGTTATTTGGAGATACAATTTAACGTGGAAGACTACATAATCAAATTCTTCTGATTTTTGGGTTTCAATTTTATTTAGGATTATATTGATGAAATTTATGGACAACTATTCATTCATGGGTATTTGTTGACCTTTGTGTATTTTTTGTTTAAATTTTGGTGATTAATAATAGTATTTATTTCAATTAAGGATTGTCCTTTTTGGGGATCATCTGATCATGTACTAACAATTTTGGTATTGGATAATGTTTAATGATTAGAGAAATATGTAGTTCATCTTTATTGATTATGTGATTATCTATAATTTGATTTGAGCGCTTAAGGAGTAACCAAGTCATTTGGAATACTCATCATTTGGGGAAAAGATGTGTTTGTGGTATAAATTTATTGATGGATGAAACTCTACATGTAATGTTAGTATATATCCTTACACTCTTAGTCAATATCATAAATAAATTCATCTGCATTATGAAATGGAACATAAAACCAAAACGTTGGTCGTTTACTTTTCCTACTGGGTAATCAAAGACCATTCAACCCATCACATGTTTATGGATTTCATATCAGTAACATTCTCCTAATAATATTCTCGATCACTCTACATAAGAACATGATGATTAGTTTTCTCTTCTATATCCATGTTTTCCTATATAGAACCGTATTATGTGTTATTTTCAGAAACATTTATACTTTCCTTTATTTATTTTAAAATAGAGGCCTCATTAATCCATTTTCGATTTTGGATTTCAACTAAGATATTTTGAAATCTCAAAAATAAAATTATCATTCCCGAGTATAAATTGTGAGGACACAATTTATTGAAGTAGTGGAGAATGTAACACCCCATGGTTTTCTAGAACGTTATCTCTTTAAAGTAATTCAATAGCTTGCACCTCACACAACATTGAGTTCGAGCGCATGACGTCGTACCAAACTAGCCATTCAAAAAAGTTAGGAATAGTATTAAATGAATTTTGAATTATATATATTTCATATAATCTTAACATCTATATTATTTGTTTCTTAGACATAATATAAGAACAAAATCATTTTTTCAGATAAAATAAGTATTTTTTTAAAAATGCAATTTTACTAGCTTTCAATGGTGAACCGTTTTTAAATACAATATTTGAAACTTGTATATTTTCAATTTGAAAAAATTAGCTTCTTATCTAGAATCAAGAAAAAATATTTTTTTTGATAATTTTTTGGTGTTTTTCTGATAACTTTCATATCTTGGTGAATAGTAAATAATACTAAATTTTAATTGAAAACATATTTTTAATAAAAATAATTTGTAGAGTTAAATTATGCATTTTAATGGTTTAGAAGTATAATTAGATTATATTTTTACCGTTTAATTCCATTGTGGTCATCGAAATTAATTTCACATTGAATTTAAACATAAACAAGTGTCAATCATTTGACAATTATTGATTCTTAAAAACACTCTATTTGTTTTGACAAAGTAAATTAATTTTGAATTAATTAATTCAAATTCTATGTTTGGAATTTTTTAAAATAGACATCATTTTTGAATTCAGAAAATGAAATATAGCTTAGTTTTATTTTTTCGATATTTTTTCTGAAAAACTTAAATTACTGATAAATATTAAAACCACTTAGTATTAGTTAAAAAACATAATTTTTCATTTAAATAAAATTTTACCACATCTATGAATTGAATGTATAAAATCCAACGTACATGGTGGATTTTAGTATGTAAAATTTGGTTAAATAAGATGAAAATTACTTTTGGTGAATAGTATCTTTTGACTTTTATTTACCGCAGTTAAAGATTCATAGGATAATTCAAGGAAAAAATATTATAATAATACAAAATTATCTAAACAATTGTTCTAACCTTATTTTATGAGTTATGGCCAACCATGGGAAATCTTGGGTATATTTTGGGACCCCATTGAGCCACTTAAGAATTATAATGACACTTTATTTTAATTAACTTAATGTAATGACAAAAATGACATTAAAAATATCTTTTACTATATCAATTTTTACATGGGGTTATATAGGTCATCCTTTCAACATTAAATATGAACAACAAAGATAAAAATATCTCTACATTATGGTATTTATTTTATAATATTTAGACATCAAATAAATTATATTATTTAGGATACAATAATGATTTAGTATTTACCTAATTAATAAATTATTTAAATAAATAAGAATATTAATATTAAAACAATATCCAATACCTATACAATTATTATTGTATGAATTTTTTTCAAAATTTGATTAATATTATCTTCAACTTTAATGAGTTTTTTACATTTTGATACCGATGATAAGTTTATAATAAAATAACAATTTCACACATTCCTAAAGAGCCTCTCATCTCCATTATAAAAGGACCCCACTTTTAACCCATTCCTCACACCTCTCAAGCCCCTTGGCTCGTCCAAACCCTACAAAATTAAGCTCTCAATATCCCTCTTTTCAACCTAGAAGCCTTACCTTATTCATAATCCACATCAAGAAATATGTTTGGTTCAAACCAAAGGGAGTTATGCAAATTAAAGGTAATGGGTTCTCCTAACTTCTTTTATTTTATTTTACATATCCAACCCCAAAATATTATTATTAATTTATTTTACAACAAATACACTATCAAAAATATAAAATTATGATTTTATGATAAGTATTATTAACACACTTAGACACACCTCAATATAATGGGTAAAGAACATATTGTTTCTGTGGATGGAAAACTAACGCCCCACGAAATGATGATTATTCAATTATCTCCTACTGAATCTCATGGTGTCCATTAAGATTGGAATTTATTTATATATGATATAAATTATGATCATATTTTATTTGGGATTTATTATTTTCCATTTATGTCATACCTTTTTGGTTTCTATTATGGGTAAAACGTGATAATCTCATTTGAGGAAGTGCAAACTGTCACCCCCTCAAAGTGATATGACTCATTAATGCCTTCTGTGGGATGTATAAAAGATGTTTTTAATGATATAATATATTATATTATACTGGAATTATAATATAACTATGTATAATTATTTTTTAATTCTTTAAAAATAAAAAATAGAAATGAAAGTAGCATTCATGCGTACGTACGGCTTAACATCTCCATGAACGGTGCATTTCATTTCTTATCTACAAATGTTTTGTACTATAATATATATATATATACTGGATATATAATATATATATGATATATAGTTCATTTATTTCATTCTATAGATAATGTAATTTTGACCACATGGACAAATTTTAATTATAAGAAGTTCGTTTTTACTCAAGTTCAAGACATCGTTAAAATATCCAATATGAACTCAAATAATTAATTAATTGTTATAAAAAGGTAATAAGTGATATTAAAGGAATAATAAACTTGAAAAATTTTCTTAATATTTTAGAAATTAACTTAAGTTTATTATTCATGAAGAACAAGGAACATACACGACAAGTCGGACATGCGGTAAGGGGTTTTCTTATCTCACTTTTAATTTCATGAGTTTTCCATTGTTCACCACATATTTATTACTTGTAGTGTATTTTGTACTTCCATTTGATGTATATTATAATTATTCATTTTATATTAATGGTAGTATGGGATTCATTTGGTGGTTTTTAACTTTTGGTCTTATGACTCGATTGATTACAATGGGGTAATGGGGTTTTCATCTCACTTTTATTCCCATGAGATTCATGCAATATTTTCCACTATTTACTTTTGCATGGTGCATTTACTACCCATGATTGTATTCTTTATGTAATATAATTTAATTTAGGGTTATTTAAATCTTCATTTTATGATACTACTTTCATGTGTTGTATGTTTCTTAAGTTATCAAATCTATAAGGGAATTTCAAATTTCAATTTCCACTCATTGGGATTTATGAATACTTAATTGATTATTTTAATACATGATTATGTGTGGAATCACTATTTTTTATTTTTGTAGTAATTTCCACTCCCCTTTCTATGGATATAATTTTTATACACATAATCACTCTATTTATAAATTCTCAAGTCATCAATATGAACATGATAAGTGTAATTTTAACTCAATCTCCATTCATTGAGTTAACCATCCAATTCATTAGTGTTATTTTTACAAGAATATGTGTGAATTTACTATGATTTATTTACACTGAATATCCAATAATATTCAGTGTTATTATATTTTTTACACATAATTAGGTCATTGATTTATCCTTAACCTAAGGATACAGTATTTATAAGGGATTTCATCTCCACTTAACTTCCATTTATTCTTCTTTGTTGTTATGCACCAACTGATTTTTTTTAGGTGTATATACTATACTTTGACATAGAATATAATGAATCCCATTATTATATTGATTTTATATTGTTTGGATTATCTCAATTATTTGTATTCAAGCATCACTAATTTGGTTAAGAACTCGATCTAAAATATCATTTTAAATTTTTAATAATTTATTCTTCTAAATCAATCTCATTAAAGTCCATTTCATAAAAAATGATTTAAGGATTTATTTATATGACCATTAAATTTGTAAAATTAATATTACTTTTAAAAGTTTCAATGCGGTATGGGACACTTTTATTCAAAAATCTATTTTAAACAGCTTCTTGTTAAATAGTGAGACTTTTAAATGTTCTCAAGAAAAAGGGGGATATTTGTCTCAGGTAGTTTTGATGATTATTTTCATATATGTCAATATCCTTTGCAGTATATTATCCTTGATCGATGTTGATTTTTTATAATACCAATCTTTCGTACTGTATCGACGGTTTTGTGATATGATTGAATGTGGATGTGATATTTTTATACCATTCATAATTTATGGATAAAGTATTGAAAATTTGTATATTAGTTTTAATATGAATGTTTATGTTATGTTTAATCCTTTTAATATTAGGAATTAATTGGACTTAATAAGTGATGGGTGATGCCCGCTATAGCTCCTCGATGCATCGGTTGGTCTCATAAGACAAACTATTATCTTTACACAATGCCTTCACAAAATATTATTTGTAGTCTTGGCACAGGGCCTTGAAAATCTAGTTATAAGGTCTAACATTATGCATTACATCATTATGAGATTATTTATTGATATTTCATGTTGTTATTCAACTAGTAGAATACCCATCACTATGTTTTATTACGGAATTATTTACCCAGTTAATATTCCCGCCATAAAGTATTAATGATTATTATTTTTAAGGGCATGTGTTTTCAATTATTCGCCATGCCTAATGTTAATTTTATCTTCTGCTTTATTTGTTACCCTTACTGAGAATTTGATCTCACCCCTTTCTTATGTTTCATTTTCCCAGGATATGAAGAAGTTATTTATGAGTGACTTTCAGGCATTATCTAGGTGGATTGGATGTTTCAAATGGAATAAATTAGTGTTGTATTTTCTTATGTTGTAATGTTGAATTCATTTTTGTAGTCTATTTTCCACAACTTTTGTACTGATCGGTCATTTGAGACATAAATCATTGTAATCATGAAAAATGTTATGTAATAATTCACCAACTATGGATAACTGGGTAGGGGAGTTACAATCATAACTTAAGTAGAGTTTTTCCTTTTTATACATTCCTATAAAATTGTTTTATGAAAATGGGAAAAAAGTAGATTTAATTTTTAATAATGGGAGGAAACTATAAATATGTTATTATAAAATAATTTTAAAATAATTTTTTAAGATCCTAGTTAAACTTTCACGATCCATTAATAAAAACATCATATATCATTTCATTAGTGAAACAGTGGAAACTATGAGTATAAAATTAGAATATAATTATATAAATATTTAGAATGGAAATATTTTCAAGAAAATTATATTGAGAGAGAGTTTTGTGAATTAAGGATGAAGATTCATTTTCAAGCTCCCCCTCTTACTAAAATGTATTAATTATCCAACCTTGACTAGGATTTGGATCATTTTTTCAAAGGGGGTATAAAATTCAAATATCTAAGGATATGGTTATACGTTCTTTTCCAAAGGGAGATGATTTCATTTTAAAGGATGAGATTAATATTTCCATAGTAGCATGAATGTGAATATATGTCTACTAGTTAATTTGAGAGATTTATGGATGATAAAAATTAATATATTAATTGAGTGGGAGATAAACGATATCACATTTCCACAATTTCTTATCCCCAAGGGCTAGTACTATCTCAATAACATTTCATTACCTTATAGTTGATTGAATATCACATATCATTGTAGAAGTGATTTTATTTATGGATCCTCATGATATTTTGTTAACTATAAATTAAAGTTATTTTATTTATAAGAGTTCAATAATTTCTCAAAAAAATACAAAATAGATAGATTAATGTATATTTGGGATTTTTATGATTTCTATTTTTTTCAATCATGAATTAGAACCATTTGATGATATTCATAGGTTTTCAATGTTGTTTAGAATTGTTTAGAGAATGTTTTAAAGTCCGTAAGTTGATTTAATTGATTTTTTTGATGTTATATATTTTATTTATTTCTATAATTTTATAATGTTTTGAAACTTACATTAGTTTGTAAGTTACAATGTAATCCACATACGGAACAAAATTCAAAGGGGGACTTTATAAGGTACCATCAGGTGTTATAATATTTACTATCTATGGTTTTATTTTATGATATAATAAACATGTTGTACAACTAAACCTTGTGAATAGTTTGTGAATGTAGTATACCATAGTTAAATAGAGTTATTTGAATATTATTTCATCATAACATTTCTTATGTAACCTTATAAGGTATATTTATAGGTACATTGTAGCATAATGGAAATATAATAAATTTATTATAAAAATGATAATGGAATATCAATGTAAAATTTGATGAAAATTGATTGTCTTTGAATTTTATTTTCATAAAAGAAATAAACTAGATGCCGCTCAGTTCATTCATCAATCTTTGAAACCTAATAATTAAATTTGATTAAAGATGATTCATTTATGAAATAAAATCAATGTTCTATGTTCACATTGACTGAAATTTTAAACTCATTTATCAGGAAACTATTAGTGGTAAGCATAAATGAATATCCTATGTCATTTATTTAAGGAATTTTGGTGTGATAATGCTTGAGTGATCTGAATTTTAAATATTCACTTTGAAATTGAAAATGTTGTTATTTTAGTAAGAATTATAAGTTGTATTGTCGAAATTTATTGGGATAAAATAGTGTTATTCATTTCATGAGATAGTTAAAGAAGAATAATTTTAGTGTTAATATAGTGTATTGTGAAGAATTAGTCTACGCTATTAATTTTTCAAATTCATATATATATATATATATATTCAATTATGAATTTTTCATAATGGTGTTCAAAGATGACGTGATTTTTCCAAGTGTTTTTAAATAGAAAAAAATAAGAGGAATTAGAAAAAAGTGTAATTTTAATAAATTTACTCGAAATAATTCATATTGATATGAATAATATTATTTTTATTGGGAGTATTATTTTGAGACTAACCTAGTTTGAAAAATAGTGGTATTATGATGAATTATTTTGGTGGATGGATTATGAATACGATATAATGGAAATTACAATTCTAAATAATTTTTAATTTTGGATATTTTTTTCTATGTTTAATACGGTGAGAAACTATGAGAGATATATCATATGATTCTTAGAGGAATATGATCACCAAAAAAGATAGATAAAATTTAATCCTAACATAAGAGAAAGGTAATATCAAAAAATCAACTAGATCAACCATATTTAGTGAATCGAGATTGAGGATAAGATTTATAATGATAAAATAAACTATTATTCGTGATTTAATAATTTTTTTAAATATCTTATATTCTAGTGGAGAAATACCTACACTAATTATTAGTAAATTATACATGGTTTTTATGAGGTATTTCTACTTTTAATTTCATCGAATTGAATTTTTAATGAAAAAATTTGAAGTCTAGTGTGACTCTAGATGGGAATAGTGTGACGTTGTACACACTAATGAAATATTTTAATCAAATGTGCTTTTAGTGGTGAATCCTTTATTGGGTAGAATAAATAATCATGGTATGAAGTATGCAATATAAAAAGCATGTATTGTAATTTTAAATCAAAGTTCTTTTATTCACATCATTGTTGAGTGAGTACACGATTTAATTTTTATGTGGATAAAACTTTTATAAGACACAGAAGTTATTACTAAGGTTAAGGAAATTATAAAAACATGTATCTACAAATTCACCCCCACCCTCTTAATATAGAAACAATTTCTTGTGCACTTCTTCCTTTGAATTGATTTAGTAATTTATATTTTTTTCAATTAATGATTTACTAAATTATTTTTAATATAATAAATTTTTTTTGTTTTTATTCGTAATTATAATTACAATATTTATTTGTATTATTCCATATATCATTCATTATTGATGTTGGTTGAATAATTGTCATGGTTATTAATAATGAAAATGGTATATGGATTTTTAATGAATACTCTTTTGGATTTATTAGTTAGTTTTTCTTATTTAAAACATTTATAGTTATCTATATATTAACTTGTTATCAAAAGGTAATTAGCCTTATTCTAATTTTTTTCATTTAAAATTATTTATGTTTCCATTTTTTAGACATAAAAAATATTGTTATTGATCCCTGTACAATTTCATTAAATAGGAATAATTTATTTGAACAATATAAAAATTTCAATTCTATGTTCAAATTATAATCTTTTGTTACTCTTCCCTATATAGGTGATTTATTTTTCAATCATATCAATATTTTCATCAAGGTTTATATCAATATATATTAATTTGAATATTTTATTCTCTTGTATATCTTCCTCCACTATTTATAAGGTTAAAAACATCTTCTTCTATTCATTGATTCAATCTTGATTCTCAAAAAGAAGAAATATATACATTAGAATAACTTTAATTAAATATTATACTTTCATGTGTTACTATCTAGAAATTATTTATTTTATATTGTGATGTTTCTTTAATTTCTGAGGAATCTTATTAGAATATTAATGTTTTTCTTCATTATTTTTTTGTAATCCCATTGTTATTGTTTACCACCTCATTTCATTTTTCATACATTTTTCTAATATTCAATAGGATTATTTATTATTTAATTGTAATTACTAAATAATAAAATTATTAATTTTTTTCTATGTGATATATGTGAACTCAGAATTTCAAATAAAATTAATTCGATGTGTTTTGGTATCAAAAACTGTAAGGATTAATTTAATTTTTCTACATTTTAACTAAAAATAATCATCCAATGACTTTTAAAGTAAATCTAATTCTTAGTCATCAATTTTCTATATTTTTAAAAATTTGATTGTGTTAAAAAACTGGTGGATTTATCTCCTAATTTATCATCCATGAAAATGTTCCTAGTTATTATATTAGATTCATAAATAAATATTAGTGGAATTTATTTGATATAATATTTTGGATTGATTGGTAAAACACTAAAGGATGTAAAATGTACACTGAAGGCTGTTATAACATTAATAAAAAATAGAGAATTATTTACACGTAAATACGAGTTTAACAATATATATAGTCGCAGATTTAAATCAATTTTAAAGAATATTATATAAAATTAATAAAAAAATTAATTGAGGATTTTCTGTATTGTAAAATCTATTAATTAATCAGAAGTTATTATATTTCTATAAAATATCAAAATTATGTTCTATATAAATTGATTAAATTATGATTATCCAAGTCTAAATCATAGAATCTATATTACATTACTTTTTTATGAATGAAAATAATCAATTAAATGTTATAAAAAATGAAATATAACATATATATTTTTATAAATAAATAAAATACTAAAACATTAATTTATTTTGGATTCAGAACATATTGATTTCTAATACTCTATACCTTATCAAAATCCAACATATGTGAATATTAATAGACGATGAGTTCCTAAAATTAGTTCAATATAATATTAAAAAATCCCTAAGAATATCCATATCACTGATGTATATCATAGGACTAATTAAAAACCTTTTTTAGTTGACAGATAAATGATATATGGATTAACATATGTTTTGGTGATGAAAACAAACAAAACTACATATTAAAATCATTAAAATGGACTAAAATATAGTATTTCAAGAATTTACCATAAATATAAAAACTAAAAGGATAAATATTTTATAATATAGTTATTTTTTTAAAATATTATCTAAAATATGTCATATGGAAATTCATTAAAAATTTATTTTGTGGCTCATTATATAAATATCTAGAAACTAGTCATTTAGAGTACTTCGTTTGGAGAATGAGTATACATATTTAAAAATAATCTAAATATATATATACTTATACAACACATTATTATTTCATTTGATATATATGAATTTATTTATTTTATATTAGTTAGTGTGAAAACAATTCAGGTTATTCTTCTTTTCATACTATTTTATATCAATAGAATAATTATTTCCCCCATTATTTTTATATGATGTATGGATAAAATGTTGAAAAAAACATTTTTCAAAGATATTTATAATATGTTCATGTCCAAATAGTTTGATTTTTTACAATTAGAGATCACATGTTTAATTTTGAATAAAAAATAAATCCATTTTATTTAATTATTTATATTTCTAATTATCATGATTCAATATATTAATCTTGAAATATCAAACCGATTTTTATTGGTTGTAGAAATTTTTATTTTAAGGATTCCTCTTTATATATAAATGATCAAATCCTTGAAATATTTCATCCCCATATATAAATAATTTAATCTTTGGGAATAATTTTTGTCATATAAAATTGATAAAAACATTATTAAGTTAATTAAAATTATCAAAAAGAATTAAAAATGTGATAATAAAAAATTAGGAAATCAATTGTCTCAAAATGGTATTTTACAATCAAATGGTAGGGAAGGTATGGTAGTGTGTATTTATATTCTATGTAAAACATAGATTATAGGATCCTTGGAATAAACTTAAATGATTTATATTTTTTGTTTATATTTTTAATCATTATTATAACTTGTTATTCGAATATTATATTATCTTTTATGTTTACTTATTAATTTATTTATGTTATGATTGATTTTAGGGGTTTATATTATTTGCTTGAATTGATGAATTTACCATAGTTTTTAATAATATATATTAAATTGATATTTTATTTTATTTTTAAATAAATATTATCATAAATTGATTATAAATATTTTCAGTAAGATTTCGTAAAAATTATCAATGAGTTCTTTTAATTATCTACATATTATTTATATATATGTGGGTGAACATGGATAAAACTAAAATGGTAATTAAATTGTTATTTAAAAGTTTTTTATGTAAGTTCTTGAGAAAATGTGAATAAATTAACATATTATGATTTAATGTTTATGTCAATATATATTCTTATTAGGGGTGTGGAATCAGAATGTGTGTTAGTCATAACGTAAAATTAAACTCCAAGGTTTCCACTATAATTGAGATGAAGGACTACGTAAAATGATTTTTAATGAGTAAAAAATATATATATTGTGAATATATGTGTTCAATAATGTTGGCATGAATTGGTGTGCATGAATTAAATGAACATGTTGTTGTAAAAGAGTTTATGTAATTCCCTAGAACAATTTCTCCATCTTGAACTATAGTAATGTCAACATCAACCATCACTCAACATAATCTAGAGGATTCAAATTAGTGGTTTGGGTAAGGAATTAACATTGGGGGAAATATACCCTCAATATCATATGTAAATTGTATAAATTAAAAAACATAAACATCCATTAATTGAATATAAAAGTTTGTGTTTATAATTTTTACTTTCAAAAAAATATACTAAAAACATACACTAATATTCAATAATATATTGGGCCAATTCCGTAACAAGTATAAAAATATCAAAAAAATTATCTCTTAGGGATGATCATATACATATATCAAAAAAATAAGGAAATAAAATTTATTGAGAGACTATTACAAAATAATATTCCTCTCAATTTTTAAACATCCACTATCCAAACAAGAAAAAATTGTATTTTCACCAATGTATAGGTTGTTGCACTATCTTATATACGAAGCATAACATCTTCACACCTATTGGCGTTCAAAATTTGTGAATGAGTCTAACTCTTTGAAGGTCACTGCCACTGAGTAACTAAATATATTCTATAATATATCTATTGTATATACATATATAATAACGTAAAACAAAGAATTATCTCATAGAGTAAACCTAACAAAGTTGCAATATCAAATTCTAATGAGGCCGCCATGATGCTCGGCACTACCTTTTTCAGAAAATTCCAGTGAATCTAACATGTCACACCAAAACCAATATATAATGGAAACCCAATATCTGATATATTTTTACAATAGGGTGATTTATATCATGATAATTATATGTGTATAATATAGCTATATTCTTATAGGGATGAACTATACTATGGTTTTCAATAATATATTTTCAACGGTCCCCTAGTAGTTGACCTATATTTGCTAACAGATCCTGATCATTAGGGTTTCGTTATATAGAGAGTATCCCTTGTGAATATACAAACCATGGAAAACCAATAGGTTTTATAACATTCCAAGTAAATAAAGAATATTAAATTTAAATGTTTATTAATATTTGTAAATTAAATATTAATTTAACTTTAAAGGGGATGTTGTATTCGATAGCGTACCAAATACGCAACAAAGAGTTTCTTTGAAAAACCTATATTGCACACTAATAATACAATATTATATTTTTAAATGGTAGTTCATGCATATCCATTGTATTGGAGGGAATGAATATAACTAACTAAAATATGATTATTCATGTTTGTAATTTTTTTTAAATTTATCCAATAAATGTTAGAGGCTTAAAATGTGAATAAATCTATTTTTAAGCATAATTTTATTTAAAAGGACGATTTACCACCTTTTAATGGAGAAATCTATTTAAATATAATTTTTTCACTCTAATATATTCTATTTGACAAAATTTAATTCTTCTTTAGAATGGGGACATCAAAAATTTATTTGGGTGAAATTTTTTTATTTTTCTGATAATGTTCATTTTTTTAATGAATAGTGAAAAATACTGTATTTTAATTCAAAAGTGTCTTTTATTCTAATTTATTTATATGGTAATGTTATCTTTATCAATGTATTTAAAGTGTAATTGGAATATATTTTTACCATTTAATATAATTTTTGTCATTGGAAGTAATTTGATTTTAAAATTAGACATAAACAAGTGTCAATCTTTCGATAGTTATTATTTCGTAAAAACACGCTTTTTGTTTTAACAGTGAGAATTAATTTTAAATTAATTTCTGCCACTTCTTTGTTTTGAATTTGTAAAAATGGATTCCATATTTGGAATCCGTATGTGCAAATTTTGTAAATAGGTATCTTTTTTTAGACATATTAAATATTTATTTCAATAAATATTTTATTTACCTTGATTAAAGGGTAAATATAGTAAATAAAGGTAAAATATAATATTATAATAATATTAAATTGTCCTAACATGTGTCCTAATCCTATTGGATGATACATATCTGACCATGGTCATCCTTGGGTTGAATTGGGAACCCCATGGAGCGATATGGGAGTAATAATGACATTTTATATTAATTAATTTAAAGTAAAGACAAAAATGACAAAAACAAATATCTTGTAGAAAATATATTTTTACATATGGTTATATATGTTATCATTTTGACTATAAATATTATTTGTAAAGATAAATATATTTCCTATATCATAGTATTTTTTTGGAATTCAAAAAAAATTAAATTAATTATGACACAATAATGATTCAATATTTACCTCATTAATAAATGATTTAAATAAATAAGATTATAAATATTAAAAAAATATCCAAAACCTGTGCAATTCATATTGGATTATTTTATTTTGACCATTTGTCATCATAACGTTGATATTAAGTAATATTTAACCTTTTGAAACTGAAATGATGTTATAATAAAATTATTATTTCAAACTTTCATAAAGAGCCCCTCTTCTCCATTATAAAAAGCCCTCACTTCTAACCCATTTATCACACTTCTCAAGCCTTTTAATCATGTAAACTATACTCTAATAAGCTCCCAAGATCTCTCTATTCAACCTAGAATCCTTACTTTAGTAAGAAAGAACTTCACGATAACATTTTGGTTCAAACCAAAGGGAGTTACCCGATTTAAAGTTAATGTCTTCTCTTAAGATATTTTATTTTATTTTACTTTTCCAACCTCCAAAAGTCTTTTTATTCCTTTATTTTGTAACAAAAATTGTATCCTAAATATACTACTATTTTTTATAAGAGTAATTCGAACTACACTTACACACACCTTTATCTAATGGTTAACGAACATAATGTTTCTGTGGATGGAAAACTAACGCCTCACGAAACGATAATTGTTCAATTATCTCCTACCGCCTCTCATGATGGTATAATGATGGAATTGAATTTATATATGATATATATAATTTTTATTTTTTTATTTTTCTTCAGTATTTTCCATTTATAGCATACCATTATGGTTTCCAGAATGGGTAAACACAGGAATTTTATTTTAGGAAGTGTAGACTACCGTCCCCTCAAAGTGATATGACTCTTTAATACCTTATGTCAGATGAATAAATGATAGAGTTAAAGATGTTATTTAAGATATTATACTAGAATTATAATATTCATATGTATCATTATGTTTTTATTCCATCAATATAATAAATGGAAATGATAGTAGCATTCATGTGTACGTACGACTTACCATCTCTATGAACGGTGAATTACATTTCTTACCTCCAAATGTTATGTACTATTATAAATACATGTATATAATGAATATATATGACACAAATGATATCTAAATCATTAATATCATTCTGAATATAATGGATATTTGACCACGTGGACAACTTGTAAATATAAGTTTTTCATTTTTACTCAAGTACCAAATATCGACAAGACAATGGTTCATAACTTAAATGACTAAATGATGTTTATAAAATAGTAATAAGTGATATAAAAGGAATTATAAACATGAAAAAGGTTCTTAATAATGTATAAATTAAATTTAGTTTATTATTCAGGAGATTAATGAATGATCGAGTCATGTCGGACCTGAGCTAAGGGATTTCGTCTCAATCTCCATTCATTGAGGCATATTTTGTTTTATTCTCAACTTTCTTTTTTACTGTGTCTATATACCATTGGATTTTCATTTCATTCAATGGGAATCTTTTCCTATGAGTTATTTTACTAAATGACTAAAAAAGAATCATTCTTTTTAATGCAAGCGGCGACAACATCCTTTTCCTCCACCGCGAGTATTACTTATTATTGGGATTCCTTAACAAGACAAAATGTTTTCTAAAGGAAAATAAATACCATATACTCGTTTATATATTTTGGTATTGAATATGGTTTTGATAGAGTATTTGTTATGTTAAATGATATACTGTGATTAGAATGATATCATTCCATTATGTTTATTTTATGTGTTATTAATATATGTTATGGTTATTGGGAATTGTTTATGTATATGTGTGGTTCCATGATAAATCAAGGGTAGGTGAGCCCAAGATTTCTCTCTGATGCATTGGGTAATGTGACAGAGGTAAAGGTGAATGTTTCTCCTAATAGATTTAGGGAATATACTCTGATAGGTATTCAAAATGTAACTCCCTACATAGCTGTGATAGCTACAATGTAAGTATGATATGGATGCCACATGTTACCTTTATGAGTTAGGTTTTCTATTATGTTAATCTTAAATATTATGATTTCATGAGGTATGATAAAGACCTTATGTTATGTATGTCCTGATGAACTAATTTTTTCATTCTTTGTTATATAACCCTTACTGAGTTTTTTATGGTCATCCGATGTTTTGAAATGTTTTTCACAGGACATAAAGATGAATAGGGTCATGGATGGGATCAAGGAATTGTCATGCTGTAAAAAACGTGGAACTATACATGACTTTTTTTCATTCATGAGTTTTTATTTTGTGAAAAATGGAAACAATGTGGAAGTGTAAAATTTGTAATCTTTTGAGATGTAATATTTATGTCTTAATTCTCTAAAACTCTATCCTGAAAAGATCCTCAATGTTAATTTATCATTTAATTCAAGATTACGAAATGTTTTAAGGCCGGGTCCATATAGTTGTTTTCAAAGGTATGTTTAAAAAACTTTAAGAGTTATAATATTGTTAAATTAATGTCCATAAATAAATTTATGGTAATATTGAAATTATATGGCATTTAAAGATTACCATGTTGCTTTGCCTAAGATATTTCTGTATTCAGAATGTTTTTCTGTAGTAGAAATAGGGCAGCTATATCGGGAGGACATGAGGTGGAAGACAACCTTCCAAATCAGCAACCTGAGATGGTCAGAATCAGATCTGAACAGTTTGTTTTAGAGATGGAATAGTTAACTTAGGCTATAAATGCTGGTGGTATCCATGCACATGATCTACCAGGTCAATAACAAAGGTACATGTTAGTAGTAGATCATTTCATGAGGCATCATCGGCCATCATTTAGAGTATCATCTGACCCTGTTCTAGCATAAGGGTGGATGAATGAACTCTAGAAAATTTTGGATGTCACGGGGTGTTCATAAAACCAAAAGGTTAATCATGCTATTTAACATTTTGAAGTTGAAGCTAATCAGTGGTGTTCGATAGTGAAAAATATCAGGGATATTGAGGAGTTTTATGAACTTGATTGGGATGAATTCAAAGGTATGTTCCTTGAGAAATATTTTCCTATGGTGGTTTGACTTAGGATAGAAAAAAAATTCCAAGAATTGAGGCAGGAGGATGACTCAGTGGATTCTTATGAATCCAAATTCACTCGACTCGCAAGTTATTCTCTGAATTTCATATGAGATATTGAGAGTAAAATAAACCATTTTTACTCTAGATTAAAGCCAAAGTATGTAATTAATTTTGCTTATCGTGAGTTTAAAAGTTATGAAAAACTTTTTCTTTGTGCGGAGAAGGTGGAAATGAAGTTTGCCGATGATCAGGTGTTCTTTGAGAAAAAAATAATAATAGTTCTAGGTGGTAGGCGAAAGGAAATAACTCTTCAAAAAGTCTGATGGTAAGAAACATAAATTTACAGTTTGTGAAAATTTTGGTAAAAATCATACTGGGGAATGTCTTTTGAATTATGGTAAGTTCTATAGATGTTGTAGAATGGGATATAAGGCTCATAATTGTAGTGAAAATGTTAAAGGTAATGGTAATGCAAGATATGTTTTACAATTATTAAAATCATTTAAGTTCATTGAAATGTGTCATTATGCAAATGAGTGTCCATCAAAGAACTCAACTGAGGGAATGCAGCCAAACTACAAGCAGAAAGGGGTGGTGAAATCCTTTGAAACTACTTCAGCAGATGTTGGGCCATTAAATGAAGTAGTATCAGGTACACTGTTTGTTTTGTTCAGATTATGACAATGTGTTTTTTGATTCAGGGTCTACACACTCGTTCATTTCTGAGAAGTTTTATAGTAAATTGGGAATTCCATCTCAAGATATGAATGCAGAACTTATGGTAAAAACAGATGGATGAAATATTGAGACACAACTAAAACATAAGAACCTCCATGTCCTTGTGTGCGTAAATAATCTACCATCAAAACATATTTTTTTGCCTCGAGTAGAGTTCAACATTATTTTGGGTATGGATTGGATTTCTGTTTATCATGCTATGATAGAATGCAATGATAAAGAGTTTTCTTTTCTAAAATATATTCAGTTTGTGTAAAAGAATGAACCCTTACTTTTGATAACATGTCAGGAAGATGAGAAACTAGTAAAAGATGGAAATGAATGTTTCCTTTTGAATATTGTTTAAAATAAAGTATGTGTTGAGATTAATGATGTGCCAGTTGTAAATGAGTACCTTGATGTTTTTCCTCATGAGTTGACTGGTATTATACTTGATCAGGAAGTTGAATTTACTATTGACTTAGTGCCTTATTCTAAAACTATTTCAAAACCCCCTTATCGAATGGCTCAAATTGAACTTTTAGAGTTAAAGAAGAAATTAAAGGAGTTATTAGATTAAGGTTTCATTCGACCTAGCACATCACCATGGGGAGATCCTATCTAATTTGTTAAAAAAAATGGTTCAATGTGACTTTTCATTTATTATAGAGAATTGAATATCATCACTGTTAAGAACAAGTATCTTTTGCCACATATTGATGATTTGTTTGATCAGATCAAGGGATCCCAGTATTTTTCAAAGCTTTATCTGAGGTCGGGGTACCATAAGTTGAAAGTAAAGAAAGAATACATTTCGAAGACTGCGTTTCATACTAGATATATCTATTATTAATTTCTAGTTATGCCTTTTTGTGTAACCAATGCACGTGTTGTATTCATGGAAATTATGAATATAATTTTCCATGAGTTCTTGGATAAGTATGTGGTTGTGTACATTGATGATATTTTGGTTTTATCCAAAAGTAAATAATAACATTACAGTTATTTAAGGGTTGTCTTGAAAACACTAAATGAAAAGAAATTGTAGGGAAAATTCAGAAAGTGTGTGTTTTGGTTACAAAAAATTTCTTTCCTTGGTCACATTGTTTTAAAAAATGTCATAACTATTTATCTTTCTAAAACAAAAGTTTTTGATGAATGGCCAAAACCAACAAATATAGCCGAGATCTGTATTTTTCATTGTTTAGCACGTTATTACCGAAAGTTTGTTAATAATTTTACATGGTTATCTAGTCAATGACTAAATTAACTCGAAAAGGTGTTAAGTTCATTTGGACTAACGAATGTGATGATTGTTTTTAGGAATTATATAGAAGATTGATGAATACTCCAGTTTTGGCATTACCTTCCACAAATAGTGAGTTTGTTATTAATAGTGATGCTTTATTAAAAGGACTTGGTTGTGTCCTTGTGCAGAATGATCAGGTAATTGCTTATGCTTCATGTCAGTTGAAACCCCATGAGTTAAATTAAACTACACATGATTTGGAATTACACGCTGTTGTTTTTGCTTAAAAAATATGGAGTCATCATTTGTATGGAGTGAAATGTGAAATATATACTATCCAAAATAGTTTGAAGTATATATTCACTCAAAAGGAATTGATAATGAGATAGAGGAGATGGTATGAATTAATCATGGATTACGATCGCACGATCTTTTACCATCCGAGAAAAAAATTGTGGTTGATTCTTTGAGTCGAAAAAGTAATACTTCATTAACCATTCTACGTTTGGAACAAGATCCTTTGGTTTGGGATTTGATAAACATTTGCATTGAAGTTGTTGGTGCTTGAAATTATTCTATTTTCTTTTGGGTGTTAGTAGAATTATCTATATCAGACAGAATTAAGTGAGCACAGAATGAAGACAATGAGTTATAGAAAAAGGTAGAGTTGGTTCAGAAGGATAAGTTTCCAGAATTTAACATTAGTAATGATTCTGTTTTGAGGTTTATAAATAATTTTTGTTTAAATTGTGATTCTAAGATGAGGATTTATTTGTTATGTGAAGATTATTGTTTTGCATTTTATGTTCATCACGAAAGTACTAAGATGTACAAATATCATCGGTAGTATTACAGGTGGGATGTAATGAAACAAGAAATTGTTGACTTTACTATGAAGTGTTTGACTTGTAAGTAGGTTAAAGTAGAGTCGTAGTTACCAAAACGGATGCTTCAGTCCTAACTGGTGCCAGAGTGGAAATGGGAAAATATATCCATGGAATTAGTTGTTGGATTACCAAATACATCTAGAGGTAACAATGCAATCTGTGTTATTGTTGATCGATTGACTTAATCGACTCATTTCCTTCCTATTCGAGATACTTTGTCTCTAGATCAACTTTTTTGGTTTTATGTTAATGGGATTGTAAGGTTTCATGGTGTTCCCCTCCCCATTTTATCTGATCGTGGTACCAGATTTACTTCTATCTTTTGGAAAGGCCTTCAGAAGTCATTAGGTACTGAATTAAATTTTTTTACATATTTTTATCTCCAATCAGATGGGAAGTCAGAAAGAACAATTCAGACCTTGTAGGATATGCTAGGATCTTGTTCACTGGATTACCATGGAAGTTGGGACCAACATATTTCTTTGTTTGAATTTTCATATAATAACAGTTTTCATTCCAGTATATAGATGGATAAATTTGAGGCATTATATGGAAAGTGTTGTTTAACTCTAGATTTTTGGGATGAATTTGGTGAAAGAAATTTGATAGGTCAAGAATTGGTAGAAGAGATAGCGGAAAAATTTTAGTTGATTCAGAAGAACATGAGCACAGCTCAGTGCATGAAGAAACGTTATGCGGATAACCTGAGGAAGGATCTATCTTTTGAGGTAGGTGATTATGTTTTTCTAAAAAATTCTCCCTGGAAATGTATGATTCATTTTGGTAAGAATTAAAATTAAAGACCAAGGTTCATTGGACCTTTCGAAATCCTGGATAAAATTTGAACAGTTGCGTACAGAGTGGTTTTACCTCCATTTTTATCTCAACTACACAATGTTTTTCATGTTTTAATGTTGATAATGTATATGCCAGATCCATCTCATGTTTTTAGCCAAGAGGTGCTTCAATTAGAAGAGAATCTGTTTTATGAGGAATAACCCTTCCAGATTCTTGACCATAGAGAGAAATTGTTAAGGAATAAAATAATTATTTAGGTAACTATTTTGTGGAAAAACCATATGGTTGAAGAGGAAACGTGAGAATCTGAAAATGTTATGAGGGATAAATACCCCCACTTATTTGATAAGTGAATATAAATTGTGAGGATACAATTCCCAAAAGGGGGAAGGATGTAACATCCCATGTAAATAATGAATAATAAATTTTAATTTTTGTTAATATTTTTGAATTAAATATTTATTTTACATTAAAGGGGATGCTATGTTCAATAGAGTACCAAATACGCAACAGTGGGTTTCTTTGAAAATCTTACGTTTCACACTAATAATATAATATTATTATTTTAAATGGTAGTTAATTCCTAGAAATTGTATTGGTGGTAATGAATAAAACAAACTATAATATGATTATACATGTTTGTAAAAAAAATTCCACATTTATCTAATAAATTTTAGAGGCTTAAAATGTGAATGAATCTAATTTTAAGCATTATTTTCATTAAAATGTCGATTTACCTCCTTTTAATGGTGAAACCTCTTAAAATATAATTTTTTTCACTCTTATGTATTCTATTTAAAAAAATAAAATTATTCTTTATAATTGTGATTTCAAAATTTAATTTGTATAAAATTCTGGTATATTTCTGATAATGTTCATTTTTTTAGTGAATAGTGAAAAATACTGTATTTTAATTCAAAAGTGCCTTTCAATATAATTTTTTTATATGGTTATATTATCTCTTTATTTGGTTTTAAAGATTAATTAGAAAATATTTTTAACATTTAATATAATTTTGTTCATTGTTAGTAATTTTATTTTGAAATTGGAAATAAACAAGTGTCAATCATTTGATATTTAATATTTCTAAATAACAAACTATTTGTTTTAAAAGAGGGAAATAATTTTAAATTAATGTATGCCACATTGGTGATTTGAATTTGGAAAAATGGATTCAATATTTTGATTCAGTAGGTCCAAATTTTTTAAATATGTAACTTTTATTTTGAGGCATTTTAAATATTTACATCACTAAATATTTTATTTACCTTGATTAAAGGGTAAATATAGTAAATAAAGGTAAAATATAATATTATAATAATATTAAATTAATCTAACATGTATCCTAATCCTATTTGATGATAAATATCAATCAATGGGCACACTTGGGTTGAATTTGTGACCCCATGGAGCCACATGGGAGTAATAATAACATTTTATATTAATTAACTTAAAGTAAAGATAAAAATTATATAAAAAATATCTTTTAGTAAATAAATTTTTACATGGGGTTATATATGTTATCATTTCAACAATAAATATTATTTGGAAATGTAAAAATATTTCCTACATCATAGTATTTTTTTATCATTTTTGGACTTCAAATAAATTAAATTATATATAACACAATAATGATACAATATTTACCTCATTAATAAATGAATTAAATAAATATGATCATAATTTAAAAAAAATTCAAAAAAAGTCCAATTTTTATTGGATTATTTTATTTAGACCATTATTCATCTTAACTTTGATATTAACAAATAATTTACCTTTTGAAACCGAAGATGAGGTTATAATAAAATAATTATTTCAAACTTTCCTAAAGAGCCCCTCCTCTCCCTTATGAAAATACATCACTTCTCACCCATTTCTCACACTTCTAAAGCCTTTTAATCATGAAACCTCTGATCCAATAAGCTCCTAACATCCCTCAATTCATCCTATATTCCTTACCTTATGCAAAAAACATTTCAATAAACCATTTTGGTTAAAACCAAAGGGAGTTACTCGATTTAAAGGTAATATCTTCTCTCTCATTCTTTTATTTTAATTTACTTCTAAAACCCCTTAAACTATTTTTATTCCTTTATTTGGTAAAACATACTGTATAAAAAATATACTAGGGTGTTTTTATGAGAATTATTTTAACTACACTTACACACACCTCCATCTAATGGGTAATGAACATAATGTTTCTATGGATGGAAAACTAATGCCTCATGAAATGATGATTGTTCAATTATCTCCAACCCCCTCTCATGGTGACCATTAGGATGTAATTGTATTTATATAGGATATATATAATTTTTTTGTTTTCCTTATGCTTCGGTATTTTTAATTTATATAATACCTTTATTGTTTCCATAATGGGTAAACTCGATAATTTCATTTTAGGAAGTGCAGACTACCACCCCCTCAAAGTGATATGACTCATTAATACCTTATTTGGGATGAATAAAGGATGGCTTTAATGATTTTATTTAAGATATTATACTGGAATAATAATATACATATGTATAATTATGTTTTAATTCCATCAGTATACGAAATGGAAATGAAAGTAGTGTTCATGCGTATGTATAACATACCATCTCCATGAACGGTGCATTTCATTTAATTCCTCCAAATGTTATGTAGTAATATAAATACATGTATATACTATATATATGATATATATGATATATACATCATTAATATCATTATGAAGATAATGGATATTTGACCAGATGGACAACGTGTAATTATAAGGTGTTTATTTTTACTCAAGTACCAAATATCGATGAAACAATCGTTAATAACTTAAATGATTACATAATTATTATAACATAGTAATAAGTGACATAAAAGGAATAATAAACTTGAAAAATGTTCTTATGAATGTAGAAATTAACTTTAGTTTATTGTTCAAGATATTAAAGAATGATCGAGTCACGTCGGACACGAGGTAAAGGATTTCGTCTCAATCTCCTTTCATTGGGGAATATTTTGATTTATTCTCAAATTTATTTTATATTGTGTGTAATGAAATTTGACTTTTCATTTCATGCAAAGGGAATCTTTTCCTACAAGGAGTTTTAATAAACGACAAAAAAGGAAAGCTTCATTTTAACGTAAGCGGTAATAATGATCTTTTCCGCTCTGCGAGTATTACATGTTCTTTGGCTTCCTTAATAAGCTGAAATGTTCTTAAAAGGAAAATAAATACCATATAATCTTTTATGTATTCTGATTTTGAATATGATTTTGATAATTGATTTGTTATGTCAAATCATATATTGTGATTAGAATGATATATTTCTTTTATGTTTGTATTATGTGTCATGAATATGATATGGTTCTTGTGCATTGATTATGTATACCGGTGGTTCCATGGTAAACCTAAGGAGGGTGACCCCAAGATATCTCTCCAATGCATTGGTTAACATTACAGAGGTAAACGTGAATGTTTCTCCTAAGAGATTTAGGAAATATACTCTGATGGGTATTCCAAATGTAACTCATTATGTAGCAGTTATAGCTACAATATAAGTATGATATGGATGCCACAAGTTACCTGTATGATTTATGTTTTCTATTATATTAATCATTAATATAATGATTTAATGAGGTATGTTAAAGATTATATGTTATGAATGTAATGATTAACTAATGTTTTCATTCTTTTTTTTATAACCCTTACTCACCTTTTTATGCTCAACCCAGGTTTTGAAATGTTTTTCACAGAATATAAAGATGAATAGGGTCAAGGATGGGATCAAGGAAAAGTCATGCTATCTAAAACATTGAACTAGACATGACTCTTTTTCTTTCAAGAGTTTTAATTTTGTGAAAAAAATGGATACATATTGGAAGTGTCAACTTTTTAATCTTTTGAGATGTTATAGTTATGTTTTAATTCTCTAAAACTCTAAACATGAATAGATCCTCGTTGTAAATTATTCATTTAATTCCAAATTATGTAATGTTTTAAGGTCGAGTCCTTATACATTTTCCCTATGATTACTTATAAACAAAATAAATAAAATAATAACAACATAACTGAATCTCCAATAATTATGTGTTATCTAAGGCATCTATGTCAGCTCATTAAAATAATTTTCAAGATAAAACATGGAAACAAAATGATTTTCATATGGCCCATTCACAGCTCGTTACTAATATCAAACTCACTCATTGATCTATACTAGTTAAAAGACACTCAAATTTTACAATATCCTTGATTCTAACTCAGAGGGATCAATGAAGCCAAAAATACCCCTATATTACACAATATACTTAAATAATGACCACCAATACTAAAGGCCCATCTTATCCTAGAAAATTTCTATTAATACATCATAATTAACTAATCCTTTAATCATAAACATTATATATAAGTAAAGACATAAAATGTGGTCTCTTATGACCAATCCTATATTACAAATCATAATTACTTAATGACCACTGATATTTATTTTTAATGTAATTTTGACTACCCCTAACCCACAAACTTATCTGGATTATTTTTTCCCCACTATATAAATACAAAATAATATTTACATTCTCTAAAACATTTCCTAAAATACCATTTTTCAATTCATTATTTCCAAAAAAATACCCTATATTTCAAATCCATAAGTCAAATTCCACTTGATTCCCAATAACCCATAATGATGGGAGCCATTAAAAAGTTCCTACAAAATTGATTATTTACAACAATAAGAATCCCATATCACCTCTCAACCATTAGTTCACCCACTTGAAAATGAATCCACTTATCATTTCTAATTCCGCACTAGGAATAATAATATATTCTATGTGCCAAAGCAAAATATATATTCAATTATAAAATACATGTCTCACCCTAGTCTATAAAACATATTTATAAATTCCCAAATGATATATCTAAATCCACCACAAAATATAAATCATGTATGAAAAAAAACATTTTGGACCTGTACAATAATAAATTCCATTAAAATATATATAGGTTTCACAATATCGCACCAATTCGCCATGTCCTCTCAGATTTTTATTCCAATGGTTCATTTTATAATATTCCAATTTGAAATTCCTAAACCCCATTGTTGATAGTGGAAGATAAAAAAGTCGTCACCAACAACAATTTATTCTTGGTTAATACCCAAATTTCATTTCATTATTGATGAACCAAGATTGAACATAGTCCTATAGATTGTCGCAAAATTTAAGAATCCTTTTTTGATACTTCATCCCTGATTATTTACATGACTTCAAAATTTGAGATACACATAGATCATATGTCTCATTATACTATATATTGGTTGTTTAATGGACTTACCCTATCAAACATATTTGATAAATTCCAGTTTATAATGTTACACAATAAAAAAATAAAATATATTTCTATCAATATAGAAATTAAACTGTAACCCTGAAAACTAATGTTTGGGAAATCAATGCATATTATCCAAGTAATTAAAAACAATCCTACCGTATATAAGGACCATAGTATCATGTAATTCATTAGATACTACCCAATATAGTAATATAAATTTTATAATCATGTTAAAATTAAATATATGAAACATTTTTCCTTTAAAAAACTATTCCCATGATCTCAAATCAGTATCGCCTAAATATCACATCATCAAGACTT
This sequence comes from Viscum album, assembly GCA_963277665.1. Classification (NCBI taxonomy): domain Eukaryota; kingdom Viridiplantae; phylum Streptophyta; class Magnoliopsida; order Santalales; family Viscaceae; genus Viscum; species Viscum album. Next base: position 1,329,979,164 of record OY728130.1, read on the forward strand.
TCTATGTTATCTAAGGATATTTAAGTAATATTATCCAATACTATGAAATGAAAGTAACCATCGATTTACAAAATGATTACAACGTACTTATGGACATGTCATGTCCCACACATATTGACAACGTAAAATCATACGTTAAGGAACCTTATAACTATATAATTAAATGAAAATTAACACACACAAAAATATTGTAACCTCAAGAAACTATTATGGAAAATTAATAATCTAGCATAATTGATGTGTAAATTTTCAAAAGGATCTCTATAGAACAACTGTTGTAAACATATCATGATACAGGTTAAAAATTTCTCTACCTTCTCTCAATCTAATTATTTAGTCCCCTATAATAACAACACTAATTTATAATTTCATATATAACACATTTCAGTTTCATTACCAATTCATATAACCAATAATTTTCATTAAAAAACATTACTATGAATCATGTAAACCACCATCTATTTGGATTGATTTATCTATATTTCTTGTAACAACATATTAAGGCTCTAATTGAATTAATACCTAATGCATATTTACTTCCAATTCCAACTGAAGGTTATTTTTTGATTTTCGTCACAAATGTGATAGAGACCACATTGCAATAAAACATGTGATCCATAATTCCAACCATCATTACATATATTGATTCATAATATCTAGTAATCCATAAATGATTCATAATCCATATCTAATACTTAAATTCCCTTTTCCATGTCAAATACACAATATAATCAAGTCATAGTAAATGAATTTACAATACCCACTATGACATGGTCTATCCAAGGTCACTCATTTCCATGTTTGATTTCTAGTACTTCAAAGATAACTCTATTATCTATATATTAATACATATTATGACACATTAATATAAAAAAACTAAACTATATCATTATTCAATGTTTGAAACTGATAAAACTTCCTTAATATATCCATGAAAATAGCAAAATAAACAATAATAGAAATAATGATCCATATATAATTAAATATTTTTAAGATCACAAAATCAAAACCTCAAAAAAATTATAAGAATGTATAAACATACTATATATACTCTAATCCATCAATTACTATTTGAAGGCATGTAAATGATCATATGATATATATTTACAATCCTTGACCTCAACTGTAATGAGTATTACCAAACTATCTCTTGGACCACCCAAATAAACAATGATATGAATCAAACCATTCATCCCCTTATACCAAATACTCACACCTCATAAAGAACTATTCATTATTTTTCTCACAAAAATAAGTAATTTGAATCCCATATATACTTCTACCACCTCATGGGTCTCAAAACAATCAATACAACCTAGGATCATATTATTTAATACCACAAAAATATGGAACATGTTTTAAATTATTCAAATAATTTCTATATCAAATATTAACCTAATATATTCTCAGAATAAAACAAAACATTTTTTTAATAATAAAATTAAATCAAATAAATAACTCATTTAAAAATATCTTGGATTTTATTAACTAACCAAAACACTTTCCCAAAATATTTTACCATAAGAATATATTTTAGCAAAAAAGTTTTCAAAAATAATTCAAAACAATCAATTTTCATTGTCCTAAAAAAGAATAACTTGGTCAGGTGAACCTATGTTCTATGTATAATTCAAGTGAAAATTCTTATTTCTAACCTATAATAAGACTAAAATAATATGTTTTATTATATATTTTTATAGATAACAAAAATAAAATCAACTATGACCATGAAATATAAATTATCAGAATCCTATTACTCATGAAAAATAGAAATTCCATTGGTTAACTACTATTTAGAATCAATTATTTATTTCGTTAAAAGTTTTAAAAATTATATCTTCTATAAAATAAGTACAAATGTAGCATAACATAAAAAATATATGATACCATTATAATTCAATGGTCCTCGTAAATCATCTTGATATGTTGTGTTGGGGACCATTGATAAATATTCGGGTACTTTTGAGGTGTGAAATATGTGATGAGGGTTTACAATATAAATTAGAGAGATTATTCATTTGATAAAACAATAAAAATATAGAAAATACATAACAAAAGAATCTGAAAATTAAACACCATAGTCTGTATATAGACTTTTCTTGTGAAAGTATTTTTATCTTATAAATGAAATAAAACTTCCAAGAAATAACATAATTGATCCATATAATAATAAACAATCATAAAATATAATGGTGAAATCTCATAGGGTTTAATTATTACATTTATAATAAATAAAAGACAATAAATACATAGAGTTGAAGTTATATAATCAAGTTCCCCCCTTGGTCTGTTATATAAAATTCAATTATTCTAAAAACTGGATAACCTATGCTATGGTACATTTACTACAATAAAAAATGAAAGAGGGTCTACCTAACTACTAATGTACATCCCTATATTTTTTAAATAAATCTAGATATGTCACACTGAATATATTTTTTATTAACTTTTATTACATAACCCCTGAATTTGTTGGGGAAATACAGTAAACCTAGCACTGACATATATCATAACGATAGAAAAGTCAATATACCATACACTAACAAATAATCCATGATTATTAAAACTACATAAATCATAATATATAGATTAATTCTATAAATTTCACAAAAATCATACTCTAATGGGAAACTAGTCTACAAAAATGTCCAAAAACTAAGAGATTAGCATATGGGTTATGGGGGGGTCTATATCACTGCATGTCCCCTAGAGAAAGAGTTAAACCATAACGTTGAATGAATTAATTATGGTACATAACTTATAATATACAGTAATATGTTCATCTATATCATGAGTTTTGATGTATAGTAATCCTCTCCCTCAGGAAAATCCACATCATGAGGTTCCATGAGAATCATCCAAAGATCACCAAATTACTGAATCAATTAGGTAATAATCAACTCACTAGTACCCCATGTATCAATTTTTAACTATACCATCAAGAAGAATTAGTGATAAATATTTAAATATATAAAATAAATAAACAATATAAGTTAAATTTTGGCTATAGAAATCTCTTTTCTATTGATAAAGATAATCCTAGCACCCAACTACTGGAAAGCCTCTCATGACATCTCACATCCTGAATGTAACATCCAAGATAATGATAGAATAAATATTTTTCATATTTTTAAATATTTATGAATTAAATATTAATTTTAACATAAATTATATCCTACTTCCAATAACGTATCAATCACACAAAAATTAATTACTTCATAATCTTGTGTCATATGCAAGAGTGATTTGTACCGGAAAAAATATACTATTAATATTATTATTTTATGTGTTATTAATCTCATATCCATTATACATTTGGGTGTAAATTGAACTGATTATATTTTTTTACATATATAATAAATTTTTACATTCATACAAAAATTATAGTTGTAAGGTAAAGGTAAATCGAGTTTTATGTGAGAAATTTTTTTTATAAAAAACATTTTAACTTCCATTTAATACTGAGAAAATTGTAAATATATTTTCTTCAAATTTTTAATTTTTATATCTCAAAATAAAAATAATTTTCAAAATTGAAATATAAATAATTTACATGGTAAACGTTTCATTATTTTTCTGAGAACATTCTTGTTTGGATTATTAGTAAATAATTTTGTTTTTAGTTCAAAACTTCTTTTCATCGAATTTATTTATATTTCTAAATAACGATTTCAGTTATTTTTAATTTATAATAATATATATTTAATTTCATTATATCTAATTTATCTCACCATAAACAATTTTAAATGGAATTTACATATAATAACCTACCAAACGCAAGAATATTTTATCATAAAATACTTATTTCCACATCCCATATGTAGGATTAATTTAACATTATTTTCTAACACATATATATTTTTAATTTAGGAAAACTGATAAAAATCATGGAATCATAATAATATATAATTTCTAATCATTTCCAATTATACATTGGCCAAAATTATTGCTAAAGGTAAATAAAATTAATTAAAGTTATTAAGAAAAAAACAATCGTAATTTATGACTAAAAAAGAAAAATCAGGCTTATAAATGACCGAATACATTTCTAGATTTTTTGGGAAATATTTATAATATTAAAACTCAAATTATCTAAAATGGTGGATTTGGATCCCTTTGGGGACATGTGAAATGTTGGGATAGCCAAAAACATTTCAAGAATACCCAATGTGTCATTTTCTCCTCTTATAAATGGCCTCCTACACTCCCCCTATATTTACCTTCTTCATGAACATTTTTCTCAACAAACCCATCCCAAATAATCTATCAACATCTATACCGTCACCCATGATTCATCTCATTTGGCATAAATCCAACCGAGAATTCATTTGGTGCAAACCATAAAGTATTACCTAAAAAAGAGGTAACATGCATCAACATGCATTTTTACATTGTTTTAATCTTCACTACATTCATTTCACATTATTCCATGAGTATATTATAAAATATTTATCATAAATAATGTGATGTTGTAATTATAAATTTTTTTACCTACAACTACATATGTATCCATCAAATGGGTAATAAAATATCTGTTTGTGTACAGAAAACAACCACCTCTCATAATAATGTTGTTCGATGTTCCGTTACCACCATTCATGGTTGGGAATTATGATGCCAGTTATATTTTTATATGATATATATTTCCTATTTATAGAATATAAATAATTATAAAATTTTTATATACACATATGATGTGCTTGATTTGTGTATACCCATTTCATACATGTTATTGACCCTAAAAACTTATTTTCACGAAATATGTGTCATTTTTTGGATAAAATACATTTTTTTGGTGATCATGGAACTTTTTAGGAGTTTTTTATTCAATGTCTAACCTTGTAAAGATTATTAGTGAAGTTAAAATATACACAGTGTGTGCTTCTTACACACATCGTGTACCATTTCCCCGACAAGGATTGGATAGACCAACTACATTCCCATATTGTCTGCCAAGTTTTACATGAAATTTACAATCAATATACATGTCATTTAACCCTTCCAGAAGTGATTTCTGCATTAAGTTGATTCTACACACTATGTTGGGTGGAATACATGATGTGTACCCCCACCAAATATCCTCCGACACATTCAAAGTCGAGGGTGGAGCGGCAGATCAACTACTGGTGGTGAAAGATGATCCAATTCAAGTGGACCATACTACAGGTTGTGTACTTTAGGTTACACACCAATTATTTTTAAAAATAAATAAATATTACTGTAGGCCCTTTTAATTAACAAAAACTAGGGGAAAACAAGAGACACACAATGAGAGAAGAAACGAAGAGAAGAAGTGAAAGAATGTGCAAGTGGGAAGAGAAGAGAGGAGGTTCTGTTGCTCTGCCATCTTGACGATCATAAATCTAAATTTGTTGTGATGTTTGTTTCATGTATGAAGAGTATGTTTTTCCTTAACATCTCCATGTGTAGCTAAATCCAAAAAAAAATTGGCCTGTGGATTATTGTTTTTTATTAATCAATTATCTAATTGTAATTTTGTTATTTATGTTTCTCTCATAATCCCTTGAAATATCTAGCTAAATATTGTGTGAAACCCCATATGTGTCCACGAATGGAATATACAAAGATCTTAAGTGGAATTATGTAAATATACACAAGTGATCATTTGGTGCACTTATCTCCTCCAAATGTACTTAAATTAATAAAATTAATATGAATCTACTTCCATACCAAGGAATTGGTCTCTATTGATCAAATGAAACTCACCAGACTAAGGGGGTTCCATTATTCACAAAATCCAAAGTTGTGAGTTATTATGAACAATATATCCTAATAAGAAAATTAATTTATCTATGGCCTTAAAAATCTACAAACATGTGGCATTCTTCTCATTTATCATCAGAAATAATTTTATGTTTCTTTTACCCATTAATGTATCTCATTAATGAAATTCAAGAGTTTTATACTCCATCAAAACATCTGATATCAACTATAAATTCAGTAAATATTTACCTAATTAATAACAAACTACAGAAACAAAAAGCAATGACTCTCTCTCCATGTGGATCAACCACATACCTTCACTACACTAGTAATAAGATTTGGTATTTGATTTTGGGTATCAAAACATATCACTTTGGATAAAATGACATTAAATTATGGTGTCATTTATGAGGAACAAAAATTTAATGGTGTTTTGAAAAAAATTAGTTTGCATCATTTAATGGAAAATAAAAAGAACATATTCTAAAATAATCGGATATTAACCTCATTTTGGTTTTTCATTATTTTGTTCATCCTATTTTACACTTTTTGTGTTGTTTAGTGTTTTTTAAGATTATAGGTGCATGAGTGGTCAAATCACTCATTCTATGATAATAAAGTCATCATAAGCCCTTCTGCTTGTCCCATAAATCGAACAAAGGATCTTGAGGCGACGTCGAGAACTTATGGGAGAGAAAAAACCAAAACTCCCAAATAGAGAACATGGAAGAGGGAGAAAATGATAATATCCAAGGATTTGGACAACAGATCATGCTTTATGAAACTGGAATCCACAACTCACTACTGAGAATGAGCATAACCAGCTTCCATCGGCCAATATCATGGAGTTAATGCCACAGAACCAGAAAAGACAGCTAGCTCAATTATTTCCAACTTATGGAATGCAACTAACCTATTAGTACCATCCACCAGAGTGGTTTTCATACATGCATCTAGGATAGGGGACTCCATTTTCTAATAAGGATCAATTTATATACCCGCCTCCTTAAGAAAAACTTCCTCCAAGAGGTATCCTTATTGTGATTGGTCTTCCTTCTATCTAATAAGCAGATAAAAATATTTTCAAACAACTACTACAAGACTATCATTTTGATATTAATATGGCTATACTGTAGCTCATCCAAAATATGGTTTAGTTTGGAGGTTTTCCATGTGATGAAGCTGATGCTCATCTCTCCAATGTTCTAGAGATTTGTGACACATTTCGTTACCATGGATTTTATAAGGATTCGATTACATTACCTTATTCTCCTCATCATTAAAGGATAATGTCAAAAATGTTTTAAATGATTATCTCGACGATCCATCCTCACCTATGAAGAATTTTTCTTTTTTTCAAAATATTTCTCACATTCCAAGACAGTGACGTTGTAGAACAAAATTCACAACTTCCAGCAACATGATTCTGAGTCATTTTATTAATCCTATGATAATATAAAGGAATATTTGAGAGAGTTACCTCATCATGGTGTTAAATTATGGATGCAAGTCCAAACTGTTTATGAAAATCTTACAAAAAAACCAAATCTGTGGTTGATGAAGCTGCACGAGGAATGGTGATGAGGAAATCCATGGGAGAACTTTTGGATGAAATGGATGATATGTCCGAAAATATATTCCAATGTAACTCAAAGAGGGGTACTCAAAAGTGGGTAATTTATTAAATTGATGCCACTAAAATTCTTAATTCTCAACTCTATGATGTTTCCGACATGATTGATGCATTAAATCTAAAAAACACATATCATGTTCGAGTGATAAATCACCCACTGTGTTGTGAATTGGGTTACAATCACGCCATTGGAGAATCCCAGGGGACAAGCATCGATTATTCAACAACTGTGGTAAGATATGTTTTTCAAAACATTTGTCCAAACATTTTACATAATTAACAAAACCCCTCATGCAATGAAGTCATGAACATGGGCTAGGGGTAGCAACAACAAAACACTCCACCCCGCCCCCAAAAGCCGACCAGTTATGTTAAGTAGTAGTATCGAAAATCTATATACCTAATAGAAAAAGTGTATCAAAACTATCATTTGGTGAGATAACCTCAACAAACACACACTAAAATGGATGCAAAACAATTTCTATTGGAACAATCATCAATGTTAAAATAAATGATGTCAAAATTCATAATAGTTGTTGAAACTATACATCTGAATTAAGAGGCATCTATTCAAAGACTTGAGAATAAAATTGGGCATATAGATAATCATATATCTACATGGGATCTTGGTACACTACTAGGTAACACTGAGAGAACCAATTGGAGGTGTCCATTATGTCAATTTACAATGTGGGAAGGAACTACCCAATAAAATAACTGAAAATCAAGGTGAGGCCAAAATTCTAGTTCCACCTACACCCTCTTTGGATAATAAAACTGATATCATGTAGTCCCCTCAACACAAGGCCTCTAAAAAGATAAGATGGCCACAAATGATAAAGGAAAATAGGTGGTATGACCTTATGAACAAACCTTATCATTACCCTCATGAATGAAGTAGAAGAAGCTGGATCAGCTGTTTGAAATATTTATAGAGGTATTCCTAAAACATCACATTAATATTTATTTATCATGTTAATTATTTCATATTCCATCATATATAATGTTTAAAAAATACTCCTAAAAAATAATAATATAAAGGATTTGGGAACCATTTGACTCACTAAATATTTATCAGGAGTCATCCATCACTCTCTTCCTCCAAAGAACTATGATTTAAGAAGTTTTACAATCCCTTTCCCAATGAGATCTACTCAGTGTGGGATGTCCCTTTGGGACATAAGATCTAATATTAATATTATTTCTTATGGAGTCTTCAAGAATATGTGGATTATAAATCTAAAACCAACTCGAATTGAATTAAAACTAGCAGATTTCTCCATTAAATATCCAAAGGGTTAATTGATGATGTGATAATGAAAGTACGAAGGATGAATTTTTCTACTGATTTTATCAAACATGAGATGGATGAAGACTAAGAGGCACCCCTTATTTTGGGAATAGACTTCTTTTCTGCTAGGAATATTTTGATCGATGTTCACAAAGGTGAATTTATCGTCAGATTAGTAGATGAAAAGTTATCCTACAAAATCTGCAACGACATTAATCTAGTGTCACTTATATAAAATGTGGGTTATTATGAATTAAATACAGTGAATGATCATATTGTATTCAGGGGAATATGACATGATATGTTGTTATTTTAATGATGAATTAGTTATCAAGGACATCTAGCCAGATTATGAACTAGTGGATATGGAATTCATCATATGCCGATGCATTCATTATTAGAAGTGTACACTTATTGTGGATATTCTAGAGTGATACATGGTAGAACTGATTGTTCTTCCGGTTCTTAAATACCCACAACTTGAACGGAATACTCTCCCATATTATTAAATATATGTGTACTTTGGAGATAAAGACACACTTCCAGTTATACTCAATGCATCTCTCTTACAAAACCAAGAACACAAACATATATAGGATCTAAACCAAATAAAATAGGCTATTGGGTGGACAGTTGTTGATCTTTAAGGGATCAGTCCGACCAGTTGCACCCATAAGGTGCTACTTGACGAAGGATCCAAGCCCTCTTGGAAACCACAATGACGGTTATACCCTCTAATGAAGGAGGCCATGAAGAAAAAAAATCATCATATAAGATTCATGAATCATCAACACATTTCCTAACAACACATTGGTGATTCCCTTGAATGTAGTGCCAAAAAGGAGGGTATCACAATAATTACTACTGAAAAAAATGAATTCATCCCTACAAGAATGGCCATAGGATGGAGAATATGTGTGGACTAAAGAAGCATAATGATTCCACACATAAAGATCAGATCCCACATATTTTCATAGATCAAATATTGGAGCAATTGGTAGGGAACAAGTTATATTTTTTTCTCGATGGTTATTCTGGCTATAACAAAATATCTATTTCCCCTGAAGACCATGATAAAAGCACATTCACATGCCTATAATGTACTTTTTCTTATTGACAAATGACATTTGGCATGTGCAATTCCCCATACACCTTCCAACAATACATGTGGGTGATATTCCGTGACACTATAGAGAAAATTAGTAAAGTATTTATGGATGATTTTTCATTCTATGGAAAATCATTCAGCACCATCTTGAGAAATCCTTAATTATACATGTAATTGTGATAACACATCACTATAGTTTGGAATTACAAGAAATGTCACTTTTTAGTAAATATTGGTATCATCTTAGGCCCCTAGATTTCCATGAAAGGAATGGAAGATGACCCTTTAAAGATTGAAGTCATATCATAACATCCCATTACAACTTCTATATGTGAAATCCTAAGCATTCCTAGTCATGTAGGTTTTTAAAAAAGATTTGATGGTGACTTTTCAAAAATAGGTCAGCCATTGGCCAAACTCCTTTCAAAATAGGTTTCCTTGATGTTTGACAAAACATGAACCTCAACCTTTTATCCCATGAAGTAACGCTTGGTTGATGGTCCAATCAGGATTACCCTAAATTGGAAGGAACAATTTGAAATAATGTACGATTTAGGTGATTATGTTGTAGGATAATTTAATGTAAAACACAACAATTGTATATTTAGGATGATCTATTATTCTATCATATCCATAACTAAAGCATAAATTAACAACACCAACACCGAGAAAGAGATGTTGGCTGTGGAATTCTCATTCATCAGGTTCCACACATATTTAGTACTCTCAAAATTTTTAGTATATACTTACCATGATGTATGTAAATATTTATGGAATAAGAAGGATGAAAAGAAGTATCTCATTCATTTGGTGATTCTAGTTGAATAATTTGACTTGGAAATTTGAGACAAGAAATAAAATGTGAAAATCATTTCTAATCATCTCTATTGAATAGAATTTCCTCGTTTGGAATGATTGAATGATCGAGAAATATAGGAGGACTTCTTGGATGATCATCTTTATGCAGTTGGAGTTACACCTCGCCCATGGTATGCCAATATTTCCAATTAAATGGTTATGAGAGTCATTCATATTGATCATACTTTTCGCAAAGGAAATTATTTTTGTTTGATGTAAAATGATATTTTTGGGAAAACATTAATCTCTTTGGTTCATGTAGAGATGATCTAATCTTCCGTTGTATCCCAAAATAATAAATTAATGTAATTCTAGATTTTTTACATTCATCCCTAGTTGGGGGGGGGTATCATGGGCCAGACAATAAAATTATGAAATATATTTAATATATATATTTCTAGCCCACCAGAAACTAGGATGCCTGATATTTTGTAGCATGCTGTGATTGTTGTCCGCAGACTAGTAACATGGGGCATTGAGATGAAATTCCTCAACATAACTTTAATGAGTGTGACATGATCAATGTATGGGGTATTCCATTCATGGTTATATTTCCCACATCATACTAAAATTGATATGTTCTGGTTTGTGTGGAATATGTATCAAATTTGGAAGAAACAAATTCCTTGACACACAACACAGTAATGGTTGTCATTTCCTTCTTAAGGAATATCGGTTTCATTCGATTTGAGGATCCACGGGTTCTTATAAGTGATAGAGGGATGACTTTTTAAAAAAATTTGATACATAATTTTCTCATAAGATATCTGGACACATATAGCTCTAGGACACCCTATCATCCCCAATCCATTGGCCAAGTATAGGTATCAAATAGGGAACACAAACAAATCTTGAAAAAACTCTGGGAGCCTCAAGGAAGGACTTGTCCAAGAAGCTTGATGATGCCTTATGGTAGTACTAGACTACCCTCAAGGAACCTCTAGGTGTACCCATTCTTTTTAATCTATGAAATTCTATATCATTTTTGGGTGGATCTTGAGCACCAAACCTATTAGGTTGTTAAGTACCTGGATTATGATCTAAAGGCTATGAAATAGAAACATATATTTCATCTAATGGAGATTGATGGAATTTGGTAAGAGGAATATGAAAATGATAAATTGTACAAGGAAATAAGAAAATCATTCCATGAATACATGATCTCTCAGAATTCATTTCATCCCAGTGATGAGGTAACGTTGTTTAACTCCCATTTATGATTCATTCTAGGAAAATTGAACTCCCAGTGGTTTGGAGTTTTCGGAGTGACCATGGTCTTCCACCATGGTGCAGTGGAGGTATCTTGAGAAGATGGTGAACCATTTAAGCTGAATGGGAATTATCTCAAACCCTATTACACATGGGGGATAGGTTTGGTATGATGTCAACCCTGAAATACAGATAGTAAATAGATCATGTATGTTTTTCCAAAGACCTAAAATAGAGGAGTTCTTGGGAGGAAACCTAAACACTACATGTCATGTATCACCATTTGACATGATATGTAGATAATTTTTAAATGTATATTCAAATTTAACTTTTATAATGATTATAAATTAATAATGATAATAAACAATGATGACGACATTTTCGATGGTAACGTCACTAAAATGTATCTAAGCCACCACTAGTTGAAATCACTATATATCTATTCTTAGTACTAGGTTCAACCTTTTTTAACCAGTATTTAGTTTACGGAATGTGGGGAATTACCAATAGAATCTAAATACATATGTTTTCAAATAAAAGAAAACCCATGATGGGGACAGACTAGAAGGCTAGGTTCGTAAACCACAGATCCCAAAAACATGAGTTTAAATCCTGGAAACTAGCTCGGTTCCATATTTTTTTATATTAATAAAACTAAAATAATTGAATTTCAATATATTTCATGTGTTCCATGTTTTAATTAATAATTTAAAATGATTTTAAAATTAAAAATTACATTTAAGTTTAGTAGGATGATTGACAGAGTATCAACCATGGATTCAAAAGTCCCAGGTTTGAACTCTACTAATCTCCCAGCTCCATCCCAATCATTTAATAATTTAATCCACACAACATGAGTTTTCTTCATCTTGTATAGAAATTAACCTATATAATACTTATTACAAGTTAATAAAGTCATGTATCACTATAACCATCTCCCCTTGTGGTTGAGGGTTTGAATTTTGGTGTTACGGCTGTCAGTTCGAATCGCTCACCAAGAACGGGTCCGATATTTGTAGTTCTCTTTTTTTAAATTTTAGAACACATGAAGTGTGATCTTATGATAGACTATGTGTATAGGTTTATTTTTTTATTATATTAATTTTTTATAAATATTTGGATTGTAAATAAATATTAAAAAAATAACACTCATTAACAGTTATTTGGGACATTTCACACATCATATAGTTCATGTATAAAAGCTGGAAACCCTACCCGACCTATCCCCATGTCACCCGCCTCTTTTAGTTTTTTCGTTGGATTCTAATCCAACTCCCCCTCCTTCAATCTATCATTTTTTTGCATATAAATTCTTTAATTCTTCTATATTTCAATCCTCACTCATTGTACACTATTATATACCATTTATTATCATGGTTTCCCTAGAGTTGTAGTAAATTTATGGATCAGCCAACCCTTCGGCATAGACCCACATAACTCGGGGTATAGGAAGAACACAAGCCGTTTACATCTTGTGAAAAACCACACATAAACATTTTTATAAGTTTAATTATTCATTGATTGAATGTTCAGTACACACTATGTATAGTGCCTCCCCTAACCTTCCACCCCCGCCCGTGTCTCCTAGAACGTGTCTCACATCTGATGTATTTCGACACAGTGTGTGGGTTCAGTACACACTGTGTCCACCGTCCATTTGGAGGAATCTGTGTGGATGGAGTACATGCCTCAACACACCATTAATTCACACAAGGCTTGTATCCCTTCCACACTATGTGTGTTGTGAATGTATTACCCCTCCGAGTTGAGCCGTATTGGGGAACTTACATGGGCTCCAACCCATGTTTTATTACATGTCCTGTCATCCTATGATAAACTACAATTTCTTTCATTTTCTTCCAATTATTTTTATTTTTTTCCATTCTTTTTTTCATATATGGAAGGTGATGTCCCCTTAAGTGGGAATGATTCTAATTCCACTTTTGAGGAAGAGAGATCTCATCACCATCAGATTCATCTTCGGTCTTCCGATAGGGAAGTAATTGATTTTCCAATTTTCTAGACACCAACATTGGTGATGCTTCCTAATCTTCTCCTGACACACCCATCAGTGATAAAATATAATTGTGTAGATTTCGTGACTCCCACTTAGTTCCCCACTGATTCTCCTATGGCTTCTACCACACTATCCAATGTAGCTAAGAGTTCATGTTCCAGGGATTCATCTTATAGATCCATTCCTTCGAAGATGAGAACTACACAGTGGACCACCTGAGTTAGATATGGATTCAGATTCTACACCTCTAGAAACCTCTACTAGACCACCCACACCAATAGGTGTAGGCCCACCTCATCCATCTCAGGCCCCTCCCCAACCTCAAAAGAATCAATGCATGATTTTTGCTGAGGTCCTACCTACCATAGACAGATTGCGGCAATATTAATGTCAAAAGATATTGCTATGTGCCCACTTCTTGTATTTGAGCATTCCACATCATCTTGGCATGTAGGAGGAGATTGAGGATCTCCATGTCAATACACACATACTGGATACACTCTAGGATAAAACTTAAAACTATAGATATTTATTTTTTGAGTTCATCACAAACTTCGAGATCGATAGACCCACATACATCCAGACACCCACCAATATTTCCACTCTGGTTTGATTTCGGCTGGGCTGACGACCCTTTTCGAAGACCATTGATGATTTTGTCCAAGGGTGGGGATTCGTCCCTCATCCTGCCATCACACCTCTCATCACAACTCCTTAACTTCCCTTCAAAACTCTGACCTCATTGCTATGTGGTGGGATCTTACTTGGTCTAACAACATGTACACCCCCACATCCTGGAAGAACATGGTCATCATATACCATCCCCTTCTCATCCTCTATAGGTGCTTAAATTACCTTACTTTTCCTATCCATGAGGATATGGGTGTCATGTCTTGGTGAGAGATGTAGAATCTCACCTATTTCATTCGATACGATTACCCTAACCTCCGCTGTCTTCCAGCCACCAATTTTGATTCCAAGATCCATGACCATCTGGGAAACATGAACTAAGGATTCTATGCCACCCTCATGGCACACCACCTTGGAATTTTTAGGTCCCCTTTTACTAACAACCCTTAAGATCTCATTAGCATATATAATTCTTCATGCTTATCCACATTAGTATGGTACAGCATATGAGCGATGGATATGTTCTTTTGTTGGATTCCCCAACTTCGGCAGGGGTGAGACATGACCCGATTTTCCCTGATAGTGTTGTTGACCGGGTCCCACCCCATCAACTAGAGGATGCTCCTTCACCACCTCACCACACTTCCTGTACACTTCTAGCTTCATCCACCATTCCCTATTCATATGTACCCTCTACATCCCCCCATCACCCTTCACCTCATTGCGATCAGTCTCCATCAAGACACCCTTGAGCACCATCAAACTACCATTCAACAGTCCAATTCTTGACTTGAATAGATGTTGAGGATTCTCCATCAACATTGCATTCTTTAGTATTTCCCTACATCTATTGTTTATCATATTCTAGCACTGCCACCATTAACAACACTGGCCATAGATTCAGTTCTCTTATCCACTAACAGCCCACCTCCTACTACTAATACTGCACGCTAGGATGTGTTGGTATATCTTCTCATGTAGGGCACTGATCATGTGTCTCCATCTACTATTACTCTTACTACCACGACATATGTTCCCAATATTCCTTACACTCAGAGAACACATGATTTGCCTCTAGTTTCAACTATCGATGATCCCCCTCTTCTAGATCCTCCTATTGCTAATGAAACCTATTATGAGTTGACTGAGTAACTGGTTTGGGGAACATTTGTTTCAATTGTATGTCTCTATTTTGTGTTATGCATGTCCTCTAATGTTGTATGTATCTAATTATTACTTTTTCCCTTTTTCATACTAGTCACAGTTACCAAAAATAATTGATTAGAACTTTTCATTCTTCATTATTCCATCTTTTTTAATTCACCATGAGGGAACTATGATTGTGGGGTTTCTTTTTTAATTTTCAATTTTATTTACATATTACCTAATTCCCCTGGTCTACACCACACATATGTCCACAAATCCTCTCCTATTTCTTATTGTTGCACTTGGAGGACCATGTGTAATATTATGTGTTGGGGAGAGTTTCAAACTACACTAGTCATTAAACTTGAATTGGTCTAGGGGAAATCATTAATAGTTAAAATATTTTATGATATGGAAACTTTTTGATTAATTATAATTATAAACACTAAATAAATAAATGGAAATTTGAATTGTCAGAAGTTTATTTTAAATTTCAATGAATTGATATAGGAGGGCTAATATAGTTTGATTCTGTATTTAATGTATTGGATATCTACATTTTTTAGACTAATCATTTTTACTCATGTCATGACATGATTAACCCATTTATTTTCCAATTCTTGAGAGGTATTGTAATCCATTTTGACAAATTCTTTCCTATCTCATCTTTCTTATGATACTCTTGGGATATTCATAACTACCAGAACATTTAATTCTTACTCTTCAAAACATGATAAATTTTGAATCACCTAAAAAAGTTTGATTCAATGGATTTATTTTGTATCCCCTTTGACCATGAGAACTAACCTACATATAATATTCATAAAACCCATTAAAACTATGAACTGCCATGTTAGGAACATACATTACAATCCTATTTCCCCTTCCATCCCTAATTGTTTCATAATTTTTCATGATTATTCAGTTGAACTATAAGGACATATTTTTTTCCATTCATGCTATATTTGGGTGAGAAACCATGTATTGAATTTTGGGGGAGAATGTAACTTGTTCACATAGTCATAATGGTTCCCTACCACTATTCATCATATTCTTAGTTTTTCCGTGAAGAAAAATGAAAAGGGGGACTGATTTATTCCTTGTACATTCTTGATGGTTTTGGACCCCTATGGGAAAAAAATTCATCATGGTGATGATTATATTTTGAGAGATCATAGAGGGGATACATATTCAGTTATATTCATTTTGAATATCATGCATTATATTTTATGAATTCAGCATCCTTATTCAAGCATAAGAGATTATTTTTGACATCATTACCTACCAACCCTTAGCCTCAAAAAAATTTGAACCTTGTTGAATTAACTCATGAATTATGTTATTTTACTTTTGATGTATAAAATGATAACAATTGAAAGTCGATGGATTGAGTTCATATACAAAAGATTGAGCATAATAATGATTAAATGATATTTAGTAATGAGTTTGGTACTTTTTGGTGAGGTAAATCATGAAGTGGATTGTTTATTTATGAAAAAATAAATAATGTAGATAAAAGAGAATGTAAATATTTAATTATACTATAAATGTGGCATGATTAAGATACCTTTTGAATTGAAATATGTTTTGGGACTTTTAAAAATTCTATGTTATCCCTATAGTATTTACAAGTATACTTTGTAGAATATTTCTGTATTTTGTAGTATTGATTATTTTAATTTGATGATTTTATTTTTCATGAGGCCAAGAAAATGATTAAGTGAATGAGATTTTGATGTTCTCAGTTTGTGTAAACCCCTTTCATAAATATTATTGAGAAAAAATCATTTCTCCTTAAATATCTTCCATTTGTGGATAAAATCATTTATATTAGCGATCATATTTATTTTCTGTCATTTTTTGTTCAAGGTCCAAAATTGGGAAATATCATAAAATAATTTCAAATATACAATGTGTGTACTACTTACACATTTCGATGCAATTTCCCCAATATGGATCGACCTAACCATGTACACACCCATGTTTTTGACCATGTTTCACACACTGTGTACAATCTATTTACACACAATGTACCCCCTTTGATAAGCAGTTTGTTGCAGAAGATGATACTACACTTCATGTTTGGTGGAAATACATGCCATGTACACCCACCAACTGACCAATGATACATTCAATGTCATGAGTTGTGTGGAAGATCACCTACCGATGGTGAAAGAGGAGTTAAGTCATGTTGACCATACTATACTCCATCTACATTATGGTAAACCCCGTGTATTTATAAATACTACAAATAAGAGAAAACTCCCTCAAAATAAACACACTAAAGGATGTGATAACATGATACACAAAAAAGGAAGAATAAATGATGGAGAATAAGAGATAGAAAGATAAATAGGGAAGAGATGATAGGAGGTGATGTTACTCTACTTTTCCAAATATCTTCAGTCCAAAGTTATTGTGATGTTTCTTTTAGGTATTTAGTGTATATTAGTAATTAGATACTACATCTGTAGATAAATCCTTCACGTGTTGGGGATGTGGATGATTATTGTTCATTGTTAAGCAATTTTCTTATTGTGTTTTTTTATTTATGTTACTAATGTAATCCCTATAAATATCTTGCTATGTATTTCTCAAAAATATATATAAATCCAAGAATGGAATTTCAAGGGATCTTTGTAGGTATTACAATAAAGTACACCCCTGATTTTTGGGTGCACTTATCATCTCAAAACAGACAATAATTAATACAATTAATCGGAATCAAATTCCAGACCATGTATTTTTTTTCTATTGATTCATACAAATCACACCAGACTTGGGGTTCTGCTATACTCAAAGCCCTCATATGTGAGTTATTATGAACCACACATCTAAATAAGATAATTTATTTAATGACGACCATAAATATCTTCAACCTAGATGCATTCTTACCATTTTTCATCAGATTGAATTTTAAATTTTTCATATACCTTCATGTAACTCATCAAAGAAATTGATGACTTTCATACACCATAAAAACATTTGATATTAACTCAACTCCAGATATTCTTCACCTAATTTATCACAAACTACGGAAATAGAACACAATGACTCTATCTCCTTGTGGATCGACTCTGTACTTGCATTATACATGTAATATGTTTGGATAATATTATTCGGGAAGCCAAATGTAACACATTTTCTAAAATTACATCAACATATCACAATTCTATCAATTTTTTGTAAATACAATAACATTGTTTGTGGACATGTGGACTACTACCTCTTCAAAGGGATGTGGTACATTTACACATTAAAAAGAATGAATTAATTATAGTTTTAATTAAACATATGTAAAATAAAATAAATATTTAGTTTATACTTCAAATAATTATCTTTAAGAATATATGATAAATCCTTTTCAAAATTCCCCTTTAATCCACTGAAAAAAGTGATAACATCGTCTATGGATGTGTGGTTTATCACCTACTCGATGCGATGTGATTCCTTTTTTACATCATAAGAATACAATATATAATTATATTTTATTAAATAATTTGTTATATATACTTTTATTTTAATTATATAATGATAAATATCACATTCCATAATTCTGTAATGATCATTGAAAAATGGGAACATTTCTCATGTGTATGTATGGCCTACAGTTTCAATGATTGTAATGTTTGTTCATTTTTTATAAACATCATTCATTATTTGTTTTAAAAGTGTAATTGATATATAAATACAACAATTTTTTATATTTATTTTTCTATATATGTTTATATAATGTCCCATTTGACCATATTTGACCTACCAAATTCATTTTTGAAACATAAACTGAATATGGTCAATACACAAGATGTTTTATTAGTAGTTTAAGTAGTTTTTTACAACATTTTAGTAAGGTAAATTAATGTAATGATAAAATTAAAAATGTTCTAATGAAACTAAATTTTTAACAATATATTATTATTTAAGATAAGTAAACATATTACAAGTCGAACTCATGGTAATTGATTTCATCTCGATATCCATTCATTGAGACACTTCATAATGATATGTGCCATTATTCTCTTATATAGTTTATATAAAGACTCATTTATATTACAAATCCTTGATATTTCAACTAAATAGTATATAAATTTTTTAAATATTCATCATTCATTTTCCTTGTGATATGAATGTTCATCATTATATGGGTCACATTGACAGTATAAATATTTAATCCATTCCCATATTTCAACATTAATGATATTATTTTATTTATATTTATTTATATTTATATATAAGGACTATAGAGGGAATCATATATCATTTTTAATATTTAGATTTTTTTAAGCCGACATTTTTTAAAAATAAAATGAATACCTTCTTTCCATTTTCGGGTATTTTTTAAAAAAATTGGTTTTGGGGATGGATTTATTAGTTCAATATATTGAAATGTATAATTGGGATTGAAAATTTAATTTTATCATTTAAATGTTAAAAAAATAAATATTTTATGTGTATGGGTGGTTATATAATAATCCAATGATGGGTGGTTCCATTATAGTCCTTGAATGGGCAGGTTTGTGATATCTAACTAATAAAATGGGATTGGAATTTAGTTGTATGGATATTTCATTTATAGGAGATATATATTTAAATCAGCCACACTGTTATTCCATTTATAAAATTGGGAAGAATAATGATGTTCTATGATACCTTTATACATTTTTATTCTTTATAGTGGGTTTTTTTGGTAATCTTGTGTATTCAAAAAAAAGTTTTGAAATGATATTATATACAAAGAAAAGTATTCAGAATTTTTTAATGGTGAAAATTATTACATTATGATAAATTCTCATGGGTATTAATGTTAACCAATAGACTAACAAGTTCTTTATTTTTATATCCTTTACTGGGATTTTTTGGCTTATCCCTTTTTGTCTAATGTTTTTTAGAGTGCATAATGATGAGTTAAGGATTCGATGAATTCATGTTGAAATTAATAAAGTGTTTTCAAAAAACAAATCATATTTTATTTTTAAATGTTCTACATGGTGGAAAAATGATATTATTAGGAACTTCCACTTTGTACTTCTATAGTTTTTTTATGAGTGACTTATAAAAAATTACCAAAAATATAAATATAAAAATATAATTAATGTGAAAGAAATTCAAATTCATTAATTAACACAATATTATTTAATGTTATTAGGCCATGTCCTTAGAGTTTTTTTCAATTGGAGGATTAGATAATTTTACAGTTTATAATAAAATTAATTACATTCCATTGAAATAATCTATATAATAGTCATGTTAAAATGTTATAGCATTTAAATATTACCATATTGCATCTTCTAAAGTAAGGTCGTTTAGAAAGGTCCTTCATATAGGATGTTAGGTTGCAATATTTGGAATGCACCAAGAAAAAATAATCCCTCTAAATCATCATCCAGAGATGGTTGGAATTGGAAATGAGTATACATTTGAAATTATGGCTCAGTTTACTCAGAATATAAACAAGGGTGGTGTGCATGGAAGATTGAAACCACGTCTACCATAAAAGATATTGACGATAGTGGATCATTTGACGTTAAAAATCCCTTATCATTCAGAGGATCATATGAATTTTTGATAGATGAGGGATGGATTAACGATCTAAAAGATATATTTGATGTCATGGGTTTTTTAGATAACAAAAAAAGTAACATTTTGGTAGTGATTCCAACTAGTGGTGTTCAATGGTTAGGAATGTTAGTGGATGTAAATAGATTAATGAATTTTAATAGGATGATTTTAAGAATATTTTCCTTGATAAATATTTTTTAAGTCTATTTGACATAGGATGGAATATTAATTTCTGGAATTGATACAATTGTATGAAAATTGTTGGTTTCATATGATGAAATATTCTTTCGAATAGTGAGGTACTTCCCAAATTTTATACACGATATTGATAGTAAGATAAATTGGTCTTAATTATGAATAAATCCATCATATAAATGGTCATTGGATTCTTTTATGTTCTATAGCTATGAGAAAATTATTTCATATTCTATGATTTTATAAATGGAGATATTAAATGATCATGGGTCCCAATAATGTAATAAAAAAATGAATTTATGTTGGAAGTAAATGTGAAAGAATTCATCAAAAAAGTTTGGAGTTAATAAACAAAATTACATCTTTTCAAATGTGTAGTTAAAAGAATCCTAGAGAATTTCATTAAAAATTTGAAATGTTCATCTGAAGTGGTATGTTTGGTAATATTATTTTTCACTTCTGGGAGATGATAAATAATCAAATGAAAATACAGTAGTGAGATTTTTCAGTTGCAATGAGTTTGGTCATTTGGATATTGTGTGTCCCATGATAATTACCAATGTTGGAAACTATATGTATAAGAAAAAGGTGTGGAAAATCGTTTTCAAATACTATGGTTGATGTAGGGTCATAAAATTATGCAGTTATAGGTATATAATTGTTTCATTCCAATTATTACAATACATTGTTTTACTTTACTTCTTCCCATTCATTAATTTCTATGAAATTTTAATGAAAATTGGGAATATCATTATATAATTTAAGATATAAACTTTGGAAAAAACTATCGGTGGTTGTATTTGACTAACCATGATTTATAGGGATCTATCTATTATAATTTTTGGGTGGTTCTCCCCTTAAAATTGTAGTGAACTACCCATAGTATAGTATGATAACATTTTTTATTTGGATGGTATTTTTGTTTATCATGAAAAAATATATTTCAAAGCCAATGGAGTTTTATTCATTTACTAAATATATTTTATAACATACCATGAATAGTATAAATTTATTAAATATGCAAGTGAAAATTATCTAGATCTGGTTTCTAGGAAAATAAAATAGTTCTGATTACTAAAATCCATTAGTGAATGAATTTATGGATTTTCTTTTATGATCTTCCTTATGGTTTTCTTGATCGAGATGATTAATTTTTTGTTGATTTAAAACATTATGATTTTCCTATTTATAAACCCGCATAGAGAATATCTAATGTCAAAATTATGGAATTGAGAAAAATGTTTCTTGAATTTCTTTATAAGGGCTTAATTCGACCTAGAACTTCACCCTATGGTGATTCTATTTTATTATTAGTAAATGAAATATAGTCTCAGTAGAATTTTCATTGATTATTACGACTTTAATAACAACACTATTAATAACAAAGATAATTTTCCTCATATCATGAATTTTATTGATTCAATATAAGAATATTATTGTTTTTTAATGATTGATCTGAGGTACATTTATGATAAGATTAATGTCAAAGAGGATGAAAATAAGAAGACTGTGATTCAAACTAGATATACCAATTATGATATTTTAGTTATTCCGATTGGGTGATCTAATCCACCTTCTATATTCATGAAGCCAAAGAATCGATTATTCCCTCATTTTTTGTATCACAATGTGGTTGACTTAATGGATGATAATTTTTAATTTAAAAAATCTAGGAGTAACATGAATGGAACATTAAAATTTCTTTTCTAACTCATAAATGAAATTATACTATTTGTAAATTTTAGTAAGATTAAATTTTTGTTGAATTGTTTTTATTAATTCGTCATATTTTTTCAAAATATGGCATCACTATTGACCATTATAAAACAAATTTTGTTAAAGAGTTTTTGATCCCTACCAATATCATAGAGATTCACATTTTCATCAATTATAATGTCATTTACAAAAAATTATTTAAATATTTTCTTGGTTATTTTGGACAATAAATATGTTGACTCAAAAAAGAGTTATGTTCATCTAGAAAAGATAGTGTGACTTTTTAGGAACTAAAAAGAAGGCATATAAATGATCTTGTTTTAACATTGTCTTATTTAAATTGATTATTTGTCATATATTATGATTCCTCACTTAATGCAATTGGTTGTTTCCTGATCCAGAATGACAATATAATTATTTTTCATTTCATCAGTTGAAAACTCATGAGTTGAATTACCCTACACATGAGATGGAATTAGTTTCTTTTATCATTGAATTAAAAATTTCTAGGCATATTTTGAATGGAGTAAAATTTGAAATATATATTCTTCAATATCCTGGATGTATGTATTCTCTTTTAGGAAAATGAAAATGAGATATATAATATATATAGAACAAATCAAGGATTATGATTCCACAATTCATTATCAACATGGTAAAATGAAAAAAGGTTTATGTTTAATTGTGTTGATGAATTGATTCTATATTAGAAATGTTAAATTTGTCACATGACCCTTTGGTTGATGATTTTATGAATATTGGCCTTAAATTTTTGGATGTAGGGACATCATTATTTTGGTTTCATGGTTCATTACCATAAACCTTGTTAGAAGTAATTAAGATGGCTCAGAAGGTGGATCAATCATTACAAGAAAAGGTAGAATCAAATAAGGGTGGTAAGTTACATTATTTTAATATTATGTTAGAATGTTTTTATTATTTGAAAAAAATAGTATGTGTCCTTTACAATTCCCAGTTGAGGAAAAAAATGACGTTGGAAGCTTATAGTTCTCTATTTTCCATTCATCCGGGAAGAACAATGATTTATATAGACCTTTAGAAGTATTACTAGTTTGATGAAATGAATGTATATATTTACGAATTTATAGAAAATTGATTGATATTTTAATTTATTAAATTGAAGTGAATGATAGTGAATGGGATTCTATAAACATCTCCAATTCCTTAGTGGAAAAGGGAGAATATAACAATAGAATTCATGGTAGAAATTTCAAATACCACTTATGGGAATAATTGGATTAGGTTTATTGTTCATTGATTAGGTGAATAATTAAATTTTATTCTAATTCTATAAATTATTCAATAGATAATAGTTTAATAATAAATCAATAATATATTATAAGGATATGTAGTGTTCCTATCTCAAGCATATTAGACTGTTATCCTAGGTTCACATCCATTTTTTAGAATAGACATCAGAAGTCATTCGGTACAGAATTAAATTTCCGTTCAAATTTTCTTCCTCATTATGATACACAATGAGAGTGGATAATTTAGACATTAGAAGATCTTATATATTATTTCTCCTTCTATTACCAAGGATGTTGGTAATAACATCATTATATGGGTGAGTTTTCATAGAATTATAGTTTTTATAAAAAAATAATGATCGCACCGTTCACGGAATTTTAGGGAAACTGGTGATGAACAACAAAATTTTGGTATGATATGGGAGATTTAATGTTAATGGGACTATAAAAGGTAGAGGAAACAACGTAGAAAGTTCAATTCATTTATTGAACTAGTAAGAAATATTAGATCTGGTAGATATATTATGTGTATAAGTAATGATAATATATAGCATTAGAGTTAGGAGATCATGACTTTCTATAAGCTCCTCCATGGAAAACTGTACTTTGTATTGGTAAAAAGGGGACGCTATGTACATGTTTCATTAGACCATATAAAATCAAGAATACATTTCAATCAGTTTCCTACAGAGTGGCCTTAACACGGATTTTTTCAAGCTAAAAAATTTATTTCATGATTCAATGTTAATTAAGTACATACCAAATTCAACTATGGTTTTGATTTATGATTTAGTTTAGTTGGAATAGAGTTTTCTTATGAGAATGAAACCATTTCTGGTTCATGACCACAAAGAGAAAGCATTTTAGAATAAATTAATTCATAATGTTGTGGATTTATAAAAAAATAAAATTGTTGAATATGCATCAAGAGAATTTTGAAATTCTATGGGGTAAAAATATCCCATATTATTTGATAAGTGGATAAAATTTCGAATGCCAAATTTCTACAAGGGGTGAAGGATGTAACATCGAAATTAATGATAGAATAATAATTTTCATATTACTAATATTTATTAATTAGATATTAAATATTTCTTATAAGGTACTCTACGTATAATGACATACCTAAAACGCATAAACGATTTTCTTTATAATCCTATGTCGTATGTAAAAGAGTGTAATACCGAACAATATTATACAATTAGTACTAATATTTTATGTGGTCACCATTGCCAAGACATTATATAATTAGGTTTGAATAGAAATGAAAATATTATGCTTACATATGTTTAAAAATTTTTTTACATTTTTATAATAAATTTTATAATCATAATATAAGGACAAATCGGGTTTTAAGCTTAAATGGTATTTTTCAAAAAATCCTTTTCACAGCCTTTTAATGGTGCACCTATTATAACTATAATTTTTATCACATTTATAATTATTATATGAAAAAGTAAAAATAAATTTTTAAATAAAAATATCAATATTTACTTTGGGTTATTTGTTTGTTTTTTTCTAAGAAAATTAATATTTTGATGAATATTGAATAATACTGAATTTTAGTGGAATTTTTTTCTACAATTTATTAATACAGTAAAATAAGTTTTTCAATAATTATTAATGTAAAATTAGTTAAATTTTATATAATTCAATGTAATTTGGGTCATTATAAACAATCTCACATTTTATTTATATATATAAACATAAGAAACTTTTGAAACCATTCACGTGAAAAATCTGTTGTCACATCTCATCAAGGTGAAAAATTTTAAATTAATTACTACCACATATTTGTTTTAGATTTTGAAAAATGGATTTAATATATTTATGAATCATAATTTATAATTTATATTATCTTCAACATAGGTTTTGGCCAAAATTACTAGTAAAATTAATTAAAATTAATTTCAGTGATTATTGAAACATGATCTTAAATAATAACTAAACATGGAATATAATGTCTAAAAATGAATCAATATATATAGAACATGTTTTTTCAATATAATACATTGAAATATTTTTATATATTTTTCAAGAGCTACTCCCTGAGATGACGTGAAATTATGAGCCCCAGTGTGACTGGAATTAATTTTTTTTAATTATAAAAATATTTTTTTAATATACATATAAAAAATAGGATAACTTTTAAATGATAGCCTAGTTTAGAAATATGAAGGCATAGTTGTGTATTGAACATGGTGTTTACCTGAGTAAGAACATAACATTTCTCAACAAGGGTCATCTGTAGAAAAATCCAAGCATGAAGTAAGCATTAATGAAATAATTAAATTAAATTATTTGATTTTATCTTAGATGTTGTATCATGTAAATCCTGAACGGGGACTTGGATTGAAAATATAAGACTTCCATTGAGTTTGTGATGCGATGTTTTTCATATGTTTGAACTAAAATATTAGTGTATTGGATGTTTGGATCCAACACCAAATTGGAATAATAGTTAAGTAGATACTGTTGACCTAGCTTAGATATTATAAATACGGTTTTAATGATTATTGATTACGGTTAGCCCCTAATCCTCCCAATATTCCTCCTCTCATTCCTTTGTAATTTTTTCGATGAATCTTTGGTGTATCATAGTGGAAGGAATGAGAACTCATTTTCGATGATAAACAAATCAAATCAAGGTAGGATTTTTCCATATAATTTTTTATTGATGTTCTTGAGTGAAAATTTGTTCATTTTTAATTTTTCCATAATTTTTCAACACCATTGTTGATATAAAACTTCACACATCCATTGATCCATGCTTATAATCATTTTTTATTTCATTATTCATTTATTATTCATGGATTTAATCTATATTTTTTTGGCCTGTCAGATTTCTGATTGCATCATAGGTCTGTGTATGTTTCTGTCTGGGGATTCTGGATATACTAGCGGTATGTTTTTTGGGAAAACAAAGGAGGCCAAATGGACCGAGGAAGGGATCACTGACGAGCCATGACAATGGTGTTGCAGTGTCTCATACACCGACAGTGGCCGGTAAGCCATGTAGAGTCATGGGACATGACCTAGGGTAGTGAACACCACCTCATATCATGGACGGTGGTCGACCACATTTACTCCAGTGGCACCATGTCACTTTACGTGGTGCAAGATGAGCCTAGGTTTGAAGGCGGGCTAGAAAAAAGAGGTTTAGGCCCTACTGACATGGGTTAGGCATAGAATAATGGTCCAAGTCAAGGAAAATTGGGTCATTCCCAACCAATGCTATTCAGGCACAACCTAATTTGGTCAGACCCAAGTCGGTTGGAGTGGTACATGGTTGTGGTCGACCGCAAAACCATGGCATCTAGATCTGTATCATGGCCAGTGGTAACACCCTATCTGAGATAAGCCATCACAGAAGTTGATTGTGGGGACCAATTTTTTGGTCAGTTCATAGACTACGGAGTTCGGTCAAGAGGCATCCACACCATTGACAGTCGACCTCTATGGTTGGTCCACAGCCGGTCAACTATTGGCCCCATTAGGTTTTTGTGTTTTGTCTTAAAATGGCCATATCAAATAAATAATAGATACATTTGATGTTCTGTCTATGGAAACGTGATACTCTCTTCGAGATGGACATTTTGTGGTCAGTTTGGGAAGTTAATATTTGGGTTTGAGACATGTGCCCCATGATGTCCCCTTTGGGCATATTGTAGTGAAAAGAACAATTTTCTCTTGTTTTCTATTTTTGAGAATTTAAATATCTTATCTTGATTGTATTTCTAAGTATATCATGAAGGTCACCTCCGATATAGATTCCAAGCTACAATTTGTGGTGATCAAGGAATGGCCCATCTTCATGGTTGTTAATGAAATTAGTGATCAGGCTATCACATCAGAGGTTTCCATGTGGTACCCTCTAGACAAGTTGGGTATGCATCCTTGATGACACTAGAGAGGAACCCTCAAACCGGGTTGGCCAGGGATCTTCAATGAAATTGTAGTTTAACCCTCCGAGAACGATGGGATGGGGTCCTTTTGGGAACTAGAGTGTCACTCTCAAACTAGGCCAGGATGGGATCTCAATGACATTATATTCGCGCCATCTAGCCTGTATGGACATGGGTCCTCAATGACACTACAATTACACCCTCTATTAGGGGTAGAAATAGGTCATAAACCATGATACATGACCTCTTGACTATGTTGTTTAGAAATAAGACATGGTTTGACATAACATTGGACTCTCAATTAAGAGGAACATTCTTTCCAATGAGTTGCATCCTAGTGACAAGACCTAAAACATGCATGTGAGATAGGTCCACCCAAATAACATAATATTGAGGTGTGGTGATTGTGCCTTATTGACATGCATGTTTAGGGAAGATGATATTGATATTGGACATTGGTGGTTACTTCCAGAAGTATTTGTGACACTAATAATGGGGATGATCTGTGAGATAGAGATCCCATAAATCCATCATTTTTCTTTCTTTTGACATTGAATATATCTATATCTTATTTTAGTACCCACTCATGGGGTTTTGATTACTCTTATTCAATGAGAGTTGAGGATGCATGGGGTATGCCATGTGATTTTTGTGTCTTGTTTCTTGTGGTTGTATGAGTCTACTCACCATCTATATAGAGAGAGGAATCAACAAGAATTTCATCTTCTAACTGTCTCTTGCTCCTTATTTTTAGATGAGTTTACTTCACTCTCATGATGGGTTGAGACGCAGTATTTTTTTCAACCTAATTTTATCTACTAAATTACATATCTATTATATTTTTACTACTCCAATTCAGATTTCAAGTTGTCCTACTGAATATTTCTATACTCACCCATGCATTGGCTTTTCTAGCACGTATCATGCCTGATGAAAAATATGAAGAATTTTGATCGTGACATTCATGGAGCTTAGGGATATGGTTTCTTAGGCCACATATGTTGGTCATAAGTTCGGATCAAGGATCAGGGAACACTAATTTAATTTACTTTCTCTATTTTTTCTGGTTGGGACACTTATCTGGTTGTGCATTTATTTTTATCGTTTTACTTTTAGATTAAATGGTTGTACATTTACTGTTTAATTGTCCATTAATGTATGGTTTATTGATAGAAGTGTAGTACCATTTACTTCTTTCCCTCTTCAAATGTTCATTCTATTGGACGGGTTTATTTTTAATTATACATAGGAAAAGTTCTACTTGTGATTATGATTCCTTATGTACTTGTCTCGACCCATTGTACAATTGAATTGGGCTTGGGATAGTTGATACTTCAGCCCAGGCATGGATCAAGTCATGAAAAATTAGTATCATAATAATTTAATTCCTTGGGATGTACTTTATGTATGGAATAATGGTACATGAATCATACAGGGTTGAGTCGTGGACTACCCTCATTGAGTCATCACCACATTGTTGTTGTTATATATATTCTCGTAAGACTATGTTAATCCATGATAACTTTCAGGATTCCTCTACGATGATAGCCATATAGGATTTTAGATCCGGTGTGTGACGACCACACTTTGATTGATGAGGCCTCCGTTCAGGGTCCATCATGTGATCCACTTCCCCCCAGGTGGGTCAGTGGTAGAACCTCCACCTATTTAGTAGTAGATATTCTCAATATAGTTGGATGTCGATGAGCACAATCAGAGTGAACTCCTTGAGGTCTAGTCATAGAGACAGCTGAGGTTCCACGGTGAGACAGATCCTTAGGCGGCATAGGATTTGATGGGAAACATTTTCTGCCTCTTTAGGCTTTTATGGACTTACAAGAATCCATTGGTGGCTTTTTCTTCCATTATTTTCTATGGAATGGATATACATTGGTGGAGATTGGTTACTCAGATGCACGATAAATCGGAACTCTCATGTGATGACTTATAACATCTGTTTTCATTGGAGTACTACCCCCTCATTCTTATGCTCATTTCAGATTCAGAAGATTATAGAGTTTTATTAAGTAGGGATGAATGATGTAGAGTACTAACTAGATCAACTAAACTGACTTGGATTCCTATGGATGTCATTCTCAACATCAACTTCTAGGTATGGGTGTTTTAGCAGGGACACATCAGATAGATCTATGACCACTCAATACCATTTTACTTCCCCTCATATGCTAGGGTGCAGGAGAGTGTGATGCTAAAAGAGGGAATTTTTAGAGGGATTCAACTATGTTGTGAATATCAATGGATACAATAGAGTTGAGATGTCTACCACAGCTATTAGGAGTCAGTTGGAAGGGCATAAAACATAAAATATCTTTATAGGATCAAACTCGATCACGTGGTCAGGTAGCACTCTGAATGTACAGATCATTGGGTCAGCATAGAGAGGGATGATGATATGATTATGACTGATGAGATCACATGGAATGTGATTTCCTGACCACGCATACCGACTATCCTAGGTAGATAGCAGTTGGATGACCAGGACATAGACATCACCATTTTTAGGGGTCCCCATGTGGTGAAAGGGTGATCCCTGGGGAGCTAGTATTGGATGAGTATCAATAAGAGCATCAGCTATGGGAATATGCTATGAGGATATTCCCCCACCACCACTAGGCATCCCACATTTGGCTCAAGGATTTAATGGTCAGGGCCACTTAAATATAGATGCTATAGAAAATTTTGATTCTTCTACACATGATATGATCTATGGTATGCTATAAGGACCCGACCTTAAACATTACATAATATTGAATTAAATGAATAATTCACATTGAGGATCTTTTCAGGTTTAGTGTTTTAGGGAATTATGACATTATTATTACATCTCAAAATATTACAAAGTAGGCACTTCTACCCAGAATCCACTATTTTTTTCATAAAATAAAAACTATTGAAAAAAAAGTCATGTTTAATTCCATGTTAAAGAGAGCATGGCTTTTCCTTGATCCCATCCTTGACCCTATTCATCATTAAGTCTGGTGAAAAACATTTCAAAACATGGGATGAGCATAAAAGGCTCAGTATAGGTTATAAAACAGTAAATGAAAACATATGTTCATAAATACATACAAAACATGAACTCTTTTACATACCTCATGAAATCATAAGATTTATGAAAGACACATAGAAATCATAAATCATAAAGGTAACTTGCGGCATCCATACCATACTTACATTGTAGCTATCACAGCTACATAGGGAGTTACTTTGGAATACCCATCACAGTATATTACCTAAATATCATAGCAGAAACATTCACGTTTACCTACGTCACGTTACCCAATGCATTGTAGAGCTATCTTGGGCTCACCTGCCCTAGGTTTATCATGGAACCATCCGTATACGTAAATAATGCCCATGAATCATAACATGATCTTAACACATAACATAAGCATAAAAAAAGATAAAATTTCCACATTGCAATAATAAAATATCATTTCATGATATTTAAATAATAAATCCATTCTCAAAATCATTTTCAATACCAAAATATGTAAAAAGAGTATTTGGTATTTATTTTCCCTTTTAAAAAAATTTCGGCTTGTAAAGGAAGCCAAAGATCAAATAATACTCGTGGCGGTGGAAAGGTCGTTGTCACCGCTTACGTTAAAGAAACATTCCTTTTTGTCATTTCGTAAAACACTTCATAGATAAAATATTCCTTTTGAATATAAGTAAAATTCAAAGGGTTTTATACATCGTATAAAAGAATGTCTAGTATAAAACTAAAAATGCATCAATGAAAGGAGATTGAAACGAAGTCCCTTACCTCATGTACGACTTGACCCATTCGTTCATTAATCTCCTAAATAATAAACTAAAGTTAATTTATACTTTATTAAGAACCTTTTTCAAGTTTATTATTCCTTTTATATCACTTATTACCATATTATAATCATTACGTAATCATATAAGTTAATAACGTTCATTTTGTCGATATTTGGTACTTGAGTAAAAAATGGACTTCTTATAATTACATGTTGTTCACATGGTAAAAGGTTCATTATATCCAGAATTATATTCATGATTCGGGTATCATATATATCATATATATCCAGCATGTACATGTATATATAATTGTACATAACATTTGGAGGTACGAAATGAAATGCACCGTTCATGGAGACGGTAAGACGTACATACACATGAACGCTACTTTCATTTCTATATCTTATTTTAATGGAATTAAAACATAATTATACATAGTTATATTATAATTCTAGTATAATATCATATATAATATCATTAACTCTATCCTTTATACATCCCACATAGGGCATTAACGAGTCACATCACTTTGAGGGGGCGGTAGTCCGCACTTCCTCAAATGAGATTATCGTATTTACCCACTATGGAAACCATAAAGATTTGATATAATTGGGAATTAAAGAAGCATAAATAAATCATAAACATAATATATATCATAT
The DNA here is from genome assembly GCA_963277665.1 of Viscum album. Classification (NCBI taxonomy): domain Eukaryota; kingdom Viridiplantae; phylum Streptophyta; class Magnoliopsida; order Santalales; family Viscaceae; genus Viscum; species Viscum album. Next base: position 1,330,011,874 of record OY728130.1, read on the forward strand.
ATAAATACAGTTCCATCATAATGTCCACCATGAGAGGCGGTAATATGTAATTGAACAGTCATCGTTTCGTGAGGTGTTAGTTTTCCATCCACAAAAACATTATATTATTTATCCATTAGATGGAGGTGTGTGTATGTGTAGTTGGAATACATATCATAAAACCATCATAGTATATTTAGGATACAGGTTTTGTTACAAAAGAAATAAAATAAAAGGTTTTTAGGGGTTGGAGAAGCAAAATAAAAGAAAACAATTTAAGAGAAACTGTTACCTTTAATTTGGGTAACTCGCTTTGTTTTGAACCAAAGGACTTATAAGAGTTCCTTATTCCTAAAATAATGCTTCTAGGAGGAGGAGAGGGATTTAGGGAGCTTAATTGGCCAGAGTTGGGTCAATCCAAATAGCTTTAGAGGTGTAAGGAATTGCATAGAAGTGGTCTCTTTTTATAAGGGATAGGAGGGGCTCTTTAGGAAAGAGTGAAAATATGATTTTATAATATAATGATATTCGATTTAAATGGTCCAAAAATCATTATGGTCGAAGATAAGATGATTAATAATAGAAATATAATCATCCAATCAGAATTGGACATGTTTTGGATAATAGTTTAATCATTATAATCTTATATAATTAAATCATTTATTAATGAGGTAAATACTCCATCATGATTGTGTCATAAAAAATTTAATTTAATTGAAGTATAAAAAATATAAAAAAATACAATGATGTAGTAAATAGTTTTATCTTTCCAATGAATAATTATAGTCGAAAATATAACTTGTATAACCCAATGTAAAAATTAATTTACTAAAAGATATTTGTTTATTTGATTTTGGCCTTTACTTTAAGTTAATTAAAATAACGTGTCATAATCACTTTTAAGTGGCTCCATGGGGTCTCCAAATCGACCCAAGGATTCCCATGGTAAGATATGACTCAACCAATAGAATTATAACACCTGTTAGGTTAAATGAATATTATTTTGTTTACCCTTATTTACCTGATTTACCCTTTAACCATGGTAAATATAATATTTACTGTGGTAAATATTTAAAATGCCTAAAAATAAAAGATACTTATTTAGACAATTTGAACCTCTTGATTAAAAATATGGAATCCATTTATCCAAATTCAAAACCCAGAAGTGGCAGAAATTAATTTAAAATTAATTGCAGCTGTCAAAACAAAAGACGTGTTTTTAAGAAATATTGACTATCAAATGATTTATAGTTGATTATATACAATTTAAATTTGAAATGGCTTCTAATGACCAAAATTAGATTAAATGGTAAAAATTTAATCTATTTACTCTTTAAAACCAATTAAAAGGATAATCTAAACATATAAATAAATTAGATTAAGACATATTTTTGAATTAAAATACAATATTTTCACTATTCCTTAAAAAATGAACTTTATCAGAAAAATACCAAGAAAAAATTACCCAATGTAAATTATGATGTCCAAATTATAAAGAAGGATTTTATTTGATCCTATAAAATGTATTAAAGTGACCAAAACTAGATTTAAAAAGGGTTATCCATTAAAAGGAGATAAATCAGCCTTTTAATGTAAATTATTCTTAAAATTAGATTCATTCATATATTAAGCCTTTAACATTTAGTGGATTAATATAATTACATGTATAATAATATTATAGTTAGTTTTGTTCATTCGCGCCAATACAACGACTAAGAGTTAACTACCATTTAAAATAATAATATTATATTATTAGTGTGCAACATAAGATTCCAAAGAAACCCGTTGTTGCGTATCGGGTACGCTATCGAACATAGCAACCCCTTTAAGATAAAATTAAAATTTAATACAAAAATATTAATAAATATGAAAATCTCTTATTCTTCATTTACCTGGGATGTTACATCCTTCCCCCCTTTTGGAAATTGCATCCTTGAAATTTTTATCCACTTATCAAAATAAGTGGGGTATTTTTCCCTCATAGCATTTTCAGATTCCCACGTTGCCTCTTCAACCATATTGTTTTTCCTAAAAACCTTTACCTAGTGAATTACCTTATTTCGTAACACCTGCTCTCTATGGTCCAGAATCTGGATTGGTTGTTCTTCATAAGAGATATTCTCTTCCAACTGAACTACCTCTTGGCTCAAAACTTGAGATGGATCTGGAATATACTTTCTCAACATAGAAACATGAAAAATATTGTGTACCTGAGATAAACGTGGAGGTAAATCTACTCTATACACAACTGATCCAACTTTCTCCAGAATTTTATAAGTTCCAATGAACATCGGACTCAACTTTCCATTCCTACAAAAACGCATCACATTTTTCCAAAGAGAAACATTGAGAAAGACATGATCACCTACCTCAAAAGAAATATCCCTCCTCCGGTTATCCGCATAACTTTTCTATCTGCTCTGAGTTGTTCTGATGTGATTCTAAATCAATTGAACTTTCTCTGCCATCTCTTCTACCAATTCTAGTCCCATCAGCTTTCATTCACCTACTTCATCCCAAAAAGCTGGAGTTCGACAACGCTTTCCATACAATGCCTGAAATGGAGCCATCTATATACTAGAATAAAAATTGTTATTATAAGAAAATTCAACCAAAGAAAGATGTTGGTCCCAACTTCCCTAGTATTCCCTCGAGAAAGCACGTAATATATCCTCCAAGGTCTGAATTTTTCATTCTGACTGCCCATCTGATTGAGGATGAAAAGTTGTACTAAAGTTTAATTCAGTACCCAATGACTTCTAAAGGCCTTTCCAAAAGTTAGAAGTGAACCTGGGATCATGACCAGAAATAATGGGGAGGGGAACTCCATGCAACCTGAATATCTTTTTAACATACAATCGAGCAAGTTGATCTAGAGACAAAGTATCTCTAATAGGAAGTAAATGAGCAGATTTTGTCAATCGGTCAACTATAACCCAGATTGAATTATTACCTCAAGATGTCTTTGGTAATCCCTCAACGAAGTCCATGGATATATTTTCCCATTTCCACTCTGGCACCGATAGAGGCTGAAGCATTCCTTTCGGTAACTGTCGCTCTGATTTAACCTGCTGAAAAGTCAAACACTTCATAGTAAAATCACCAATATCTCTTTTCATTCCATCCCACCAGTAATACTCCCGATGATCTCTGTACATCTTCGTACTACCAGGATGAACTGAAAACGGAGAACTATGAGCTTTAGATAACAACTATTTCTTCAACTGTGAATCACAGGGAACACATAATCTATTTCCAAACCACAAAACACAATCATTATCAATGTTAAATTCAGTCAACATACCCTTCTGAACCAACTCTACCTTTTTCTGCAACACACTGTCTTCCTTCTGCGCATTCTTTATTCTATCTGATAGAGATGATCTCACTGACACCTGAAACAAAACAGAAGAATTTTCTGCACCAACAACTTCTATTCCAAATTTCATCAAATCAAAAACCAAAGGATCTTGTTCCAATCGTAGCTTGGCTAATGATACATTACTTTTCTAACTCAAAGCATCGGCCAATTTATTTGCTTTTCCCGGATGGTAATGGATCGTGCAATCATAATCCTTGATTAAATCCAACCATCTCCTCTGTCTCATGTTCAATTCATTCTAAGTGAATATATACTTCAAACTTTTGTGATCAGTATATATTTCACACTTCACTCCATACAAATGATGTCTCCTAATTTTTAAATCAAAAAAATAACAGCTAATTCCAAATCATATGTAGGGTAATTTAACTCCTGTGGTTTCAACTGACGTGAAGAAAAAGCAATTACCTGTTCATATTGCATTAGGACGGAACCCAGTCCTTTCAACAAAGCATCACTATAGATAACAAACTCACAATTTATGGAAGGAAGTTCAAAAACTGGAGCATTCACCAATCTCCTTTTCAATTCCATAAAACAATCATCACATTATTTTGTCCAGATGATCATAACACCTTTTCAAGTTAACATAGTCATTGGACAAGATAATCGTGCAATTTTTTCAACAAACCTACGGTAATAACCTTCTAAACCAAGAAAACTACGAATCTCTGTTATATTATTGGGTCTTGGCCATTCTTCAACAACTTTTGTTTTTGCAGGATCAACAGTTATTCCATTTTCAGAAACAATGTGACCAAGGAAAGAAATTTGTTGTAACCAAAACTCACATTTTCTGAATTTCCCATAAAGATTATTTTCTTTTAAGCTTTTAAAGAAAACCCTTAAATGACATTCATGTTCCTCTTTACTTTTTGAATAATCCAAAATATCATCAATGAACACAACCACAAACTTATCTATGAACAAATGGAAAATTCTATTCATAAGATCCATGAATACAGCCGGAGCATTGGTTAAACCAAAAGAAAAAACTAAAAATTCATAATGGTCGTATCTAGTATGAAAAGCAGACATTGGAATGTCAGATTCTTTTACTTTCAACTAATGGTACCCCGACCTCACGTCAATCTTCGAAAAATACTGAGCTCCTTGGAGCTGATCAAAAAAATCATCGATATGAGGCAAAGGATACTTATTCTTAACATTGATATTATTAAATTCCATATAATCAATGCAAAGTCTCATTGAACCATCTTTATTTTTAACAAACAAGACAGGGGCACCCCAGGGTGATGTGCTAGGTCGAATGGAACCTTTATCTAATAACTCCTGCAATTGCTTCTTTAACTCTAAAAGTTCAATTTGAGCCATTCGATAAGGGGGGTTTGAAATTGGCTTAGCATCAAAAACTATGTCTATAGTAAATTCAACTTCCCGATCAGGTATAATACCAGGAAACTCATCAAGAAAAACATTAAGGTACTCATTTATTACTGGCACATCATTAATCTGAATAGTTCCTTTGTATTCAACAATATGTACAAGGTAACATTCATTTCCATATTTTACCAGTTCTTTGACTTCCTAATATGTTATCAAAAGCAAGGGTTAATTATTGTACACAAACTGAAAACCATTCTGAAAAGAAACATCTTTATCTCTACAGACAATCTTAGCATGATAAACATAAAGCCAATCCATTCCCAATATAACATCAAACTCTACTAGAGGCAAAACAATAAGGTTTGAAGGTGTATTCTTTCCACACACAAGGACAGAAATGTCCTTATATTTTCTTTTTGTATCAACATTTCCTCCAGGTGTTTTTACCGTAAGTTCAGTATTCATATCATGAGATGGAATTCCCAATTTACTAGAAAACTTTTCAGAAATGAAAGATTGAGTATACCCTGAATCAAACAACACATTGGCATAATCTGAATAAACGAACAATGTACCTGATACAACATAATTTGATGTCCCTACATCTACTGAAGTTGTTGCAAAGGATTTCGCCACCCCTTTCTGCTTGTAGTCTAGCTTCTTTCCTTCGGTTGAGTTCCTTGTTGGACACTCATTTTCATAATGACCCATTTTATTGCACTTAAAACATTTTACTGACTATAAATCATATTTTTTCTTACCATTACCCTTATCTTTTTCAGTAAAATTACGAGCCTTTTGTCCCATTTTACCACATCAGTAGCACTTACCATATTTCAAAAGACATTCCCCAGCATGCATTTTACCACAATTTACACAAATAGTAAACTTAAGATTCTTATCATCAGACTTTTTTGAAGAGTTCTTTCCTTTCACCTCCCACCTCAACCTCTAATTTTTTTGTTTGTCAAAGAATACATGATGATCAGAAAACTCCATTTCCACCCTCTCCGCACAACGAACAAGTGTTTCTTAACTTTCGAACTCATGAGAAGCTAAATCCCTTCGATACTTTGGATTTAATCCTGAGTAAAAATGGTTTATTTTACTATCAAGATCTCATATGAAGTTTGGAGCATACCTTGCCAGTCGAGTGAATTTTTCTTCATAAGCAGCCACTGAGTCATCCTCCTGCCTCAATTCTAGGAATTGTTTTTCCATCCTAAGATGAACCACCTTTGGAAAATATTTCTCCAGAAACATACCTTTGAATTCATCCCAATCAAGAGCATCAATATCCTCACTATCCTTGATATTTTTCACCATCGACCACCACTGATCAGCTTCACCTTCAAAACTGTAAATCGCGAGACTAACCTTTTGATGTTCAGAACAACCCATAACATCAAAAATATTTTCCAATGCTTTAATGCACCCTTCAGCTAGCACCTGATCAGATGATACTCTGAATGATGGGGGATGTTGCCTCATGAAATGAACCACTACTGACATGTTCCTCTGTGGTTGATCTGGCTGATCTCATACATGGATACCACCACCATTTATAGCTTGAGTCAACTGTGTCATCACTGCAACAAACTGTTCAGTTCCGATTCCAACTATCTCAAGTTGCTGATTTGGAAGGTTGTCTTCCTCCTGATGTCGTCCCAACAGAGCTACCATGTTTCCTTTGTGGAAAACCATTCTAAACAAAGAAATATCAAAGGCAAAGAAACATGGTAATCTGGAAATGCTATATGATGTCAATATTAACATAAATTACTTTATGGATATTAATTTAACAATATCCAAACTCCAAAAGTTATCTAAACCAACCTCTGATACCAACTATAAGGACTCTGCCTTAAACATTAAATAATATTGAATTAAATGAATAATTCACATTGAGAATCTTTTCAAGTTTAGAGTTTTAGGGAATTAGGACATAACTATTACATCTCAAAATATTAAAAAGTAGGCACTTCTACCCAGATTCCACTTTTTTTCATAAAATAAAAACTCTAGAAATAAAATTCATGTATAATTCCATGTTAAAGAGAGCATGACTTTTCTTTGATCCCATCCTTGACCCTATTCAACTTTAAGTCCTGTGAAAATCATTTCAAAACTTGGGATGAGCATAAATGGCTCAGTAAGGGTTATAAAACAGTTAATGAAAAAATTTGTTCATAAATACATACAAAAAATGAACTCTTTTACTTACCTCATGAAATCATAAGATTTATGAAAGACACATAGAAATCATAAATCATAAAGGTACCTTGCGACATCCATACCATACTTACATTGTAGCTATAACAGCTACATAGGAAGTTACTTTGGAATACCCATCATAGTATATTCCCTAAATCTATTAGGAGACACATTAAAGTTTACCTTCGTCACGTTACCCAATGCATTGGAGAGATATCTCGGGCTCACCCATCCTAGGTTTATCACGGAACCACCCATATACGTAAATAATGCCCAAGAACCATAACATGATCTTAACACATAACATTAGCATAAAGGAAAGATGACATTTCCACATTGCAATAATAAAATATCATTTCAAGATATTGAAATAATAAATCCATTATCAAAATCATTTTCAATACAAAAATATGTAAAAAGAGTATTTGTTATTTATTTTTCTTTTTAAAAACATTCCGGCTTGTTAAGGAAGCCAAAGATCATATAATACTTTTGGTGGCGGAAAGGTCGTTGTCACCGCTTACGTTAATGAAACATTCCTTTTTGTCATTTTTTAAAACTCTTCATAGAGAAAAGATTCCTTTTGAATAGAAGTAAATGTCAAAAGGGTTTTATACATTGTATAAAAGACAGTCATGTATAAAACTAAAAATTCCTCAATTAAAGGAGATTGAGATGAAGTCCCTTACCTCATGTCTGAGTTGACCTGTTCGTTATTTAATCTCTTGAATGATAAACTAAACATAATTCATAATTTCTTAAGACCCATTTTAAAGTTTATTATTCCTTTTATATCACTTATTACCATGTTATAATCATTATCTAATCATTTTAGTTAATAACGTTCATTTTGTCGAAATTTGGTACTTGAGTCAAAAATGAACTTCTTATAATTACATGTTGTTCACGTGGTAAAAGGTTTATTATATCCAAAATGATATTCATGATTTTGTTATCCTATATATCATATATATCCAGCATGTACATGTATTTATAATAGTACATAACATATGGAGGTATGAAATGAAATGCACCGTTCATAGAGACGGTAAGCTGTACGTACGCATGAACGCTACTTTCATTTCTATTTCATATTTTAATGGAATTAAAACATAATTATACATATGTATATTATAATTCCAGTATAATATCATATATAATATCATTAACGCTATCCTTTATACATCAAACATAGGGCATTAACGAGTGACATCACATTGAGGGGGTGGTAGTCCGCACTTCCTCAAATGAGATTATCGTATTTACCCACCATGGAAACAATAATGGTTTGATATAATTGGGAAGTAAACAAGTATAAAAGAAATAATTAACATAATATATATCTTATATAAATACAGTTCCGTCATAATGGCCACCATGAGAGGCGGTAATATGTAATTGAACAATCATCGTTTCGTGAGGCGTTAGTTTTCCATCCACAGAAACATTATGTTCTTCATCCATTAGATGGAGGTGTGTGTAAGTGTAGTTCGAATACTTATCATAACAACATCCTAGTATATTTAGGATACTGGTGTTGTTACAAAATAAAGGAAATAAAAATAGTTTAGCGGTTGGAGAAGCAAAATAAAAGAAAACAATTTAAGAGAAACTGTTGCCTTTAATTTGGGTAACTCACTTTGTTTTGAACCAAAGGACTTCTTGAAGTTACTTATTCTTATGTTAAGCCTTCTAGGAGTAGGAGAGGGATTTAGGGAGCTTAATTGGAAAGAGTTTGGACGAGCTAAATGGCTTGAGATGTGTGAGGAATTGCATAGAAGTGGTCTCTTTTTATAAGGGAGAGGAGGGGCTCTTTAGGAAAGAGTGAAAATATTATTTTATAATATAATGATATTCGGTTTCTAATTGTCCAAAAAACATTATGGTCGAAGATAAGATGACTCATAATCGAAATAAAATCATCCAATCGGAATTGGACATGTTTTGGATAATATTTTAATCATTATAACCTTATTTAATTAAATCATTTATTAATGAGGTAAATATTGCATCATGATTGTGTCATAAATAATTTAATTAATTTGAGGTCTAAAAATTATAAAAAAATACAATGATGTAAGAAATCATTATATATTTCCAAGGAATATTTATAGTCAAAAATATAAATTGTATAACCCCATGTAAAATTTAATTTACTAAAAGTTATTTGTTTATTTTATTTTGGCCTTTACTTTAAGTTAATTAAAATAAAGTTTGAAAATCACTTTTAAGTGGATCCATTGGGTCCCTAAATCGACCCAAGGATGACCATGGTCAGATATGACTCAACCAATATGATTATGACACCTGTTAGGGTAAATAAATATTATTCTTTTTACCCTTATTTACCTGATTTACCCTTTAACCATGGTAAATAAAATATTTACTAAGGTAAATATTTAAAATGCCTATAAATAAAAGTTAACTATTTACACAATTTGAACCTTATGATTCAAAATATGGAATCCAGTTCTCCAAATTGAAAATACAGAAGTGGCAGAAATTAATTTAAAATTAATTCCCACTGTCAAAACAAAAGGCGTGTTTTTAAGAAATATTAACTATCAAAAGATTGACAGTTGATTATATATAATTTAAATGTGAAATGGATTATAATGACCAAAATTAGATTAAATGGTAAAAATATAATCTATTTACACTTTAAAACCAATTAAAAGGATAATCTATACATATAAATAAATTAGATTAAAACATAGTTTTGAATTAAAATACAATATTTTCACTATTCCTTAAAAAAATGAACATTATCAGAAAAATACCAAAAAATTACCCAAAGTAAATTATGATGTCTTCTTTCTAAATAGGGATTATATTTGTTCATATAGAATGTATTATAGTTACCAAAACTATATTTAAAAAGGGATCACCATTAAAAGGCGGTAAATCGGCCTTTTAATGTAAATTATGCTTAAAATTAGATTCATTCAAATATTAAGCCTCTAACTTTTATTGGATAATTATAAATACATGTATAATAATATTATAGTCAGTTTTTTTCATTCCCGACAATAAAACGGCTAGGAGTTAACTACCATTTAAAATAATAATATTATATTATTAGTGTGCAACGTAAGATTCCAAAGAAACCCATTGTTGTGTATCGGGTACACTATCGAACATAGAAACCCCTTTAAGCTAAAATTAATATTTAATTCACAAATATTAATAAATATTAAAATATCTTATTCTTCATTTACCTTGGATGTTACATATGCTCTGTGTTTATTTTAATCTTTCTTTAGTATTAGTATACACGTGATCTAATCAATATTTTATCTTGTTACAACTGGCATTGTATTGGGAGCTCCTAGTAAAGGCACTAGCACAACAACATTGTCTCTAGGTTTTTATGGTGAGTTATTATTTTTTGTCTTTCATCTGTAAGCAGTTCCAGCTATCACTTGTAGGATATAGATTCTTATGGGTCCTATTGTTCATTAATATGGAATCTTACGACATCATATCGGGGGTGGATTTTATTTCAATAGTTCGATCCCAAATTGAATCTCCCTTCCTGCTAGTTAGATTCCTACATAATGTCAGGATGAGGTAGTGCTTTCTTGATGAAAGAAACCTCATAGAAGGGTAGATAGGTGATGTGAGAAATAGGTTAAATTAATTCACCCATTATATAGTGAGAATAGCCCTTGGTGAAGATGACTCTTCATGAATCTGGGTTCCTTCAGTTGTATAGGATTATATGGATGTCTTCCCAGAAGGCAATTGGGGTCTGCATATAGGGTGGGAGTTAGATTCTTTCATTTATTTACAACTTGAGATATCACTAATATCGTCTTGAACATATCCAATGGAACCCACTGAGATTTAGGAGCTTTGGTTATATGTGGAGGACTATCGTGAGAAATGTTTTAACAGACCTAGTGTGTTCCCTTAGGTAGCATCAGTTCTATTCGTGATGAAGGCATATATAGGAATATATCTTTGTGTGGATTATAATTGCCTCATCCAGGCCAACATAAAGAAAATTCTACCCTTTCCATGAACCGAAAACCTTTTTTTACCAGTGTCGGTGTGTGATTTGGCTCTCCAAAATCAATCTGAGGTCCAACTACCACCATCTATGGATTCACACAGATGGTACTCTGAAGATGGATTTACATTGTCACAATAGGATGCATAAGTTCTTGGGGATTCTATATTGAGTGAACAATTTCCACACCATGATTTTGGCCTTCATGAACCATATCTTCAAGCCATACATGGAAAGGTTTGTTATTGTCATCACATATGACATACTCACTTACTTTGAAACATATAAGTGGCATGAAATACTCATGGGGATGGTTCTGGATTTATTTCAAGTGCACTAGATTTAAGGGATTCTATTGAAATGTTATTTATGGATACATTAGTTTCACTTTTTGGGAATATCTGCTCTGAACAAAGATTAACCATAGATCCATAAAATATTTAAGAAGTGATTTCTGGGGAGCCACCAAATAAAATTTTTTTAGACTGAAGAATTTTTATTTGGGAGGGGTACTGTTAGAGATTTTTAGCAGACTTGTCTAGAATCATATCCCATTTGATTGATATAATTTAGGAGTGAATTCTATTTACCTAGTTTGAGTTGTGAAAAAAGTTTATTTAGGAGTAGAGGTAGAGGCGGATGAGCTCTCTAGTTTTGAGACTTCTTGTGGAAGGTGTTGGGTTCATAGTGTATTATGATACCTCATGAGCTGGGCTCAGTTGCATGTTTATGGAATGACAAGCAGTCATCACAAATGTTTTTATGTATTTGAGACCCAATGAGATGAACTATACGATTGATGAATTAGATCTAGATTTGGTGGTCTTCTAACAGAGGGTGTGGTGACAATACCTTTTCATATATCACTTTTTGGATTACTTAGACCACTAGATCATTAAGTACAACTTCCCTATAGTCACATGAACCTCATGAGGAGACAATGAATAGAGTTAATCCGACACTATGACATCGTGATAGTATATACTTCATAGAAGGAAAATGTTGTAGCAAATTCCCTTAGAATGATGTTTTATTTTCACCTAGTGTAGGAATTTTTAGAACAGTTGGCTTTTGTACAGCTGACCGTGGTGGAGTTGGAGGGTACAATTTTCAACAATCAATAGTGATGACTCCATCGCTCCATGAGTGAGTGAAATAGTACCAACTAGTAGACATCGACTATGTATTTCTCTGTGATCATATATCCATTTGTGGCGCACCATATGGATGTTCGAGATAGTATATACTCCATGGAAGAAAGATTTTGTAGCAAATTCCCTTAGCAAGATGTTTTAGGATCACCTAGTGTAGGAATGTTTAGACCAGTTTTCTTTCATACTGTAGACCCTGGTGGAGTTGGAGGGAAAAATGTTTTAACAATCAATAGTGCTAACTCCTTCGCTCCCCAAGTGAGTGAAATAGTACCAACTGGTAGACATCGACTATGATGTTTTGTGTGATAATATATCAATATGTGATGCACCAGATGGATGTTCGTAAGGGGGAATCATGAGATCTTGTGCAAAGAACAAATAGTAGTTCTATTCGCGATGCGGGGAGGAGGTGATGTAGGATTTTCCACACTTTTCTTTTAGTAGTACATCCTAGTGTGGGGAAGATGTATAGGGATCTTCCGTTGTAGTTTTGGTGGTCTGTATTTAGATGAAGCATAGTTGAGTTCATCACATGATTCATCAACTATCATTATGTGGATGCTCATCATCATGTTCTAGTGGGTTTGTTTCATCATTTGATATACTGGAGTGGAAATGTGATGGAATATTTGTGGGCTTTGGTATAAGGCTTCCACACACAATGAAGGTCCATGATTTCATCTGGGTGATAGTGTACTGAATTAAGAATTCATCAAACTCACTCACTAGTAGGGAGTAGAGTTATATGATAGTTTAAGGAATTTTTATGTGAGAGATATCATCTAACATCATTTGGTACCCTTGAAGATTGACTCCAATCATGACACACAATTTATGTCCCAATTCTGGAGGGGCCTACTAGAGGAATTTGGGACCCGGATGTAATGAGTACGACCTTTGACCCCCCAGATTGATGGGTATACTAAGCTCACTATCCAGGTGTTGGAGGATATGTTTAGGGATTGTGGGTTGGATTTTAGCGAGTTCTCAAAGGATCAATAGTATATGGTATTATTTTTGTACAAAACAATAGACCACTCTACAATTAGATTTCAACATTTTGAAGCCCCAAATGGGAGACACTTCAGGTAAAAATTGTGTTTGAGGTTGGATGTTGATTCATCCCTCGTGGGCCTAGATTTAGTGTTAACTACGATAGAGAAAGTGAAGGTAATTCATAAAAGAATAAAGATATCCTATAATAGACATAAATCCTACACATATCATTGTCATAGGAACTTGGAGTTCAATTGGGGGAGACAATGTATTCTTGAGATTCTCCACATGACATGGAATTTGTAGGGTTGGTCAGGGTGGAACACAATCCATGAGGTTCATCAGGCCTTTCGAGACCATGTAGAGTTTTTGTGAGGTGGCCTACCACCATGCCATACCCCACAGCTTGAGTGGGTGTGTGATGTCTTCCATGAGTCATTACTGAGGTTATGTATACATGATCCTACAAACATCATCGACTAGGGATATTCATAAATTAAAGATGGATCCACCCTTAAAGAGCACCTGGTGGTTACTATGGATTGAAAGGATTGGATCTTATGTGGATGGACTATCCCTTTGGATCAGGTGATGGGGTAGTAGAGATACATGATTGAGGGTTCTTTGGAATTGGAGAGCCAGATGTGGGCTCAATATCCCTAGTTTTTTTCCTAGTTTTTCATTTTGGTGAAGATAATATTGAACGAGATAATGATTTAGATTCCCACTTTTTCCCTTTTAATACTTTTAAATATTTCAATATATATTTCTAAAGCTAGGAAAGAAGACGACATGAGTATCTGAGGCACGGTGTGCCCATAATTATTTTTATAATAATAATAAAAATATTTATACTATAAAAACAAAAACAAAATGTGGTAACCCTAAAATTATATCCCAGTATAGAAATTTGAGGGCAAGGTTGAGTCCAAAATGTGGCATTACCCATGGTAGGACATAAGATTTCTCGGCACGAGTCATTTTTAAAAAAGGTCATGGAGATGTAACCATAAATAAAATAATTATAATAATTTATTTTATCATAGATGTTATTTCAAATAACACTTGAATGGGTACTCGTATTGAATATTTGAGACCACCGTTGAGTTCATAATTTTCTATTATACATAAACACAACAAAAAATGAGAGTGCATGATATGTCTGAATATGGAAACAGTTGGTGGAGAGGTTAACGAGATACCCTTAACCTAACTATGAGGATATAAATATGGATTTAATGTTCCAATATTAGGTTTTCCCCTAATATTCACAAGCTTCCTCCTCCCCTCCCTTTTATTTTCAACAATGAAACTTCGGCAGATAATAATTGAAGCAAGTTGAACACATCTTCATTGATGAATGAATCAAATCAAGGGATTATCCTTTCCATTTAAATTTGGATTGATGTTCTTGAGTGAAAATATTTATGTTACAAATGGTTTATTCATTTTAGAACACCATTGTTGATGCAAAACCTAACACAACCACCAATGAGTTCTTATAAAAAAAATTTCTTATTTCTCTCTTCAACCATTATTGAAGGATTTCATTGGTCATTTTTCGGCATTTCAGATAGTAAATAGATCATCAAGTGGTGCTTAGGTTTGTGAATTTAGTCAAAGGATTCCAAATATTCTTTAATCAGGTTTTTTGTGGAAATGGTTGAGGCCCAGTTGTCTATAAAAGGGAGCACCAGTGAGGTGCTACTGTCAGCGCACGACAGTAGCCACAGAATAACGGGTTGTGGAAATCGTGTATGGTCGTGGTAGAGGTGGTATGAAGTGGTGTGGCAGTGATCAGTGGTTGAGCATCACTACGTGTATTAGTGGCATCCAGTCAGTTGGGTGGGGTCGTGGGGTGAGACCAGAAGAAACTACCACCATCATGGGTCACGGTGGGTGGTAGACAGCATTGATACCAGCTACACCTTGATTTTTACACATTGTGGGTCATTCATTGGTCTGTAGGATGTCTAGGACAAAGCGTGTTGGGACCAACCAAAGTGGGTTGGGGCCAATAGTTGTGGGTTAGGTCCAACCCAAGTTGTCCAGAATCGAGTCATACCATGGTCGACCAGAGTGAACTGTGACCGTGGTTGTCGACCATAAATGTAAACCTTAGAGATTGTTTTGGTTCTACTGGTGAAATGACTACAGTAGTCATTCCATGGGTAGCCACGCCGTAGATGGTCGACCAAGGCGGTCCACAGCTAGTCAGTCGTAGCTCGGGGTAGGTATTTTAGAATCATCTTCAAATAGTCATATCTTCTAAATGGAAGATCATTTTGATGTTCCATATGTGTCAACATGTTCCTCTATTTGATACAAAACATTTGAATCTAGTTTATGAATTTAATGTTTGGTATCGAGATGTGGAACATAGGATGTTCCATTTGGTCTTGTTGTAGTGAAAGGAACATTTTCACCAGTGAACTATTTTGGGAAAGAATATATCTTATCATATAATAAATTTTGTTCCATGTAGATAATTATGGTGACATCTGACAAGGAATCTAGGCTATGATGTGATGGGTTTCAAGAACAACTTATCTTTAAAGGTTTTTAACAATATCAATGATTATGTGATTACATTAGATATTTTTGACTGGTACCCTCCAACCATTCTAGGTATGAGTTCGTGATGAAACTAGAGTGGCACCCTCTAGTAAGACATGGCATGGGCCCTGGACAACATTATACTACCTACCTCGAGTAGTGCAGGCAAGGGTCCACTATGACACTATAGTGGAACCCTCCAGCTGGGCTATGCATGGGTCCTCAATGACTCTTCAGTGGAATCCTCTATACTGGATTGGCATGGGCCCTTGTGGAATCTAGAGTGGCACCCTCGGTCCATACTTGGAATGAGTCCTCGGCAACAATTGAGTGGCACCTTCCAGCTTGTCTCATAATGAATCAACAATGACACTAGAATGGAGCCCATAAACCATGCTGGGAATGGTTCCTTAAACCAGATACATTACCTCTAGACATTTAATATTAGTTATAAAACATGGTTTGATGTAAATTTGTACTCTTGAGTAATATGGGTTCTTTCCCTATTGATACACATGTAGTTGACATGACCTAAAACCGTTCAGGAATGACAAAGCTGCACAATGAGGATAGTATCAGTGTTTGGTGATATGAACCGATTTGACATTCATGTTTAGGTATCACAAGAATGAGGATGGATGTTGGTGGTTTCTTCTATAATGGTTGGTGAATCTTCTTCATTGGATGGTATGTGAGACATAGATCATCATAATCTATTGTTTGGATTTATTTTATGTTAGCATATATCTATATACTATTTCAATACTTGCTCCATATGATTTGGTTACCCTCCTTCCAAAAGAGGAAAATATGTGTGGGGTATGCCACATTATTTCTATGTCTACATTTCCATGGTTGGATTAGTCTACTCTCCTACAATATTTAGATAAGACATGAAGAGAATCCCATCTTATAAACATATTTATCTCCTTGTATTTGGATGCGTTTACTTAACTCCCTTGTTCGATTAATCTATAATCTATTATAGTAATTTTTTATAATGCATTAATTTTATATTTTATATCTTACTTCTCCACCTTTATCATTTGAGGCATTGAACAATGTGTGTTTATACAGTCCCCAACATGGTATTTTCCGCACACATCGTGCCATATGCATATGAAGGACACGTTTGGTCTTGACTTCAAATGAGCTTTGGGGTATGTGTACATGGACAACACATGGTGGTCTTCACTTTAAACCCTAGAATGGGGCTCTATTTTCCATTTTACAATTCCATTTTCTATCAAGTTGAGTTGCTTATCTAACTTGGAGATTATTTTTTCCCTTATTCTTTTAGTTTACAATATTATACTTGTACTTATGAGTGGACTATGAATGTAGGAGATCTTTACAATAATATAGAATATTTTACATATTTACCCCTTCCCTTTTTCATTTATATTTATCTTATCATGTGTACATGAACATAGTAAATGTTCTACCCCATTTATTTTGTGCCGTCGGCGCTTGTCGCCACCCCCTAGCCTATGGAGGTGGGCTTGGGGTAATTGCTACTCGAGCCCCAACATGGGTCGGGTTGTGAGGAAACACTTGTCTAATTTTTTTCTTGTCCATATATCTTCCATTACACATCTAAGGATCTAAAAAGGTAAATTTTTAACCATTTTGGGACAATTAAAAGTTTGATAACACCCAATTCTTTTCAAGAATATCCAATGTGCCATTTTATACTTTTATAAAAGCCTCTTAGCCTCCCTCTACCATGACCAAACTTATGTACTATTGGATTAGAAACAAAATACCCAAAAAAGATCTTATCATCCCTAACCTCAACCTAGTGGCCTCAACATTCATATTAATCCTTCAAAGATGATATTTTTTGCAAACTAAAATGAGTTACCCGCAGAAGAGGTAACATTCATCAACGTGAATTATTATATTGAATAATTAATCACTCCTTTAATTTTGAATTATTAAATGATTACATAATAATATAAATAACATCAGTTTAATAATTATTTCTTATTATAAATATTTTACCTACACCTACACACACTTCCATCAAATAGCTAATGAAATATTTTTTCGGGTGGGGAAAACTATGGCCTTATGTAACGATGTTGACTATTTATCATTTAGAACCTTTCATGATTGGTAATTAAAATGGGAAGAATATTTTTATATGATATATATATATATATATATTATTTATCATTTATTAATACTTCAATTATTTTTTATACAAAAATACCTTAAGGCATTAAATTTTTTTAAATACAGTTATGTCATTTGTGGACGTGTGGACTACCACCTCTTCAATGTATTGTGATACGTTCAAACATTATGTAGATAAAATTCAATATGGGTTTAATTAAACATATGTCAAATATATTAAATCTACATGATAATCCTGAAATATTTACTTTTTTAAAATACAATATATTATTTTCGTTATTAATATTTCATGAATTGAAAAATTTGTATTGTTGTTCATGGATGTATGGAAAATATCCTCCTAGACAAGAGGTGATTTATTTTTACCTCAAAGGAATTTAATATATATTTATATATGAATAAATTATATGGTTTATATTATATTTTTATAAGTATGGATTGATAGATTTTTTCAAGCCTATTTCTGTAACGATCATTGAAAAATTGAAATGTTACTAATGCAAATATACAGACAAATGTCTCCATGATTGTAACATTGGTTCATTTTTCATATTTATCATTCATGAATGGTTTTAAAAGATTAATTTATGCGTAAATATGATAATTATATCATGATTATTATTCTTTAGATGTTTATATAATGACCCCTTTGACAATACCTGACCTACCAATGTCATTTTTTCACATATAAACAGATTATATTCAAAACACCTATCATAAACTTGGTTTTGAGAAGCTTATTACAAAATTGAATAAAGATAAATAAACGTTATAATAAAATTATGTAATGTTTCTAAGGAATGTAACTAATTAACAAAAGTTTATTAATTTAGAAGTTAGAGACACATGTGACAGGTCAGATTCAAATGTTAGAGATTTCTTCTCAATATCTGTTCATAAAGTCATTTCAGGATGATATGTTTATTTATTAATTTATAAAGAGTATACACATTGTCATTGATAATACATTCCCTTATTATATATATCCTAATGTTATTTTTTAAATTTTTTATTTAATATGGATTATGATTTAAATTCGCAACATTGTATGGGATTCTTTGAATGATTAAAGTTTTAATCATTTCCTCCATTTAAATATTCTTCATATTATTTTATAAAAATTTATTTTTATGGATATAAAAGGAATAAAGAGGTATTATAATTTCGTTTTTATAATTTGTATTTTTTTACAAGACTTCATATTTTTTTTTAAAAAAAACCTATATTTTCCTTTTGGGGTATTTTGTTTTTAAGAAATGGGTTTCAAGAAAGAATTGATTATTCAATTATCTTGAAATATTTTCTTTTGATAGAAAATGAAATTTCAAGAGTCAAATGATGAATATTGAAAAAATTTATGTTTTAGGATAATATTATGATTCTTGGAAATTTGATATGTGGTTCTGTAATAATCCAATGATGGGTGGTTTAGTGACAAACCAAGGATGGGTGGGTCCACGATAGCCCTCCAATGCATTGGTTATTGAATTCATCCATATGGATATATCATTTTTAATAGTGACATATATGGAAGGTTACCACATTTTTATTCCATCTATAATAGTGGAATGTATAATTATATCCAAATATACTTTTAAATATTTTCTATGCCTACTATAGTTTTTATGGTAATCTATTGATTAAAAAAATTATGTAATGAGATTATTTAAAAATGAATATATAATGATTATTATGCAGAAAAGTATTAATTTTTTATAATGTTTTCATGGGTTTTAATGTTTGTTAATGAAAAAACGGTTTCTTTCTTTTTATATCCCGTAATGATCTTTTTACGCCCATCTAACATTTTTTAATGTTTTTCACAAGTCTTTAGGATGATTAAGGGAATGGAAGAATTCGTGTTAAAATTCATAAAGAGTATTCATAAAATAGATCAAGATTATTTTAATAAAAATAGTATGGTGTAAAAACTAGATTCTGAATTTAATTTTCCACATTATATTTTAATAGTATTTTTATGAATTAGTTGTGGCATAATTCTCTAAAAGTCAAAACCTACAAGGATCCCAAAACTGAAAGAATGTAAAACTCATTCTTGATCTGAATATTACATAGTGTTTTAAGGTCATGGTCTTATACAAAAACATAAAAATTTAGAATTAATCATTTTGTACATGAGAAACAATACCCATTTTATTATATAAATAGAAAATAAATCTCAGAGGTTAAAAAACTTTCATCACATTTTAACTCAAAAAATATGATAAGAGAATCAGACTATCTAAATAATTCTATATAAGAAATCATTGGCATGACATATCATTGGTCCTATACAATACATTCAAATATTATTCATGCTTAGAAACCAATAACCAATATAATTGTTTCAATCCAGTAAGGAATGGCTCAAACCTAACTAGTCTTTAACACATAAGGAGAATCATAGTCGATTATTGTCTCAGGACAAAATTATGGCCAAACTCTTGGATCATAAATAACAACATACACAAATCCATGGTAAATGATCATAAACTAATACCAATATTTACTCCATTCAATGATCCTAAGGCCCTTTGGCCAGACTTTCCCACATTCCATGATGTTTCTCCTATAGAAAACCCATTATTCAAAACAAATTTTATGTTCTCCTAAATTAAATATGAATTATGGCATGAAATACTCACACGTAACTGTAAAATAGATACCGTACCAAATCCAAATACAATAAATAAAATAATTATTCTAAATATAATATATAATATCTATAGTCTAATAAATACTATTTATGGTAAAAGTTTATCAGTACCATCACTACGAATATTAAAACCCAATCTATAATCCTTATAAGGTTTTCGTTGGAAAACCCTTAATTTTAATATAATGTTATATTGTCCATAGACCATGTTGATCCTCTTTACCAGGGAAGAAACTAGAGGTCATCATCAAAATGATTAAATTAATTGATAAACCCCAATGAACCACCTAAAATATCATAAAATTTCACATCATACCTCCCTCATAATTTCATTCACACCCACAAACCCATTTGATTCTTATCACACCAGACATGTCTTTTCATCTGTAGGTTCAATGAAAGGATAAAAAACATAAAATAAAAATATCATTTATGGAATTTTAGATCATAATCTCATGGTATTTTCATTTTTTATTTCGTAATACCTAAACTCTTGGTATTTTATTCTGTTGTCACGTTACCAAATTTCAATGAATATATATCATACCACTTGAAAAACTTTTTATATATTTATTTATATTTGAGGAATAACCTTCCATACACTTATAGATATTATCCCTTTTAAATTAATTGTCTTAACCTCACTTATTCACAAAAAACAATACAACAGAACCTCATACATAGTTTATCAATGGTGAATGATAAATAAATAGAAATAGATAAAATCTAATCAATATTCATTGTGGATTTCATATTTGATAGATTATCCAAAACCTCGATGGATACTAAAAATTTAATGAAATATGATCCTAAGAGAAATAATGATGGATAGGTAGGATGGTTTTACCCCTCAATTTTATTGATCTCAAATTTTATAATGGGGAACTAATGAAAAAATGATTTTTAATAAAATGAGAAATTAAAATAATATTTTTTAAAAACCAATGGGTTATACGATTTCTATTTACATGCTATAGGGATTCTGGTGGCACCCCACCACCCATACAAGGGTTACCCTATTAACCTCCACATTTATTTTATAACTACCATTAACCCAAGAACTCCTTCATTGTAATATCATCTCACTCTTCCATCTATAAAAATCCATTTCATTCATTATATAAAGTCTAAGATTATTAAAATTTTGATCAAATTATGAAATAAATTTTTCCATCATAATGCTTCATGAAAACTCTAACCAAATAACATATACACAATATTTAGAAAATAATAAAATTAAAATCCTCATATTTTATAGAGATAAAAACTCTTATGTAAATTATAGTTATCAAAAAACCTATAAAATATCTGTATAACTATTTATTGTACATTGTTTGTTCATTTTTTCTATGAAATACCAATGATATACCTTTTGGGATTCATCCTTAAGGTTTTTGATCCAATACATCCTATAATAGATATTTTTCACCTTATATGAAACATTCATTAGAAACATTACCTACACGCCCCCTCTCATGATCCATATTGTGAAATAATTAATGCATTATCAATATATACAATAATTTATTTACCTTTTTATACCAAAGATGGAGACTCAAAACTCAATAAATGTTATCATTTAAAATTCAATGCTCAATCATTACTGAATAATATTCTAGATAATGGTATACACAATAATTTCCCATAATTCATAGGTATAGTAGTCATACATCATTTTTACCTCTAAATTTTTCAATATTATCCCCCTAATAAATTCAATGATATTTAATTCTCAAATGAATTTCCCTATTGATTTTGAAGCTAAAAGTAATATTTCATTCCATTTAATGGTGTCAAAATGATAAATTCAGTGTGTGTGAAATGGTAAAATGAGTTATCATCCACATATATATAAAAATTAAGATCTTTATATTATTATTGGATAACTAAACATGTTTTATTTATTTGATCATTTATCTTAATATGTTGTAAGATAGAACTTATCACATCTGAAAATTTTCATAACTTTTCCTCTTGTCTATGAGACATAATAACATTATTATGGATGAAAATAACATGTTGTATAAGTGATGGTTTAGATATATGCATGGGGATATTTCATATATGTGTTCTATGTGAGAAAATATATTTATGATGTTAAAAGATCCCATTTGAGTATAATATTAAAATATAATCCTGAAATTACAATTATCCAATACATAGGTGTTTTTATTAATGATTGGAAATCATTGCTCCATAAAGATATTTTATAAAATTAAAAATGGGTATTATCTTGCTTCAAGTGTACATGGGATTAGATCTAAATATTTTATGAAAGTTATAAACATTCCCAAATTCCCTTTGTTTCGATTATATATAATTTGATTTTATCTGACGTTATATTTCTAAAATACATATTTTTTTAATTTTTAGGGGATTATTTTTTGGGTATGAAAATTCATATAACCATAATATTTGAGAAATAGGATCTATGTAAATATCTATCAATTTCTATGATTCAGTAACATAATCAAAACATTGTGGTGTGTACTATTTATTAATTTCAATGGATATCCACCATGTTGATGTACATAAACATTAATTAAAAAGCATAATTAGGAGGCATTGATGTTTTCAAGGATGAGATGTTTCATAACCATGAATTTCCTCTATGTAACCATGAATTACTTCTATGTATACATAACTTTCAAAGATGAATTAATATTATATATATATAAATCAATTTCTATAACCATGAGGATAGTCTATGTAACCATCATTACTTGATAAATATTCATGAAATATTTACTCTAAAAAATATGAAATTTTAAATATGAATGTCTAAATAAAAACATTGGTTGGATGATGTGAGAAAAATTTTATATAGATTAAAATATAAAAATCAATATTTTACAAGCATCGAAATATGGATTGGTTGACCTTAATAGTGTAGTGATGTTGATCAAAGTGGGGATAATTTTGAACGAGATGCTTCTAAATTGTCAAATTTGTAAATATAAAAACATCTCATGACATTGATTATGAACATCATTGATCTAAAAAATAGAAAAAAAAATTGTGATCTAAGAAATTTTTAAGAACAAAATGAGATAGAATAACATTTTTCTATCAATTATAAACATTCAAATGAGAATATACAAAAGTCATCATTTATGATCAAAATTTATGAACAAAATCTAATCATGTTAGAATTAATTTGAACATTAATAAATTTCAACCCAAACATCTGGATTTATATTAAAATAGAGTTAAATGAGAATCAAATGTATTTTTATACGACATTAATTTATCATTCTTAGTTGATCTATGAATAATATGTAATGCTACTCCAATTGATAGATATGTTGAGTTTAGAGGTTGGTCCTATAAAATGAGGAAAAAATATATCCTAAATATATGAGATTGTGGGGTGTTTTGAGTGTATTTATATAACATAGAATATATCTGATTTTTTAAATATTTCAATCCAAACAAGAATTTTATTCAAACCTAAAATGATAATTTTCCATGGAATATCAGAAAACATTACAAAATGATGAGCTATAAATTTTACTAGAGATATTATTAGAAGAATATCAGGAAAAAATAAAACATATAGAATGTATCTAGAATATACATTGGTTGAGACAAATGAGAATTAATAAATTAAAATAAAGGGAATTACTATAATTTTTTTGGAGGAAATATTTGATAAAAAAATTAAATATTGAGATTTTTTGATAATTCTAGATATGAAAAAAGGTGTAGATAAAATGAGAAGATATATTGGACACCAAATTTATAAGATATTTTATATAATCTTGATATATAGAATATAATTTTAAGTGAGATATTAATAAAAAATGAATGTGTGATATGGTGTAGTTGGATACTATGATCTTAATCTGATGTAGATGAACTATGGCATCTCTGAGGTGAAGAAGAAAAAATATCTTACAATGAACTAATGTAAAGATCACTATGTTTATAATATGAAGGAAGAAGAGAAATAATTCATTCAGTTATAGATCATATCATGTTAGTCTAACTAGTGATTAGAGAAAATATCATAGTGAGAGACCGACTTAGTCATTATATGTCTATTTGGGTGATGTGCCTTTCAAATTATTAGGACTTACTAGATTTTTCAAGATAATAAGAGTTCAAATTAGCATTTATAATGTTATAAAAGTAGTTTCTATTGAATTTGTATTGCATTTGAGATATATTAGTCCTTATTTTTTTGTTATTGTTACTAAAGAACTTTTTATAATTCAAAGAGGCTTTATTGAGAATAAACAGATAAATTATTACACATAGTTGTATCCCTATATTTTATAGTAATCTAATTCAGAAAGGATCTAAAATAATCAGTAATATACATATGATTTGAATCCATAGAACAAGTTAAAATTTGGGTTTGTTGGGAGATCATAATTTGAATATAATACTGTAATGAGAATCCATTGTGAATAATTCTACTGAGATAAAAGAAATTTTATGTATTGGAGGAGACAAACCCATTGTAATATGATATTAATTATAGTGGAAAATAAATGAATCAGTTTAACAACTAACAAGGAAAGGTGTTGGTCATTATAAAAAAAACATTTAAATATACTGTTCTTGTGCCTTATGTTCTACACTAATTTAAGTAATACTAAGTAACTCAACCTGAGAGGAAAATGATCGTAATAATTATAGGTGGTTGAATTTTTAAAAAGATATTAAATAAATGAGACCATTTATTCCTTGAACCCCTCTCATGGGATCATAGATCCTTTATCAGTTAATTAAAATTGATTTGTGTTTTCCCCAATTTGTTACGTATGAAATTTTAATCAAAAATTATGGGAATGATTTAGGTTTTGAGTCCCAATAATATGAATAACTATCCATTATGTTCTATATGATATCATTCAATCATTTTTATCACAAGATGTACAAATCTCATTACAACTCATTCCAATTCTTCCCTTGAAGTGTTTTCCATAGATCATATGTTTTACATCCTTCAATTATTCAATTCACATTATCTAATAAAAAATATAAATAAAACCTATATGTTGAAACATCATCACATTAGTTTACAATAAATCCATTAAAACATCATATTTAACTAAAGGGGGTCTGAAAATATTTACCTTTACTTCCCTAACACAATCACAATGAAACAAATAAATCTACATTGTGTATGTGTTCAAGATAGAATATGATGAAATTGAAGTAAATAAACTAAATCCTAATAGAGGATCTATTTATATTGAATATGAGGTATGAGGGAATATGGGGAATTAGTGAATTTAATTTATAATTGGACTCAATTTTATAATATTTTCCTTTAAAAATGAAATTAGGGAATTTATAGGAATCTAGGAAGTCCACTATCATGTTTCGTATGAATATTAAATTTATGATTTCATTCTAATAATACATTTATGGAAGTAGAAATTTGTAGAGATGGTGAATTTATCACTAGATAATCATTTTATTTTCATTATCTCATCAATTTATCTTCTTTTTATGTTAACCAAAAATCACATCTTATCTACTACTAACCACATTCCAATAAAATTTCCATTAATATAATATTTAATCATAAATTTTGTTTTAGATAATATATGGAAATATTAAATCATTATAATAACCAGACCCATTTTACTTTCATTCATATAAATTAATAGATAACATACTAATCATAAAATACTAGTCATTGTATTAACATGTGACAAATACAATTCCATATCTCTTACTTATCGTGATTAGTCTTACGTAGTACTCATAATAGAGGTGTGATCTAACTGGAAGGATTTTTTCACATTGATTTATAATAATCATAAACTGGGAAATCATCCACCATTTCCAAATTGTATGACTAATTATGTGTGATGAATTGATAAAATACTTCCTAAAATGGGAAATATGGGAGACATTTTTCATCAGAAAAATCCTTGTTGATATATATAACTACTATACTACCTTCTAAACATCCTAAATTAAATTAAATATTCCTAGGAAATGTGTCCCCATTATCTCTACATCCTATGTTAATGATATCGCAATTGTGAAAATAGAAATATTTAAAAAAAAACTTATCACTAGTGATGATATATAATGGATGAAATTGAATATATATATATTTATGATCGTAATTAATAATATTTAGTTTCTATTATTTTTTTACCAATAACACATGAATAGTAGTCTGTTAAAACAAATTGTGTTTAATATAGGAATTAAGTATCCAACCTATATTAAATACAAGGTATTTTTTCATGGTCTTATATATAAATTTCCAGTTTTTTCATCAAAATACATACTTAATTGTAATTGATATAAATGAAAATCCAATGAAAAATTATTCACCAATATACCCCTAAATTCCCAAAAACATTTTTTGAGTATGTCAACCATTATCTTTGTTGAACGCTCTAACACTATATCATTTTATGGGAGATATATTGTTATAAAAGATACAATAGATTAAAAATATTTTTATGACTTCTATCATTTGGTTACTTCTAAAGTATCATATTCATAAATTATATTCTCTATTATCTAATTGTTTCGTATAATATCTCCCACATATACTTTATTGAAATGTTTTATTGAAAAAGTTTCCTTTAACATAAATATCTGACACAACAAGATAAGATGATCAATAAATACTTAGAGATCCATTTTAACAATAAATTATCATTGATGACACAGAAAAATCAATCATGAACTCTTCCGATTTCAGTATCGATATGGGATGTTTATAAAATGAATTTTAATGTATTTAATATTCTATCATTACCTTTGGAGACTAAATGAATTCTGAAATATATCTTACAAAATATCATTTTATTTAAATCCACATGAAATATCATAAAACATTATTATAAATGTGGTGTAACACATCTAAAAATTAATGGGATTCAACCATAATTTCCTTCTACTTGTATATGGGATATCCACTAATTGATGAATATATAAAATAATATTATAATTATTTTTTCAACCATATAGGGCATATATAACATTAAAACTCTCATGAGTAAATTTATAATCATAATTATTTATTTTTATATACCCCAATTACACAACCAGTGATAGAATTATTCACATTTATAATAATACAATTTTATATTTTTCCTTGGACACAGGTATACATAACTTAGAAAATAAATATATTATAGTTCATGTACCCTTCACATTAATTAGAAATAATACATTATATTTAATATTACATGTTTTAAATGTAGATTTACCATTAAATGATATATAAACAAATAAGATATTCAGTGCACATAGGTAACAAATGAAAAACTTTTCTATAAGGTTAAAATTTTATTATAAAATGATGTCAATAATATTATTTTGATTAATTTTCATTTTATACTTCTAAATAAATAACTAATTGTTCAAAAAAATTAAATACTTGATATTAACCATAAGGAATATCAAAAATAATAATCACACAGGGATAATTTTTTCACAAATACAATACGGTCATTCTTCAATGGATTGTGTATTGTGGAATCTATGTATAACTCTTTCATGGACACATAATATCATCACTGTCTATCATTATCTTACAACGAATAGTTCTAATCCCCTATACATCACATAATATACTCATGGTTGATCATTGTTTTCCATAGTGATATTTCCACCATTTATGGATATGAAATATCCACATAGCCATTCATCCATTTGTGGTAGTTGGATGAAGTTACTCTATTTCCGGTGAATATTTTAATTATTATTAATCACATGAAGACCTTAGGGTCATGTTATTTTTCACGAATAATCAATTATCACATTGAAATAACATCATGGAGAGTCTTTATGAGTGTAATTATCATATGGTACAACATAATCTTGGAATAAGGTTATAATAAATTTACTATAAATAACCATTATACAATCATAAAATAGGAACAATGAATTGGAGGGGAGGAACAATTCATTCGAGGGGAGAAACATTGACTCAAATTGGCATTCATGGATATATAGGTTGATAAATATACACTGATTTGAACACATGGGTCTTTATTGGGTCACAAAAATATTTAGGGGAACACCTAGACCATTTCATGGAATGACTAACATTAAGGTAGATAGAGTGTCATCGATATGGTAACAAACATTGAGGAGGATTTTTATTTTATGACATGAATTTAATGTGAATAAGTAAATAATTTGTGATGATTTTATTACCATTATTTCAAGGAAAAATTTCATGTAACTCTAATGTTAAATCCAAATAATGTTGGTGGGGATGAATGAAAAAGATAATTATATTGATTACATAACCCATATAAGGATTTTTCCTTATTTAACTTATTAATTATATTTTGATGGCATCCCTCAATATTAATTTTTAAATGACATTAATAAAATTATTTCATTAATATGAGCCTCAGAAAAACATGTATTTAGATAAATTTACATGATCACATAAAAACTGAATATTATAATGTTTAAGGTTCCCTAATTTACACATCTTTCATCTAGTCAATGGTCTAAATTTGTATAAGATTTTACCTATGGTAAACCACTCTCAAGATATTCCATTTATATATGTTAAGGTATCCATATATAGAAAATCATCATTTAATTGGAACTAAATCATTCATTTGAATTGAGAATATTATCTCACATGTTTTACACATTTCAAAAATCTACAACTACATAAGATTAAAACTAGGTAACCCCTTTCATGAAATATTTGGCATCTCGGTGGCTTATAAATAATCCCCACATTAATTCCATGAGTTAAGATAATCCACATAGTTATCTTATTTTCGTTTAGTTGAGAATATATTTTTGTTTTACATATATTACATTGTCGATATCCTCTATATGGTTTTTAAAAACTTCCATCACCTTGATCACATACTATAATAATACAGAAATCACTACACATCCCTAAGTCCCAAACTATATAGTTGTTAGGTAACTTTGACCTCGTAGTCCTAGTTATAAAATATTATACTATATAGAACATAGTCCTTCCTGTATTATGGTTTACTACATGGGTTTTTACTCTCACACCACCATGGAGTACGAAATTTGAAATATGTATATTTTCATCATATCAACTTTGATATTTAGGTTGACTTTCTGATGTTCAATATAAACACTCCAATATGTCTCATACACTCAACCATAAAAACCCTCATTTTATCATGGTTTCTATACCTCAAATCGCTTCACATTGGTCCAGGTAACATTAAATTAAATGTTACAACATTTCCTATTAAGTATTTCTAAACTACAAGAGTAATATTATATTCATAGTGATACATAGGAATCCCATTTCATAGTTGGGATTCCAACTCCATAATAATATCATCCTTCCAACATTGGTATCGACTCCCTCCATTTATGTTTATAAATACCATGGTGCCTTTCTATATTGAACCGAATTTAAGAGAAATGATATTCATAGATCAAATTATGGATATTATAATCCCCCCATATTGTGTCTTATTAATGGAATATTTTGAATAAATCAGTTTCATAGTGGAAACCATCATTACCGCTTGGAAAGATTCTTGATGATTTATTATATCATTAATTGTGTACCTTACTAGGGATCACAACCCCTTGATATATTATTTATCATCACATCCACTTTGTTAATAAAGAACCCAAAGTGATAACTTAATGTCCCAATAAATTCCAAATTTTGGAAAATAGGATTTCGCTTACTCGAAATGCATGAGAATAAGGGTTCATTAATGATATAATGGTAATCCTAGTGTAAATACAGAATTAGGAAATATAGTCATTGATTATTTATTAATAATGGTGACACTAGTTCAATTATTTTTTTCCCCATATAATACAAATTGATTCAATAGTGAAAATACCACAAGCAGAAGGTTACTCAAGCTAGTGTGAGGATAAATGTATAGTTATAGGGGATACCATGAACTACCAATTAAAGGTAAATCAAATGTATAACTTTTTTATTTTTTGAAAATTTCATGTTTTATAGTCAATATAATATTTATTTATGTATTAGCAATACATCTAGATAAAAAACCAATCACGGTGAGAGTTAGTACATTAATGTGAATAACATTATAATCTGGCTAATAATGAATAAGGATATATTTGTGAAAATTAGTGGAATGAATAATATCTATGTAAAGGGATAAATTTATGAAATATTTCAATATTAAAGAAAAGATATAAAATATTCATCTAGTTTCATTTTTTTAGTTGATGGAGGAGCCATCTGATTTAAGTGTTCCATACAATCCACCATATAATACATGAAAAATAGATGGATTTCACCACTAAGTTACTTGATATAAATGATGTTCTTTGGATATTCATGTTTATATCTAAGCTATAGGTGGTATCTAGCATCAAATGAGAAATCGATCATTATTATGAAAATAATGGAACAATCTTTTAAGATAAGGAGAAATGGATTCAATAATAGACCAAATATATTCTAGAAAAATTCTACCTTATATGATAAGTCATTGAGTGGGGAGATGTTCGAAATATATTTGTGTCAATAGATTATAATAACGTGGAACCATTGAGGAAAACAATATATCAATAGAAGAGTGAGGTTCTTATAGAATATATTAATTTATGATACAAATTATATATATTATATTCTTCAATAACGCATCAAGTTATAATAAAAAAATTCAATAATCATTTATAATTAATTCATGTATTCAATAATTAAATCCTCAGATATAGGGTCAGATGGTAATACCCTCTCAATATATGACTATCATTTTTCCTTAATCTGTTGTAATCATAGAGTATTATGGGATGTTATTATTTTTCTAGCTTAGCATGAATAATTTTTTTTTCTAAGTACAAAAAAAATTACATGGTATGAATAAGAAATTATTGAGGAGAAATGTTTAAAGTTATTCGGTGGATTGACTGGCCAAAGAATATAATAGTGATTAAAATAAATTTAGTGATATATAAAGGGTTTTACACTTATTAATAATTATTTTTACAAAATTTCATTGAGATAAGAATCATGAAGATCTTCATATTGTGTTAACATTATTGTGAAATTAGTTTTTAATTAGTTAATAATACTATGGTTGTTTTTTTAAAATGTAATAAATAAGATCAAAATCAAGATGTAATTTTTCCCAATGTATGATGTTGTAATATATATATATATATCCATTTTTTGAATAAATATAAGGGAGTGAATTTCAATGCATAATAGATTCATATTTATTTTTTTAACTACATAAACTAGGGACATGTAATGTAAGAATATATTAGATGATATACATGTGATGTATTCACTCTCCTTATCACACTATTTCAAAGAATTTAGTAAAAATGACATAGATAATACTAGATTAACATCATTGTGTGTCTAGTGGTTACATGATGTCCATGGGAATGGGATTTAATAGGTATATATAGGATTTATATGATACCTCTTGTAGTGGACATGTTCATGTTGATATATGATTGTATTCGATGAGGGTCATAAAATACATGTTAGCGGCTCAAGTATCACAAATTATTTTCTAGAGAAAACTCATTTCTAATATCTAGGTAATATTTATTTTAAGTTTTAAAATTATACTAAGGACATTAGGTTCAAATGGATTGGAATTTTCAAAAGGATTATATTTTTGGAAACATGTTTTCTCAAATATGATTTCATCATTATATAATGATATCCAAAAGACTTTAGATGGATTAATACAGAGTTTTAATTTTTTTACATAATGCATCTATAGGATTTTCGTGAATTAAGTGATTTTTGGAAGTGAACTAAAACTATATGAGTATGATCACTATTTAATAAAAATATAGTTATTGAAAACTATCCTCAACCATGATCCTAGGGTTATATATTTTCTAATATATCTGTGTTTCCTACGATACAGCCTCGTAGCATGTTATCCTTTAGCTAGTACATACAAAACACATTTCAATGGTTTCCATTGATTATTAATCAAAGAGATATATTATATTTCACTATCAAATATTTATTTACATTATTAATGAATAGCAATCTTTTTGGAGGAAATATAATACATTACTTTTGATTCTATTGATTGATGGATGAAAATAAAACACTACATATATAAATGGTAGTTTGATCATTGGTTTATGGATTTCCATTCATGTGTTTGATAGTTTTTATTATTATCACTTCTGTGAAAGGAATTAAATATCTCTATTTATCCCAAATCATAATTTCTCACATAATAAATGTGTTAATTCCCCTATAGAGTATAGAAGTACCCAAGAAATATTAATGGTTCCTTCACCTTGTGAAGTACCTATGATAAAAAGAAACAAAAATTCAATACACCTATGATCACCATGTAATATTTCTTCATTGATGAATACCATTATGGTTTTTATATATGTGATTTATGTATTATTTTTTGTGTTATTCATTTTTCATGCATGTGTCAATTCTATCAAAACTATATAAGTATGTGTTCTGTTTTCTTACACTACATTAGATTACTATAAGATATAATAATAATAATAATATATAATTTTTTCTCTATTGGTTTGAGAACCCAATAAATTGTTCCCTAAAAATTTATCTTTACCACTCTTAAAAATGTAAACAACTACACCAAATTCATGACCTTGAGTTTGATAATTATCCTATTTAGCCAAAGTTACTAAGAACTATATTCAGATATAGTCCCTTGTTTCATTAACATGAAACCGAATTCCATGACCTCTTAATCCCATTATGTGTCATATTACATCCAAGAAGTCGAAAAAAGGCGAATATCCAAAAATAATAATATATTTTTCATCTTCTGAAATGTATTTATACATGTAAAACATCACTATAACATCAATATCTTCGAATTCAATGACACCAAGATGTCATCTATGCTTGATAATCCATGATTAATGTGGTTGAAATATTCAATATTAGTATGAAATGTGGAATCTAAATGATTTTCTTGTAGATATTTCAAGACATCATAGTTGTTAGCCTGTACATGTCTGCAAATATCACTAACTTTGAAATAATGTTCCCACTAACATTCACCTATCAAATCTAAAATTGAATATTTAACATATTTCATTTAAAAATTATATAATCTAATTTATCCATAATTAGATTCAAATTATCATGACTATCCTCATAGGATAATCAATATATTAATATTTCTTCAACAAACATGATTATAATAGATTATAGTTGTTGATGGAAGACATGGTTTAGTAATTTTATAAATGATATCAAGATGTTTCTCACTGTGAAAAAAATAACATGAAATTCATAATGCCCATATAGATTATAAAGTATTTTTATAAGAAAATTAGATATACTCAACTTCATTTAATGATCACCCAATTTGAGATCAGTCTTAAAAAACCACCAAAGACCCCTCATGTAAAAAAAATCTACAATTTTAAGCAATGAATTTAAATTCTTGATGGTTTTCATGTTTTTTTAATCAATAGATAAAATCATACATCAATCATATTTATAAGTGAAACACACTAATGAACCCCTGCATGAAAAAATTTATTTATTGAATCCCGAGGATTCATAATCATTAAAATAACTCATTTACTCCAGAAGTTTATATGGTTCCATTTTATATGGAGGTGTAAAAATAGGCTACTTACATATTACTATTTTATCCTGAACTACATATCACTCTCTTCAGGTGACGTAAAATAATAATCAAGAAACTCATTCTGAAAATGATCAACCACATAGATGAAACAACACTATAAAATAACATGACTAGTCTATGATAATTTCTATCCATATGAGATATTATCCTCCTAATACTCCGAAAATCATAACATTATATTCATGTATAATAATCCTAATCCACATTTATAATGTATGGATAACTCTAAAAAGGATAAAATATCACATATCAATGATAGAAGTTAATGTAATCCTAAAACTATAATAATTACTTCATCTTGATAATAACATTGAATCCATTCCATGAAAATGAAATCCCTCTCAACATGATAATTTCTTAAAGGGGGGATAGACGGTCTCTAGTAATTCCCAAGTCTATCTAATGTTATATAGCATGATGTGATTTCCATATAAAATGTTATTTGGAAATTGTGGAGAGCAAAAAATATGATAAATTATAAAGGCTTCATATTGATAAACATTCAAGGAATGTATGTTATATTTCATGTTCCCCTAAATTCATGTTTGAGGATATCAACATACTCTCTCAGACAAAATTTGAAAATCATGATATATTAAGTAGTTGACAAATGAGTAGGGAATTTCATATATATAATTTTTTCATCGAATAAGTGTCTATTTTACCCTTATACATGTCAATGTTGGAATGTTTTTATAGAGTCATTACATCAATAATGTATCAGGATTCTATAATGAGTTCATTCACATAGCTATAAAATGGTTTGGATGATATCACTACAAAATCCCTAATATCATGGGAGATAACTTATCCTTATATAATTCATTATTCAAATGTTCTATACGTACTATGATTT
Source organism: Viscum album (assembly GCA_963277665.1). Classification (NCBI taxonomy): domain Eukaryota; kingdom Viridiplantae; phylum Streptophyta; class Magnoliopsida; order Santalales; family Viscaceae; genus Viscum; species Viscum album. The sequence goes on from OY728130.1 coordinate 1,330,046,730, forward strand.
ACCAACATACTGGGTGTCTTTAATAACACTCATTATTTCTACTCAATCCATCATCAACCATTTATTCCCTACGATTATTGATGAATTAAAATTTTTATGGAAGGATATATTTATTTATACATAAGAAATGATCCAAAAATTAAAATACATGAAATATTTTTCACTTTCAAACTGCGATTGATACATTATATCTATTGATGTATAAATTCACAAAGAATTTCCCAAAAGATCTAAATTCCTAGTGATAATATCATGTTGTTGGTCTTATTTTGGGTAGAGGTTATCATAAACATAGTTCATAATAAAAAAATACTATAATATCCAAAGAGCCTCTTCCATTAATACATACAGGGTATCAACCTAAAAAATCCAAATATAAACCCACCAGCCCAACCCATATTAAAAACCAAATAATGATTTATATAGTAATAATAAAGAATAGAATCAAATAACAGTCTATTCAAGGAGGTGGTAACCAACATCATACAACTTACAGTGAGACAACATTTTTTTTAAATCCATTGATATCGTAACAACTATGAACAGTAACAATGTTTCAAAACCATGAACATGATCCTAGGATACATTATTCCTCTAAATAACATCTCCCCATTAGGTTCTCCTATGATATCCTCTTCCACCCCCTAAGTTAGATTTAATAGAAAATGTTTGGATTTCACAATACTATGGTGCATCATACCATAATCATGATACCTATATAGAAGTAATTACAAGACCTCGACTTCCTTTATTTCTCTACTAAATAAACTAAAATAATACCCAACATTGAAGCATTAGTGACACTCCATGGAGCTTTAAGGACAAAAAATAATTTATATACTCCTTATGCATAATGAATGCACTCAATTTATGATCTTACATTAGAATAAGAATATTATGAGGCATTCCTAAGTCCCCCCAAACACTTTAAATATCTACAAGAATCATACATTCCCTATTATTACTCATATTAAATACACCTAGTCAAACTAATTCTTACAAATCGTAATCAAGGTATTTTATAAAAACAAGATATTTGTTTTCCACCTTCAAAATATTATATTAAAAAAAGATTCAACATCATTTTTATATCCATCCATAACCTATACACAAAATTATATGCTTTGGAAATATAATCTCATCTAATGTTAGGTGTAAATAAAAGTAACTTTATAACCCTTATGGAATAATTGGGGATGGAAAAACGCACATTGTTATGCACTATAAACATTCTACCCATGTATATATTTGGAAATTGAGATAAAAAAATTCCATAAAAGGGTTAATGAAATTAGTAATTTGATAACCGCTCATTTCTCCCATCCTATATAGTGATATATATCATCTGTGGGGAAGGTCCACCTAGTATGAAAACATTTATCTTCAATAAATTCTCATAGAGAGAATCAATCAAACTAAATATATTATTCCCTGCCACTACTCCTTCCTCTGCACCCTATAGACCAACATTTCTCATAGTCATAAAAGGATATACTTCCTAAAATTCTCAACCTTAATCTAAAACCACTAAGGCCTCTTAAGATGGTCTCACCTAAAGATTATAAATCAATATCAATTAAATATTGATGATATTATTTTCCTCTAGGATTTATGGATGATCCACTAATGGGAAATGATTATCTTCCAACTCTATATGAATCTTATCAAAAAAAATTATTTAACCTTTTTTATTAATGAATTTCAAATCTCCACTTATGTTATTTAATTCATAAAAGAACAAAAAAATTACAATATAAATTAATAGAATTATATAAAAAAATACATCTTGAATCACTACTTTCACATACTAACAAATAAAAAAATAATTAAACTATATTCATACTGTATAACCTATTCCATTCCACAATACATGTACACACACAGATATATATATATAAATATATATTTCTCATATGTTCCAAAAATGATTTTTGAATTTAATTATGGACACTAACTCAACTAAGTGATCATCCTACACCAACAACATTTAGTAGAAAAATAAATTATAGTCTCATACTCTCTATGTAATATAAAATTACACTATGGCTCTGATTACCAAGTTGTAACATATAGATTCTGAACCAATTAATGACAATTGTTTTCTAATATTAATCATTTTATATATCAAGACTTCAAAAAATAAATCCTCTGATCCCATTTGGTAATGTCGAGCCCTAGAATTAATATGTCATCAAAGAAAAACATAACCAAGACACAAGTAAGCTCAATGATGACCAGATGAATAAAATGATCACTAAGATGCGAAGGATGTATCATAAATAGAAGTTTACCCTCTAATAGTAAATCACATATATAATATTATGGAAAAATACAATAATAATAAAGTGTGATAACTCACAATAATAATCTCAGACAATCATAGTAACTTCCCAAATGTTCCCACAATTTTAATAAAAAAACAACAACCAAATTCATAGTAAAAGATAAAATTGATATAAAAAAATGTACCACAAAATAAAATATATACATCCCACTAGAAATGTTTCAAAAATAATGAAAACATAGCTCTAACGTGTCTCTTAACACTTTCTCCCAGCTATACGAGCCTCTTACCATTAACTAAAATTCCCTTTTATTTGTTTTATATGCACATGAGGTGTATATGTAATGTTATTAAGAATATTGTTCATTGTAGAAATAGCTATAACATATTCAATCTCAATGAGTTTCTATATTAACAAATACGAGTTCTTTATATCTTAACTGATTTAATAGTTATCATATTCATGATATTAAAAAGACATATATGTGCATCCATAATACAAGATAAAACCATAATTTCTTCTTTAGTTTTAGTGTCAATAGATAATGGATGCCAATCCCTTGACTTATATCATATATTCATCCCTCATATAATGATTACAATTCATATATAACATTCATACATTCGGGTCAAAAAAATGTCAAATATCCTCAATGGATCATATTTATTTGAGCCCCTTGAGGCCAACCTTATCATATATTGGGGTATCATATTCCCATTACCCCATAGGGTCTAACATATCTCATCCCACCATGGATTGAAAATGTGACAAACTTTGTGGAAATTTCATTTCATGAAAACTATTTAGATGAAAAAAATCAATCAGTATAAAAATCTAAGAAGTAGATATCATTTTTAAACCAATTAATTTCTTCTATAGGCATTAATATTGTTATTCAAAACTATGAAACTATAATTAACTACATAATACATTTTCAGAATCAATAATTTCACTATATGAATAGTAATTTATGTATCATTAACTCATTTATAGTATAATCAATTTAGACGCCCTTTTCAACTTTTATGCTCACCTAATCCCACCGGAATACAAATTCTAGAAACTTATACAATAACTACCAGGATTTCCAATCTCATCCACATTCCACCCAAACCCTTGAACAACATTCCATTAATTTGTTTTTCTTTAATACATTTAATAAATCATTTATAAGATGAATATACTAAAATTAATATAAATAACACTTATAAACTGGTAATGGTTTGATAACCACATCAAAAAATTCCTCAAAAATCATAAAATCATCATAAGAGTTTTTTAATTCACATAAAATAAAACATTCCATTAATCGCAATTAAACATTAGTTATAGATCGTATCTGCTATTATTTTAACATATTTTTAAATTTCAAATCAATTTCACATTTATATTAGGAAACTCTTTCAAATAATTCACCACTAAACATGGTAAGATGCTATTACAACTTTTAAACCTCATTTTGGGATACAATAATCAATCATTAAATCACATTAAATCATTTTTCAATATTTAAAAGTAGTTCTAATTCCAAAAACACAAAAATGGGTAAATCCAACTATTATTACCCAATTACTATATATATATATATAATATCAAATCGATAGATAGGTTACCTAACATGTATTAAATTAAGATTCTACATAGTATTAAAACCCTTAGCTACTCTAGAAAACATAGGAAAAAATATTCCTATTAATTAAGAGAAAAATAAAGTGATTTTAACTATGTAGAAAACATGCCATCCTAAAATTCAAATAAATTTTAATGATTAATAAAACACTAACTGGGAATGACAAAATGTGATAAATATATCATAAATACAATATAAAAATGATCAGAATTCACTCCATGATGATGATATATGGAGGGAAATTTTATAATATAAATTCTTCATAAAAAATCATAAAAGAACAAAAATAATTTTAAAACAAGTGTTAAGGAAGAAATCCAGGATCCTATAAAATAGGTGTTTATATATGTAATAAAACAATTCAAGGATATACTTGGTACATAGATACCACCATTGGGTACCCGGTGGTAGTCTAGCTTCTCCTGGAAATTAAATTTCCCTTCAGGTACCTATAACCCTACCCTATTTACTTTTTGGAACCATAGCTTCTTCCCTTTACTGTTCTATATCTTCTCCTACTATGTTATCTGTTATCCATCTCATGGCCCAATTGAAATCATCAAATTTCCTCAAACCAAATATAATAACATTTGAAAATATAAATCACTCACAACAAAGACTGTGGAAATTATATTTTTTGGGTATAAAAAATAGTTAGAATTTATTATTATGTAAGTATTCCATGATTTTATTTTATCATACATGATATAATTCTAAAATTTATATTATCTTACATGGAAATTAATGTTCCATTTTTAATTTTATTGGATGTATTATTTATTTTTACATTAGTTCAAAGACTATTATATTCATTTATAAGAATAAATAAAAGATAATCACACTTACATCTGTTACCTATTTGGATTTTATATTGTCCAAAAATTTGATATATTCTTATTCATATGTTGATCAAATTATTATTAATTTTTATAGAGTTTTTGTTTTCAATATTTAAGAGTAATTTTATAAACATTGGAATATTCTATTTTTGGGGGAATTATATTTTATGTAACTCATAACTGAGTAGATTTTAAAAATATTTTTAATGATAATAATTTTTTCTTATTTTTAGGTGAATAGAATTTTACATTATTTAATTTAATTAAGTGAAGGATAATTAAAGGGTCTACGTAAATTTAAATTATAATAGATGAAACTAGAACATTTTAGGAAATAATTTTTAAGGAGACTTTGGGAAGAGATCAAATAATATTTTGAATACATAATTAACTATTTAGCTAAAATATAGGAATAGATGTTGAATATTTTTCCATGACTATGATAAAATAAATTTTACCCTATTCATAAATATTACTAGTTTCAATGTGTTTCCATAACTACAAAAAAATCATTGAAGGATAATTTTTCAAAATTGATTATTACCATCTATGATTTATTTATTATCAAGAATTTTCGAATTAAATAGTATTTAGACCAAATTAAAATTATATTTATTTTAATTTTTTACCTATTTTTTATGTTTATTTTAAAAAGGGAAAGAAATGTATTGTTTGTAAACTCCCTAATTGAAGTAAATTGTTTTTAAAAATAATATGTGTTGGCTTCCATTACATTAATGTGATGATCCCCATTAAAAGTATAATAATTAAATCACCAAACATGTATTGGTTATTTGTGGAATGATATGGAGGATTGTCTTGGTGACCAAAAAAAACAATTTTTCTTTTACAATAATTATTTTATTTTCCAACGAATATCAAATTTAAAAGGATCACAAAATAAATGTATAAATAATGTGACTATAGTTTATTGTTTTAAAAGTGTTAATTAAATCAATTAATCCCCTAATTACATTGTATTAGATAAAACTACAATACCATTTGGTATTAAAAAAATTATAGTTATGTATATTAGCTAGTCAATGATTAATGAATTATGAATTATTATGTAAAATTTATTGTCTTAAATAAATAATATCTATAGTTGGAGAGAAACTTTTCAACGCTGATAATTGTGATTATTTTGAATACATATTAACTTTCTATATCATGAATTGTGGATTGAATGTCTAGTTAAATCTTTTAAATGCCAATACAATTCCATATACAAAACCAAAGTTATAGATTGTGGATCCAGAAGATAAGTTTGATTTGAATTATAAATATGGCTTCTGTCTATAGGATATCTATGATGTTTTTTAATATAATATTTCTATTGAAATGTTTGAATCAATCACTATTATATATAGAGCTAAATGTATTTCTAATATATTTTGATACAACACATACAATCTGGAGTTTGATACTACTGGTGTTTTTGGTTAATAAATAATTTAAAATATGAACATAAAATATTATGAAATAGTATTTAATGATTCAACCATGTGGGGTATTTTACCTGAATATTATAAACACATTAAAATACTAATAATGGCACTTTTTTGATGAATTTGGAAAAACTACTTCTCTTAGATAATATAGACATTTACATATCTAAAAATGAAAAATATTGTTAGTACAATAATGATATATGATGATGGAATATAAAATAAAGCATATAATAAAAAATGATTGAAAATGATAATAATGTATGTAAATCTATTTCCTATACAGATGAAAAATATATAAAGAACTATTTTTTAACTCATCTAATAGTGATAAATTTAGTTTTTATAATTATAGTCATGTAAATTCATCATTATAAATGGATTTAAAAAAACAAAATTAAGAGAAGAAAGTGATTTTAAATATATTTTAATATATCCAATAAAAAAATAGAACTTATATGAATGATAGATATTCTGAGTGTGGGAATTCTAAGAATAAAAAGTTTGATTACTCTCCACATAATTAGAATATTAAACCTCAATAGAAAACTCATAAAATTTCATATTATAAGAATAAATTGAATTAATAAATTTAATTACATTTAATTACTTTGATGACCCATGGGATATAAATAATTCAAATTTTATGGATATATATAAAAAGATAACATGTTTTTATAAATTATTATAAAAGGGTGTATTCAAATTTTCTCTTATAACTATAAATGATGATAATTATTTTCCTGAATAAAATGTTATTATCCATTTAATGAAAACTAAATATGATTATTAGATGAAATAAAATTTATTTGTTAAGAAAAAATATAATTTGAGTATTGTTTACAAATATATATTGTATAATTAAAACTACAAAACTAAATTTGATGAAAATGGATCACCATCTAATTAACATGATAATAAAATAAATGTATTATAATCTAAAATTATTACATTGAAAATAGTATATAGTAATTTTTTATTGGTAGAATTACCTTAATATTATATATTTTAAAAAAATTATTCCACTTAAAAATTACTCATTTTTTATATTGGTAAGAATCAAATTCTATTCTAAAATAACATTATTCCTTATTATAAAAGAATAAATAAAATTTCCAATATTAAATCCTCTAATGTTTTTATTATATATTGTTTTATTGATTTTTGTTTAATATTTAAACTATTTTATAGTGTTACAAATGCCTATATTCCTAAAATATTATCTATAATAACAGAATGACATTATTCACAAAGAAAGAATTTTGGGATCCCAAAATCCTTAAGAGATAACAAAGCTACAAAAAAATTATAATAGTACTAAGATTTAATAATTGATATATTTTATGGATGGAGTTATAAAAATATAATGAAATGTTTTACATGGATAAAATGTTTAATGAATATGTGTGTGGAATTTTTCAAATTTCAATTCTCAAAAAAAAATTGTTTTGGATATGTTAGTTTTTTATAATTAAAAAGTAAATATAATTTTTGTAAGATCATTTTTAAGACCATGAGTTTTTGTCATGAATATATTTATATATATTGAATGGATAAATCATAATCTAATAATTTTTTATCAACATTTTTATGATGATTGTAGTTTTTATTCTTAAGCTTTTTATAAATATATATGTAATGATAATGTTTTTAATTTTAAGTAACATTTAAATGAATGTGTTTATATTTAGATTTTCATTTTTTTATATATAGAAATGTTAATTATATTATTGTTGAAATTTTTATTCAAGGATTTTGTATATAATACCTTAACATTTTAATGGTTATTCTTGGTAAAATATTTTTATAAATTATTTTATTTCATATTATCATAAAATAATTTTTATTGAGAACCATAGTATACGATACATGAGAAATGTTAAATAAATATAAATCATATTTTAAATAATTCAATTATTTTTACACCCCTTAATAATTTTAACTAACTACGTCATTGTTTTCCATTCTAGATCATAAAAATGATCTATAATGTATTGTTTTTGTTCTAGTTTACTATCTTTATAAAAATTCTGGGGATTTATTATTTATCATAAAATTAAATCTTCTCTTGTTTTTTAGAGTTAATATATAGTTTTTTAGAATGAAAAATATAGAAATGTTATTTATATACTATGTAACTATAAAGTTGATGTTGAAGGTCTTGTTTTTATTTATTTTTACTCCATTCATAAGATTAAATAAAAATTGAATTTACCATGAACTCCCTAACATAATTGTATTATTGAATAATTAAATAAGGCTTGTTAAAAAAATATATATAAATCTAATATTTGATTATATATTAAATTTTCAATTTTATTGAAATGATAATGTGTTATTATGACTGAAATAATATAAGGTATTTAAAACCTTGGTTTTCATTGTTTCTTGGTTAGGGAAATTGGAATTTTCCTTAATGCATCATTGGTCCCTATTAGGTGATTAATAAGGAGTTTTCATCACCACTTATTTTTTTCCCTAAATTCTAATAAAAACATATCAGATGAATATTCCTTATATAAAATTTCAATGCACACAAGAAACATAAATGTTTATTGTCAATGGAAACTTGATATAGAAACAATTTGTCCATAATTTATCATCATCATCTCTGACTAAGTACATCATCAATATCACCCTTATTACAAAGATCATACTTAATACTTTTCATTATATCCTATATAAAGGAAAACATAATAAAGGGTGAGATCATATGGCCAATATGGGTGAAAAGGGATATATCAATAATCACAAAAACATAATATGGGCCTATAGGGTTTAATAAAATGATATTATCCTTTGAAAATCATACCACTCAATTATTAGTTCATAAAATTTATTCATGGAATAAACCATGGAACTTCATAGATAATTAATCCTATATTAATAAAATTACATTATCCAAGAGGACATAACATTTTCATAGTATCATGTCATAAAATAGTGGCATATGTTTTTAATAATTATAACCATAAAAATTATATATCAAGGATACCCAATAAATAATTTTTAACCTATTTAGAATGAGATAATCACTTGTGTAGCTACATTACTCATGGTATTATCTCTATTATACAATCTTTCAAGATTATTATATCCTCCCATGTATCCTCGAACTATATTGGGATAAACACTCATTTAGCATATTTTGGGATTGAGATAACCTCTTATGAACCAACTTTTAGTCATTGTATAATAACACATGTACCCTTTGAGATAATATAACATTAATCACTAAAGAAATTAATTATAAGGATATTTAATTCCTTCCACACATGTCACATAATCCTAAATTCAATAATATTTATGCCATTATATAATAAAATCATTCTTCCAATCATAACTCCTAGAAAAGACTATGGGTTTTGTAAAGACATAATCAGCTGAACCATAAACCATAAATAAATATAATAATTATTATATCATTGAATAATATACCATGTTAACCATATGTAACATCAAATGATGTTATCATTGCTGAAATTTTACTTTAAGAGATCATTTGATTATTTTTTGAGGAAAATTCCCAATTAATTATTAAATATCATATTTAAAGTCTTACAGTTTACAAAATATTATGTAAAACATTTTCATTCAAAATCTCCTTCATAAATTATGAGGAAAAGATCAAATAATTTAATTTTATTGATTATAGGAAATTATTTTGATATTTTTTATTTTAAGATAACGATTCCTTTATTATTTTTGATAAAAATTCGAAAACACATAATTTAGAATATGATATGATGATCCCTATGATATATTTTTATTGAAATTAACAAATGTGTAAAAATTAATTAAAAAAATTTAATATTGGTTAAATGATTCTTCAAATCATTTTATAAAACTTCATTATAGATGTAAAATTATATATGATCAAAGATAGAACTAAATTTGGTTTTACATAGAAAAGAAGAATCTTCATTACATAATGTGGGAAAAGTAAAAGGAAAACTGGAATAATTTTAAATAACCATAGAAGAAGAAAATGAAATGGTTTTATTTGAAATGGTTAATATAATTTTATTTAATTCAAATTAATTCATAAATAACCCTTATTAAAATTAGATGGAAATATAAATCACTTACCAGAAGTATGAATTGCTTAAAAAAACATCTAACCTTCTATATAATAAATTAAAAATTAACTTAATTATATACTAGAAACAGGTACAAAATTATAGTGATATATATAATAAAATTTTAAAATTTTATCACTCACTCATTTATAATTCCTTATTGTAATATTCATTGTAAAGTTCAAACTATATTTTTTTATGAGAATATATGTTCAGTGGTTCTGATCCTTGTACTTTGATTGTGGTTCATTATAAAAATAAATTAATTATTTATAATAGATATATTAATTTTTTTAGTTTTATTTATTGACAATGGGTTTTTTAATATGCCTTCAAGAAGAAGAAAATAATGGAAGTACATTAGTGGTCCCGTGAATGTTTGATAAAAATGGGTTCCATCTATCAAAGATCAAATATCATATTTTGAGATAAAATTTGTTATAATTAGAGAATTATTTTGGAATAATTTAATGGAATTGTATTTCATGGTTGAAAAATTCTGCATCTCCTTCAAATGATAGATTAATTATTCCTAAGATCAAATGAATGTTCCATTTCCACTATGAAAGTATTAATTTTCATAAAATTATAATAATTTTTTCACCAAATAAATAATTATTATCATGAAGAACATATTTTTTTGATGTCTTGAAATACCTTTATCATCCCATGAATACATTTAAAAATTAAATGATTAAGGCCATGAAAAAAATAATAACTTTCATGAGGTGATTAATTAAATGGTTATTTATCCAATTATTTTACTTGTTGTAAGATTCATTTAGATGTTAATTTGAGTCCATGAAATGTAAATATTATTTTTGGGAGAGTTTTCATTAATGAATACCATGAAAATATTAATTTAATTGAATAATTTTTCGGGAATTAATAATTGAAGATCGTGAATAATAAATATATTCGTTGATGATGAATAAAATATTTCTTTGGAATTAATATTCCAATAAAAGCATAATAAGGGGAATTATAATGTTCATAAAAAATTTATTCATATTTTAGATAATGAATATGTGAATAAAAGAAGTAAAAACATTTTTTCCCAATGATTATTTTATAAACGCATATATTTTTGTTTCGTTTCTAAAATATCTATCCAACCATGGCCACACAAGGATGTCAGATCAACAACATATGTGACCATGGATCAATGAAATTGGAGCCAACATGTGAATGTGAATAAATATAAAAAGAATGTGGAAAATAAACTGTATAAATTGTTAGTTCATATGTGGGAACATACAGTGTTTGGGTCCCCTTATCCCATTTCATGTTTTTAGATATGTATCATGGAGCTAACTAAAGTTCTAGGTAGAGTGCTTAGTGAAGTAAAAAAGATTTATATGGACTAGCAGACAAAAGCAATATCAATGTGGGATGGTGTAATATAAGAACCCTATTATTTTTAATCCTAATTGATTTAAGGATGTATATTTTTACATAATAAAAACCTGAAATATTAAAAATAATAGTTTCTTGATAATTTTGGTACATTATATAACAACATAAAACTAGAAATACCACATCATTATTGATAACATCCTTTAAATAACAACAATATTCCTTAATACTTAACATTCCACTGGATAAACTGAGGACATACATAATAAAATGTGGTCTATAAATCCCATTAAGGGTGTAAACATGTCATAATATGAAAATATTAATACATTTTCGCATGGCATGTCTATGAGGAATAATGGAACATGAATAAGAAAGCATGATATAACATGATTTTCCTAACTCAGAAATGTGGAAACAACATAAAAACGATATCACAGGTTATGGCTAAACTTCCATGACATCATAGTAGAGAATGTTCAATAAATGAATTAGGTATAACCCTATACCAACATGACTTATCATGATACTAAAAATTACCCAATTCATTGGAGTTCAGTATAATTCATCGTGAACATGTCACATTCATTTCATTCTCCCGATTATGTGTGAAACATAGATCATAAAACATGGATTCATCCATATTTATATTTTATTCTGCAATCAAGGATTGTGTAATAAGTACTTGTAGATCCTCAATAAAAAGGTATAGTATCATAAAAGGGAACACCCTTTGTTTTTAATGTGTATGGTATTCACTACATAATTGTTTTGGAATGAAAATTCACAAAGCCATTTCAGCAGCCTAACAATGTGACATAAAAATTCAAAAGAATGGATGATGATATAAAATGGGTATCTAACTACATATAGATGAAAGTTCTAGTAATAGGGTCATATGATCAAATGTACCAACATATAGAATTTTGAAAAAGAAGGTGTACTATAATAAAGAATCTTGAAAAAAGATGAGGAATGTAATTACTATTACGGAATTTCTGCATGGTAATAGTTGTAAATGGGAGGGATTAATGATAGATAAAGGGGTAACTCCTCATTGAAAAATAATATTGGTAGTATGGGGGAGGTCTAAAAACATACACCATCAATTGAAATTGAAAATAAAATGGTGTACCAATATGAGGAAAAATTGAAAAAATGAGAAATGAACCCTTCCATGAGTGTGTGACTTCAAAATCATGCAGAGGGGATTAACCACAGCTTGGGTAGCATGGGAGGATTACATAGAGGGGGAAACATGGTAGGAATGTTCCCCATGTATTTTTTGAGTGAATATATGTTGTATATTAGGTTGAGTCATATAAGAAATGAAAGTGAAATTCTTTAATATTTAACAAACACAGGTTTCGGAATCTATATAATTAAATATTGAAAACCAAAAACCATCCCATGGTTTATAACCATGGATTTTTTTCAAATAAAAGTGGAAAAGTTTAATTTATAATGCCCAAGGCCTATAATATTAAGATATTATCCCTCCTTATGTAAATGTGAGTCATGTTATTAAGGAAATGAATTTAAAATCATAAAATATATTATAAATTTAGGAGGATTCAATAAGGATTCATAAAATAAGTTAAACAAGTATGAAATCATATTATATTAATTTTAGAATTTATATTGGATCAAATATCGCTTTTATATTGTTTATTTCATTACTATTGGGTCTGTAACACCCTGAGATTTTATGAAAAATATTCTTTTTAATTTCATTAATGTCTTGTGTTGTACGCTACAACAAAAGGATCTTCCACAACACGCATCCCTGACTGGCCTTTCATTACACGCAATCACGATCTTCCTCGATAGCATGTGTAGTACGCAATATCGAGTTTCACTAAACGAGATATTATTATAATATTATTATGAACTAGCCATTATGAATAGTAATACCCACTTTTTGAAATTTTATAAATTTTATCATTCAAAATGGACTTCATTTTTGGATTCTGAATATCAAAATTATCATAGGGTGAAATTTTGGTACTTTTCGGATAACTTTCATATTCTGATGAATAGCGAAAATTACTAAATTTTAATTAAAAACATCATTTTTAATCGAAATCTTTAATAGTGATAAATTATTAATTTGAGTGGTTTTAAAGAATATTTATAATATATTTTAACAATTTAATACAATTTTGGTCATTGGATGTAATTTCACATTTAAACCAGACATAAACAAGTGTCAATCTTTTGATAGTAATTATCTCTTAAGAACACACTATTTGTATTGATGACGGGAATTAATTTTTAAATTAATTAATGTAATTGATATGTTTTTAATTTGATAAAATAGACATAATTTTTGAATTCATAATATCAAATATATCTTAGCCCTAATTTTTTGTATTTTTCTGGAAACATTCATTTTTTTGATGAATAGTGAAACCACTAAGTGGTAGTTAAAAAACTGAATTTTTCATAAAACATAATTTTACCGCTTCTGTGAGTGGAATTTCAAATATCTGAGAGACACGGTTAATATCAAGGACAAAAATTTGGTTCAATGAGATTAAATAGTTTTTGGTGAATAGTATTTTTTTACTTTTATTTACCACGGTTAAAAATAAATAGGGTAATTAAGGGTAAAATGATATTATTATTACCCTAAAACATGTCCTAATTCTATTGGATAAGTGTAATTCGTCCAAAATCAACCTTAGGAATAAAATATGACCATTTAGTCCCACTTGGATTAGATTAGGACATTTATTATTAACTTATTTAAAGAAGGGCTAAAATAGTTAAAATCAAAGTTTAATAAATAAATCATTTTTAATATAGGTTTATATATAAGATCAATTTGACTATAAATATTCATTAGAAATCTAAAACGATTTCCTACATAATGGTATTTTATTTTTAATTTTTAGTCTTAAAATAATTTAATTTATTTATGACACAATGATGATGCAGTAATTATCTTATTAATGAAATATTGACATAATTGATGTTATAAATACCTAAATAAATGTAATTTGAGACTTTTTATGAATAACACTAATTTTCTAGGTTAATACGATATGTTAGTATTGATTTAGTTAACTTTTTTCGAACTATTAATTCTGTTATGATTTTCACAAAAATCAATTACCAAATAGTGACAAAATTGACATCAAATAGTTTTTAAAACAAATATTATATTATTAATTGTTATTTTATTCCTAAAAATCTAAGGCTCGGCTAAATGACTTAGATAAGGTTATATATATTAATAATAAACAACTTGGGGTTCGTTTGTCTTGTTATAGTATGTTTATTAGCCTTATAGTGTAAGAAATAAAAGAAGACACGGTAAATGAAAAATTATTTAACTTAAAGTTAAATCTAAATGATAAGGTTAAAATAGAAACTTAAACTTGTCTAAATTCTATTGGATGATAGTATTTCGACCCATCCCCAACTTAGCTTCGTAATAACTCAATTTAGAGCTATTAAAAACCGAATATGACTTTATAATAAAATAATAGTTTTAGTTATTCCAAAGGCGCCCCTCTTCTCTCTTATAAAAGGGCACCTCCTCCCTCTCTTCCATACACCATTTTGGGCCTTGAAGCTCAGCCAACCCCGGCCAAATTATTTTCTCCACTTCCCTAGAAAAATCCTAGTGGTCCCAGGATTCCTGAAAGACCAATTTTGGTGCCCTAAGAGGAGGTCTCAAAGAGGCGCTTCAAAGAAGAGGTAATGTTCGTTACTGATTCTTTCAAATTTATTTCTTCTTCCATTTATTCTACTTTGGTTGTTTCATTATGAAGTAATAACATCAGTATCACTCATATACTGATATTCTATTATACGTATGAAACAACCCCATTTCACCATCTATCCATCCTATGAAAAACGAAATCACCGCGCGTGCGTACGTACGGAATACCGTCTCCACGCCGTGGTGTAATCTATTTTCCACCACCACCTTACTTGGATGGGTATAATGGTGTAAATAATAACTATATATGATTATTTTAAGGTGATATTGATTCTTTAATTGTATACATATAGTCCAATAAAATTCCACGATCATGGGAACGATATTATCACTCGTGCGTACGTACGGAATACCGTCTCCACGATGCGATGAGATTCATTCTCAATGATTAACCATTCATAAATGATTATAAAGTATATATAAAAAGTAATCATGAAATATATGACATAATAATGATACTGTATTTATGTGTGTATATATATATATATATATGTCATCCAATTAATTCCATTCAATTCAATGAGGAATCGAAAACAACGTTCATGCGTACGTACGGCCTACCGTCTCTATGAACGGTGTATTTCATTCCATTTATCGATCTATTATATATATGTATATTCTGAATATATATTTTATATAAATCATTTTTTATATTCTGGAATTGAGTAATCATGATCTATGTAATCATATGAATAATTACAAGTCAAAACACGAACGATAAATGAAACAATTTTACCCAAAACGCTCTTTAACAAGGAATTTACAATAGAACGGGTAATATAAAGTCATAAGTGAACCATATATGATATCATAACAATGAATATGATTATTTAATAAGTCAATGGAATTATTTAAATCATTATATAGGAGCTTCAGATACGTACGAAGCATCTCGGACCTAAGGTAAGGGATAACTTTTCTAGTCTCATTTTTATCTGAGAGTGTTTATTCGTAAGTATTTACTGGGGTTATATTTATCATCCATGTCCTTGTTTATAAAAAAAAATTCACTTATTTTTAATCTCCTTTTTACCCATTTTTGACTTTTACTACATGGTACGTATGAAATCTTTCTTTTACGAGGTACTTTTTGACTTTTCCGACAAAAGTACGAGAAGAATGCTTTTTTAACGTATACGGCATGAAAGGATTTTTATGGTTTTATAAAGCCTTATTTTTATGAATATTCCTCCAAAATATTTAATTACTATTTTAAAAAAAATCATATTCCTTTAAAATTTCATGGCATTTTGTAAAAAGAAAATGATTTTGAAGAATAAAGAATACTTTCCTCAAAAATTCATTTCAAATGTTTTATACAAACCATTTTTCATCTAAGATAACATTATTTCATATGTGTATGTTTCATGTATAATGTCTCTATGATATACATGGTTTCACTTTTCATATTATGAAATGATATCCATTTTTTTATATAAATTATGTGATGATGTGATGATGTTTATAAAACCCATTTTATTTATTGGGTTTTTATGAATGATGTATGTTTATTTTGTGGTAAAAGTAAGAATGATTTCATTACGAGATGGGTGGGACCTATATAACCCTCCAATTAATTGGGTAAAAATTTATATCTCATGAGATAGACATGGCTGGAATGGTAAGTTAATCTGGTTCAGTATTACAGGACTGGAACGAGGAGTGAACCCGATTCAGAAAGGGACTTTGTCCACTAAGATGGTCATGGAAGCAATGCCTTGGCTACTATGTAAATCATTACATGTGATTAATGGATTCCACAATTACATGTTTTATTCCCATGCTATTTTATCATTATTTATGTTCCATTATGATATATGCCTTATGTACTTCCATGTTTTAAGTCGTTGCTCAAGATTTTGATGTTTAAACATTATGTTCATGTTTTTTTGTTCAAATATATATGGTATGTTTTATTTTATCCATTCATACCCTTACTGATCATTTGAGCTCACCCTTTTTATGTTTTCTTTTCCCCTAGGATTAAAAGAAAGGTTTTAGGTAAGGAAACAAAAAGTGGAAGATCTTTATGGGAGATGTTGAATATATTTCACCACGATTAGAATATTGCGTTCCAAGTTTCCAAAGACACTGATCTATTACGGTCCTTGTGTGTCTGTTTTTGTTATGTATTATGTATTCCGCAAAAGTAATGTAATATCTATGTACGTCAAGCTTTGGGTCTCTACAATTAGTATCAGAGGAAAGGTTTAGTCAACCATTGGAAACTAGGATGCGAGAACTTTAGTGAGATCCCTAGAGATATTTCTAAGGTATGTCTAGGGATGCCCCTAAGGTTACGTATAAGTGTAGGTTAAAGTCCTAGAATTAAGGTAACGATCTTATAATTAAACCTAAGATGTTAGATATTGAAGGTACTCCCCCTTTATTATGTTGTTTTCCCTAGCATGATTTTTTCCTCTCACTCTATTCTTTTTGGGATTTAGACAATGGCTGGAACTCGAAGGAACCGTGTTGATCAATGCAATGGAAAATTCAATGATTGTCCTCATGAACAAACAAATTTTATGGGAGATGGAGTGAAAAATCTTATAGCTATACTTACACAATCTATGAATCATTCTGGACTTCCAAATGAGTAGAGAAGGGAACAATATTCTATTGAGTCCTTTAGGAGGCAACGTCCACCATCTTTCAGTGGGTCTTATGATCCACTTGTTGCTGAACAATGGATCAGTACCACTAAAAAGATATTTTCAGTTCTTCAATGTTTTGAACATGATAAAGTCATCTTATCAGTATCTTGTTTGGAAGGTGAAGCTGATCAATGGCAGAATCTTATCAAGAATACGAGGCCAAGTGATGAAATTGAGTCCATGGAATGGGACGAGTTCAAGAACATATTTTTCAATAAGTACTTCCCTCGTATTCTTCGAACAAAGACGGAGGAGTTTCTTGAACTAAAGCAAAAGGATGATGAATCTATTGGTGTATACGAATTGAATTTCACAAGGCTTGCAAGGTATGCATCTGGCTTTATCATCCCACCTGAATGTAAATTTCATAGATTCTTCAGTGGATTAAAACCAAATCTTCGAAGGGCATTAGCTATAAGAGAATTCAGTAGCTATGAAAAAATTGTGTGTTGTTCTATCAATGTAGAAATGGAAGTTGGTGTTACTTATCTATCTCATAGTTTTGATAAGAAACGAAAGATGGAGTTCAAGGAGAAATCTCAGAATTATGGTGAAAAGAAAATGAATGTTTCCTTATGCTCAAAGTGTGGAAAGAAGCATGGAAGAGATTGTCTTAGAGGGACTAGAAAATGATTTAAGTGTGGAAAATAAGGACATCGAGTAGCTGAGTGTCGAAGTAATGGAAAAAGGGTTTCTAATGATGTGAATAAAGAAAAGACTGTAGAGAAAACACCACCAATAGTTCAATGCTTCATGTGCAAGGAAATGGGGAATTATGCTAATAAATTCCCTAATCCATGGGTTAGTAATGATCGACATGAGAAACCACTTATGGAAAAGGGCAAAGGGAAGTCACATTCGATCACCATTGGTGATGTTGAATATTACAACGATTTGGTGGAATGATTAAGTGTTTATGTAATGGGATTCCAAAATAATGTTGCATATAGTATCGTGGAATATTGTAATATTTATGTATTGGTCTATTGTTGTTGTCAATAATTTTATAGTACCGGTAACCTTGGAAAGTTATTGAGATATTTTTGGAAAAAGGTTGATATGTGCATAATGAAGGGATAAGGAGAAAATGAAATGTTTGACAGTATTCATGAGCTCCTGACTGATATAAGGAAATTGTTCTATCATGGTTTAAGGCTTTGTTATGTGAAAAGAGTTAACTTTTTACAGCACTCATGTTTTCACTAAGATTCAATGGGTATTCATTTTTCAAGAGAATACATGATTAAGACCTTCGAATGTTTGGAATGTGACCAACAAGACATATCTTATGATATATGGGGATCAACGATAGTATTAACATAATCGTTATATGAAATCTCTGGTAATCGTTTTCTCTATAATATGAGAGTGGACTGCAGTATTATGGATAAGACTAAATATTGGAATGGATTATATTGGACATAAGTTAGTATTGTTTAAGAATAGAAGTTTTTTCGATATTATTGATGGGATGTTATAGTAATGTAGTTTTAGAAAAAGGACAACCTGCAGGACGAGTGACAGCCCATCGCGTCGGACAAGGCTGTGGGAATCACACCCACAACCGAAGTCTGACTGGCCTTAATAGCCTACCACTGGCCTACAAGAAGTCCCTGTTTAGTAGAAACTAGTTTTATTATATTAAGAAGTATGATATATGAAGTATAAGTCCATTTTAGGAACCATATATGATTAATCTCACTATAGATGGACTTATGTATTTTTTGATAACTTTTCTAACCATTTGATTGAGATAGATGGAATGACACATCATTCTATCACATGATCTGCAACACTTCATGGATAACAAATTAAACTTCATTAATTTAAGAGATGAAGTGGAAATTGACCAAATAATGACCAACGATGAGACTGTACCAAAATCACAAAAGTACTTCTTCTAATTCCAATTTCATGAACTTTAAGGAAATGATATTGAAAATCAAAAATGTTGTCCTAGTGCTCTTATATCTGATGAATCAGATGGTACCATAGATCATCACAAATCAATGGCTTTTTCATTGTTGGCTTTTTCATATCCATGTTCTCTACCACCCTCCATGAGAACTTGATGGTTAGATTTTTCTTCCATATCTATATTTTCACCTATGTTCTCCTACGTGGAAACCTAGTGATGAGTTAATTTGGGTAACTATTACGTTTCTTACTTTAGTTTTTAATGCCAAGTTTTGGTATTCTTTTTTTACGATGTGTGTTTCTATTAATGAAACTTTCGAGTAGTAAACCATTTATAACCCCGATGAATTTCGAGGGCGAAATTCATCTTAAGGGGGTAGAATGTAACACCCTGAGATTTTATGAAAAATAATATTTTTAATTTCATTAATGTCTTGTGTTGTATGCTACACCAAATGGAGCTTTCACAACACGCATCCCTGACTTTCCTTGCATTACACGCAATCACGACCTTCCTCGATAAAGTGTGTAGTACGCAATACAGAGTTTCACTAAACGAGATATTATTATAATATTATTATGAACTAGCCGTTATAAATAGTAATACCCACTTTTTGAAATTTTATAAATTTTATCTTTCCAAATGGACTACATTTTTGGATTCGGAATATCAAAATTATCTTAGGGTGAAATTTTGGTACTTTTCGGATAACTTTCATATTCTGATGAATAGTGAAAATTACAAAATTTTAATTAAAATTTTTTTTTAATCGAAATAATTAATAGTGATAAATTATTAATTTGAGTGGTTTTAAAGTATATTTAGAATATATTTTTAAAATTTAATACAATTTTGGTCATTGGATGTAATTTCACATTTAAACCAGACATAAACAAATGTCAATCTTATGATAGTTTTTATCTCTTAAGAACTAGCTATTTGTTTTGACGACGGGAATTAGTTTTTAAATTAATTAATGTAACTGATATGTTTTGAATTTGGTAAAATAGACATCATTTTTTAATTCATAATATCAAATATAGCTTAGGGCTAATTTTTGGTATTTTTTTGGAAACTTTCATTTTTTGATGAATAGTGAAACCACAAAGTGGTAGTTAAAAAACTGAATTTTTCATAAAACATAATTTTACCGCTTCTGTGAGTGGAATTTCGAAAATCCTAGAGACATGGTTAATATCAATGATGAAAATTTGGTTCAATGAGATGAAAATAATTTTTGGTGAATAGTAACTTTTTACTTTTTTTCACATAGTTAAAAGTAAATATTGTAATTAAGGGTAAAAATGATATTATTATTACCCTAACACATGTCATAATTCTATTGGATAAGTTTAATTCGTCCAAATACATCCTTAGGAATTAAATATGACCATTTAGGCCCACTTGGATTTGATTAGGACATTTATTATTAATTTATTTAAAGAAGTGTTAAAATAGTGAAAATCAAAGTTTAATAACTAAATCATTTTTAATATAGGGTTATACATAAGATAAATTCTACTATAAATATTAATTAGAAATCTAAAGATATTTCCTACATAATGGTATTTTATTTGTAATTTTAGTCTTAAAATAATTTAATTTATTTATGACACAATGATGATGCAGTAATTATCTTATTAATGATATATTGACGTAATTGATGTTATAAATACCCAAATAAATGTAATTTGATACTTTTTATGAATTAAACTAATTTTATAGGTTAATATGACATGTTATTATTGATTTTTTAACTTATTTCGAACTAATCATTCAGTTATGATTTTCAAAAAAATCAATTACCAAATTGTGTCAAAATTGACATCAAATAGTTTTTAAAACAAATATTATATTATTAATTGTTATTTTATTCCTAAAAATATAAGGATCAGACAAATAACTTAGATAAGGTTATATATATTAATAATAAACAACTTGGTGTTCTTTTTGCTTTTTATAGTAAGTTTATTAACCTTATAGTGTAAGAAAACCAGAAGACACGGTAAAGGAAATATTATTTAACTTAAAGATATTGCTAAATGATAAGGTTAAAATAGAAACCTAAACATGAATAAATTATATTTTAGGATAGGATTTAGACCCATCCCCACCTTATCTTCTAAATAACTCAATTTGGATCTATTAAAAACTGAATATGACTTTATAATAAAATAATATTTTTAGTTATTCCAAAGGTGCCCCTCTCCTCCCTTATAAAAGGGTACCAACTCCCTCTCTTCCTCACACCATTTTGAGACTTGAAGCTCGGCCAAACCCTGCCAAATTATCTTCTCCACTTACCTATAAACATTTTAGAGGTCCTGGTCTTCTTCAAAGACCAATTTTAGTTCCCTAAGAGGAGGTCTCAAAGAGGCGCTTAAAGAAGAGGTAATGTCTGTTACCGATTCTTTCAACTTTATTTCTTCTTCCACTTATTCTTCTTAGGATGTTTCATTATGAAGTAATAACATAAGTATCACTCATATACTGATATGTTATTATAAATATGAAACAACCCTATTTCACCATTTATCCATCCTACGAAAAACAAAATCACTGCGCGTGCATACGTACGGAATACCGTCTCCACGTCGTGGTGTAATCTGTTTTCACCACCACCTTACTTGGATGGGTATAATGTTGTAAATAATAACTATATATGAATATTTTATGGTGATATTGATTCTGTAATAGTATACATACACTCAAATAAAATTCCACGATCATGGGAATGATATCATCGCTCGTGCGTACGTATGGAATACCGTCTCCACGACGCGACGTGATTCATTATCAATGATTAACCATTCATAATTGATTATAAAGTATATATAATAAGTAATAATGAAATATATGACATAATAATGATACTGGATTTATGTATATATGTATGTATGTCATCCAATTAATTCCATTCAATTCAATGAGGAAATGAAAACAACGTTCATGCGTACATACGACCTACCGTCTCCATGAACGGTGTATTTCTTTCCATTTATCGATCTATTATATATATGTATATTATGAATATATATTTTATATAAATCATTTTTTATATTCTGGAATTAAGTAATCATGATATGTGTAATCATATGGATAATTACAAGTCAAAACACGAATTATAAATGAAACGATTTTACCCAAAACGCTCTTTAACAGGAAATTTACAATAGAACGGGTAATATAAAGTCATAAGTGAACCATATATGATATCATAACAATGAATATGATTATATAATAAGAAAATGACATTATTTAAATCATTATACAGGATTTTTAGATACGTACGAAGCATGTCGGACCTAAGGTAAGGGATAACTTTTCCAATATCGTTTTTATCCGAGATTTTTTATTCGTATGTATTTATTGGGGTTATATTTATCATCCATGTCCTTGTTTATAAAATTATTTCATGTATGTTTAATGTCCTTTTTACCCATTTTTGACTTTTACTACATGGTATGTATGTATTCTATCTTTTACGAGGTACTTTTTGACTTTTCCAACAAAAGTACGAGAAGAATGGTTTTTTTAACGTATATGGCATGAAAGGATTTTTATGGTTTTATAAAGCCTTGTTTTCGTGAAGATTCCTCCAAAAGATTTAATGAATATTTTAAAAAAATCATATTCTTTTAAAATTGCATGGAATTTTGTGAAAATAAAATGATTTTGAAAAAGAAAGGATATTTTCCTCAAGAATTCATTTCATGTGTTTCATCAAAACCATTTTTCATCTAAGATAACATTATTTCAAATGTGTATGTTTCAAGTATAATGTCTATATGATTTACATGGTTTCAATTTTCTTATTATGAAATGATATCCATTTCTTTTATATGGATTATATGATGATGGGATGATGTTTATGAAACCAATTTTATTTATTGGGTTTTTATGAATGATGTATGTTTATTTTGTGGCACAAGAAAGAATGATTTCATTATGAGATGGGTGGGACCTATATATCCCTCCAATACATTGGGTAAAGATTTATATCTCATTAGATAGACATAGCTGGAATGGTAATTTAATCCAGTTCAGTATTACGGAATTGGAACAAGGAGTGAACTCGATTCAGAAAGGGACTTTGTCCACTAAGATGATCTTGGAAGCAATGCCTTGGATACTATGGAAATCATTACATGTGCTTAATGGATGCCACAATTACCTGTTTTATTCCCATGCTATATTATCATGATTTATGTTCCATTATGATCTATGCCTTATGTACTTCCATGTTTTAAGTCGTTGCTCATTATTTTGATGTTTAAACATTATGTTCATGTTTTTAAGTTCAAATGTATATGGTATGTTTTATTTTATCCATGCTTACCCTTACTGAGCATTTGATCTCACCCTTTTTTTGCTTTATTTTCCCCCAGGATTAAAAGAAAGGTTTTAGGTAAGGAAACAAAAAGTAGAGGATCTTTATGGGATATGTTGAATATCTTTCACCACGATTAGAAGATTGTGTTCCATGTTTCCAAAGACACTAAAATATTACGGTCCTTCTGTGTCTATTTTTGTTATGTTTTATGTATTCTGCAAAAGTAATGTAATATCTATGTACGTCTAGCTTTGGGTCTCTACAGGGTCAATATGTTGTCATAAAACATGAAATAAATTTATATGGTTTTAATTTTTTACCAAGAAAATCGACTGTCTCATTTAATAATGAAAAAAAATCCCCATTGGATAATCTTGACACCCTAATTCCAAAAATAATTTTATTTATATATAATTTTTTAAAAAAATATATGATTGTTTACTTTTAAAATGAAAGCCAATATATATTGAAAATTAATTGGTTTTGATAGAAACTTTTTACAATCCATAATTAAATAAAATTTTAATTCAATAAAATTATATAATCATTTATATGAAATTTATTTATTGAAATTATTTTATTAAAATATAATTTATTTCCAAAAATCAAAAGTTCTCCAAATGATTTTTTTAATTGAATATCAATATTAACCAAAGATAGAATTTGGACATTATAAATCACTTAATAATTAACATTAATACAATAAAAGTATATTCATTAATCTATACAAAAATAATTTACATAATCATAACTCTATGGTATTGATACATATCCCTTGGTTACACCAGCATATCCCCCAAGAGTATGGTGTGTAATGTTGGGGCTTTCTTGGGGTAATTTGTTGAACATGGTTTGGGTCGGGACCTCAATTACCTTGATCTTCTCCCATAAACTATTTCGGTCACACATTAGTTGTTGTATATCATCTTGGGATTGGTCTTGGGAGAACCCCATAATTGCACTCTCACTCAGAAGCTCTAATAAATGTGCTTCATAAGAAATGATTCTACTAGTTCAGGCCATCACATCCTTTGTCTGTTTCAAAAAGATTTTCTAAAAGTTAATATTTATACAAGTCATGAGATCAATGTTCAATGGATTTATTATCAATGATAAATATACATAATGGTCATTTAAACCCCGTTGGATATAATAAAAAAACATAGTGGATGTGTTTTCTATATCCATTTAGAAAAAAAACATTAAATAAAATCAAAATGTAAATTTCTTTTACAATAGTTCGGGATGTTACAATATTACCCATTAAGAAATTTCTCCCTTAAATTTTCATTTCCCACATTAAAAAATATAATGGTAACTCAATTCCACATCCTCCTCCAATTCCCACATTTCTTCTTAAAACATGTGGTTTCTCCACAACACTTTTACTAGCTACATTGTATTATTCCACATACCTTTTTCTCTACAGTCTAATATCTCCACTATTTTCTCCCCATTAGAGATCTCATTAACCAATGGTAGCACAAATGGATTGAGTATATGAGATTAGTCTAGAATATAATTTCATATCAAGGATACATGGAATACATCATTTTCTTAAAATATGTTAGATGGGAGTTCTTGTTGATAGGCCACCGCTCTGATGTGTTCATGGAACTCAAAGGGGATGATGTATCTTGAACAATGCTCTCCCTTCTTCCCAAATCTCAAAACATTCTTCCAGGGAGATATGTAGAGGATAACCATGTCTCCAACATCTTACTATAGGTCTTATCAATGATTTTCATCAAATCGTTTTTGATGACTATGAGCAGCCTTAATGTGTTGTTGAATGGTCATAACATTTTGCTCCATTTTCCTGACCATTTCAGGACTAAGTATATTTTGTTCAAAAATAGCATTGCAGCATGAATGTGTTTTGAACATATTTCTATATAATAATTAAAATGAGGAAATTAGGATTCTTGAGTGGAAACTTTTATTGTATGAGAAATCAACTAGAGGAAGATGTTAATCAAATCCTCTATTGAAGTCCATTAAGCGTGATATAAACATTTCCTAAGGTGTCTGGATAGTGATCTCAGATCTTCATTAGTTTGGGGGTGATAGGTCGTTCTGATGTTTAACTCGGTATTCAGATCATATTAGAGACTCTTCTAGAAAATATAGGAGAATCATGGATCTTGATCCGATACAATCGATAGTGGTACACCACGTAGAGTCACCCCTTCTCTGATGTGTACCCTTTCAAGTTGATCCAATGAGAAATCCTCTCAAATAATAATGAAATGGCTAGTCATTATAAGATGATCCACTACAATTCATATTTCATTGTTTCTTCTATATGTCATAGATATCCCTTCCAAAAATTCTTGGGTGATGTTTTCCGATTTCCATTAAGGTATGGGTAATAGTTGCATCATCCCATTATATTTTTTCCTTTCCTTCTTCACAAGATGACATACGATACATCATGAAGTATATTATACAATTTCATTCTTTATATTTCTCCACCAATTTTGTTTTTCAGAGATCTAGATACATCTTGGTGATTCCATGGTGGATAGAGAATGTTGAGCTATGTGGATCATCCAAAAACTCTTTTTTCATATATGATTTTATAGTGCACATTGTCCTATCCAAAATCATATGACACCTTCTTCATTAACATTGGTCTCTGAGGATTTTTTGTATATAGTAGTTTCCACTTTCTTCTAAATTCAAAAATCATCTCTTTGAGAATCCTTTAAACTGCCTATATGAGATAGATAATAAATTATTTGTGAATGGATTGATGATGTTACTTACTTTTTTATTCTCATGTATATCCTATTCAGGTCTAAGAATATTGGATCCTTCTCAATTCACATCAATGAAAGAGTTGATGTATCCTTTATATGTAGATCATATTACGCTTTAGTCTCATTAACTAGATGGGTCTGAATTAAGGATCCATAGTCGTCGATAAGCACTTACCATATTTTTTGGAACATATTCAACTCTTTTTATGTGAATATATAAATGAGGATTTTTTTATACATATATATGTCACATCTCTCCCCAATGTGGTAATGTTTCTAAATTTTAAAAGTGAATATCATTGCTTCCAACTCTACATCATGTGTTGGTTAGTTCAACTCATGAACATTCAACATATTTTTGTAATTGGAAAAGACATTATCATTATTCCTCAACACACATCCCACTCCTTTCATTGAATAATTAATTAATACTAAGAAAATCTCTCCAATTGTGTGTGGTGTGTACATAGAAATAGTGATAAACCTCATTTTCAACTCATTGAAGCTCTATTAAAATTCATCATTCCAATAAAACATGAATCCCTTCTATGTTATCATGGTTAGAGTGTTTGAAAATCATGATAAATTTCTCACAAATTGATGATAATAACATGTAAATCACTAGAAACTCTAGATATCTATTAGATATGTTTGCATCTTCTATCCTCCAATTGCCCCATCATTTGAAGGGTCTGTATATATCCCATTGCTGGTGATGATATTCCCCATGAAAGATACTGCCTTAAACAAGAAATCACATTTGATGTACATGGAATAAATATTGTTCTCCACACATCTAATCGAACAAGCCTTCAATTCTTGGAGAGTGATACTTGTTCTTTATCATGATTTTGTTAAGTTCATGATAATCAACATGAAGGTGCATTGACCCATCCTTCTTCTTGGAGAAGATGACTGCTACATCCCCTGGTGAAGCACATAGGAGTATAAAACCTTTATCTAGATTCTCTTTTAGTTATATTTTATCCCCCTAAGTCCCACAATAACCATTATATATGGAGTATAGGATATTGGAAATTACCCAGGTATAAGACTAGTGATTAATTCATCATATATGATAGTAGTTATACTAGAAAATTCATTAGAAAACAAATTAGAGAATTCCCTACCAATAGGACTGTTTTTAAGGATATATCCTACATTAGACATGATCGTCTGAGCACAATACAAATTCTCTTATAGTTGTAATATCTATGCTTCAGATGATGGTTTTAAAGATGATTCCACCTCATTCTAACATTTGTATAAAAATTTTGGTTGATTTTACATATAAAATGTGATTTTTATCTCAAAAAAATTTATGTTGGCACTATATAGGGAAATGTAATCCATGCAATGAATTGAATCAAATTCCACCACAGGAATTATGATATGGATTTTCAGGATGTTCGATCCACAAATTATGATAGGGGATGAGTCATATACAAGGGATGCTATAATTTTCCCATTTTTCATTTTCACTGATATCTCTACATATAATCTTTGTGGTGATGTTTGGATTGTTCCAATAAACAATTTGTATATAAAAGAATGCGTGGAATCTGAATCAAACTATTCATTCACCATTCTTGAATAAATAACTGTTGTACCTTTCACCCCTTCATTTTTAGGATTCACATTTTTAGTTTTGATGGAAAATTCTCTCCCATGCTGCCTTAGAGGTTGTTTTGTTCCTCCAAAACCCCTTGTATTAGTGCATTGGTTTGATTAATTCCTTGATTATTTAAAGTAGTAGCAATGTAAAATGCACTCAAGGTTTAGTGGATCATTCCATTCCCCCATCATAGTAGTAATTTCTCATCCCAGCAATGGCTAGCTAGATTCCTTTCTATACCAAACCTAATGAATTTTCTTGTCCCATTCAATAAGTTTCTAAGGTTATTATTTCCACACCATTGGCAAGAAGGATGTTGAAATTTCATAGCACCATTAGATCACTCTAACAGACAACCAATATTTTACCCCACCTTCAACTTATTATTTCCATGATACCCGTAATATTCAACAATATCTATTTCTATTTTAAGGGAAGGTTGTACAATTTCTTCATAGCTATAAAACTCATAGATCATTTGTACATTTCATAGGCTTGTTTTTAACCCACCAAATAAGTGGTCAGCCTTGCATTTGGGGGTAATGACAAAGCCTAAGGCATATCATGACACCCTTGTGATGTTTTCCTCAAGTGATTTAATATATTTTCCATTTTTTCCTTGACGGAAATTAAGTCCCTTTCCATCTTTTATCATATTTTGTGAGTAAATTATTTATCCAAAAACATTTTTTTGTAAATCCTTACATCCCATTACCTTGATCTCTTCTTCATGGGTAATATTTTTTTTATCATTGTCCACTATTTATTAGCTTCACCCTCCATGTGATAAGAATCTATAAGAACCTTCTATTTTTCAGAGTATTGAAATATGTATAATATCTTCTCAAGGGAGTTGATCCATTGTACAGTGAATTAGGGATCAGACGATCCATTGAAATTAGGAGGCTTTTCTCTCAAGAGTCTCTCGACTATGAATTGTTCTTTCTTGGGGGGCATACTTCTTGACCTAGAATACTATTCAAAACATGATTTAACTGAGAGTGTGTCATGAAAATTTTTGTGATTAATTATCCCATTGGATTGGGCATCTCATTTAAGAAATCATTACATTCATATTCAAATTAGGTTTTTGCCTGATTCCACCTATTACCGACCATTGGCTATAATAAATGTAAAATTCGGGGTATTTATTTTAAAATATTAAATACATAGAGAATAATCCAATAACATTGAGTGGATAACTTATAAATTAAATTTATTTCATCAAATAATGAATTTCATGGAATTAATATATGTTATAATGGTCGATTTCAAAACGTATAATTTTTTAGGTTTTTTCTTCTCTAATAATTCATCATACTAATCTTATAAATTTACCAAAGAATATCCCAAGGAGTGTCAAACCTGGAGTGAAGTAACGCCCATTGTGGTGCACTAGTTCCTATTCATTTCCAGATAAATGAGTATATTTCAAGTTTTACCCCAAGTTACATCTCTTCTAGAGAAACATCCACTTGTTCATATAAAAAACAACAATGATTCCATCCTTATTCCCAAAAATAAGTAAAATTTCCTCTTATACCAACTGTAACTACCCATTTCTGTTTATTAGTAAATTATTTAATGATACAAAATCACACTTAATACAACCCAAAATATAGATAATTCTAGTGTCTTGGGAAATTATGAACTTTACATAACAACATAAAATATGAAACACGACATCATTATTGAAATCATCCTTTACATTACCACAACATTACTTTGTACTTAACATTGCATGGGATTACCTAAGGATATACCAAATAATAGTTTGGGATATTAATAATGGTAAGGGAGTAAACATAAACTAACCTGAAAATCATAATACATTTTAGTAAATTCATATCAGTGAGTCTTAAAGGAACAATAATCATAAATCATGATATAATAAGAATTCTATAACATGGAAATGTTAGAACAACTTAAAACACTGCATCATAGATCAATTATAGAACACTAAGCCATCATAGTGGAAAATTTACATAAAGGAATAAGGTAAACCCGAATCAAAAATTGGTGTATCATGATACTAAACATTACCCAATGCATTCCAATGCTATATAATTTTTGTCACACCCATAACATTCATTTGATTCTGTTGCTTATGTTTTCCACATCTATCATAAAAAAGGATTCATTAATCCTTATAATTTATTCCACAATCAAGTATTATGGAATAAATATATGTATTTCATAAATAAATAATAATATATTCACAAAATTGAACACCCTTTATAGGTAATGGGATTGGTATTCACTATAATTATTTTGGAATGGAAATTCTCAGTGCAATTTCCATGGCATAACGACGTGATATAAAAATTCATAAAAAGGGTTGATGGGACATAAAGGGGTATCTAATAACGTATACATGAAATGGAAAGTAATATGGTCAAAAAATACATGCCCCAACAACAGGAATTTTGAAATAGAAGGGGTAACATTATAAAGAAACATAAAGGAAGAGGAGGAATGGAATAACCCTTTCAAAATATCATCAGGGTAATGAGTGTACATGGGAGGGATTAATGATGGATAAAGGAGTGTATTATCTTTAAAAAATAATAAGGAATGTATTGGGTTGCTAAAAAAAGAAACCCCATTATTTTATATTTAAAATAAAAAGGTGTAACAATATATGTAAACATGGATATATATATGGGAATGGAAGGAACCCTTTCCTAAGTGTGTGACATAAAAAGTATAAAGAGGTGATTCTTTAGAGATTGGGGATCCATGGGATGATTATACAGTGGAGAGGACAGGGTAGATAGATGGTATAATTGTTTTGAGTAATGATAATTGGGAGCTCAGTTGTCTTTATATATGAAATGAGGAGGTAATTGTTAAATATTTCAAAAACATAGTTTTTGGAATCTATGTAATTAAATATTCAAACCCACAAAACATATCAATAGTTTTAAACCATGGTATTTTTCAATTTATTAGTGTAAAAAATTAATTTATATGGTGATGGTTTGATGGTATTATGCTATTAGCCTCGCTTATGTGGAAGTGAGTCACATTATTAATGAAATGAACTCAAAATCATAAAATATATTCTACATTTTTTGGGGTTGTCTAAGGATTTATAAAATGATTTAAAAAACCAAAAAACAAATTGCTTTAAATTTAATACATATATTTAGACTAATACTATTTTATAGTGTTTATTACATCACTATTGGGTGATTATGATGTTATAAAGCACACTGTATATTTATATGGTATTTAATTTTTAACCCCAATTTGGATTATCTTAGAAAATTATGAAAACTTCACCATTGGATAATATCTATGTCTTGATTCCAAAAATAATATTCATTTTATCAAAATAATATTCTATATAGTTTAATTTTACTTTTAAAATTAAAATCTATATTTATTCAAAATTGGTGGGTGTGGACATAAAGTGTTTTCAAACATTAATAATGTTTAAATTTAACATCATTAAAATTTTGTGATCATTTCTATGAAATTAATTTAATGATAATATTTTATTAAAATATTATTAATTTAAAAAATCTATTAATTCACCAATATATATTTCTTAATTGAATTTGAATATTAACCAAAGATGATATTTTTACATTAAAATCACATACAAAGTAAGAATAATAGAATGAAAGAATGTCAATTTTTGTATAAAGAAGGAAATTTAAATAATCATAATGATAGGTTGTTTATACAGGTCGATTTATTACACCAACATGCTCCCAATGAGTCTAGTGTGTAATGGTGTGTCTTTCATGGGATCATTCAGTGAATATGGTTCGGGTCGTGATAACAATGTGCTTGAAATTATCATGTAAAAGGTTTCTCTGTTTCTTATGTTGTCAGATCCTAGATTGGTATTACTCTAGTTCAACGATTATAAATGAAATCTTGCCCATAAAATCTAATAAAGGGGATTAATAGGGAACAATCCTTCTAATTGAGGCCATAAATTACTTTTTTTCAGTTGAAAGGATTTTCTAAAACCCTTTATTTATACTATTCATATGATCATTGTTCAATATATATATTTTCAACAATAAAGATACTTAATGGTCATTGGATTCCAATATTATATATTAAAACAAATTGAATGCACATGTTTTGTATATCCATTTTACAAATAAATACAATTTTTTAATTCCAAATGAAAATTTTATTTATAACATTTTGCGTTGTTACACGTCATAAGGTGTACCATTCCTGCATCATTATATCTTATGTATATAATTTTGGAAGTAGGATCAATTTAATCTTGTTCTTCTGATCAACACAACATGTCATCTTAAATCTTCTCCTTACTTATAGTTACTCAGTGATTTTGGTTCAATTCTATAAGAATTATCCAACGTTTGACCTTCTCATGTGCCGGTACCAAATCAGGAGATAATGTGAAGTTGACATCTCAAATATATGAATGTAACTTCATATATCATGTATACCAAAATTCAATTTATGTTATTATGTTAAATGTAAATTTAGTCATATGAGTCTTATCATGCATCTAAGAAAAAGGCATGTATTAGAGGATCTAAAAATGATAAACCCTGTGATAAATAGAATTCACCTAAGTCATTATGAGAAGCTTACCATAGAGAATATGTCATAATAATTTTTGGTGTCACATTAAATCAAACGTTTTGTCACATATTTAAATACCAGAACTTCAGGGATTTTATATTTCATACTTGGATCAGTATTATTTTTTGGACACAACATGTGATTTAAAATCTAAACGGTGGTAATTCTCGAGGTATATAAATACCAACATCCTAAGATGAGAGATTCTACCACTACATGAGTTTCATAAGAGTTGTATCATTTTTTTATTGAAATATATAATATATAGGGATTCGTATTATAGGGTGGAGAAAAGAGTTAAGTGATCCTCTAAACTATGTAAATAAGAGAGCTTGATGTATGTCTTTCTCTTGAGGGGGAATATGTGGGCCTCTTTTCTTTGTGAATATTAACTATGATCTAGTGTTAAATAAGAAATCCATGAGCCACATTTTCACAATGTTAACATATATTGATCAATGATCTATGTTATAAACTCTCATAGTCTATTAAACACACTTTTTTTGTGGAATAGTGGATGTAACTCCACTATAGTCCATGAAGAAACAATAATAACAAAATACATGTATACACACAGCTATGAAAAGGGTAATTATTTTTTTCATGATGTATTTATGTGGAGAGGACATAATAAATCATATTCCAATTTTCATGATCAATAAACACCAAAAATTGGTGTTTCACATACATCTTGTGTAAATGAAAAAAAAGTGGAGGCACTGACCTTTGAAAAAGATAGTTGTTTTCATGGGAGACCATTTATAAATGAATGATCAAATTCAATTCCAGTGAAAGTGAATGTGAACATGAAGATAATTAATAAACAAAGTTGGGATTCCAAGATAATCACATTACTATTAAAACTATGAAACTAGGAG
Organism: Viscum album; assembly: GCA_963277665.1. Taxonomy (NCBI): domain Eukaryota; kingdom Viridiplantae; phylum Streptophyta; class Magnoliopsida; order Santalales; family Viscaceae; genus Viscum; species Viscum album. The sequence continues at coordinate 1,330,080,838 of OY728130.1, forward strand.
GATTGAAGAATATTGATTGGGTAACAAATAAAATAATAACAATATCATTTGATATGTAACAGATGTGATAATAATAAGTATTAATTAACAATAAATATGAATAGTATTTGAAATATTATTTAAAAATAATTTTTCAATAAGGCGAGAATTCAATTTGAAAAGATGAAAATAATGTACATTGTGTATTAAATGTTAATATCATCTATTCTGAAAGAATAATGAGCTAAAGTTGAAGTGATATCTTCTTCTCATCCAATAGAGTATGGTGAGTTGAATTTCATGAATTGTTTTTGATTATCTGTAGTAGCGATCAATTTTATTCAATAAAGGTGAAAAAGGATAGTAGTATATAAGAATAATTCTTCACCAAGTGTAGTTGTAGTTGAATAAGGACAACATGATCACTACATTAATGGGAAAAAGATGGGGAAGACCTAATCAAAGTATATTTTTGAAGATATTTCGAAATATGGGTGGTTCTTGTACAAATGATATCATTTATCTTATGTAGGTAATGAATATTGATTGTTAAAACATGCGTAAAAATTGTTCATCACTTGTGATCACTATAATTAATGGTTATAATAAAATCATTGTAATAGGAATATGTTGATCATGAAAAAGACTAGTTTCTCACATCAATACTAAACTTGTAAAAGTATTTGTTCTTATTTTAGTGATATCATTTGATTTAATTTTGGATATGTTACACATTAATTAATCATAAATATTGCTTATAACCATTCCCAACAGTTGAATTAAAAAAGATATTTCGTAAAATAAATCACTAATCCCCCCCACCACCCCCTTCTAAGTCTTAGAAGATTATTCTTGGGGATCTATATATTTTGGTTTCTTATATATTCACTATAAATATATATATATATATATATATATATATATATATATTTTGGGTAATAAATAAGAGATAGAGATAGATAAATTATTTGAATTGTTCGTGGATAGGGTAAGGTATACGTATGTATGAATTCTATTTTCACATTTGGAAGATATGATGAAAGGAATTAAAATAGTGATTTTCCTTTAAATAATAATAATTATTTTATATATTTATTATATATTAATTAAATAAATATATATTACTATCCTAGTATATAGAAATAAAATTGGATTACATTGGTTAATGGAAGTGGTAGCCTACATGTACACATGAGCAAGATATCGTTTTACAACATATATGAAGAATGTAGATTATGGTCATATTGTCATAATAATACTATTATAGTATATTCAATATTTGGAATTCATTATTCTATATTTCATACCAATAATATAAATTAAATATAAGAATAAATGAATTGAAAGAGTATGGGTAACATGATTACAACTTTTTTAGTTGACCTCCTTTGGATTCCATATTAAGGACCCCTAAAATGGTTTTCAAGAAGATAAATAATATGATGATTGAATATGTATGTTTATGAGATAATTGGTTTGAGTATCATCAAAATAGAAGGCTCAAAAAATATGATTACGATATGAGAAGTGGTGACATTTTATATGTAAGTGGAGGGGAACTCATGTTATTAAAAAAAGAATTAACTTTTATTATTTTGTTTTAAATATATCTTTAAGTTGATATAATAAAAATAATGATTATAATGAACTGAAATGCATCATAAATTGAAATTTGGTCAGGTATTGGATATTTTTTTACCTATATCACTTAATTTCAACCCCTTATTAACCATTTTGGAAATTATAGTGTTATAAATGGTTTTTACTTTTAAGGGGTAATGAAAGATACAATAAAAATACAATTGACCCCCAAATTGAAATAGTTTATATTATAAACCATATCTCAAAAAAATTTCTGAGGCTATGAATTTTATAAATTTAATATCATTTAATAAATTAATTTTTATTAGAAAAAGTTTTATTTAAATTTTTTGAAATACTTGAAACAATATCAAATGATATGTGTCGAACTCTTTCCTAATGGTTGAAAAATGAAATTTGTTTATACGAAATAAAACTAAGGTCTTTATATAATCATAAAAATATTATTTTCTTAATAATCACTTTAAACCTTATCTTTTTTATTAACACGTCGGTTAGAAAAAATTTATCCTTTTGTGAACTATAATGTTTTAATATAAAAGGATTATAATATTACTTATAAGGTGAAAATTTGTTTGTAAATAAAAAATGGTTGAATTTCTCAATCATTAATCATTGAAGTCGTCTTCTTTAAATATTTATATATTTTTTAATTAATTTGATAAAAATATTATATAACATAAAAACTATTAATGTTATTTTAAGAACCATGGAAATAATTTTTCATTAATAATAACTTGAATGAAATGTAATTCTAATATAAAACCTTTAAAAATCCCTAACATGAATAATATATCATTAAAATTCAAGAAAACATGTAATAACCCCAAAGAATTATTTTTGGGTTTTGAAAATCATTTAAATTAGTTTTATACTACTTGTACTTGAACTATATCAGTATTTCATAAGAATTTAAGTTAATTCATTAATCATTAGAAATTAAAAAAATTACTATCATAAAAAAAATTCAAATTTAGAATAACTATTCATAACTTACCAAAAAAAATTTATCCCTATCACAAAACTGTTATAGATATTATTATAAATAATGTGGTATTATTTACATTATCTTTTAACAAAATATTCTAAAGGTCAAAATCTAAAATTAATGGAAGATAAGGGATATATTTTTCATTATTGGATAATTATGGATGAAATAAACACGTGAAATAAAAAAAAAGTATTTTATTTAATTTATTTTAAGCTTTATAAAAATAATTTTTACCTTATTTAATCCATTTTTCATTTTTTATGGTAATAAAAATTTATAATGTGTATTATTCATATTGAAACAACATAAATGAAATCTATTTTCCAAATTTATACCTCATGATTAATAATATGGAATCAATTTTTGAACAATTAAATTAATTATATTATAGAAACTAGTTTTAGAAAAAAAAAACCCTTGGACAACGGTTTTACATAAAAATGATTTTTTATGTATAAAAAATGTTTTAATACCAAATTCCAAAATAAAATTGATTACAGTGAAATTTCAAAACAATTTAAAATATAATAGAAATAATGTGACTTTTCAAAACATTTATGAAAAATTAAATGTTTTTATATACTTGATTCAAAAATAAATCATTCATTTAAAAATAGAATTTATCACTATTTATTGTAAAATCAATATTTTCATTAAAATTGAAAAATTTCTATATAATCTAATTTTGAAATATTTATTTCAAAAATTTATTTTTTTATCAAATTAAATTTTTTAAATTTAATGAAATTTATTGCAATATTCCCTCATAAAATGAATGAAAACTCATTTTTGGGGGAAATTTATTTGAATAATAAAAAGAATTTACTAAAAAATGATGGATTATTTATTAATAATTTAACAATAAATTTTAATGGTTGTGAACTTTTTAAATATTTAATTGTTATTATACATCTATTTATACCTGAGAAATCAATTTTTGTTGAATAACAATGATTAATTTATAATATTATGTGGTTTGTTAATTCACGTTGATGGGTATTGTATATGCAATTGAACATAGTGTTCTTTTAAATTTTTATGGTGTCATACTGTCCCCCACAAATTAATAAATTGGGTCCTCACAATTTTGTGTTCATCACAGTAATCAGAGGTTTGATGATTAAATAATTTATTACTGAAACCCACAACATAGAAAGGATGAAAAAACATCCTATTGAAAACTTGGGGAGGTTAATACGAAGGTCATTCGGAATAAAACATAACTAGGTTTCCAAATAAAAAAATTTGTGGGATGAGAAAATATTGACATAAATGAAATTACATAATATCCTAAAAATTATGTAGAGTAATATGGATCATTTTTTACATGAAATTAAATAATTAAGAAAAATATAATGACTACATAATAATAAATTGATGTGGTGTTAAAAGGATCATGGATTTGTCATAAAAGTAATTAATAGGATATAATTTATGAATCAAAATAATTATCATAGAGTAATGAAATTTATTTACAATATATATTAAGTACATACTGAAATATAATTACAAGACATGTAGTATTTATTCTGTCAATGAATTTCCAACACAATGACAGAATTTTCATTATACAATGAGCATTTAAGATGTATTATTCATTCCAAATGCACTAAAATAAACAACATAATAAATAAAATGATATCATTTTTTTCGTAATGTCAATAAATATTAACTAAAACTAAATGGTTAGAACATGATAATATAATAGAAAAACTTATTTATATTCATATGACAAAATAATACATTTTACATCAAAATTTTCAATAGTGATTAAAAAATTTCCACATATATTTTTCATTAAATAAATAGACCAAAACACAGTTAACCTAAAAGGTGGTGACATTCCATTAAACATACTTATCCATTATTTTAAATTCATTCTTCTTTAATAATATTTTATTTTAAACAACATGTTAAACCTATGGGTTATATATACTTATACACATTGAATCCTCTCCCAAAATAACATTAATATCCATGATAAATCACTATTATATTAATTTAGTTAAATCCACAAAAATAACATGAACCAAATTATACAAACTAGGAATGTAATTCTTATATTTTCTATAAATATCACTATATATATAGCCTTTTAATGAATCACTTTTAAACAGTTAAGATTATATATATATCATAATTTAATAGATTATAATTTACTTAAAATTAAATCATATACTAAACCAATGGGCGATTTAAACAATAAACTATTATTCTTCCATAAACTATGTAATTATTTTAAAACACCTTAGAATCACATCACTTAAATCATAAATATTTGTGGCTATTCCTTTAAAAATATTACCCCACATAAAAATATAAATTCATTGTGGTGTCTATAACATCAATTTTAATCAAACATTAAAAAATATACTTCTAACTTTTGAAAAATAATTGTTACTCATATCTAATCACATAAAATTTCCCGAAATCATCAAATTCAATAAACATATTTGATATGGAAGAAATTTACTTTTTCAAAAAAAAAATTAATGAATTCCAAGGTCACTAATAATATTCCATTTAATTCATCAATATTAATCATCTCTTTATCACAAGTCAACATAACCACAAATCCCCAAAATCAATTTTCATCATTATTGGTATCGTTCGACATATATTTTTATATACATAAAGAAATAAAAGTATGGAAAAATTAATTGATGATTCTTGATTATTATATCTAGAATATAATTTATATAAAACTAATAAATCATAATTATTTTATACCTATACTTGAACACTCTCGTCCTTTAAAATCATGGATTAAAATATCATAGGTCTTTATTTAGTCGTGGAGTTAACCATTGGATTACAGTATAGTCACAGAGAATGGTTATATTACCCATGAAACACCCCATGATTTTTGTGAAACAAAATTTCAAATATGTTTAATATTTTTTATATTTTACATTACATGAAATAGGTATATTATCTTGATTTACACATAACACTAAATTTATCATGGGTTACATGAATAACTGAGTTTAAAAGAAACTCGATGAAACTAAAATGTTATTATTTAATTTGATAATTATCACATATACATTTTAATAGTTGACATGAATAGGAGTAACTAAATTATTAAGATAAAATTTCTATACATTTATATAAAATAAGATCTTTGTGTCCAATTATATATAAATGAAAATAAAAAAAATTTATAATTAGAGAATTATAGACCTAAAAATCAATTTTTTTGCATAAAAATACGTTTTCCCTCTACAAATTAAAATAACCATTGTTTTGGGAACTTTTTTTATGATACATATATATTATATAATAAATAAAACTAATAACATTCATCTGTTGTGTTTTCTAGGAAAAATATAAGAATTAATCAATTTCTTTTTTAAAATTGTATACTAATAAAACCCAAATTTATTTCCTTTTGTGTACGTATTTTGATATTAATATTTTCTACATTTTGAAAATTTATTTGAAAATATATTCTTGATTATTTTAATTATCATGTCATAATTATCATAGGATTAATTTTTCATAATTTCCCAAGAATATAAATTTATAGATGAATAGTGGAACAAATTATGTTTTTTAATCATTTACATTAATTTTAAATCATTTAAAAACCCCAAAATTGATTTTATTTCGATTTTATGGTTATATTAGTTCAATTATATTTCTTGTATGCTAATTTTGGTCATTGGAAAACAATTTCATATTGAATTATTATATAAAAACATTTTAAGTAGTTGAACATTTGGACATTGGAAAACCACATTATAATCATGTCTATAGAATTAATTTTATATATAATTCTTCCAGTTATGTGAATGGATATTTTTATAATCGATTACATATATGTAATTTTCACCATTATATCATTATTAAAATAACATGTTTTCCACTCACCTCATTTATAAAATGACCCTCAACTCGTACCCTTTAAAAAAATTCAAAACCAATAGGTTCAGCCATCCCCTGAAAAAATCACATACTTAATTCTCTTATATCATCCTAGAAACCTTATTTTGTTCCTAAAAACATCCTATTAATACTTTTGGTGAAAACTGAAATAATGTTTTTTAGAGCATATAAAACGTCCCTAATGGATCTGTTAATTGTTTTCTTCATCCACCCCATACAATCCTTATTTTTACATGATTTTAAGATAAACATATTATATTAATTATATTTTTATTTTGTTATGTTAATCTAATAACCCAAATAATGCACTTATTTCAAGACATGGGTCATGAAATCATTAATCTTGTGTACGATGGACTACAACAACGCGAACAACTGTTATTTATTTTCTATAACCACATCTCACATATGTTTATAATGATGGATTTATTATTTATATACATAATACATTACATTATTATTTTTTAATCATGATACCATATATACATTCTTACTTTATATTACATGGCAATACGGTATCAACGTTTGTCTGTATGGCTGACTATCACCTCAAGAAGCTATGTGATTCAATCACCCTTTATATGGAAGGCAATAAGGATGTTTTTAATAAAAATATGCAATATATTTGACATAAAAAAATTTATTCAATGGTAATATATTATTTAACATAATTTTTATCAACCATTAGTGAAAATGTTACCATCGTTCAAGCTTAAAATTGGTATACCATCTTTAGGAATAGTGTACTTTGTTTTATACCTATAAATTTTTTATATTTAAATATATATAGAATGGATATAAATATATTTGATTTTTATATAATGGTAAACTTTTTTAGATGACAGAACATTGATCAATGTAAGAGGACTAAAAATTAAAAAATAAGACAATCAAAAAAACAATGCATTTATTAACCAAAACATGATTTTATTAAGGAATTATTTACAAAACAGGTAAAACATGTCATAGGTAAATCATATATGTATGACACATTATATTAATTTTATATAATTGATTTATATAAAACATATATTCATTATACAATAGTGTCAAATGTGTATGATGTAATATGAGACTTACAGTAAGATATTTATGTCGAACATTTATTTTTTGTAGGACACATGCAATTTTTACCAAGTGTTTCATCTATGTAGTTTACATACTTCCTCTGAATTTATTTTATTATTATTATCCTAAAAATAATTTGGATTTAAATATCTATTTTATTATCTCTATTACATAGTGATTATGGTTCAAAAGTTACCAAAATTATAATTGATTTTTTTCTCAATTATCCTTCGTTGAAGCTTATGTAATGTCATGATACTCTTTTTTCATGATGAATTAATATTGACTGTTTGGAATGTAATATAATGAATTAATTTATTATCATGATATTCTATGTTTCATTAATATTTATTCTTTCATTGATCTTATTATTCAATTATTCCAAAGTGGTAAGTATTTTATGTTACAATCTAATTGTTTATTGAAATTTTTTTGAATATTTTTCTAATGATGAAATATTATGATATATATCTCAATAAAATCATGAATTTTATTATATTTTGTATATTAAAAAAGAATATATATTTTCCCATTATTTTAATCTTTTTATATTCCTATGATTTTAAAATAATCTTTTTACTAAATTTGTACATATTTCTTTGCAGTCGAAATACATTTTTCATTCAAAATCATGTTTTCTAAAATAGAATTAAATAATTTTTAGCATTCATAAAAATAGTTTCTAATGAAATTATTTCCAATGTTTTAATTATTACGTATTTTCTTTTATGGAATCTTCACGTAGTTTCCCAAAAAAGTCTCTTTCGTCTTTTATCAAAAATGTAGAAAGGATGTTTGTTTTAATATTTATTAAATTTCACACTATCATGACCACTCAATGTTTTAAGGGTTATTATATATGTTCAAAAGATTATTAAAAAAACAATTAATTAAATATTATGTATTAAAAAAATTACATTCCATGTGGAAATTAACATTTCCACAAGAATTGATTAAAATGATATTTAAAGAATCAATTAAAAGTTTCCAGGGATATTTTCAACAAAAATTATATAAAAATTTATTTATGTTTTAAAAGATAAGTTAAAATTTGAAATTACATATTCCTCCAGAAATATTTTAAATGATATTTAAATAATACTTTATCTTTTTCCAAGATTAGTTTCAAAAACTATTATTTTTAAAATGTATAATTTTTGAAATAAAATTCAATGTGGCATGGATATTAACCTAAATAATACTTTTAAATATTCATATAAAATAATTTTCCATCTAAGATGACAAATTTTTATGATAGGTATTCTTTAATTGTGATATTTTCCATGGGTACCACATTTATTATTTATCTAAATGGGTTATTTTTATGATGGGATAAATTTTTTGAAACCTATTTCCCTTCCATAGGTTATACTATACTGAAATTCTAATGAAACTTGCATCCTTCCCTGGGTTATGGAATGATGAAATGAATATGTTATCAAAAAAAACCTATTTCTTTTCCATAGGTTATGATTCAATAAAATGTTTATGAAATCCATTTCAGTTAAGAAGTAATTATTTGATTAATGTTTATGATATTATTTTACATATATTTATGATTTTGGTTATATGATGGATATGACCTACATCACCTTATAAACAATTTTTCAACAATTTATATCTCATGATATAAAAAAGTGATAAATTTTGATGTAATTGATCTTCTATGGGAAGTAGCTTATTTATAATATACTCTGGTAAATAGGTTTGGTGTGATCCACTATGAGAAAAAAATATGTCCTGACCCAAAATGGGAAGCAAGTGATGAGTCATGATCGACTATATTGATTGTCTTGTTATTTAACTAGAAAATATGATATTTTTAATATATATGATGTCTCACCATTGTTTTGACATGTTATTAGAGTTAATGATCTATACATGATGATTTATCACTCTTGTGGGCCATGCTCTTAGAAATGAAATTTGTTGTGAAATAACTCTTTGTTATTATCTATTACAAGTTGGTTATGAAATTTTTTGTTATTTTAATGATCAAGTACCTTATTATTATCCTATGATTTTATATTATCATGGATTTATAGGTCTTATGTTTACCCTTATTCATCATCTGAGTTCACCATTTCTTAAGGTTTGTTCTCCATATTTGGAAAAATGTTTTAGGATGTTTATGCCTAAGAGCTGTACTATTTTGGAATATATATGTGATATATATTTAAGATCATTAATGAAATGATTATATTGTGGTTTTAGTCTCCAAATACACTAATATATTATGGTCCTTGAGAATTTATTTACAAAATATATTGAATATCCATCTAAAAAATGTTATTGTTATATACTAATATCATAGGTTTTTATAGATTGTATCAGAGGTAAATTTTAGTTAACCATTGGAAACTGGGATGATGAAACATTAGCAAGACCCTTGGGTATATTTATAAGGATATTGTTAGTGATATTTCATAGGATGATTCTTTGATAGTGTCAAATTATAGGAAATTTTGGTGGAATCTCATAAAGGGTAGAGTGAGTGGTTTCCAATAAATTACATCTCAATATTAATAATATAATTGTACAGGGATATGGAATTGAGGATACTGGGTATAATGAAATACAATACAATGAATTAAGATCCCCTTGATCTTCACATGGTATAAAAAAATGGGCCATTCTGGACAACTATATTGACACTACCATGATATATTATTTGGAAATTCATGAAAACGTTACAAACCATCAGGATGGTTTTAAAAATGTTAATTACCATGAATTACCTATGTTAAGACAAATGTTTTGTAGTTTGAAAAGAATTTGAAATTATTTAGACAATGTATATGTTAATTTTTTGAATTATGTGGTCCCCCATAACGATTTTTGTTACTCATGCTCTGATTTTTAAATTTAGTTAATGGTATGTATTATAAAGAACTATATTAATGTTCAATAAAACAAGAAAAAAATATTTATTAGAAACCAAATGGAATTATGAATATAATTAATTATATTGGGATCATATATAATTATTTATCATGAAATGTGGTTCAAAACATGTACATTAACCAACCTCTTGGACCCATGAAATAATAAATTGATAGAGTTCATTGATAGTTTGGGTTGTGAAGAAAATGGTGGAATGAATAATTGATTTCAAATATGTTATAAATGCTTGAGCAAAACAGTCCATGGATTATTTTAATAGAAAAAGAACTTTATTTTTTTTAAGAATAAAGACCCATAATAAGTGATTTTTATGGAAAAATGTGATGTCATGTTAATAAAATGGATGATAATAATGGTTTACCTAAGGAATAATTAATGGTTTACTATTATGAATTCAGAGTATGGAAATTATAAAAATATATTTCCAATGGGGAATTCTCAGAAGAGGTTCATCAAGGTGGTACATGTAAATGTTTTTTATTGATGACCAGGAGACTACAAATTTAATATAAATGGAATGATGTATTAAGGAATAAGATGATTATTTATAGTTAATTTTTTAATAATGAAGTAAAATTAATTATTTTTTATGAATTTTAATTTAAAAATAATGAAATATATGATGATTATTTTTCATATTTTTTCAATTTACTATATTAAAGAATATATAATATGGTTTTAATGGCTAATAACAATTATTATTAAATTGGTGATTTTTAAAAAAAAATTATTCAGATAAATATAACCTTTAATATGTTCTTCAAGTTGATAAAGTAGTTTTTGAATAATTATATTACTGATATAGATAAGATAAATTGTATAGTATATATTTACTTTAATCATATTAGTGATTAGTTGAAAAAGTTGTTTATACTATAATTGATGGATATATAAAAATGGATTTATGGAATATATCCAATTAATTTTGTTTTATTTAAGGAATTAGAAAGCATATATGCTTTCAATAATTTTTTTTATATAATGTAGGTTTTTATCATATTGAAGAATAATACTTTCTAATTGTATTCACATGTTTGTTATGTGAAAATTAACAGTTATTAAATCTTGTTTGTGGGATTAATGATATGTTCCTTTGAAAATATAGTGACCTTGTTTTGAATATATTTTATTTTAATCATTTGGAATGGTCAAAAGATTAACTATTTCATAAAGGGTTTAAGATGATTTTTTAGGTGGTTTTGAGATTAATTTATTACTTCAACATATGAATATTGATCCATATTAGATAAATAGTAAAAACCATTTTTTTAGATTAATGGAATAAATTATCATTATATAAATGATTGTGTGATCAATTAGTGCTTTAGGAGTACAAAAATTAATATTCATTTCATGGATTAAGAAATAATGTGGATATTGATTGAAGCCAATCTGAAGTATGAAATTGTTCTTCCAAAAAAAGTACTTTTATGACTTATGTAGAGGCCTCAACTACTGATGCTTCCCAGAAGGCATGATGTGATTCTAGTTTTGCTGCAATGATTTTCCACATATGATTTTGGGTCAGGATACAGAGAGAAACAAGCCCGTCCTTGGGGAGAGTCATGTCCACGTTAAGATTTGTAATCCCTTCCATAGGGGGATTCTAATGAGGGGGAAAAGAGGGGGTCACCCCAGGAATAATGTGTCCTTTGTGTTCCTTCCATATCTAAATCCATGAAATTTATCGTTCAATCCAGAACTCAGGAGGTTTATGAATGTGGTTAAAAACAGCATCATTACGCCGAACACAAATGACCCAAGCCAGTGTGCAAAGTGAACCTTCATCAATCAGTGAGAGAGAGGAACACCAACACATCAGAATATGGGGGAGGTCAGAGGCAATGTCTAGTGAAGCATCTGAAGCCAGACCCCATTTATTCCAAATTTCCTTAGCTCTCGGGCAGTGAATGATAGTGTGAAAATGCGTTTTCGGAACATTTGTGTAGAAAGGGCTGGACTCAGCACGAGACATATGTCAGAAAACGAGAAGGCTCAGGCTAGGGAGGGTGCTCGTGCACACCTGCCACCAAAATTGGTGAATTTGGGGGGGGGGCATTGAGCTTCCAAAGCGATTTCCATGGTCCCTCTACACTGTCGAAAGAGTGCATGCCTAGGGCAAGTCTATAACCAGATCTCACTGTGTAGTCCCCTGAAATGTCATTGGTCCAAAAACGATGGCCAGGGCCTACATCTGGGGCCCGGGGGATGCTCAGGATAATTATTTTGTGTCTTTCATTAAACCATTCATGGATCCTTTCCAAACACCACCCTGGGCCCTGGTCAGAGAAGAGGCACCTGACATTGGCATCTTCAAGACCTGGTTGGGTGGGGGATATGGCCCGCATACCATCCTTATCGACAAGCCATGGGTCGGTCCAGATGTTGATCGATGATCCATTCCCAATCCTCCAGCACAACCCTTTCTCCAATAGATTTCGGGCCCCCCAAATGCTTCTCCAGTGGAAGCCAGGACGGGGGCCACGGGAGGAACCATAGAAGTCCATGTGGGGAATTTACTTAGCTCGGAGTACCCACGCACAAAGAGAAGATGGATAGTTAATAAGGCGCCATCCTTGCTTGGCCAATAGTGCATCATTGAAGAGAAGAAGATTCCAGAATCACATCCCTCCCTCCGACTTGGGTTTTCAAAGTTTCTATAAGGCCATCCAGTGGGGTCTATTCCTTCCATCATTTTCCCCCACCAGATGTTGGCATTATGTGAATGGATCTGACTGACGATGGCCACTGGGAGCATAAACAGTTACATAAAATAGACAGGGATAAATTGGATGACTTCTTTAATGAGGGTTTCTTTTCCAGCTTTGGAGATTCGTTTTGGGGTCCAGCTTTGAATTTTTTTTTCAATCATGTCCACCAGATATGAAAATATTTCTTTTTATGACCGGCCTATAACCGTGGGTATCCCGAGATACTTTTGGTGCTTATCGACTATGTTGATTCCTATTGATGCACATTGTTCATATCTCTTGGAAAGATGCACCACTACGCTGAAGGAGATTTCTGACTTGCAATGATTGATAAACTGTCCAGATGCCCTCTCATACTACTGGATCGCATGGATGATCACCCGAAATTCATTTATAGTTGCTCTGGAGAAAAGGAGGTAGTTGTCAGTGAAAAAGATATGAGACACTGGTGGGATTTCACGATAGACCTTTTCCCCATTATAAGAATTAGAGGATGCGGCCCTGGAAATAAGTTTAGAAAAAACATTAGCCACCAAGATGAAGAGAAATGGGGAGAGGGGGTCTCCCTGGCGTAGGCCTCGAGTTGGGTCGAATCCTCTTGTGAGATCCCCAATGACCTTGATTCTGAAGGAGATGGTCGAGATGTAGTGCATGACAATATCTGTCCATTTAGTGCAGAAACCCATTTTCAGCATCACGGCTCTAAGGAACTACCATTCCACTTTATCATAGGCTTTTTTCATATCCAGTTTTCAGGTCATGGTTCCTATTTTTTCTATGGAGTGTGATTTCATAGAGTGGAACACTTCATGGACCATAGTTACATTGTCAGTAATCAGTCTCTTGGCTATAAAGGCGCTCTGGTTTTTGGAGATAATATCGGGAAGCCAAGTGCGCAGTAGATTGACAAGGATTTTTTAGAATATCTTATAAGAGACATTGCAGAGGATGATAGGTATAAAATTAGGGACATCCATAGGTTTCTTAATTTTGGTAATGAGGACGAGGATAGTTTCGTTGATGGTTGCAATGCTTGTATTCCCCACCCAGATGTTTTTTTATCATTTTGCAGATGTCGGGACTGATGATATGCTAGTATTGTTTAAAAAATAGGGCATGGAATCCATCTTGTCCTGGGGCCTTAGTGGGGTGGATATGTTTAGAGGCAGGAGTATCTCGTCATTCGTCACATCTTTGATAAGCTGTTGATTGATCTCTTCAATGATCAAAAGTCCTATGCATTTCTCCACTTCAGCAGACATGAAAGGGGTTCCTATAGCGAAATGGTTCTGGAAGTAGCCGGTTAGAGCTTCGTGAATACCGCTGGTGTCAGAAACGTTTCTTCCATCAGGTTGTGATATACACGTGATATATTTTTTTTGACAACTAGCAGAAGCATTCTAGTGTAAATTCCTTTTATTAGTGTCTCCTTCTTTAATGTGGATGTCCCATGCCTGCATAGCCCAGAAGATTTCCTTAACTCGCAGGGGCCCGTCCAGCTCTCTTTGAGTGGACCCAATACTGGAGAGATTGTCATTGGATGGGGGTTGTCTGAGTAGGTTGTGTAAATTCTTTTCAAGGACATCACAATGCCTATTAGGGTGGTGGAATTTCTTGTAACTCCATGATCTCATATCGGAAGCAACCTATTGGACATTGAGACCAACATCATCATGAGAACTCTACCAGCTTGATCAGACCACCTCTTCACATTCCTGGTCTTTTGACCAAAATCTCTCAAATCTGAAGGGTATGCTGAGTTTTCTATTTCATTCGCCTTGCGTGAAATCAATGATTATTGGGTAGTGGTCCGAACAGTTAAGGGCCATGTGATCGATATGAAACATGTTGAATTGGTTGATCCAATCAGTAGAACCCCGGAATCTATCAAGCTGCTTAGCGATGCGGGTGCCTTCAGTATTTCCACAGAACAGTGTAAATGGATTACCTATGTACCCCAGGTCGACCAGGTTCACCCTAGAGACCGTGTCCTTAATGTTTGACATCGAAGCTGAGGGTCAGATGCTTTCGCCCCTCTTTTCCTTATGGAACATAATCTCATTGAAAACACCTACTAAGAGAATATGGCTCGGTAGGTCATGTCACAGCTTGCAAAGAAGATCTCATGACTTCACCTTATCATTATTGGATGGCCAGTCGTAAAATTCCACGACAGTACATGGTGGGTGAAACTATATTTGAATAGTCGCTGCCACATGCTGCAAGGAGGACAAAATTTTGACATCGGTATTGTCCTTCCAAAGGAGACAGAGGCCCCTGGAATGGCCTTGTCTATGCACTATGAAGCAGCATTTCAAGCTGCACTTCAGAGCAATACCATTGATGTCCTTGTTTTCCAGTATCGTTTCGGACAAGAAAACCATATCGGGGCGACTTTGGGTGCAATTGCGCTGTAGCATGTGAACCGTTCATGGGTTACCAAGCCCATGACAGTTCCATCATAACACAATCATTGCTCTAGGAAGGGCTGGGTCTCGCCTGCCGACGCCTTTGGTTCCTCCACACTTGTGTCTCCACTTGTTGTTTCCCATCTTTTGGTGGGATTTCTCTATGATTGGAATGTTTCATTTTGTCTTTTCCTGACCCTGGATTTAGGGTCTTCCGCAATACCATCATTGTATACTCGTTGCAATCTTCTCCATGTTCGATAGGTAATTGGGCCCAGTATTGGAGTTACCATCATTCCATAAGCCATCGTTGTTGTAATGCCTGTTGCGACCGATTGTGGGTTAGGGTCCAGATCTGGTGGTTCGATGTGAATGGGCATTGGCTTTGTGTATTGTCTTGGTCGTTCATTTTGCTTCATTTCCGACCTTTCGGATGTTTGATTATTGTCCTTGAGGGGGTTTGGATGAACTTCAGCTTCTCTCTGAGTGGGATGGTCTGCATTACGGAAATCCAATGGTCCAAGCATATGGTCTTTTTCGGGTATGGGCTTCGCATGGATGGCATGTGCCAACGTAAGACGGTCACTATCATTTTGTTTTTTCGTCTCAGGGATGAAAGCATGTTTATTCATTTTGGCGCGGAGCCAAGGGCCATATTGGAGGATGATGTTAATAGATCAACTCTTCTATTTTGTGGTGGTGTTCTTTCCAGATGGCTAAGGTGACCACAAAAGAAGCATATGATTGGGAGTTTCATGAACTCAATTGATATCCATGTGTTGTCTAATTTTATTTTCTGGGACATTCCACTCATCAGGGGCTATGACACATCAATTTCTGCCTTGATCCGAACCTCGGGGCCCCAGTGTATTGGGTTTGATCAATCCCATTCAAGAAAGTGACCTAAATTGTTCTCTATTTCCCTCATGATTCGTTTCGTTCTTGAATGCAAGGGGATTCCGATAATACATATCTATAAGGGAGAGCGGGTTAAATTAACTCATAGAATATCATCTCCCCTTTGTATTCTTCCATGAGGAGGTTTTGATTATCAAAGGACCATGGTCTGCCCCACATGATTTTGTCTCTATCTTTATCATTGAAGAACTCAAAGATGAGGAGATTGATCCTCACTTCCCGGATAGTCACTCTTGCATCAATTTTCCAGATGTTCTGTAGGGTGTTTTTGAGAGCCCCCTAATTTACCGATATGTTTTCAACCAACTTTCCCACAACGAGAAAAATCATGCGTTTTTTCCAAAAGTGTGTCTTCGTTTCTCTGAGCCTTGATCGCCGCCTTTTCATTGTTCATCAAGGATAACCTCTACCGTTGATTAACCATGTCAACATCTATAGAGCAAACCAGAAGTTGAATTTGAAATCCTCTTCAAGGTCTGATGCCCTGGGAATCACCACGGCCCTGGGACACTTAACTTAGGAACTGGGTAAAATCTCCGGAAATGCCCTGAGCGCAATGCCATCCCAGTCCAATCTCACTAGAGTCAAGGACTGGTCCAACAAGGAAGTCCCTGGATCAGAAACCTCTTCGCGGACCCCTTACGCAGTCCACATAGCCGAGACAGGCTCCACAGTCACATATGGACACCCATGGTAGAACCTTTGCGGTTTCACAACGCGACTGATGCTTTGTGATGGCACAACAGGAAACAGTCACGAAGCGGCGACCACTTCGCGAACACACAATGCCCCAAAACATCATGGAAGGAGCTTTGCGAATCACCTACTTCACGGCGGAACAACGCAAACCGTGTGTATGGATTATCGGCCACCGGTCACCGCCGACCTTCACTGTTCCCGCTGAGTCAACGCGGAGCAACACCCCACGACTGAAAACCGCGACAACAAAACACGGTGGAGGATTCACGATGGCACAACCAGTAACAAACATGATACGATTACCACTTCGCGAACACAGAACGCCTCAAAACATAGCGGATGGTGCTTCGCAAATCAACCACTTCGCGGCGGAACAACGCAAACCATGAAAAAGGCTTACCGGCAACAGGTCACCGCCGGCCTTCACAGTTTCCACCGATTCATCGCGAAGCAACACCCCACGACAGAAGAACGCAGCTACACAATGCGGTGGAGGCTTCGCGACAGAACATTGCGGATCAAACACATCACGGCAGCCACTGCGTGACCTCACAACGCGGTGAATCCTTTCGGCATGTTCTGCGCGAATTAAACCTCCATGCAGAGGAAGCTTCGCAGAAATGTGGAACCAGAAAACCGCCCACAAGACACCGCCTACCATCACAAAACAGTTGCGGCAGGTGATTAGGGAAAGGACTTCCTTGATCACCTAGGATTGACTCCAGAATAGGAATGCTTGGGTCAAGAAGCTGAAGGATATTTGCGATTAGGTTTATGCTTTCCAGAATATGGTGCGAGTCTTGAAAATGAGAAACCTCGGATCTGTAATTCTAATGGAGCTTGAAATTTTGAGATCCGGAACCGCCCTCCCTATCCCAGATCTAACACCGACAAAAAATGACGGCAACGGGCAGCCATCCAAGACTATGTGGGAAGCAGGTGTTGCACCGCGGAGGGTTCATGGAGCAGCACAGAGAAGGGGAGAACAATCCTCTTACACCGAAAATTAATTAAGAGCGGTGAACCCCCCAGAACTGACACCGGGGCACGGAGGGAGAGGAGCCGCCGTGAACTGAACTGCCAAGAAAACTCAAAACATAGGAAACCCTAGGAGAGAACACTCTCAAGCGCCAGAGACTTTCCAAAAAAGGCTCTTCTGCCTCATATTTTTAAAGAAGGATCTCCATTAATGGTGGTAAATCAACCGTTTAATAAATATTAAAGTATTTATGCTTCATTTTGGATTCATTCACATTTTAAGCTTTTATATATTATTGAATAAATGTAAAAACATTTAGCAAACATATATAATCATATTATAGTTTGTCATGTTCATTCCCACCAATACAACAGATACGCGTTAACTATCATTTAGAATAATAATATTATTGTAATATTTTTTGGTATAACTAATCATTGTGTGTAATGTAAGATTTCAAAGAAACTAATTGTTGTGTATCAGGTATTCCATCGTACATGGAATTTCCTTTAATGTAAAATTAATATTTAATTTACAAATACTAATAAATATGAAAATTGTATATTCTTTATTCACTTGGGATGTTACATTTCTAAACTAATGTTTAATTACTATGTGTATCATATTCATGATCAATCTACCTAATTTAAGTTGTTTCCCATAGTGGATGAATGCTATAAAGTATTGATTCACCACGGTCAAATAATGTATTTGTGGAGCTGACTGAAGATGGTCCTGTAAACCACATCCTTTTCCTAAATGATGCAAGTACCAATGGTATTCCCTACAAACACCACATTTATTTACCATTTCATTAAGAAAATTATTAGAGTGCAAGTGAATGGATACCCCAGTTGCTGCACCAACACTTGGTTTCCTAGAATTATATTTGAACATGATTCATTTTAATTTTTCCCCTAGTTCCCAAACCGAACACCCAGCTAAAAATTATTCAAACTATAGTCTTAAGATGAACTACATAGGATAATACATGTTCATGACCCAAAGCACTTGGCTTTTCTTGGATAGAAGTAGTCTAATTATTTCAACCCAATCCTACCACCAATTTTCCAAGTGTTGGAGACCGAAATCAAGTAAGAGTATCTTGCACAGGGGAGGAACTTTATAAAACAACCTAAACACACGCACACACTCACGTATATCTCTACTCCTAAATAATTATAATAAGATAATGAAATCATACTAAAAAGCCATGTATAACAAATATCTCACATTTGAGTATGATACAAGTTCATGAATCCATAATGGAAAAAATACAATCCCATAAAAAACAAGAAAACTGTATAAACTAATAATAAATAGGGGACATCTTTCAAAAGAAATAACTAGAAAAAGGAATGGTCCCTCTAGAAAATCCATTCTCAACCATCTTTTATTATACAAAATGAAATCATCACAAGGCATGTTTTATGTAGAAGACATGGCATATATGTTTAGAGCCCATGTAGGGGAGACGATAACATACTATGTTGGACACCCTTAAATAACTAAACATAAATCATTATGAATGTAGTTGTCTTATCATGAAAAATTTATGTCTGTTAAAATATTATTCATATAAATAATAGTCCATTTATTATCAAAAGAGACACCAAGTCTCAAATTAAGTTCACAACCATACCGTATGATGAGTATTATACTAGTGGAATCATGGTAGTCCTCATCTAGTATAAATCACTCCACGAGTCATCCAATCACTGATGGATCATGTATAATAAGTGTTTCTCACTAGGACTCACCATAATGAAGGTACATATTGAATCCTATAATGTTATGATACAGGGATAGGGGGCCACACCCAGGAACAATGAGGTATTCCTAACCCTAGTCGGAATATTCTGCTAGGTTGGAGATCGAACACCCCTATATGTAGGTCACAAGATTCATGACCCTGTCTAACAAAGAAGAAATTAAAGAGGGTCAAACACCTTGCCACACTATGTGTTTCCATTACCTCTCAAAGAATAAACCTGACTGGGGAATCACACCCTCTTCTCAAAATGAGATGTTTCAATGTACCCTCATAGGGAAGGAATACGTGAACAAACCCTATAGACAGTAGTCAACACTAAATAGAATTATAGATTCTCTCATCCCTAGTAAATGTATATAGTTTATACTAGATATACATGGTGTGTCCTGCTATGTTTGGATGTACCCATATTCATTCTCGTGTTTATAAACATATTCTCATGTACTCATATGTGCACGATTACATTATATGCACCTCTGTACCTGGATATATTTAGGTCCATTTTCCTGATTGAGTACCTACCTGGGCTTCTATTCATTGTTTTTTCCCATGTACCTAGTCAGGTCTTTGTATCTGGATTTTTATAACATCCTTGTTGTGCTCATGTACTCCATTTGTTCCCATGTACTCTGGTCATGGTAGTTCCCATGTACAATTATATTAGACATTGGGTCCCTAGAATTCGATCACATGGTGTGTGGACATTCAACACTACATGTGATATTTAACTATATGTGGATCCCTATCAACCATGGAACATGTTTATGCTATGTGTTTTCATCCATTGATAAATATTGGATATTATTCACCTATTTATTTTAATGAGATATATCTATTACCACTTAGATAGTTTATATCGTGAATCAATTTATATTCCTTATATTTAAATATTTATTTTATTTTATTTCTTCCTTGGGTTTTATGACAAAAAATTTATGGAAGTGGTAATTGTATATTTCTAAGTTTCATCATTATTGAGGATTATTTATGATTAAGTATGTAATGGACAAATTATTACCTATTTATATCTTAAAACAAATAAATTTAATTCTCTTATGGTTATTTCATAATCTTATATGTATATCATTCATTTTAAACACTTTAAGTACTCACGATATCGAGACCACGTTGTTAAGAAAAAGAGATTTTTTATACTTGGATAGGAAATGATTTCTTCCATAAAAATATTTTACATAAAATATTTTAATGTATATTATTAATATTCATCCATGTTTTTTAAAGACATTATTGATGGTGTTTTAATTTTTTTTTTAAAAATTTATAGTAAGTGTTTCTATCTTTTTCGAAAAATGAACTTTTTGACATTAATTACAAATGTGTTAAATGTTTTTTTAAGGTGTAATACTTGGATGGAAATTACCACTATTATGAATACTCAAGGTTATGAATATTCATTTATAATATTATAGGGTTATATTCATGAAAATTTTGTTCCTAATATTTTAGATATTTTATTTTTAAAAAAAATTATTTTCAAATTGAAATGTATACATTTCTCAAGAATATTATGAAGGATATTTTATGGCATTTATATTAATAAAAGAATACAACCATTTGATATATCTTTACTCCACTAGATATATGTTGTAAAATTACCTTCCTGATTCTATCATTGGATGGTTTATGATTAGTCTAATTTGGGAAATGTTAATATTTTCTTGGATTTATTTGTAGTATGAATTTTTAAGTTGATTATGTTCTAAATTATTATTCCACCATTTAATATGATGAATATAATTAACTAATTAAGTAATGTGTATAGAAACTTAATATCCCCTCGATGCATTGATAGGTCTTATACGAAAAACTAGTTTAGGTATTTAACTGATGTGTTTCCCATTTATGTAAGATCTATATTGTCAATCGGACTTGAAGTAATGTTTTTGATATTAGGAATTATGAATATAATCATTAAAAGATAACTTATTGATGTACATGTGATTATTTTAGTATCTATGACTTCCCATGAAAATATTAATTCTCATATGGTTATTTATATGGAATTATTTTATATATTTTAGTTTTACCACATTATATATTGAGATGATGATACTAATTAAATGGAATTTGTATTTATTTCTGTAACATTCCATATTCATTATATCTTATTAATTAAATATTTCATTCATTGTACAAGATACTTACTGATATTTTGATATCTCCCATATTGTTTTCTTGTTCCCATGACTTGATGGCGCAATCTTCTAATGAGGTCATGGTAGAAGAATATTTATGTCCACCCTATTTTTTATTTTATATTTTCAAATGTAATGTGAAATAAATTTTTCGTATCTAGTTTTCCAATATGAAAATATTATTAAGTATTTTGTAATAGTATTCATTATAAATTGTGCTAATGTAAAATAGTAAACATGTGGTCTAGGTGACTAGGATCAGAGTGATTATATATATTTGGTATCTGAATATGTTTAGTAGAAAACATGGGTACTAGATTTATAACCCCATAGATTCTATAACATAACCCACTTATTGTATTAGAGGATAAGTATATGTATAAGATATAATCGTAGATATTTGTCAAAGGTAGATATTATGTGTTTTTACTTTCACTACATCCTTTTATACATCCAACTAGTGGATGCGGTTTTGGAATAGATACATCTACATTTAATGGCCCCAAAAATAGTTTTTCAATTATATATTTACAATCATCTTGGTCCACAATGAGTATTCCATTAATACACACCTAGTTTCACACTCTCATAGCGATATTCTTAGTTTAAATCACATTTATCTATGAATAATTGTGATGAATTAAATTATATAAAACATGGTGTAAAGACCCGGAAATTTCAAGGAATTTTTTTTCTTAATTTCTTTAGAATTTTGCAAGTCTATGGCTTCTGACAGCACCTGATTCCGTGGATGAGTGTGCCAAGAATCAATTTCCAAATTTTAGCTTGAGTAAATTCAGTGAACGAGCGAGCGGGTTTTTCAAACTTTTGAACCGATGCTCGGAATCGAAATCTGAGGGCACCATTGAAACCGCAACGCTAATATTTGCTTAAGAAGACCCTATCTAGAGTTGGGTTTGCTCGGGCAGAGTTGTTAAAAAAATGGATTAATTCAAGAGTAAAATAAAAATTTTGGAACACTTTTTATTTTATTTCTTTTAAAGTGGTTAAATCCTAAGGATGGAGGATGGGTGGAGCTAACCACCCATGTGAGTGAGTTGTGTGGGACCCACTAAAATCATAACTCTTGGTAGGATATTAGTGATGTGGGGCCCACACGAGCTCCCCCTCTTCAAATTCCCTAAACTCCCTCATTATTTTGGAAACCCCCCATAAATGTGTAACACACTCACCTCCCCTTCTTTATGACATGTCAACTCTCACAATTATATTGATTGTTTAATTCCATTCAATTTATTTAATTTTGAGTTTGAATTTTGAAGTCCTGAAAATGCATGACATGTGTTAATAAAATAATATTCCCTTATTGTATTCGGGTTAGAGGTTGTGTGTTGAGATTTTGGGAAGAAAATACTCTAAGGATGAAGAACTTCATCTCCTTCGTGAAGAACGCCGAGTCTACAATAAAGAACTCTGTCACCGCAAGGGGAGATCGTCGTGCAGTCTCCTCTTCTCTCCGTAGCCGGTGAGTGATGCCTTTTCCGGAGAATGATGACGCGCCCACCTTCGATCCTCTTCCCACGTCAAAGAAAGGGGGACATTGTTTCCTTCATTGGGAGTGCGTCGACGACATTTACGGAGCCTCGTTCCACGATGCCATCTTCCGTGACGTCAATTTCCCATGACGATCCTCATTCGACGACTTCTTCGAGGTAGGGGTTTGAATTTAAGTCCATGTTTATTTTTGGCATTCAACGTTAAAAATTAAGCCGCCTGTTATCAGGATAACGGGAGGAGGTCGGACCGCGCGAACACGGCCGAACCTCCTCCCCTTTTTGTTGTTGAATATTATGTGGTTTGGAACGATGGGAACGTGGTGCCGTCACACCGTGAGGGAACGAGGGAATCGCAACCAGAGCGGGCCGCAACAAAGAAGCGCGACATCGTTGCGCCGCGTTGATGTCGAAGAACCCGTGACCAAGGTCGGGCCGCGGCAGAGGGGCGCGGTGCCGTCGTGCCACGCTGGATGAATGAGGGAAGCGGCCTAAGGCCGCGGCGGTCACCAACAATGGTGACCGGACTCTCCGGCCGCCACAGCACCAAGAGCTGTAGCCTTTTGGCCATGGCGGAAGACCAGGAGGGCGGCCAGAACCGCCGACCGCCAGTGCATGGAGGGCGGGACCGCGGGGTCCCACGTGGCACGACTGGCCGACCGTTACGGCCGGACAGATCTAGAAAAACCGGATGTTTGAACCCCCGGTCAGCACAGTAGGGCGGACCCCGTGGGGACCGCTGTTCGGTTTGAAGGGGGTGGCAGTTTCCCACCTTCCGCGCTCACGTGGCGTGCGGTGCCCATGCTAGCCTGGATCGGTCGCGCCGAGCTGGGCCGGCCACACCGGACCGGGCCGCCCGTTCCGGGCCCGACCCCCGCGCTGGGCTGGGCCGCTCCGGCTAGGCCGGGCCGCGCCCTTTTGGGCCGGACCCGAACCCGGGTCAGGTTGACCCGGGAGGTCTTGGGCTGGGTCGGACCGGGCCCAAACACCCTATTTTCGGACAGATCTGTTCAAATGCCCATAACATGGGCTATAGACATCCGATTGATGCACCGTCAGTTGCGTAGCGATCCTTGGATCGATTCGGTCATTTAGGTATATTAAAATGAAGGTTTAATAGAACTTTGGGAATGGATGGGTTGGTTCGAACATGAAACCAACCGGGCCTTCGGAGCGGAAACACTTATAACTTGAGCTCTGGACATTCGATTGACATACCGTCTACTTTGTTGGATCCCTTTTAGTGAGAAGGTACTTTTGGATTACTCCTCTTGAGGTTTGGATGCAGTTGGAGTACGTTCGGTTTGTTTTGACTTAAAATCCAACTGGGCCCCTGGGACGAAAAAGCCAATAACTCTCAGACCGGGCGTCTGATTGACGCGTCGTCTGTCACATTGTGTTCTTATTGAAGAGATGGAACTTCGGGATACATCAACTCTGGACATCATGTCAGTTGATGTATCGAACCCCCTTGGCTCGTGCAGCGGACCCTCCTAGAATCGAGTGTGTTGTGTGCGGGAACCCTAGAGTTGGCTGAGATGAGGATGACTTCTGTACTAGGATCCTCCGTGGGTTCGATGAGGATGACTTCCTTACTAGGATCCTCCTTGGGTTAGACGAGAATGACTACCGTACTGGGATCCTCCATGGGTTTGACGAGGACGATTACCATACTAGGATCCTCCGTGGGTTCGACGACTGTGCTGGGATCCTCTGTGGGTTCGACGACGACGTCTACCATACTAGGATCCTCCGTGGGTTCGACGACTGTGTTGGGATCCTCCGTGGGTTCGACGACGATAACTTCTATACATGGATCCTCTGTGGGTTCGACAGCGACGACTTCAATACTAGTATCCTATGTGGGTTCGATAGAGAGAAAGATTCATAGGCTACATCTAAATATCTCTACCCCTCTTCGGAAGTAGTATACTTGTGTGAGATGAGTCTTGACATTCAACCATTACCTTCAGTATGATTGTTTTGCTATCATGAGTGGATTGGGTTATGCTTTCTTGTGTGGACACGGTTGTGATTTCCTGTGTGGATTGGGATATACTTGGGATCGAGTGTTGGAGTCGAAAAGGAATTGTTGACTTGGGTATATATATGGGCATATACCTAGGTAATGTTGGTTGTTACTTTGTGATTGTATTCTTTCCTTTGTGGTTTATCCTTTATGAATTCTGGGAGACCTTCGAGGGTCTTGGGGTCCCTAATGAGTATCATATACCCAACCCTGCACGGGATACACCCGCACTACAATGTGTTGGTTGAAGACGATGGACAACGCTAATCGTGACTGAGGCTTGAAGAGCAGACAATACCCGGAGGTGGACTATCAGATGGGACGTACACAGAGAGGACGCCCGGACTCGAGGAGCCGACGAGACTGACTGTACTCACCCTTCATGTTGGAGTTCCTAGAGGATGCCCTGGTGGTTGCTACTTGTCTTTTAGTTGTAGTACATTACTTTTCAGTTGTACTACACTTTCAGTTGGGTTTGTATACTGGCCCATTTACTTTTCAGCACTTACCTGTGTATACAGTTTACTTAGTGTTTACTTCAGTTTGTGTACTCTGTGGTGTTTGTTTTCTTCTATAAAGGCAATGCCTTCCCTTTTTATTTTGATTTACTCCTTTGGTGCTAGTCTCCACCCCCTGGCCTATGGAAGGAAGGCTTGGGGTAGTCACAGCACGGGCCCTGAGGACGGGTCCTGACAAATTGGTATTAGAGGAGTTCAGTTCTACCGTAGGACTCAGGACTCTGATCTTTATTCAATGTGAAGCAATAGTGTTAAGGGTATTGAGTGTGGTTATCAGTCTAGGGAGTCCAGTGTTGGTGCAGCGACCGAAGTATCCATACACTAGGTCCCTGACTTCTGATTTTCGACTAAGTGCACGAAAATATTGATTGCATGTGTGTTTCAAAACTTTTCTTTGTGATTACTTTGTGTCATCTCACTAGGTTTACTGTATTGACCGTGGCGCAC
The DNA here is from genome assembly GCA_963277665.1 of Viscum album. Lineage (NCBI taxonomy): Eukaryota > Viridiplantae > Streptophyta > Magnoliopsida > Santalales > Viscaceae > Viscum > Viscum album. The sequence goes on from OY728130.1 coordinate 1,330,107,423, forward strand.
CTATCTCTTTTTAGGATGGCCCCACGATGGCAGCCCGCTAGGGTTCTGAGCTTTGTGCGAGATGACAGCCCACCGAGTGACGAGGCCGCGGTGCAGGGCCCTATTACAGCGGAGGCACCGGTAGTACCTCAACCCGTCGAGCCACCGATGCCACCAGCTCCAGCCACTGAGAGTGCACGTCACCTTAGTGCACTACACGAGTTTCAGCATCAAAGACCACCCAGGTTCCGTCGAGAGATGGACCCTCAAGAAGCTGAGGATTGGTTGGAGGCTGTAGTATGAGTTTTCAGGTTAGTGTGGACACCAGATGACCTCATGGTGATCCTTACAGTGAGTCTCCTACACGCGTCAGCAGGTAGATGGTGGAGACTGATGCTCCAGGTGCATGACGAGGCATCTATCCTTTGGTCGAACTTTGAGAGCCTCTTCCGCTCGGAGTTCATTACAGCCACCCTCCGTGCGGTGCGCATTCAAGAGTTACTACAGCTGCAGCAGGGCAGCATGACTGTGGCCCAGTACTTGACAAGGTTTACTAATCTCTCTCGCTACTCCACAGATATGGTGCGGGACCTGTTCTACAAGGCCTAGACCTTTCGAGTAGGGACATAGGCATGAAATCAAGGAATCGATGATCTCCCTGAACATTCCGACATAGGCGAGGGGGTTGGAGAGAGCCCTTCTAGTGGAGAGTTTTCTCGCCGAACAGTCACCAGCAGCGAGACCCTCCACCGGACGACCCGTGGCGGAGTATTCTATAGCCGGAAGTAGACAGTTGACGTAGAGGTCCAAGAGGGCCAGGCCACCAGATGAGAAATCTTAGGTTGCAGATTCAGTTGTGCAGGGAACACGAAGGAGAGCCAGCCACATGAGGAGCAGGCAGTGCTATGCATGCGGCGGGTAGGGTCACATGGCTCGAGACTACCCAACCCGCTCAGAAGATGAGCAGCAGCCAGTAGGGGGACCTCCCAGATAGAGGTTTGACTGTGGTATTCCGCAGGGAGCAGGAGGATGAGGCAGAGGAGCTGGCCGAGCAGCGGATGTTGGGCGATGCTTTGAGGCCCTACCACCACCACCACCAGGAAGACCACCCCAACCATAGGGAACGGGTGGACAGGGGAGAGCTCAGCTTCTGGAAGCTGAGGATTACGACCATGGAGCTCCGGGAGCATATGGCCCGGAGCGGGACTAGCTCCAGACATGGGAACTTTTGTTCATGATGCTTCTAGCCTTGTTGATGTTTTGTGTCTTTGTACCTTGAACTGCAGTAATAAAAGACACTTTTCCTTGTGAATTTTTGTTCCCTGTCCTTTTTATGTAGTTGATACTAAGAGGTTTCGGTTTAAAACTGTTGAATTGACCCTCACTTTTGAGTTACCTACTAAAGGATACCCAGTGACCACACACTGATGCCGACAGTGTGACTCAACCCTCGGAGGCGAGTGTAACGGTTCGATCTCTTGGTAGTAGCGTCGAGGCCTTACGACGTCATCCTTGGTATGGATTAGTATCATCCATGTTGGGATTGAATGTATTAGGCAAAGAACGTGGTTCATCCAGGGGATGAGACCAGATTTCTCTTATCGGCAAAGAAAAAATATTAGCAGCTCTTGTAGGACCAAAGAAGGTCTAGGTCATCCAAGAGTGGATGAGGACAGCTCAGAGTTGACAAAAGTCTTATGATGATAAGAGGCGGAGACCACTAGAGTTCGAGGATGGAAACAACGTTTTCTTGCGGGTCTCACCTCGACGTGGATTACAGATATTTGGAAGAGGTGGAAAGTTATCTCCACGCTTCATAGGACCGTTCCAGGTTCTCTGCAGGATAGGTGAGGCGGCTTATCGCCTGGCATTACCACCTCAGTTACACCGGGTGCACAACGTCATCCACATATCTCAACTGAAGAGATACGTCCACGACCCGACCCATATCATTGACCATGGGGAGATGGACGTCGATAACGGGGCGACATTCAAGGAGGTTCTAGTGGATAATGAGGATAGACAGGATATGGTCCTACATGGACGGTCAATTCCTCGGGTGCACTTTCACTGGCAGCACAAGAACCTCTAGGAGAGAACATGGGAGCGGGAGGCTCAGTTGCGTTCTCAGTACCACTTTTGAATCCCTAGTTTGTGTTATAGCTTTACGGGGACATAAAGCCCTGAGGTTAGAGTAATATAAAGACGTGGAAATTTCAAGGGAATTTTTTTTCTTAATTTCTTTAGAATTTTTCGTGTCTTTGGCTTTTGACGACACCTGATTCCGAGGCCCGGTGTGCCTGGAATCAACTTCCGAAGTTTCGCTCGAGTACGTTCAGTGAACGAGCGAGCGTGTTTTTCTAACTTTTGAACCGGTGCTCGGAATCAAAATATGAGGGCACTATTGAAACCGCAATGCCAATATTTGCTTAAGAAGATCCTATCTGAAGTTTCTTTTTCTCGGGAAGGGTTGTTAAAAAAATGGATTAATTGAAGGGTAAAATAAAAATTGTGGAACACTTTTTATTTTATTTATTTTTAAGTGGTTAAATCCTAAGGATGGAAGTTGGGTGGAGCTAACCAGCCATGTGAGAGAGTTGTGTGGGACCCACTAAAATCTTAACTCTTGGTAGGATATTAGTGAGGTGGGTCCCACATGAGCCCCACCTCTTAAAATTCCCTGAACTCCCTCTTTATTTTGGCAACCCCCCCATAAATGTGTAACACACCCACCTCCCCTTCTTTACGACATGTCAACTCTCACAATTAAATTGATTGTTTAATGCCATTCAGTTAATTTAATTTTGAGTTTGAATTTTGAAGTTTTGAAAACACATGACATGTGTTAATAAAATAAGCTTTTGTTATTTTCTTTGGGTTAGAGGTTGTGTGTTGAGATTATGGGGAGAAAATACTCTAAGGTTGAATAACTTCATCTCCTTGCTGAAGAACGCCGAGTCTACGACAAAGAACTTCGTCACCGCATGGGGAGATCGTCGTGCCATCTCCTCTTCTCTCTGATACCGGTGAGTGACGCCTTTTCCGAAGAACGAAGACGTGCCCACCTTCGATCCTCTTCCTGTGTCAATGAAAGGGGGACGCCGTATCCTTCATTGGGCGAGCACCAGTGACGTTTACGAAGCCTTGTTCTGCGACGCTGTCTTCCGCGACATCAATTTCCCGCGACGATCCTCATTCGACGACTTCTTCGAGGTAGGGGTTTGAATTTAAGTCCGTATTTATTTTGGCATTCAATGTTAAAAATTAAGCTGTTTGTTATCAAGATAATGGGAGGAGGTCGTACCGCACGAACACGGCCGAACCTCCTCCCATTTTTGTTGTTGAATATTATGTGGTTTGGAACAAAGGCAACGCAGTGCCGTTGCACTGCGAGGGAACGAGGGAACCACGACTGGAGAGGGCCGCAACAAAGAAGCGCGGCGCTTTTGCGCCGCGCCGATGTTGAAGATCCCGTGGTCAAAGTCGGGCCGCGGCGGAGGGGCATGACACCGGACGAAGGAGGGCTGCATCTTAAGCCCGCGGCGGCCACCAACAGGGGTGGCTGGACTCCCCGCCTGCCGAAGCACCAAGAGCCGGGGCCTTTTGGCCGCGACAGAAAACCAAGAGGGCGGTCGGAACCACTGGCCACCGCCGTATAGAGGGCGGGACCGCGGGGTCCCGCACGACATGACTGGCCCGTCGTTACAGCCGGTGAGATCCGGAAAAATTGAGAGTTTGAACACCAGGTCAGCGCAGTAGGGCGGACCCCATGGGGTCCGCTGTTCGGTTCGAAGGGGGTGGTGGGTTCCCTCCTTCTGTGCTCACATGGTGCGTGATGCCTGTGCCAGCCTGGACTGGCCACATCGGGCTAAACCGGCCACACCAGACCGGGCTGCCCGTGCTGGGCCGCACCCCCACGCCGGGCGGGGCTGCGCCGGCTGGGCCTGGCCGCACCCTTTTGGGCCAGACCGGGACCCGGGTCGGGTCAACCCGGTTCGGGCAGACCCTGGGGGTCTTAGGCCGAGTCGGACTGGGCCCAAACCCCCTATTTTCGGACAGATCCATTCAAATGCCCATAACTTGGGCTACTACCTCTGATCGATTCACCATCAGTTGCGTAGTGATCTGTGGATCGAGACAGTTATTTTGGTATATTACACTCAAGGTTTCAGAGAACATTGGGCATGGCTGGGTTAGTTCGAACACGAAACCAACCGGGCCTTCATAGCAGAAACACTTATAACTTGAGCTCTGGACGTCCGATTAACGTGTCATCGACTTTGTTGGATCCCTCTTAGGGAGACAGTACTTTTGGCTTACTCCGCTCGAGGTTTGGACGCATTTGGAGTATGGCCTGGTTGGTTTTGACATAAAAACCAACCGGGCCCCTGGGACGAAAAAGCCAATAACTCCCAGACCAGGTGTCTGATTGACGCGCCATCTGTCGCGTTGTGTTCCTATTGACGAGATAGAACTTCTGGATACATCAACTCTGGAATTCGTGTTAGTTGATATATCAACCCCCCTTGGCTTGTGGAGTGGACCCTCCCATAATTGAGCGTGCTGTGTGTGGGAACCCTAGAGCTGGCTGCGACGAGGATGACTTCCGTACTAGGATCCTCCGTGGGTTCGACGGGGATGACTTCCATACTAGGATCCTCTCTGGGTTCGACGAGGATGACTACAGTACTGGGATCCACTATCGGTTCGACGAGGATGATTACCGTACTAGGAAACTCTGTGGGTTCGATGACTGTGCTGGGATCCTCTGTGGGTTCGACGACGACTTCTACCGTACTAGGATCCTCCGTGGGTTCAACGATGGTGTTGGGATCCTCTACGAGTTCGACGACGATGACTACTATACATGGATCCTTTGTGGGTTCGACATCGATGAATTATATACTAGGATCCTATGAGGGTTCGGTAGAGATGATGATTCAGGGGCTACATCTAATCATCTCCACCCCTCTTTAGAAGTAGGTTACCTGTGTGAGCTGAGTCTTGACTTCCAAACATTACCTTCAGTATGATTGTTTTTATATCCTGAGTGGACATGGTTATGATTTACTATGTGTACTGGGTTGTGCTTTCCTTTGTGGACTAGGATGTACTTGGGCTTGAGTGTTGGAGCCGAATAGGAATTGTTGACTTGGGTATATGTATGGGCATATACCTAGGTAATGTTGGTTGCTACTTCGTGATTGTATTCTTTCCTTTGTGTTTTATCCTTTGTGGATTCTGGGAGACCTTTGGGGGTCTCGGGGTCCCTACTAAGTATCGTATACTCACCCCTGCAAGGGCTATATCCACACTACGATGTGTTGGTTGCAAACGATGGACAACACTGATCGTGGCTGAGGCTTAAGGAGCGGACGGTACCTGGTGGTGGACTATCAGGTGGGACGTACACGGAGAGGACGGGCAGACTCGAGGAGCCGACGAGACTGACTGTACTCACCCTTCAGGTGGGAGTTCCAGAAGGACGCCCTGTCGGTTGCTACTTGTCGTTCATTTATTGTACTTTACTTTTCAGTTGTACTGCACTTTCAGTTGGGTTTGTATACTGGCCCATTTACATTTCAGCACTTACATGTGTATACAGTTAACTTACTGTTTACTTCAGTTTGCCTACTCTATGGTGTTTGTTTTCTTTTATAAAGGCAATGACTTCCCTTTTTATCGGGATTTATGCCTTTGGTTCTAGTCGCAAGCCCCTGGCCTGGGGAAGGCGGGCTTGGGGTAGTCACGACACGGGCCTCGAGGACGGGTCGTGACACATGGAAAATATGATTTTCAATAGTGTTATGGGATAAACCAAATATGTAAAGTCCTCAACCCCAGTAGCTGGAGTTGGTGCCATACATTACTACATTGGAATAAATAAAAAGGAAGTCTTATCATAAATGACAGAATATTATACAACATTAGAAAACTATATTCAAAGAGAAAAAACATAGTTTAAGATGACATAAAAAAATAAATATAATTCATGGTAAATAACTACAAACACATTCTGTTAAAAAATAATCTTGAGCATCATATGACAGGAATAAAATATGATTAATTAATTCTATGAATAATCACATGACAAATAAACATGACTGTCGATATTATTATAAAAAACAATCTTTTGGGCTATAGAATACTTGTATCATTATGAGGGAATGAATAATTATGGTATTCATAAATATATCATTAAGGATTCATCCAAGACACCATATATAAATGGGTAAATACATAGTCTAGTTTGTCTCATGAGACCTACAGATGTGTCGAGGCATTATAGTATGCCCCTCTCTTCACATACTAATTCCAATAAATTCATAATATGTCAAATAATATATTTAAAATATTAATTTTAATAAAAGTGTCATATACCACATTGAAATATTAGAATAACAATCATACATAAAAATACATTAATAACATCATTAAGAAATTATCGAGATAAATACCTTTTTATTTTGGATAAAAAGATTTATTTTTCTAAATAACTCTTACCTTTTATAGAAAAATATCATAGACATGAAATTATTTTTGTTTTGTAAATTTTTTTAAACTACAGTGAAAAAATGTAAAAACTTTTTTTAGAAAGCTATAGAAATGTGCCACATCAGTGAGATATGAGAGAAAATATAAAATAGTATTTGAAGAGGAAAAGGTATAATTATTTTCATAAAACTAGAAATTGAACTAGATAGTTTTTCACGATGAAAATTTTAATTTTAGAAAAATATGGTGTGGTTAAAATATAATATGTAGTTTATATAAAATTTTTAGGAAATTTGGTAGTTCCCTTTAAGCCGTCTTTCTTATAGAGAGATATTAAAAAAGGAAACCAATAAAACATGTATTTACACATCCAAAAAATATAAAATAATATAGATAAATAAAATTTGTACATATAGATATAATTTATAATAATTAGATGAAAATAAATAAGAATTACATTAGGGTAAAGAGAGAGAAGGTGTAACCTTAATTAAAAATGGAGGTTCGAGGTAAATAACTTACCACTTTATAATCAATCTAAGCATATTCCCAAATTTTAAAAACCATCATCTAAAAAATTGAATACAATTAATCTAATGAGATTCATGATATTATTTAGGAAATGTAATTATACATACACCACACAAAAGAAATATGTTTTGAATGGGATAATATCAAATAAATAGTTGTGTGATTAGAAACCCCTTACCATATGTCTAAAAGCATTATGAACATGTAATTAGTGTCTTTTATAATGTAATATTGATTAAAAAATTATTATACAATCTAATTAAAATGTATTTGATTTATTATAATTTTATTAATTTAATTTAGTGATTTTTGATGAGTTATACGATTTAATTTTGTCATTCGGGGGTGTTCTTTTCCGTGGTTTTCATAATTGGTTCACTTATATACATGTATGAATGATCATGAAAAATGTGAATAGTTATCCTTAATTGAATCTATATTTTATTAATAAACATATAGATGATTAAATTTTTAAATAATTCATTTTTTTTATTTGGGTTGAATATGAATCATTTGATAATACGTTAGTGAACATCATTTATATTATTTTGGCGGGTTTTTATCATTGAAAATTATTTTTCTCTAATTAAATAATGCTATAAATAAAATCTACTTCTATAACATTAAAAAGGATTTAATAAATTTATTAAAATATTTTTTAGTATAATTTTTTACTATCTATGAATGTGTTATATAAATAGGAATACATCTCATCCTTGAAGGCAGTAAATTGGCACCTCAAGGATGATGTATTCGGTTTTATAAAAAATGGAAGATGAGATGAAACCATATTTTGGATATTCAATTGATATAATAAAATTCCCATTTATATAAGATAATTCAATTATCATTATTCTATGGATAGTGGACACGAGGATATTTTAATAAAATAAAATTACGTGAAAATAATATAAAGAAAGCGAAAGAGGACTTTACCTCTTGAATTCTTCTATTTGAGAACCTCCTAATAGAAATTCATTTTGGTAATTTTTTTAGACCAAAACATATTAGATGTGGGGAAGCGTCATGGTAAGAGTATTGGGTGGAAACATTTCAATCAAAGATTCTTAATTGGTGTGAGTAGAATAGATGGTCAATGGTGGTATTTATATTTGAGGAGTGGGGTGTTTTTTATTATTTTATTCATTAGTTTATTATTTTCTCTAAATATAAGAAATAGTGTTAAGTCGATGAATAAATAAAATAATTAAATAAATATGTTTAGATATTATGATTATTCCATTAGTGATGACTCAAAAAATAGTATATTTAACTTATAATGTATATATATACCATAAATTACAGTATTACACTATTCACAAAAAATCAACTATTTTAGAAAAATACAAACAAATCACCCAAATAATTTCTACACATATAGAATAAAAAAATGAACTCCACTTTATTAAAAAGCTTCTCTAAAGAAAAGAATTTTATTTTTCATATAAAACTATCATTTACTTGAAAAATACTGATTTTAAAATTGTACTAGATTTTATGGCACCTTCAAAAATTAATTAAGGTCTCATAGAATTATTTTATAACAAAAATACTATAAAAAATTAAATTATGAAGATATTTTATGAAAATTATTTTTATTTTTAATAATTAATTTAATTTTTAAATTTTGAATAAAGATTGATATTTCAAGAAATTATTAATATTTAAAGTATCATCTTTGAAGCATTCATTTACTTGTTTCAGGAAATAAATATATTATATTTTCATTTATAATATATATAATCTTTTTTTATTATTTTATAGGTGATATCAATTCAAATCATAAATTTTATTTCTACATAAATAAATTTATAGTTTTATAAAAATAAGTATTTTTCACTAATCACTAGAAAATAAATATTTTTAGTGAAATTCAAAAATTTCACCCAAATATGATATTTACAATACACTTTTAAAAATAATATTTATCTTCTTTAGTAGAACATAACAAATGTATAATTTTAGTTTTAAAACTACTATTTCATTAAAGGGTTGTAAAACAACCATTATAAAAAAAGCATTTGAATGTGTAAAATTTGATTCAATCTTATCTTATACCTTTAAAATAATTTAGATTAATGTAAAACCATTCTATTAAATATATTTTCCATATTTTTCATTAATATTGTTCATTTCCATAATTTTATGGCTAGGTTTTAATAGTATTTTTCAAATAATAATATTAAATTGTATATAATTGATCGTTTAAACCTTTTGTTTCAGAAACCAATTATGTCCAAGAAATTAAATTTAAAAATATAAATTACCTATAATCTTAATGTGTTAAATTTACCCCCTCCATCAATAAATTCTATCATAAAACTTTCAAATCTTACTTCGAAAATCATATTTTGATACAAAAAAATTCTTTTGTAGGAAACCCACATCGAAAATAGGGTTAATAAAATATCCTCTTAATAATAATGAAAGGGAAAATTTATAGATTAAAAAATAGTTATTCAAATAGGATTAAATTACTACGAAGTAAAATTATGTACATGGAATAATAATATAACCATCATTTTATGATGGATAATGATAAAGAACATGTTCATTAGAATGTTAACCATCACAAAGCCTTAAATTTGTGATCTAGGAAAGGACATTTTATTTCTACGAATGAGAAGTATACAGATGATGTTTTTTTTCAAATATCATTTTCATAGAGTTGATGTATAAATTTACTATTAATATAACAAAATTATAAAATAAATTTACCTGATTAATTTTTATATCATTAGAGTAATCTCATCCACTGTTTTTTCTTTGATCTATTTTTGCATCACACCTTACATGTCAAAATGCATTTTCAAGATGAATTCTTTTATGCTTGAAGCACATTTAACAGATCATATTGTCCTTGGGTAATTCCTTTAACATTTAAATGCTTAATGAATCTAGTAGAGATAGAATATATTATTAATGAAAAATAATTTCCAATTTTTAACATGATCAATTCCATAAGTAATTAATCTTAATACTCCTCTAAATCATGTCTATCTACATTCAACAAAAAATATTTATAAAAAAGGTCACTAAAATTAAAAAATAAACTCAACATAATATTTCCCAAATATTTTATCTTGTATTGTCTGATACTAAATATATGAATCTGTTAATATCTTTTAAACCGTTATTAAATACACATGAATGGATATATAAAATCTCATGTTGTTTAATATCTTCCTTAAGTAAAAACAACTAATTAATTCAATGTAATGTAAGAAATAATATCCCTAACAACCTTTATGGTCACTGGTACTATCCCACAACATTATATTTTTTATTATCTCAACATTAAAAAAATATTTATGGTTATCTTTCCTAAGTAATGTGTCCTAAATAATATCAAAATACAATATAATCCATTATCTTTATTACTGATGATATTCATCTCATGCTTAAAGTACCATAAAGAAAAAGTACTATAGTACAATCCATACATATCACATGTTACTTAAAACAGTTAATTATTCAAAATAATTAAATAACATGATTCTTGAATCCAAACATAAGATTTTTGATCTTTATTCTTTGTCTACAGTAGTAGCATAAGTTTTACCATGACTTGTTATCTTCTTTTTTAGTATATTCTATTCAAACATCAGACATTGGTTGGTGTAGTGTCGAATATCCATGTTTTTAAAGCACTGAACATTGGAATTTTCTTTATTTCTTTATAATAAGGAGAATTGTTTTCTTTTTATCCACAGCCGAACCAAACCCTTTTTTCTCTTAAATATATAACAATTTTTTTCCTTCCAAAATTATCATATGTGGTGAAGTACTTGTTTACCTTCTTTAGTTTATCAATTGTTTCTTAGATTTAGTCTTCTTACATTACATCCATTTTAATCCATAATACTTGGATAATTCATTCCCATTCTTGTTGTTGCATGATATTATTTCCTCATGTGAAGATAATATTACGTGAGACTACATCAATACAAAAGACTATCTTAATCCCATCTAAGATAAGATAATTATTACTTATTGGATTATGTGAATTGATGTAGTTACCATTACCTAAAATAGATTCGATTTCTAAATAATAGAATACACTATATTAAATCATAATTGTATGAAACATAATGTATAATTCCATAAATATTGAAATATATAACATAAATTGAAAATTTTATGTATATCTTATCTCACAAGAATAAATAAATTTCATTTGGGGAAAAATTTTCTTATAAATCCTTTATAATGGTTTTTGTATAAATTGTGATTTATATAAAGCATATAACCTAGGAGTGTCAAACTAGGTGAGAAAAAAGCATGTTGTCATGTACCAGGTTAGGTTGAGTCTAGCCTAACACACCTTGTTGAAGTTGTTACGCCTATGTACATCTGTTCTAAAACCACACCCACTAATGGTATCGAAATAGATATGTATTTATTAGAAGAGCCACACAATATATGCCTTACCAAAATTCATTGATGTGCTTTTATTCTTATACTCGATATCAAACGTAGGTTTATTTAACCTAATCTATTTTTTGAAAATATAATTTTCTAATATTCTAATAAATTTCATCTAACACTAATAATAAATACCCCAACCACAGTAGAACATAGATGATTCCTTACTTTATTACATTGGTATAAATAACAAGAATGTCATATCCCAAAGGACCTAATTAATTATTTTCTTAAGAAAATCAGATATTATCATTAGAATGACATTATATCATTAAATTAAATACAACATAGATTATTCATTGAATGAATCCAAAATCTCTTACATTATTTCTACAAGTCATTTACAATATACATCTTCACATCCAGGAGAAATATATATCATAATAAATGGTTGGGATTAGATTAATAGTAAGGGTTAAAATAATACAAAAGATATTGTAGATAAATGTAAATAATAATGCATTTTTAATAACTAAAAACACATGTCATTAAAACATAATCTTGAGCATAATATGCCCGCAATAACAAATGATTATATAATTTCAGAAATAATCACATGAGAAAGAAACTTAAACGTGGATATTATTCTATTCATATATTCACACATACTCTCAATTAAATGTATCTTAATGAAGTAATGAATAATCCCAAACAATGTAAACATACAATCAAGTCTTTTGAAAAGACATCATACATAAATGCATAAAAAATAGGTCTAGTTTGTCTCATTAGGACTCCCAATGCCTCTACGGGCTACAGTGGTTCTCACACATCACATAATAAGTCCAATTCATTCCTCATATGTCAAAAAATAAATTTTTAGGACTAAATGAAATTAAATTTTCCTATACCACGTTGAAATATGTGAATCATAATCATAAATGAAAATACACTAATAAAATCTTTGATAGAGTCCTAGGTGAAATACCATTTTTATTAGTTCACGAAGTGTTATTTTGAATAATCATTTTTATTTTTCATAAAATCATATTATAAACAAAAAATTATATTGGAATCATATATGAGGTCCATATAAGGTGAATACATGTAAAATGTGTATTAAATAATCATTATAAACGGGAAACTTCATAGTAGTTCAAGAGAAAATATAAGAGTATTTAAAGAAAGCAATGTAATTGTTTTAATAAAACCATAAATTAAATAATGTGTTTTTAATGATTAAATTAAATATTTTATTAAAATATTTTATGCTTAAAAATAATTTTTTATTGTCCTAGAAAATGGGTATGAAATTTGGATGTTCCCTTTAATCAAGCATGCTGATTCAGAGGAATTGAAAAAAGATCCTTATAAAAAAATTATTTCCCTATAAAATACTAACTAAATGAAATGTATACATGATTTTGGATCATATAAACATTTTTATTATTATTATTATAGTATAATAAATATGAAATTAATTGGGTTTGAGAGATTGTAGGTGTAACGTGAATAGAATATGGATGTTCCAGATGAATCCCATACAGCTTTGTAATCAATAAAATCATTTTCCCAAAATTAATAATCACCAATGAATATTATGACACCATAAATATAGTTATATTCATGATATTATATATCAAATGTCTATATATATACTACACATAAGAAATAAGGGTAGAATGAGGAAAATCTCATAGAAATTGATGTGAGATTAAGAACCCATTAACTTATATATGAAAGCATTTTGCACATATACTTCACATCATGGATAATGAAATTAAATTAATTAATAAATTGGTGTTGAAACTATTTAATATTTATTTTATTCGGTTTAATTTTATTATGTTCATTTATTGCATTTTTTATGAGTTAAAATATTTAATTCTGTTGTTAGTCGGTGATCTTTTCCAGGGTTTTGATTATTGGTCAACTTGTATACATTTATGAAAGACCATGTAAAATGAGAATAGTTATACAAGTAAAATTGTATGTTTATAAAATTAATTTGGTAAATTGGGGTGAGGATTAATCATTAGATAATACATTATTTATAATCATTTAGATCAATCTGTCTCTTTTTTATCAGCACTAACTAGATTTGTCGCATTAATTGATATTATATATATAGAGGTTCCAGAACATTATATAGGCTGTAATACATATATCATAATCTTTTTTGTCCATTAAAATGGTTTTATGTATATCCTTGAAATGGAAATTGAAAACTAAAAACATGTTATTTGTTAAGGTGGTAAATCAGCACCTCGCGAACAATGTTTTCAATTTTAGAATAAATGGAAGAATAAAAGAGACTTGGAGTCAGTTTTTTCAATTTTAACAATGAAATTATAGTATATATAAGTCATTATATGTTTAATTAAGGTTTTTATATAGGATGTTCATATAAATTTAGAAAATAAAATAAAGTAAAATGAAAATAATGAGTGTGAAAGAGGGATTTCCTCATGAATTCTTCTTTTTGAAAACCAATATAGGGAAAATGGTTTAAGTATTTTATGATAATATAAAATCTTCGATTTTTGGAAGATCATTTGAATGTGTATTGGGATGAAATTATACAATCTTCATGACCTAATAGGTGTGAGGAGAAGTTGTTGTGAGGGGTTATATTTATAGTGGAAGAGAGGGGTGTTTTTTGATTGTTTTATTCATTAGGTTATTATTTTCGCTCAAGACTGTAAATAAAGAAAATTACAAGAAAAATACAATAATTAGTGATTTAATTTTTATATTATGTTGATTACATCATCAATTAATTAAGTAATACTATATTTAACTTATAATAAATATATTTATATATACTGTACATTACGATATTTTATTGTTCATGAAACATTCTACAATTTTTGAAAAATCCAAAAAAATAATAACTCATACCATTATAAAACAAATATATTTAGAAAACTGAGTACATTTTATTATAATAATTTTATAATTTTGAGAAATATTATTTTTATATAAGATCATTATTTAATGCAAAATTATAGATTTCAAAATTATAACCCATTTTACAAAACATTCAAAAATTAATTAATGTCTCCTAAAATTATCTTATAATCATAAAGAATGAAATATTAATTTATTAATGTATTTCTAGGAAAGAAACATTTTGTTAAATAATTAATTTACTTAGAAAATTATGAATAAACATTTGTGTTAAAGAAAAATCCAAATAGACAATTTATCATTTATAAAACATTTATTTACTTCTATCATGAAATAAATATATTATATTTTTATCCATAAGACAAAAAAATATAATTTATAGTTTCATATAAGATAAATATTTCAAATCATATACACTTTTTATATAATAAATATTTTAGATTAATAAAAATTGTAATATTCACAACTTAGTGGGAAATAAATAATTTTTGAAAAATACAAAAATTTAACCGTAATCTAATTTTTACATTAAAATTTTAAAAAATAAAGTTTATTTTTTAAAATAGAAATAATAAAAGTGAAAAAAATTTATTTTTAAAACAATTTCACTATGAAAAGTTGATAAAACTACATTTTGGAAAAAATAGTGTTTTAATGTGTAAACTTGGATTAATTTTTATGTTATTCCTATAAAACAATTTTAATGAATTTAAAAACAGATTATTAAATATATAATATATAAATTTCATTAATACTATTAATTCCTACCAGGTTAATGACTAGGATATATTGGACATTTTAAAATAATGATACTTAATTGTATATCATTGTTCATTTGAGCGTGGTGTGGTGTAACAACTATGTTGTCGATGGAATTAAATTTAAAAAGTTATATACCAAAATATATTAGGTTGTATCATAATTGTTTTGGGATTATATGACTATAGATAATAACATTTTCAAAAGAATAGATATTCCTTTTCATGTATTCTATGATAGGATTTTAAAATGCTTATGGATATTTTCATATATATTTTTCATAAAACAGCCCTTGGGTTTTGTGTGTGTTTGGTTGAATGAATTCTTTGATAAATGATTCATAAATATTTTGGGGATTTTTTATAAGGTATTTATATTATATATGTTTAATATGACCATTGATGTTAAGTAATAATATTCAGTTAAAATTATCTAAATATGAGGAAATATAAAATGTATAGAAAACATTAGTGGTTAATAAGTGATTTGATTATTAATTCTATTTTATAAGATATTGAAAAAATTATAAATTTTATATGAATATTGTTAAAATATTTCTCGCTAAGGTACAACCTACATACTAGGTGAGGTTTTGTTGTTTCTGTTAGGCCAATGATTCTTAAACCCAAAACTAAATAGTGACAAGGGTATAGAGCCTACCATTAGAAATGTGATGTATTGGTTAATATTAAATTATGTTTAACCTAAACCTTTGATGGATAAATGTTAATATTTTTTGGAAACAAATGATGGGGTAAAAAATTATTTATTTCTTTTAATGATTTTGTGTCGATTAAAAATATTTCGGGAGATATTTCATTATGTAAAATTATATATATAACCATTATGTTTAATATAATAATTTATTTTTCAAGAATGTTATTTTGTATTTGGTGGTATAAGATGAAATGTTGGTGATAACCTTCAGAGTTAAAAAATTATTTAATGATGAGGTTATTGAGGTTAATTGTGATGAAGTATATTTATTTAATGAATGATCTATGTAAGACATTTGGTTTCACTATTGAAATTTTGATATAAATGTATTAATATAAAGGGTTATTCATTTTTTATATTAAATAATATTTTTCATAAAATTTATTTAAAACAAATATGAGGAATATATTGTTCTTATT
The DNA here is from genome assembly GCA_963277665.1 of Viscum album. Classification (NCBI taxonomy): domain Eukaryota; kingdom Viridiplantae; phylum Streptophyta; class Magnoliopsida; order Santalales; family Viscaceae; genus Viscum; species Viscum album. Next base: position 1,330,123,598 of record OY728130.1, read on the forward strand.
TATTAGATTTTTCAGTAAATTAATTTTTAATTTTTGTTCTTCAGGAATTAAAAATATATGTTTTTTATATTTATATAGAAAGTAAATTTTTTTGATGAACTTTAATTGAATAAATTTTATCTTATAAAAAATTATCATTTAAATATATTTTATGGTGTAAATAATATTTATCGTTAAAAAACATCAATATTAATAAATGAATATTTAATCAAAAAAATTATAAATTTACCATTATTTTTAATAAATTTACTATCTTTTTACACGACACATAATATATATTTTTCTCTTTGGATTTCTACTAACGATATTCTCTATCAATATATTTTAGTTAGTGACTATATTCTTTCTCCTCCATTTACATTTTTTCCCACCAAATTAATGTCCTCCTATTTTTAAACTTATTTTTTTTGTTATTTTTAAATACCTTTATTTTTATCATTCCCTGTTTTCAAAAGGTTATTTTATTAACCCGTTTTCAATGTAGTTTTTCCAAAAAAAAATTCAAATTCCAAACCCTTTATATATGAGAAAAATATAAAAATTTTAGGATTAAATTTATCTATGGAGGGGATAATGTAAAAACTTGTGATTTAAAAAAAAATAACATTATTTTCAATAGTGTATAGGAAACAAAAACACTTGGAATAAATGAACTATGAAATATATTATTTTAATAAGATAGTTATATCATATTCATTTTATTATTTGGAATGAATTTTTTTAACTAAATTAATTAATATAAAAATAAAAATATTCACATATATAATTTTTTTGACATGTTCTTAATAAATAATCCCCCAGTTTTTATTAGTCTTTTTATTCTTCAAAAATATAATTCTATATAAAATGTTTTTTTTCTGATTTTCATCTGAAAGTATTATATTAAATTAATATAACATTGTTAAATATTATTTCATATTTAGGATTTAATTGTTAAAATCATCATGTCCATATTAAGTTATAGCAAAATTTTGAATTTTTTTTGAAGATATTTAATTTTTCAATGATTATTGATAAATAATAGTTTTTATTGAAAACTTTCTTTAGTTTAAATAATTTACAATATTCCATTTTTCATTAAAATAGTTTTAAAATATTCATAACATCAATTTTATTATTAATATTTTAATTTACGTCTTTTGAATCAATATTATGTTGACTTTTTATATTAAAATATTTTACACTCAAGTTAACATATTTTTTAAAAACTATTTTTCATGAGACATTGACAAGTTTTTATAAAATGAATATATTCCAGATATAATGATTTATTTTTTTAAAATGGATTATATATTTTTGAATTAGAAATATTTATTTTACTAAATAAATTCTACTTAATTTTTTTCTCTTAATGAATATTAAAAATTGTATTAATTTATCTTCATGAAAAATAGATAAATTTTGTTAGTTGAAGTTAAAAATTATTAATAAGGCCTCCATTATTCATCATAATTATTATTAAATGATTTTCTTTTCAACTATTATCACCATAGTATTTAGATTTCATTCTTTATTTGTTATATGTCCACTAAAAATACCATTATAATATTTTATGTAATGAAGAAGGAAAAAAATAACTATATTACTTTCAAATATTTCTTATGAGTTCACATATTGAAAAAAATGTCTTTATTTATTACTAATTATTATTTTGAGAATAATATAATTATTTTAATAATATTAATCTATTTTAATTTTTTATAAATAATCTAATTATCGTATATTCTTTCACAAAATTGTCGTTGTATTTATTCAATATATTCAAAAATATATATATGATTTTAAAAATAATAAAATTATTGTAATTCATGTTATTTTTTATGGTAGATGAATTTTTAAGTAAATATAATATTTTAATGATTTTTTAATTGATTATATATGAATTAAATTGTATTCATTTTGTTTTCATGGTCAAATCAAATTAATAGTTTCAAAAATGACTAAAATGATATTTTATAATGAATAATATTATAATAAATGATCTAAAATTCATAAAAAATAAGTATTTAGACATTATATTTTTATATGTTTAGAAAGATAAACTATAATCATTTTGTTATCTAATTTTACCTTTTTTAATAATTATATTAACACTTAATGATTAAAAACATTGTAACAAAAAGGGTTTAAAGGGGTTTAAACAAAGATATAAGGGTTAAACCCTAATATTAACTTATAAAAATATTATTGAAAGATTTTTTTTCGACCCATAATCATCCTATATTAAAAATATATCATTTGTATCCATTTCCCAAGGATAAATATTTTAAATTAATTTAATACTTTATGAAATTAAAAAAGTGATCCTCCCCTCAATTGTAAAAGGGTTCCTCCTCTCTTCTTTTCAGCAGACATAAAAAAATTATTTTGGATGAAAAACTACCATCATACCTTCTGTTATATCTTTAAAATATCTTATATTGGATTTTTTATTATAAAACTCTTTTATGAAAGAATTTTTTGAAAAATCAAATAGGTTTTTTGAAGGAGAGGTATCATTATTAACCGAGTGGTACTATTTTATTTATTCTTCCACCTCCTTAAACTAATATTAAAAATTTGTGAAATAATAAAATCCTTAAATACTATATACTTATATTTTCTTATACAAATTTTATACCCTATACCAGTCTCATTTTCCAGCAAATGGGAAACAAAGATATCATTCATGCGTACATTTCACTACCGCCTCACCAGCTACATAATTCATTTTCAATCACCACCACTCACGACCGATTTTAATAATCCATTATATATATATATATATTATTTATGAAATATTTATTTTCATTTAAATATAATATATCATAAATATTCTTACCTTTTTATTTAATTAAAATGACAATGGTGTTTGGGAATACATGTATATTACAACCTCTATGAAGAAATTGGATTCATTTTTCAAAACCATGTAACATTACTTGTATATATATGTTTAGTAGAGGATATTATATTATAATTATTTTACAATGGGAATTATATAATGATAAAATAATACTTTTTTTCTTTCGACCTTGTTTTCCAAAAAATGGAAATGTTACACATGTGTTCTTATATATTACTGTCTCCTTGATTATAGCATAGTTCATTTTGTGAAGAAATATATCATGGATGGTTCAAAAAGTTTAATTGATTTATAGAAATGATAATTATTTAATGACAATTATTCTATAGATGATGGAAAAATGGAAAATATTACCACAATTAGATTTCCAATGTCATTTTTGATACATAAACCTAATACAATCAAAACATATAACGTGAACATAATAAGTACTGAAATTATGTATGACATGGAATTAAATAAAGTTAAATGAATAATAAACCTGAAAATTGATTTAAAATATAATAAATATTTATATTAGTTATTTATTCAACAAGACACATAATGAAGATGTTGATTCGAACATGAGGTGTGTCGTTTCATATCTCAATTTATTTTGGTTAGATTGTGTTACATATTCATTATATTTTACACTCTAAGAATATTTGTGACATGAAATTTGATTATCTTATGTCTTATTCCTATTTTTTTTAAATTTATTTTTGATACAAATAATCAATTTATTTGTCAGTTTTCATTTAAATGGTCAGATATTTTTAGATATTTCATCCCAATTACAACTCTATTGAGACATATTTGTTATTATACACCTGTTTATTTTTAGGATGTCTAACCATTTACCCTATTAGATTTTTTTAATGAATCTATCTATATTAATGGTTTTTAATTTTTCATTTGATCTTATTTCTTCCATGGGGGATATGATATTAAATTTACCTATGTTATACAGGTTTATTCATAATCTGATTATTATTTAAAAATAGGTTTGTTTATGTCTATAATGTGTGAATTATTTGTTCATTAAACATAATACCAAACTATTTTTTCTCCTATGTTTGTATTGGAAAATTATATGTATTCCTTTAATTTTCTACTCTTCTCGTACTCAAGATATATAGATCATTTTTTTATAAAAAATCAATTTTTTTTGGACAGTCGACGATCATTTTCTTCTAAATCTATATTTTAATTAAAATTATTTAATGTATTTGTTTACCATTAACCAATTATTTGGTTTAAATGAAATTTTAATACATTTTTAATCATAAAAAATGGGTTTAAAGGAATTTTCATTTCATTTTCTAAATTTTTCACCACATGTATTTTCTTACAGATTTGTGAAATGAATGCTTTTTTAACTTATATGGAATGTCTATAATTTAGAAACATTATGAACACTAAATGTTTTGATACATACTTCCAATGTTTCGATGAGTTGTTTAAAAGAAAATTGTTTTTCTAATCATTGAGAAATTCATATTTTTGTTAAAATAATTTTCAAAATATATAGTGTTTTCCTCAATAAAGATTTAAATAGCCCTTTATGTTTGATAAATTCATCAAAATAGAATACACATTTATTTTATTTTACTCAAATAGGGATATAATGTAATAATTCCATCATTATGATTTATTATAATGGTTTATGATTAGTTTGACTAGGGAGATATTATCTTTAAATATCTAGTTTTTTATATACAAATGTTTGTGTTGAATATATATATATTTATTATTCTCCAAATTCATGTGATGAATGAATATGAATTATTATGTGATAGTTGGTAACATATATAACCCCTCGATGCATTTATAGGTCTAATTTTCCAAACTAGTGTGTCTGTATTTGGCTATGGAATAACCTATTTTTATAAGATGTTTTGGCATGAGGCCTTGATGGAAAGTTTATGTTGTCGATTATTATAAATTATTTCTTAATGGGATTAATAAATAATGTTCATTTAATTAATTGAATAGTTATGTATCCATTTAAATGATGAAGATCATGTGTCTAATTTTATTGAATTATTTGAACATCATTTATACATGCCCTAATATTATTAGTGATCAATTTATTGATTAAATGGATTTTGTTTTATGTAAATTACATTTTCTTATAAAATATCAATTATTTCGTCAAGATAGATTTCAATGTGAATAGTTCTTAATGGGAATTTAATATCACCTTTATTTTGTTTCTTATCCCTGTGATAATAAGAAGGAATATTTGAATGAGATTAATGATTGTTGAATATTTAATTTCATCATGTATTTTATTTTATGTCCGCATTGGTAATTTGAAAAATAATTATGTAATCTATTTTACCAATAATATTAAAAAATATCTTCCATGATTTTGGGTTCCTTATATCTATATCCAATGTAAAAACAATTAACCATCTGTGTTAGGCTACTAGAATCAGGGTCTTTACAAAACCTGGTATATCAGAAAATATGTTTCATATATCTATATGTCAGAGGTTTTTGGAGGTATAATAGATTGAATATAACCATTATAGTTTGTTAATAGAAATAAAATGAGAGCTCAAATATAATTCACCATCAATAAATATTACCCAACATGTAATGTTATTGCATCACCTATATAAATGTATAAAATATGATGTTTATAATCCTTAATCCACCTTCAAAATGGAGTTATCTTATCTTAGTGAATAAGAATAATTTTTTTAGAGGTATTATAAAATTGATCAAATAAACTATGAGGTTTTAAATTTAATGAAGTTGACACCCAATAGAAAATATTATAAAGATTTTGTAAAATGTCCCCCCTAAAAGTGACTACCCCTCAACTAACATCAGCCAACATGGAATCACCTCCATTAAAAGAGAATATATATTTGACCATCCTAAAAATATTATTTGGGATGTGATTAGAGTCAAATTTACAATAATAAATCCAAAATTAGACACTAATTCAATAAATAGTTGGATTTTTTTATCTTGGTTATATTTTCTCTCAAAATCAAAAGGCTGAACATTAATTTGGTCACTATAGAAACACCTCAAAAAAGATGGGTATTTTCAAGGTTGAGGGTACTCCCAAAGATGGTGAAGTATATGATTCCACAACATTTCCTAAATTATATAAGATTTTAAGGTAATTTTATATATATTATTGGTATTTGAAAATATCTCATTTCATAAAAGACGATGCATTCTAATAAAAAATTACCAAATCATAAGGATAGTAAATCTGTAAGGTCCTTAAATAGTTCATCTATCAAATATGGTCTTATAAATACTCTATAACATTACATTGATGTTCAGTAATCCATATAAACAACAAATTTTGATAATTATTCCATCCATGAGGTGTATTCACCTGAAAATATCATCATTTCAAAATATTCTAATATCCCATAACGAAGGTATTATAATGATCCAAACAACAATATCCTATAATTTTAAAATTTCTTATGAACAGAATGATATTAAAAAAAAGTGTTCACATGAGGAAAAATACACAAATGGATAATGGGATCATTGTAAATTTTCCATTATTGCTTGTATTGTGAGTCATTAATAAATAAATGGTCAAATGAATATCTATGTGCTCTACTCATCAACCACCTAATGTTATAGGTACCATGTTATATTTTTAGAATATAACCTAATCCAAATAAGAAATTTAAAATATCTCTTAAATCAAAACAGATTTTCTCCATTGTATGATGTATTGATATTATGAATGTTGTTTTGATGCTCCAACTTCATTTGTTAATTTGAACTAAAATGAGGGAAATACTTAACCTAAAAGGGAAAAAATTATCACATAATTTGTCCTATGATATAGTATCTAGTTTTTTTATTGACTCCCTAGGAACTAAATAAGTATACTCTATTTAATCTCCATAAATCATTGGTTGAGATATGAAATATAATACTTTTCTTGTCACAAGGAGAAATATAATAGGTTGATTTTTTTCATTGAATCAGTTTTCAACAATAATCCAAAATAATATTTATATGCATTAGTATATCCAAAAATAATTATCTTGAGTGGTTTTATTTAAACCCCATTCTCCCAATGTACACATTTGTTAAACATCTATAATCCCTACATCTCATCTGATACACCCCGAGTTTTTATTAATAATTATTAATAAATTAAATCTATTTTACGGTTTCTGTTGCAAACTACTCTATGTTAATATTTCATTATATGAAACACTAATTTAATTATGTTTTACATGAAACACCATCTTAGCATATGATACACGTGACCCCGAGTTTTATCATAACAATGAAAAAAATTCATGAAATGTGGATTGTGGTTTGGGACTTCAACATTATTCATGGTCAATGTGAATAAATGGGTCCATCCCACTCCATTATCTCCTATAGATAACTAAAAACCTCCATTTAAGATATAAATATTACTAAAATCAACCTTATAGGGGCCAAATACACATGGTATATAAGGCATTATAACATGGAAGAGTCTAGTATACTAGAAAAGCATTACTATAATGAAGAAACCATAGAATAATAGGATACTATCTCTATTATCCCTCTCCCCAAATACAATTCTATCCATCACCTGATGTTGGTCAATATCTCCAATATAAACTCTAATAATGTTCTTCCTTTTATATTCAATAATTCTTGGGTTTCTGATCCTTGTCGTGATATTGTTATACAAAATCTTGTAACTCTATGAACTATAGTAAATATGATTTTTCTTTCACTATAAAATTAGAATTAAATAAACAAATTCTAAAAGGATTATGAAAATACAAACCCAACCAAATTTACCATGATATTTCTACATTATATTGAAATCTCAATCACATTCAAGCTGCCACCAATAGGTCTGATTTTCTTATTTATCCTCAATTAGAAATTATTCTTACAACCAAATTTAGCATTCCTATCTCAATAAAGTATTTCATTCAGAATAATATCTTTATAGAAAATTGTCTCAAGAATGGAAATAGGAACACAATTTTCTATAATTCTCTCCATAGAATTATGAAATCTTCGGCGCCCTTCCATTTTCTTAATGATAGGGACATCATCATTTAAATTGTGTATGATATTGACAATCATGGTGTTTTATACACTACTAATATTTTTAATGTCTTTGATATCAATAAATACCATCTTCCTAATGTATTTCCTTTCATTATTAATGATGAGGATAACTCCTGCATCACTAGCATTCCTTATGATCATGAGATAAATGATAACATCATTATCATATATTCATAATGTTCCCTTGGGGTTGATGGTTTTAAAAATATATATTTTTTCAACATTAATGTGATGTTATAAAACCTGATGTTTGAAGGTTAGTTTAATCTTTCTTTACAAATGATAAGTTTCCTTCTGGTATAAATGTATAATTATATTCATTGATCCCTAAAGTAGATAAATATTGTGAGAATAAACTCTTCATACTGATTGTTCTTATTAACACCATCTATAAAATCATTACTAATTTTCATTCCATTATAAATACAACTATATTTTATAAACTTGAGTATTAGAACCAACATGGTTTTTATAATGGTAGAATCATTCAGAACTATATGTACCTTTCCCCTGAATATAATAATCTCTTGAAAACTAATATGGGGGGTAGTATTGTAATAAAACAGAAAGTTAGAAATTCAATTGAAACCATTGATTGGAGAATTATTTACAATGTCCTCCAAGGCCTTGGTTTTAATAATCTCTTTATTAGAATAATTAGAAATGGTTTTTACTCGGCTCCATTCCCCAATTGGATTAATGGATCCCTTAAGGAATACATTAACTATACCTAATGTGAAGACATGGTGATACCATATTGTCCATTATTTTCTCTATTGGGAAGGAAAACTATGTTGACTACTAACTCTTCTTGTTGAAAAAGGTAAACTAATGGGTATATATACTTCTAAGAATATAGATATTCCCACTCACTTCCTCTACGCGGACGATATCATTATTTTCATACAAATAACGAAAAGAAATATTCAAAATCATAGTGTTCTTATATCTCATTATGAAGGGATATATAGGAAATCTATTGGCATAGATAAATCATTTTTTAAAAAGGAATCAAGCCAATAAAATCCCAATATTATTAATAATATAGAACTAAAATAAGAATATTTTCCATTCACCTACCTCTGTGTTCTAATTTTTTTGGGTAGACCTAAAATTAGTTACATTTCATAGATGGTTGACCAAATTCAAAATCAATATTCCACATGGAAAGAAAATTCCTTTTCTATGGTAGGTATAACATTCACTATAAACTCTAGAAATTTCTCTTAAATTTTCTACCATTTGATGGGTTATAAATGGCCCATTGGCATTCTCAATAATAGTAATATATATATATATAAATAGTTCTGTAGAATATATTGTCACGAACCGCCTTCACCATGATGAGGAAAGGAGAATAGATTGAGAGACCCTTCCTTCTTCAAGTTGAAGGAGAGATAATGACCCCCCGAGATCCGCCTTCAATAGGTCCCAGAGTAGAGGCTAGCACCAAGGGTATATAATCTCACACTAGATGGAAGGAAATACCCTTTTTCTTTTAATAGGATCGAGAGACAAGATAGTAAATCCCACAACAAAAAACTAAATGTGCAAGTACGACTGAAAGTAAACCATTCCCATATGAATGTTCAAAGGTAAAAGACACAAGCCACAAACTTGAAAAGTAAAAAGTTACCAAGAGAATGAAAAAAACAATAGCAACTGCCCCAAAGTTCCAAGCTAGTATAGTCCCGCACGATCCCGCAAGTCCTCCTAGAAACTTGAAAGTAGTTTTATATACGTAGGGTGAGCATACAAGTATACTCAGTAGGGAAAACCAAATACTCTCGTGTACATGTGAGGAGACATTCTAATGTCCCTTAGAGAAATAGATAACCAAACACACAACAAGGAAAAGATATCCACCCAAACCTCACCGAGGCACGCTCCCCAAATAACGCAAGTCAAGTAACGTATAGTAATACCACATCAAAATTTGGGTACCCCGTGACACTTTCCTGCTAGTTATTGAAGACATCTTACACAGCGAACCAATCACGCCATTCTTACCACAGTCCCACTGCCAGACCCCGCCCGTAGACACCTGGGCCACAACCTCACCGTGTATCCACGCCCGAAAACACCTGGGTCAGAACAACTACTGCCACGCCCGAAGAAACATGGGCATCATCCTGAAGACACTTGGGAAACAACCTTCCTGCAAACACCTAGGACAACCACCACAACTTCCCTGTCCGAAGATTCTCGGGATAATAATGGACTTCAGTCCATCACAGCCTACCCGAAGAGTGTCAGGCTATTCGGGAAAGAGAGCAGAAAAGGATCTAATAACTAGCCACTCATAGGAGTGTTTGGAAAAACACCATCTCCCATAAAATGGGAGTGTTCGGCACTTAAGTTCTCAACTTGGGTGTGGTGCGAATAAGAAACATAAAAACTAAAAGTATATAGATAAGTAAGCAAGCACTCAACCCTACCTAGGGATCCAAAACCATCCAAAGCTCAAACACTGCATTACTATTCATTCATGAAAGGTATACCACCCACAGCCAGGTTACCATCCATCCCAGAACCAATTTATCCATTTAAACCATTCTTGTTTTCATGTTCATGTAACCCCATTTATGTGAATTCTACACTACTGGTAAATTGACAGGAAAAACCGCAAGCTAGAGAAAGAATACAGTCAAATAGAAACTAAAACATTCACACCTGGTTCTCTTGTATTGTCATGACAACAATGAGATAAGTGAGATCGCTCAAAGTACTGGAACCAAAAAACCCTGAGACATATCCCCATGTCACCAAAATCCAAGGGCCAAAGGTTTCTCAACAATAGAGGATCCTAGCCCAATTCATGATATAAGCAGTGTAACCACACAGCCTCAAATTCACAACCAGTGAAAGTATAACAACAGGGGATCCCATACCCACCCATATCACCCTAGTGACTTAATCCCCCGTCCAAGAAAAACATAAAGTCACCCGAAATCGGCCCATGAAGGAAAAACAACCAAACCAATACCACCAACACAAGGCAGGCCCATGCAGGTATTTTCAGATTTAAAATATTTAACACACTCCATGGTTTCAATTCCACTGTTCTTTAATCAGGGTTATCAAAGAAAAGGGTTGATCCTGGTACTTTCAATTTATTTAACCGAGTATACTTAATTAACCAATTCTATGTTACGGTTATTTAAATATCCATGAGTACGGAGGTTCATTAGTGCACAGATAAAGACCGCCAACAGCCATGATTTTCAATGATCATAGGCTCGTACAATTCACAACACATATCAACATAAAATAGTACAGCATAACATCGATCACACCCCCTTTCATTATTTAAAGGTCTATTCATTATCTTCATTAAGTTTGGTTTCATCAATTTCCACAGAGAAACATTCATTCCCACCCTGCATGATAAACATAAAGGAGAGATAACGGAGAAAATCCCTACATGATTGATCAAGAATCGGCGCTTTTCTCCACGCGCCAAGAACAGGGGATAAGCGATTTGCAGGGGAGGGACGTTGGGAACTCCAAGGACAAGCAGACGACTCGAGCACATGCGCACCACAAGTCTCAGGAAGGGGGGGGGGACTCTAGGTGAACCAGGGAGAAGGAGAGGAGTTGTCCAGTAGAGATAAGAGAAATGAGAACTTCGTCTGTGATATATAGATAAAATACCATTATTACGGGATATGGGGATTTTGTACACCTTTAAAGTCGGATCGTGGTTTCCCACATGGTTTGGGAAGTTACAGATGATGGTATTAAGATATTATTTAGTATCCCCCATCAGGGATATTTCTAGGTATTTTTAGGTATTATTTATGGGCTTTAATAAGGGTAAAAGAATTAATTTACTGTGGGAGTGAAAAGGTCGGGAACTGGAAAGGAATGAAGAGGACATGGTGCCACCGTCATGGTGTCACCCTCAATGTGTCACAGTCATGGTGGTAGCCTCATGGTGCAACTGTTTTGGTGGAGCCTCACTTTTGGAAAAGTAATGGGCCAGGAGGGTCTGGGCCTTTATATTATATACCTCTCAAACTATTCTCTCCCTCGAGAACCAAAACAAACCAGAAGATAAGAGAGTGTCCGAACAACCACCTTAAAAGATACCTCTCAGTAGTGAAAACCATCGTTATCTAGAAACACCTCCCTCTCAAGAACCAAGCCATGTACCAGTGTCAAACTACCCAGTCCTATGGGTTGGGGAGTCTCTTCCCCCATGTCAAGATACTATCCACTTTGGGTGGCACTAAATCGCCCGCACAGGTTTAATCGCATCCACCTTAATGTGCCTTGATTAGGGATCGTGTCCTCCCCTCCCCATATCTCGCACTTTTCACACACATTCTGAGAATAAAGAAAACCATGCATTCCACAGTCAATAAGGTGAAGCGTTCCATCAGAAACAAGTATTAACAGAATAGCACAAAACTCAAAGAATCTCTGTGTATTGGGTGTACATCTGTGCTTCCCGTTCCCTGGTACTCTCATCATGCCCACCATGCTTCCACAACACTCGAACTAAAGGAATGGTTCACCCACGATGCACATTTTTTTCATGATCCTCAATCCTCAATGGTCTTTCCACAAAGGTCACGTCGTCCTCGATATCTATATCTCCCCTTTCGAGGTCGTGTGAATCGTCTTGTAGATTCCGATGGATTTGGGACACATTGAAAACATCATATATCCTCAGTAGCTGCGGTGGCAGTGCTAGCTGATATGCCACTTCACCAACCCACCGCAACACTTTGAAGGGTCTGATGAATCTGGGAGAAAGCTTACTCCCTCTACCGAACCTCCATTGTCCATGCTAAGGGGAGACCTTCAAGAACACGTGGACTCAAACCTCAAATTCCAAGGGCCTCCTCCTGCTATCGGTATACAACTTCTGTAGGTCTCGGGCTGCCTTCATCCTTTCCCGTATAATCTGAACCTTCTATATCGTGCTCTGCACCACCTTGGGGAAAAGAACGCTCATTTCCCCAACCTCAGTCCAACACACCGGTGAGTGACTCAGCCTTCAGTATAGGGATTCAAATGGAACCATTCCAATGTTAGAGTGATAGATATTATTGTAGGAAAAATCTACCAAAGTAATGTGTCGCACCCACGATCCTCCTGAGTCCAGAACACATGCCCACAGTATAACCTCCAAGGTCTAGATGAGGCGCTCTGTCTGTCCATCTGTCTGGGGATGGAAAGCAGTGCTAAGATGTAGCTGAATGCCAAAATCATGCTACAATCCTCTCCAGACTCGTGAGGTAAACCGTGCATCCCTATCCGAGACTATGGATCTTGGAACTCCATAAAACTGCACCACCTCATCCATGTACCTTCGTGCTAAGGCATCTACTGCACCCAACTCCTTGATCGCCAAAAAGTGAGCCGACTTCATCAACTGGTCCACCACTACCTAGGTAGTGTCACAACCTCCTTGAGCCTTAGGTTTTCCCATGAATAAGTCCATCGATATTTCTTCCCTCTTCCACTCGGGAACATCCAGAGGCTGCAAGAATCTGCCCGTAACACAGTGTTCAACCTTCACCTGCTGACACACGAGGCACCTTGCCACAAACTCTGCCACTACTCGTTTCATCAAGAGCCACCAAAACTGTCTCCTCAGACCCCGGTACATCTTGGAAACTCCCAGGTGCACCTCTAGGGGTGAGTTGTGAAGCACACTAAGAACCTTAACATGCATCGCCTCTGGAACAAACATCTTTCCTTGGAAAAGCATCCAGTTCTGACCATCCTCTGCCCATCCTTCTAGAGCATTTCCCTGGTCAACTCGGTCACGCATCACTTCACCCTTTGAGTCTACCCACTGAGTCTCCTCTACTTGAGACAACAGATAAGACTGCACTGACATTTGATACAGGAAACCTCTACAACCTTCCATCCTAGCATCCAGGTGCAGGGCAACCAACTCCTTTATTTCCTTCCAAGTATCTTCCGACTCCCGAACTACACCCATCTGTGACTTCCTGCTATGGGAATCGACCAAAAAAATCCCTTTTCCTAAGGTGTAGGAAATATCAATGTCTTAGTCATGAAGAAACTCCATCTACCATCGCTGCCGTAAGTTCAGGTCCCGCTGGGAGAAGACATACTTCAAGCTCTTGAGATCGGTGAAGACCTCGAAGCGCTCCCAGATGAGGTAGTGCCACCAAAAATTTAGTGCGAACATGACCGCCGCAAGCTCCAGATCATTGGTGGCATAGTTACGCTCATGGGGACATAACTGCCTATACCCATAAGATATCACCCCTTGCCGTTGCATCAACACACATCAGAGCCCCTTCCCTGAAGCATCAAAGAACACCTCATATGCTGGCCCTTCTTCTCGTACCCTCAGTACTAGGGCACTAACCAACTTTTCCTTTAAATAGTTGAACCCTGTCTCACATCGCTCATCCCGCATGAATTCTCGATCCTTCTTCATCAAGGATATCAAAGGTGCTGCAACTCGGGATAAGTTGTCCACGATCCTCCGGTAGTAACCTGCCAGCCCGAGGAAACTACGAACTTCTTCCATGTTCATGGGTGATGCCCAAGAAACAACCCCCTCGACCTTCGATGGGTCCAATACTATCCATTTCTCGGACACCATGTTCCTAAGGAAGGGCACTTCTCACGTCCAGAACTTGCACTTGGACAGCTTCCCATAGAGTTGGTGCTGTCGGAGGACCACTAAAACCATTCTCAAATTGTAACACCCCAAGATTTTATGATAAGTATTCGTTTTAATTTATTTGATGTCATGTGTTTTTTTACTACACCAAGATTATCTAGTGCTATACGCAACACTGTATTATCTTGTAGTATACGCAACACAATTCTTGGATTGTGTTACACAAAATTTCAAGTTCATTTGATAGAAGTTATTCTACGAAACATTGAGTGTATATATATATATATATATATTCAATGTATAAATGAAATATGGTTGGATTTTGTTATATGCAACAACAAAGGAGTCTTTCACTACACGCAACCCAGACTTGGATTTCATTACACGCAATCGCGACCTTCCCCTATAGCGTGTGTTGTACGCAATACCGGGTTACACTAAAAAACAATATATGGTTATAATATTATCATGAACTAGCCTTTATGAATAGAATTAACCTCATTTTGAATTTTATAACATTATTATTTATCTTATAAATTTTCTAAAACATTTTATGTGAACAAAATAAATTTTTTGGGTAAATTAAGTATTTTTCAAAAAAATGCAGGTTTGCCGCCTTTTGATGGCGCACCCACTTTAAATCTAGTTTTTTACATGTTTATAAGTTCAATTTTTCAAAATATAATTATTCTTTGGAATAAGGATATAAAATTTTACATTGGATAAAATTTTCATGTTATTATGATAACTTTCATATTTTAATGAATAGTAAAAACACGCTATATTTTAACTAAAAACAACTTTTTTTCATCATAATAATTTATGTGGTTAAATTATAATATTGAATGGTCTTAAAGTATAAATAGAATATATTTTTACCATTTAATATAATGTATGTCATTAGCATTGATTTTACCTTGAATTCGTAGGTTAAATCAATTCAATCTTTTGTAATGTTCTAAACAAAAACATGTTTTCTTTTGACAACGGGATTAATTTTAATTTAATTTCTACAACTTCTATGTACTAAATTTGGAAAAATTGATTCCATATTTGGAATCAGTGGGTCCAAATTATTTTAATAGACTACTTTTTATTTTTGTGCATTATGAAAAGTAACTACGATAAATTTTATTTACCATAGTTAAAGGTAAATCGGGTAATTAAGGGTAAATATAAGATTATAAAATTACCCTATCACCTGAAAAAATTCTATTTTATGACTAAAAGTCTACCCATACCACATTTGGGTCATATTAGAATCATTTAATGGACTTTTTTCCATGAAAATAACTTAATTATTATTAAAACCAACGAAAGTGACAACATGTCACTCTCTTAAATATTATAAGTATATTAATTTTAATTTAGTGATAAACTTCACGAAACATCAAACATGAATAGTCTCTAGAAATATAAAAATATTATCTACATCATATGAATTTATTTATAATTTATATGGATTAAATAATTATCATTAATTGTGACACAATAGTGATGCAGAAATTGTTTATCTAGTGAAAAATCAAGAAAATAGTTTTTATTAAACTAATAGTGACCATAAAAGGAAGAAAACCCTGAACATAACTTATTGGTCATGTAACTTTAAACCATAATCATACAATGGTAGAATATTTGACCATTTGGATCCTTATAAAAGTGATTATGACACTTATATTATTTTATTTTAAATGATTCCAAAGTTGTCACCTTCATAATTTAATAAATATAACAATTTAAATATTGTGATTTTAGGATGATACATTCGAGTAAAAGTATTATTGTAAAATTTAATAGATTTATATTCATATTAGGATTTTATTTTTAATTTTTATGCTACAAATAAGTATATTAAATAATTATACAAAAATGATGTAATAATTATTTTATTAAGAGATAAACCAAATAAATGGTTTTAAAAATAATAAAATAAATATTATATAATATATTTAATGTGATCAACTAATTTTCTTGATACATATGACCTTTTATGAATCTATTAAATCTTTTATTTCAAACATATCTTCTGTATATATTTTATTTAAATTCAAATAAACGAATAGTGTCAAAATTGACACTATTGTTATTTTATAAAAATAACATATTATAAAATTGTTTAAAAATCAAAAAAATATTTACAAATTATAAATTTAAATATATATGGTATAAAATGTTATCAAGTATCCAATTATGGGAAATTCACCACAAATAAGTAATTATATGTTATAATTTAAAATTTAGAATGTTATTAGCACAAATAAAATTAAATTGATTAAATAAGGATAAATCATGTTGATAATGTTGAAAATAAATTCTTAACATGTCTAAATTTTATTAGTTGATTAGATTACAACCCTATATCATCTTATATTCTAATATGAGTCATTTTTGGAGGTTTTAAAGTGGGTTAGATTTATTATAAATTAATATTTTTATGATTTCCAAAGGTGCCCCTCTCCTCCCTTATAAAATGGTACCTCCTCCATATTTTCCTCACACCAATTTTAGCCTTTAATCTCAGCCAAACCCTGCCTAGTTTCATTCTCAACTTCCATAGAAACAACCTAGAGGTCCTGGTCTTCTTCAAAGACTAATTTTAGTACCTTAGTAGGAGGATTCAAAGAGGTGTGTCAAAGAAGAGGTCATATCCGTTACCGATTCTTTCAATTTTCTTTCTTCTTCAAATTATTCTTATTTAGTTGTATCATTATTAAGTAATAAAATAAGTATCCATCATATAATTATATTTCATTATAAATATGAAACAACCCTATTTCACCTTCTATCCATCATACGGAAAACAAAATCACCGTGCGTGCGTACGTACGGAATACCGTCTCCACGCCGTGGTGTAATCTGTTTTTCCACCAACACCTTACATGGATGGTTATAATGGTGCAAATAATAACTATATATGGTTATTATAACAACATACTAATTCTGATATATTATACCATCCACTTCAATTCTATAATTATGGGAACGATATCATCCCTCCTGCGTACGTACGGACTACCGTCTCCACGACGCGATGAGATTCATTCTCCATGATTAACCATACATGAATGATCATAAAGTTTATATAATGAATAATAATGAAATATATGAAATAATAATGCTACTGGATTTATTTATATATATATATATATATGTATGTCATCTATTTTGTTTCATTCAATTCAATAAGGAAACGAAAACAGCGTTCATACGTACGTTCGACCTACCATCTCCATGAACGGTGTATTTCATTCCTTTTATCGATCTATAATATATGTGTATATGATGAATATATATTATATATAAATCATGTTTTACATTCTGGAATTATGTAAATCAGGATATAAGTAATAATATCAACAAACGACAAGTCGAAACACATACGATAAATGAAATGATTTTACCCAAAACTCTACTTTAACATGGAATTTACAAAAGAACGGGTAATATAAAGTCATAAGTGAAACATATATGATATCATAACAATGAATATGATTATTTAATAAATCAATGAAATTTTTTAAATCATTATACAGGAGGTTCAGAACCATACGAAGCATATCAGACCTAAGGTAAGGGATAACTTTTCCAATCTCGTTGTTATCCGAGATTGTTTATTCATAAGTATTTACTCGGGTTATTTCTATCATCCATGTCCATGTTTTATAAAAGTTTTTTTATATATGTTTAAATTCATTTTTACCCATTTTTGACTTTTACTACATGGTATGTAAGGAATCTTTCTTTTGTTTACGTTACGAGGTACTTTTTTGACTTTTCTGACAAATGTACAAGGAGAATGTTATTTTTAACTTATACGGCGTGAACGGATTTTTATGGATTTATAAAGCCATATTTTCATGAATCTTCCTCCAAAATATTTCATGAATATTTTCAACAAAAACATTTTCTTCTTAAAATTTCATGACATTTTGTGAAAATAACATGATTTTGAAGAAAAAAGGATATTTTCCTCAAGAAACCATTTCAAGTGTTTTATCAAAACCATTTTCATCTAAGATGACATTATTTCACATGTGTATTTTTAAAGTATCATGTCTCTATGATTTACATGGTTTCACTTTTCTTATTATGAAATGATATCGATTTCTTTTATATGGATTATGTGATGATGTGATGATGTTTATGAAACCCATTTTATTTATTGGGTTATTATGAATGATGTATGTTTATTTTGTGCGACAAGTAAGAATGATTTAATTATGAGATGGGTGGGACCTATATCTCCCTCCAATGAATTCGGTAAAGATTTATATCTCATGAGATAGACATGGCTGGAACGGCATGTTAAACCGGTTCAGTAATACAGGACTGGAACGAGGAGTGAACTCGATTCAGAAAGGGACTTTGTCCACTAAGATGGTCTTTGCACCAATGCCTTGGATACTATGGAAATCATATCATGTGATTAATGGTTGCCACAATTACATGGTTTATTCCTATACTATTTTATCATGATCAATGTTCTCTTATGATATACGCCTTACGTACTTCCAAGATTCATGTCTTTACTCAAGATTTTTCTGTTTAGATTTTATGTTCAAGTTTTTGCATTCAAATGTTTATGGATTGTTTTATGTTCTCTATGTTTACCCTTACTGGGAATTTGAGCTCACCCCTTTTATGTTTTCTTTTCCCCAGGATATAAAGAAAGTTTTTAGGTAAGAAAAAAAGGGGACGATCTTTATTGGGAGATGTTGAAGATATTTCACCACGATTAGAAGATTTTAATCTGAGTTTCCAAAGACACTAAACTATTACGGTCCTTGTGTGTCTGTTTTTGTTATGTATTAAGTATTCCACAAAATTAATGTAATGTCCATGTACGTCAAGATTCGGGACTCTACAGTTGGTATCAGAGGAATGGTTTAGTCAATCTTTTGAAACTAGGATGTGAGAAAATTAGTGAGATCCCTAGAGATATTTCTAAGGTATGTCTAAGGATGTCCCTAAGGTTAAGTATACATATAGGTTATAGTCCTAGAATTGCACTAATGATCTTCGAATTAAACCTAAGATGTTAGATATTGAAGGTAATCCCCCTTTATTATGTTGTTTTCCTAGCATGATTTTTTCCTCTCACACTATTCTGTTTGGGTTTTAGATGACGGCTAGAACCCGAAGGAACCGTGTTGATAAATGTAATGGACGATGCAATGATTGTCCTCCTGAAAAAACCAACGTTATGAGAGATGGAGTGAAAAATCTTATTGCTATACTTACACAAGATATGAATCATTCTGGACTTCCAAATGAGCAGAGGAGGGAACAATATTCTATTGAGTCCTTTATGAGGCAACGTCCACCTTCTTTCAATGGGTCTTCTGATCCATTTGTTGCTGAACAATGGATCAGTACCACTGAAAAGATATTTTCAGTTCTTCAATGATCTGAACATGATAAAGTCATCTTAACAGAATATCATTTGGAAGGTGAAGCTGATCAATGGTGGAATCATATCAAGAATACGAGGCCAAGAGATGAAATTGAGTCCATGGAATGGGTCGAGTTCAAGAACTTATTTTTCAATAAGTACTTCCCGTGTATTCTTCGAAAAAATATGGATAAGGAGTTTCTTGAACTAAAGAAAAAGGATGATGAATCTTTTGGTGTATAGGAAGTGAATTTTACAAGGCTTGAAAGGTATGCATCTGGATTTATCATCCAACCTGAAAGTAAAGTTGATCGATTCTTTAGTGGCTTAAGACCAAATCTTCGAAGGGCATTAGCTATAAGAGACTTCAGTAGCTATGAAGAAATTGTGTGTTGTGCTATCAAGGTAGAGATGGAAGTTGGTGTTACTTATCCATCTCATGGTTTTGACAAGAAATGAAAGATGGAGTTCAAGGAGAAATCTAAGAATAACGGTGAGAAGAAGATGAATGTTTCTTTATGCTCAAAGTGTGGAAAGAAGCATGGTGGAGATTGTCATAAAGGGACTAGAAAATGTTTTAAGTGTGGAAAAGAAGGTCATCGAGCAGCTGAGTGTCAAAGTAATGAAAAATGGGTTGCTAATGATGTGCATAAAGAGAAGACTGCAGAGAACTCACCACCAACACTTCAATGCTTCATGTTTAAGGAAATGGGGAATTATGCTAATAAATTCCCTAATCCAAGGGTTAGTGATGATCGACATGAGAAACCACTTAAGGCAAAGGACAAAGGGAATTCACATGCAATCACTATTGGAGATTTTGAATATGACAATGATTTTTTGGAATGTTTAAGTTTTTATGTAATGGGATTCCAAAATAATGTTGTATATAGTATCCTGGAATATTGGAATATTAATGTATTGGTCTATTGTGGTTTTCAATAATTTTATGGTACCGGTAACCATAGAAAGTGATTAAAATATTTTTGGAAAGAAAATGATATGCGCATAATGAAGGGATAAGGAGAAAATGAAATGTTTGACAATATTCATGATCTCATGACTGATATAAGGAAATAGTTATATCCTGGTTTGAGTATATAGAAATTTGTCTTTTTGGTATGTGGAAAGAGTTAACTTTTGACAGCACTCATGTTTTCACTAAGATTCAATGGGTATTCATTTTTCAAGACAATACATGATTAAGGCCTTCGAATTTTTGGAATGTGACCAACAAGACATATCTTATGATATATGGGGATCAACGATGGTATTAACAGGCTTGTTATATGGAATCTCTAGTAATCGTTTTCACTATAATATGACAATGGACTGCAATATTCTGGATAAGCCTAAAGATTGGAATGGATTATGTTCGACATAAGTTAGTATTGTTTAAGGATAGAACCTTTTTCGATATTATTGATGGGATGATATAGTAATGTAGTTTTAGAAAAAGGAAAACCTATAGGACGGGCGACAACCCATCGCGTCAGACAAAGCTGTGGAAATCAAACCCACAACCGAAGTGCGACGGGCCTTTATCACCTACCACTGGCCTACAAGAAGTCCCTGGTTAGTGGAAAGTAGTTTTATTTTATTAAGCAGTATGATAAATAATGTATAAGTCCATTTTTGGAACCATATACGATTAATCTCACCATAAGATGGACTTATAACTTTTGCTAACCTTTTGTTTAAAATAGATGGAATGACCCATCATTCTATCACATGATCTGCTAACGCTTCATAAATAAAAAATTAAACTTCATTTCTTTAATAGATGAAGTGGAAATTGTTCAATTCATGAACAACAATGAGATTGTACCAAAATCAAGTAAGTATTTATTCTAATTCAAAATTTTCAACTTTAGGGAAATGATATTAGAAACCAAAAATGTTGTCCTAGTTCTCTTATATCCGATAAATCAGACGGTACCTTATATCATCACAAATCTATGGCTTTGTGATTCTTGGATTTTTTCATAGCCATGTTCTCTACCACTCTCCATCAGAACTTGATGGTTATATTTCTCCTTCATATCCATATTTTCACCTATGATCTCCTATGTGGAAAACTAGTGATGAGTTAATTTGGGTAAACGTTATGTTTCATACTTCACTTTTTAAAATTAGTTTTTATCATTCCTTTTTTACGATGTGGGTTTCTATGAATGAAATTATCAAGTAACAAACCATTTATAACCCCGACGAATTTAGAGGGGGAAATTCATTTTAAGGGAGGTAGAATGTAACACCCTGAGATTTTATGATAAGTATTCTTTTTAATTTATTTTATGTCATGTGTTTTTTTTCTACACCATGATTATCTTGTGCTATATACAACAACATATTATCTTGCAGTATACGCAACACAATTATTGGATTGTGTTACACACAATTTCATGTTCATTTGATATAAGTTATTCTACGAAACATTCAGTGTATATATATATATTCAGTGTATAAATGAAATATGGTTGGATTTTTTTATACGCAACAACAAAGGAGTCTTGCACTACACGTAACCCTGACTTGGCTTTCATTACACGCAATCACGACCTTCCTCGATAGTGTGTATTGTACGCAATACTAGGTTGCACTAAACAATGATATATGGTTATAATATTATCACGAACTAGCCGTTATGAATATAATTAACCACATTTTGAATTTTATAAAATTATTATTCATCTTATAAATTTTCTAAAACATTTTATGTGAACAAAATAAATTTTTCGGGTAAAATAAGTATTTTTTAAAAAATGTTGTTTTGCCGCCTTTTGATGGTGCACCAACTTTAAATTTAGTTTTTGACATGTTTATAAGTTCAATTTTACAAAATGAAATTATTCTTTGGAATAAGGATATAAAATTTTACCTTGGATAAAATTTTCATGTTATTCTGATAACTTTCATATTTTAATGAATAGTAAAAACATGCTATATTTTAACTAAAAACCACTTTTTTTCATTGTAATAATTTATGTGGATAAATTATAATATTGGATGGTATTAAAGTATAAATAGAATATATTTTTACCATTTAATATAATGTATGTCATTAGCATAGATTTTACCTTGAATTCATAGGTTAAATCAATTCAATCTTTTGTAATGTTTTAAACAAAAACCAGTTGTCTTTCAACAACGAGATTAATTTTAATTTAATTTCTGCAACTTCTCAGTACTTAATTTGGAAAAATGGATTCCATATTTGGAATCAGTGGGTCCAAATGATATTAATATACTACTTTTTATTTTTGTGTATTATTAATAGTAACTACGATAAATTTTATTTACCATAGTTAAAGGTAAATAGGGTAATTAAGGGTAAATATAAGATTATAAAATTACCCTAACACCTGAAGAAATCCTATTTGATGACTAAAAGTCGACCCATATCACCTAAGGGTCGGATTAGAATCATTTAATGGAGTTTTGTTCATGAAAATAACTTAATTATTATTAAAACCAAAGAAAGTGACAACATGTCACTCTCTTAAATCTTATAATTATATTAATTTTCATTTAGTGATAAACTTCATGAAACTTTGAACATGAATAGTCTCCATAAATCTAATGAAATTATATAAATCATATGAATTTATTTATAATTTGTAGGGATTATATAATTATCATTAATTGTGACACAATAGTGATGCAGAAATTGTTTATCTAGTGAAAAATCAAGAATATAGTTTTTATTAAACTAATAGTGACCATAAAAGGCACAAAACCCTGACCAAAACTTATTGGTCATGTAAATGTAAACCATAATCATCCAATGGTCGAATATTTTACCATTTGGAGCCTTATAAAAGCGATTATGACACTTATATTATTTTATTTTAAATGATGCCAAAGTTGTCACCTTCATAATTTAATAAATATAACAATTTAAATATTGCAATTTTAAGATGATACATTTGAGTAAATGTATTATTGTGAAAGGTAATATATTTATCATAATCATAGGATTTTATTTTTAATTTTTATGCAACAAATAAGTATATTAAATAATTATAAAAAAATGATGTAGTAATTATTTTATTAAGAGATAAACCAAATAAATGGTTTTAAAAAGAATAAAATAAATATTATATGAACTATTTAAGGTTCTCCACTAATTTTATAGATACATATGACCTTTTATGAATCTATTAATACTTTTACTTAGAACATATCTTCTGTATATATTTTATTTAAATTCAAATAAATGAATAGTGTCAAAATTGACAATATTGTTATTTTATAAAAATAACATATTATAAAATTGTTTAAAAATCAAAAAAATATTTAAAAACTATAAATTTAAATTTATATCTTATAAAATGTTATAAAGTATCCAATTATGGAAAATTAACAAAAAATAAGTAATTATTTGTTATAATTTAAAATTTAGAATGTTATTACCACAAATAAAATTCAATTGATTAAATAATGATAAATCAAGTTGATAATGTTGAAAATAAATTCCTAACATGTCTAAATTTTATTTGTTGATGATATTACAACCCTATATCATCTAATATTCGAATATGAGTCATTTTTGGTGGTTTTTAAGTGGGGTTTGATTTATTATAAATTAATATTTTTAAAATTTCCAAAGGTGCCCCTCTCCTCCCTTATAAAAGGGCACCTCCTCCCTTTCTTCCTCACACCAATTGGAGCCATTAATCTCGTCCAAACCCTACCCATTTCCCTTATCAACTTCCCCAAAACATCCTAGAGGTCCTGGTCTTCTTCAAAGACCAATTTTAGTACCTTAAGAGGAGGATTCAAAGAGGCGTGTCAAAGAAGAGGTAATATCCGTTACCGATTCATTCAGTTTTATTTCTTCTTCAACTTCTTCTTATTTAGTTGTTTCATTATGAAGTAATAACATGAGTATCCCTAATATACTGATATGTTATTATAAATATTCAACAACCCTATTTCACCTTCTATCCATCCTACGGAAAACAAAATCACCTCACGTGTGTAAGTATGGAATACCATCTCCACGCCGTGGTGTAATCTGTTTTTCACCAAAACCTTACATGGATGGGTATAATGGTGTAAAGCATAACTATATATGGTTATTATAACATCATACTGATTCTAATATATTATACCATCCACTCCAATTATATAATTATGGGAACGATATCATCGCGCGTGCATACGTATGGACTACCGTCTCCACGACATGATGAGATTCATTCTCCATGATTAACCATACATGAATGATCATAAAGTTTATATAATGAATAATAATGAAATATATGAAATAATAATTCTACTGTATTTATTTATATATATATTTGTATTGCATCTTTTTAGTTTCATTCAATTCAATAAGTAAACGAAAACAACGTTCATGCGTACGTACGACTTACCGTCTCCATGAACGGTGTATTTCATTCCTTTTATCGATCTATAATATATATGTATATGATGAAAATATATTATATATAAATCATGTTTTACATTATGTAATTATGTAAATCAGGGTATAAGTAATAATATCAAGAAATGACAAGTCGAAACACATACGATAAATGAAATGATTTTACCCAGAACACTACTTTAACATGGAATTTACAAATGAACGGGTAATATAAAGTCATAAGTGAATTATATATGATATCATAACAATGAATATGATTATGTAATAATTCAATGACATTATTTAAATCATTATACAGGAGGTTCGAAACCATACGAAGCATATCAGACCTAAGGTGAGGGATAACTTTTCCAATCTCATTTTTATCCGAGATTGTTTATTTGTAAGTATTTACTAGGGTTATTTCTGTCATCCATGTCCATGTTTTAAAAAAGTGTTTTCATGTTTGTTTAAAGTCATTTTTTCCCATTTTTGACTTTTACTACATGGTATGTAAGGAATCTTTCTTTTGATTACGTTACGCGGTACTTATTGACTTTTCCGACAAAAGTATGAGGAGAATGTTATTTTTAACTTATACGGCATGAATGGATTTTTACGGTTTTATAAAGCTTTATTTTCATGAAGCTTCCTCCAAAAAATTTCAAGACTATTTTCAACAAAAACCTTTTCTTGTAAAATTTCATGACATTTTGTGAAAAGAAAATGATTTTTAAGAAAAAAGGATATTTTCCTCAAGAAATAATTTCAAGTGTTTTATCAAAAACATTTTCATCTAAGATGACATTATTTAACATGTGTATGTTTCAAGTATCATGTCTCTATGATTTACATGGTTTGAATTTTCTTATTATGAAATGATATCGATTTCTTTTATATGGATTATATGATGATGGGATGATGTTTATGAAACCCATTTTATTTATTGGGTTATTATGAATGGTGTATGTTTATTTTGTGGCACAAGTAAGAATGATTTAATTATGAGATGGGTGTGACCTATATCTCCCTTCAATGCATTGGGTAAAGATTTATATCTCATGAGATAGACATGGATGGAACGTCAAGTTAAACCGGTTCAGTAATACAGGACTGGAACGAGGAGTGAACTTGATTCAGAAAGGGACTTTGTCCACTAATATGGTCTTGGCAACAATGCCTTGGATACTATGGAAATAATATCATGTGCTTAAAGGTTGCCACAATTACATGTTTTATTCCCATGCTATTTTATCATGATCGATGTTCCCTTATGATATATGCCTTATGTACTTCCAAGATTCATGTATTTTCTCAAGATTTTGATGTTTAGATTTTATGTTCAAGTTTTTGCATTCAAGGGTTGATGGATTGTTTTATGTTCTATATGTTTACCCTTACTGGGAATTTGAGCTCACCCCTTTTATGTTTTCTTTTCCCCAGGATATAAATAAAGGTTTTAGGTAAGAAAAAAATGGGAAGATCTTTATTGGGAGATGTTGAAGATCTTTCACCATGATTAGAAGATTTTATTCCAAGTTTCCAAAGACACTAAACTATTATGGTCCTTGTGTGTATGTTTTTGTTATGTATTAAGTATTCCACAAAAGTAATGTAATTTCCATGTACATTAAGCTTCAGGCCTCTAAACAAATTCTTAGAGTGATCCTCCTATGATATTGAGTAGATCAAGATGTCATCGATAAACACAACTATGAATCGATCTTGGTACTCTCAGAAGACGGTGTTCATGAGACCCATGAACACAACCCGTGCATTTGTGATGTCAAACGGCATGACCACATACTCGATGTTCCTGTATCTGCACCTGAAGGCCGTCTTTGAGATGTCACCCTTCTTCACCCTCAACTGGTGATATCCAGACCACAGACTGATCTTAGAGAACCATCCCGCCCCCTTCAACTGGTCAAATAGATCATCTATCCTTGGAAGAGGGTAGTGATTCTTGACCGTTACTTGATTCAGTCTCTTGTAGTCTATGCACAACTGGAGACCACCATCATCCTTCTTCGAAAACAAAACAAGAGCACCCCACTGTGATGCACTTGGATAGACAAAACCCTTCTTAATCATATCGTCAATCTGAATCTGCAACTCCCGTAGCTCCGAAGGAGCCATCCAGTAGGGGGCCATTGAAATCAGATGAGCACCAGGCTGCAAGTCTATTCCAAAATCGATTTTACGTCAAGGGGGATGAGTCATCACCTCCTCAGGGAAGACGTCCATAAACTCACTGGTGATTACTAGGACCTCCACCATTTCTGCATCTATTGACTCCACTGATAGATCGACCAACAAGGAAAGGAGGGGCTCCTCTCGCCCGCTGCTTCTCTAACAACCCCGCTTGCCGATGAAAGTTACACGTTGACTGCCCAAATATGAAAACACAACCCTTCCTCAAAATCATTCAATGACGGAACACATAGAGAATAGATTGTAGATGCCTTGGATGACGTCTTATGGCTGTATCTGTAGCAATAGCAGATCCATGATAGACTGATGTGGCTCTATCATCAGTTTACACCCTCAGCAAACATAAGATAAGTCAGTCTGACCTCTTACTGGCATGCTCATCACTAGAGGTGTTGAATGTCTCTCGACGTCTAAAAACAAATCACGGGCTAGACTGAGAGTAACAAATGAGTGCAAATCTCTAGTATCTAACAAGGCATAGGCAATAGTACTAAAAAAGCTGATCGTACCTTGAACGACCTCTGTCACTACTGGAACTGCTGCCTCTGTGGTGTGCAACTGCCCACGCCCAGCTCCTCTGCCTCTCTACTATGGGCCGCCTCCCCAAACACGCCCTGTTCGAGGTCCCTGAGGAGCGCCTGAGGTCAGCCTCCTCATGCAACATCTGCCCTTGGAGGGGCGGGAGCCTACTGCCCCTACTGCTGCAGAAAGGGCCTGACTGTAAACTGTTGTGGCTGAAGTGGGCGCTGAACCTGCCCACCCCCGCTGTACTGCCCTCTTTCTAGGCACTGATTTTGAAGATATCCATGGCTCCCAAAGATTATGCTCCTCAGTCCTAGGACCGAATGAAAAGGACGAGGACTGGGGGATCGAAACTGGAACTGTTGAGGCCTATTTCATGCCGGTTGGAACCTAGAGGGTCCTGATGCTGGAGGCCTGCTGCTGACGGCCTTTCCCTTTGATGAGCCCAACTGGAGACCCTCTCGCGACACACCTACCTGCGTGTGCATCCTCTCCACCACCTCATACTTCTTCTTCACCTCTAAGTATGTTGTTAGGGTGAAGGGAGTATCAGCATACTGTAGAGAAGGTCGGAGTGCCCCCTCTAAACATCTCACCCGAGACTCCTCGTCCGGAAAGAGATCCAGAGCGAAGTGAAGGAGATCCTTAAACATGATCCCCAAATATCTTACTGACATACTCCCCTACTGGAGGGAGAGTAGCTTCTATCTCTTCTCTTCCTTCATCATGGAAGAGAGAAATTCCGCCCGGAACCCCTACTCAAAATCAGCCCACGCAACTTCATCCTTCTTCCTTTCCCCGAGATAAAGTGTCCACCACTGACGCGCTTCTCTCCACATCTGGCTGATGGCCAGAGGAACCCAGTACTCATTCGAAGCCCGAATCAAGATGAAAGCGATCACTAGCTCCTCTAGCCAGCTCTCCATCTCCATGAATAAGGTGCTGCCCTCATACTTCCTGAGGATCTGTCGTTGAAAGGCTCGAAGCATCTTCTACCATTGATCATATTATTCCTCTCAGTCAGTCCTCTGCCGATCATCCAAGTCAACCTCCTGGGCCTCGATCGTCCGTACTACTTGTGGTCACCTCTTAGGTTCCATAGCTGCAAGGTAAAAAAGGAATGCCTATGCCTGAGTAGTGTAGAATATTGTTCATAAATTTTCTAAGACTTTTTCATTTATTTTGAATCCCCAAGACACCCATAAAACAATAGAACACAAGTCATTATGATGCATGTAACTTTCCTAGGGTCCATACCTGGTAATCAGCATGGCCTCACTTGGTCGTTCGGTAGGTCCAGAGTTCTTGCATTGGATCATGGGGGGCCCTAAAATCCCATGTCCAAGCCTATCATCCCTGGCCTAATTCATGCACCATGGTCACCCATCATTGTTTCCCTACCATCCCATGCAATCCTCACTATGCCTAACTCCAGACTCCATCCTATCTCTCAAACCACCTCTGATACCATTCTGTCACGACCCACCTTCACCAAGATGAGAGAAAGGACATCAGATTGCCAGACCCTTCCTTCTTCAAGTTGAAGGAGGGATAATGACCCTAGAGACCTTCCTTAAATAGGTCCCGGAGTGGTGACTAGAACCAAGGGTATAGAATTTCAAACTAAATGGAAGGCATTACCATTTTTTTTAATAAAATTGGAAGATAAGATAGTAAATCCCACAGCACCAACACTGAAAGTGCATGTACGACTGAAAGTAAACCATTCCCATATGCATGTTCAACGGTAAAAGACACAAGCCACAAACTCCAAAAGTAAAAAGTTACCAAGACAAGGAAAAAAACAACGGCAACCGCACCAAAGTTCTGAGCTAGTACGGTCCCGCACGATCCCACAAGTCCTCCTGGAAACCTGAAAGCAGTTTTATATACGTAGGGTGAGCATAAAATTATACTAAGTAGGAAAAACCAAAGACTCTCGCGTACATGGAAGGATACATTCTAATGTCTTGTGGAAAAAGAGATAACCAAACACCCAACAGGGAAAATATATCCACCCAAACCTCACCAAGGCATGCTTCCATAATAATGCAAGTCAAGTAACGTATAGTAATATCACATCAATATTTGGGTACCCCGTACCACTTTCCCACTGGTTATTGAACAAATCCTACACACTGAACCAATCCCACCATTCTTACCACAATACAACTGCCAAAACCCACCTGTATACACCTAGGCCATATCCTCACTATTGTACCACTGCCAAACCCCGCCGTATACACCTGGGCCACAACCTCACCGCGTAACCACACTCACAAACACGTGGGTCAGAACAACTACTGCCACGCCCGAAGACACCTGGGACTCATCCCGAAGACACTTGGGAAACAACCTGCCTACAAACACCTAGGCCAACCACCAAAACTTCCCTGCCCAAATATTCTTAGGCTAATAATTAACTTCAGGCCATCACAACCTACCTGAAGAGTATTGGGATGTTCAAGAAATGGAATAGAAAAAGAGCTAATAACCAGCCACTCATAACAGTGTTGGGAAAACCACCATTTCCCATAAAATGGGAGTGTTTGACACTTAAGTGCTCAACTTGGGTAGGGAACGAATAAGAAACATAAAAACCAAAAGTATATTGTAACACCCCAAACTTCCACATTACTCTTCTATTTCAATAATGCAATAGCTTGCATTGTACACAAGTTTAACATTCTGACACACCGCGACCAATCAAAGTAGCCATTATGAATAGTAATACTGAACTTTTTAAATTATATAAATTTCATATTTCATAATGCACTTCATTTTTGGAATCGGAATATCGAAATAAGCCTATGTTGAATTTTTGTTATTTTTCCGAGAACTTCCAATTTTCGATAAATAGTGCAAAAATAATTAAAAACAACATTTTTAATCAAAATAATTTATAGTGATAAATTATACTATTACATGGTTTTAAATTATAATTAGAATATAATTTTAACATTTTATCCAATGGTGGTCATTAGAATTAATTTCACTTTGAAATTGGACATAAACAATTGTCAATCTTTTGATTGATATTATTTCTTAAAAACACGCTATTTTTTATGAAAATCGGAATTAATTATAAAATTAATTAATGAAACTTATATGTTTCGAATTTTTTAAAATAGAAATCTTTTTTTAATTCAGAATATCAATTATAGCTTAGGGTTAATTTTTTGTATTGTTCTGAAAAACTTTGATTTTTTATGAGTAGTGAAACCACTAAGTGGTAGTTAAAAAAATGATTTTTTCTTTTAAATGAAAATTTACCACCTCTGTGATTTGAATTTCAAAAATATGACAAAAATAATTGTCATTAAGAATTAAAATGTGGTTCAATGGGATTAAAATAATTTTTGGTGAACAGTAACTTTTAAGTTCTATTAATCGTGATTAAAGGTAATTAGTGAAATTTAAAGTAAAAATGATATTATAAAAATATTAAAAAATCTTGACACTTGTTCTAACATACTTTTATGAGTCATGTCCGACCATTAAAATACATGGGTCAACTTGGGGACCCCATGGAGCCACTTGGATAAGAAAATGACATTAATAACTTTTTATTTAAAGTAAAAATAAAATTGTCACAAACATTTGTTGTTTTACTAAAACAATTATTACATGGGGTTATTTAAGTAAAATTTTAGACAATAAATATTCATTGGAAATCTAAAAAAAATTCCTAAATCATGATATTTTTTTCATAATTTTTAGACATTAAATAAATTAAATGTTTTATGACACCATGATGATGTAGCGATTACCTCATTAATTAACTATTTAAATAAAATGAAAAGATAATGTAAAATCTAAGACATACACTGGTTAAAACCCTATTGTATGAGTATGTTTCAAACACTTAACACCTTATCCTCAAAATTTTTAATTGTGGGACCTTTAAAATCCGAATCTCATTATATAATAATGTAACATTTCCTAACATTCCAAGAGTGCCCCTCCCTTCCTCTTATAAAAGGCCCCCACCTCTACCACCTTATTCACACCATCAAATCCATTTGGCTCGGCCAACCTTGGTCCAAATACTCTAAGAAATTCTCTTTATTACTCTTAGAAGCCTCAAATTGGGCAGAAGTATTCCCAAGGAAGCCTTTGGCTCAAATCAAAAAGAGTTACCCGATTTTAAGGTAATGTCTTCCCTTATGTTCTTTTGTTTTATTTTTCTTCTCCAACCCCTTAAACTCTTTTTATTCCTTTCTTTTGTAACAAAAACAGTATATTCAATATACTAGGATTTTTTTTATGTGAAGTAAATGATTTAAACTTACACATAACTTTATCTAATGGTTAAAGAACATACTATTTCCGTGGGTGGTGAATTACTACCTCATGAAATGATGATTGTTCAATCTTCTTTTAACACCTCTAATGGTGGCCATTAAGATGTCACTATATTTATATATGATATATATTATGTTTATTTTTTCCTTATTCTTCTGTATTTTTAATTTATGGCATACCTTTATGATTTCCATTATGGGTAAACGCGATAATTTAATTTTAGGAAGTGTTGACTACCGCCCCCTCAAAGTGATTTGAATCATTAATTCCATACGTGGGATGTGTAAAAGATGGAGTAAATGATAATATATATGATATTATACTGGAATTATAATACACCTTTATATCATTATCATCTCATTCCATTAAATATTAAATAGAAATGAATGTAGCGTTCATGCGTACGTACGGCTCACCGTCTCCATGAACGGTGCATTTCATTTATTACCTCTAAATGATATGTAATATTATAAATGCATTTATATACTGGATATATATGATATATATGATATCTTCATCATGAATATAATTCTAGATATAATGGATATTTTACCACATGAACAACTTGTAATTATAAGATGTTTATTTTTTACTCAAGTACCAAAGATCGACAAAACGACCATTATTAACTTAAATAATTACATGATGTTCATAACATGGTAATAAGTGATATAAAAGGAATGATGAAATTGAAAAAGGTTCTTAACCAATTAGAAATTAACTCTAGTTTATTATTCCGGAGGTTAAAGAATGGTCGAGTCAATTCGGACACGAGGTAAGGGACTTCGTCTCAATCTCCTTTCATTGAGGCATATTTTATTTTAGACACAACTTTCTTTTAAACAGTGTATAAACCCCTTTGACTTTTACTTTTATTCAAAAGGAATATTTATTATATGAATCATTTTACTAAAAGACAAAATGGAATGTTTTTTTGTCCTACGTATGCGGTGATAATGACTTCTCTGCCGCCGTGACCATTATTTGAGTTTCGGCTTCGTCTACAAGCCATAACATTTTTTAAATGAAAAATAAATACCATGTTTTAATATTCTTTTTTTTTTGTATTGAAAATGGTTTTGATAATGTTTTTATTATATCAATGTGTTTTATTGATATCTTGTGATTGAAATGTGGAAATGTTATGTTTCCTTTATGAATGTTTTATGTGATACAATTATGTTATGGTTTATGATATGTTTAAACCTTTTCATATAAAGAATTAATTGGACTTAATAAGTGACGGGTGGAACCCGCAATAGCTCCTCGATGCATCGGTAGGTCTCATGAGACAAACTAGAGTCTTGGCACGAGGCCTTGACAAAATCTTATTTGTAGTCTTGGTATGAGGCCTTGGATACATGGTTATGATAGTCTGGAATTATGCATTCCATCATTATGAAAGTGGGTATTGATATTGTATGTGATTATTCGACTAGTAGAATATCCATGTGAATAAGTAAATGGCATTATTTCATTTTATTTTTCCATATTATGCTGAAGTTCAAGTTTAAAAGGCTTTTGTTTTAGTTATACATTTCCTTAAATGTTTATGTTTATTTATGAAAGTTTTCTGCTATATTGTTATCCTTACTGAGCATCTGAGCTCACCCCTTTTAATGTTTATTTTTTCAAGACTGTGAAGAAGTATTTTATGAATGACCTGCAGGGATAGTCGGAAGGGGATATGAGTGGGGTCTATAGAGACCATGTTATTGTAGTTTTTCACTTTATGATGTAATGTAACGTTTATGAATGTATCTAGTGTTTATAAGGCTACTAAACTGATCAGTATTTCGAGACTTGATCTTTTGTTATCATTCCAATGTTACATAATAATGCACTGACTCTAGGTAATTGGGGTCGAGGCATCACAGTTGGTATCAGAGGTAGTGTAGTACTAACCTTGGAAGCTATATTTAGATAAACTCTGATTAGAGCACATAGCCCTAAGATAGAATTTGAGGATTAGTATAGAATAACTTCCTAAAATTTTGGTATTATAGAGATTTTGTGAGTTTTCTGAGAAATATATCCCTGTCTGGATACGAGCAGGTAGAGGCGGATCTGGCACAGATGAACCTAGGGGTAAAACCCGAAAACACTGCTTTGAGCTAGACTCGAATGGGAACTGGTGCATGACAACGGGCCTTGCTGCACTCTTGGTTGCGACACTCCCGAGGTATATGCTTAGGATAATTCTCATTTTCTTTACAAACCACTATGAAGGGTTTATGAGTATATACTTCCACAAAGAAAACATTTTTATGATTATGTATTATATCCATAAATAGTTCAATTTATGTTAAGTGTTTTTCAAGTTTGTTATTATGTATTTTGATACATAAACTAATTTAGTTTATGCCATTGTTTAGAAATGGCGCCTAGTGGAAGGAATGGAAACTGTATCAATACACGCACTCCATGTAGGGATTTC
Organism: Viscum album; assembly: GCA_963277665.1. Taxonomy (NCBI): domain Eukaryota; kingdom Viridiplantae; phylum Streptophyta; class Magnoliopsida; order Santalales; family Viscaceae; genus Viscum; species Viscum album. The sequence continues at coordinate 1,330,158,355 of OY728130.1, forward strand.
TCTCCAACTCAAGATAATTATAGTGTATCTGGTGATACAACTGGTGCTAATCAACATATCACCATACTGGGACAACACACTCATGTTATAAATAATAACCTTACTCGTATGGAGCACCCTGATCTGCAACGTGGAGGATCAATGTTAGATCATTTCATGAGGCAATGACCACCATCATTTAATGGGGGTACAAATCCATTAGTATCTGAGCAATGGATAAACTCCTAAGAGAAAATATTCCATGCCTTGGTGAGTAGTGAAAGGAAGAAAGTTATCATGGCACTTTACATCCTCACTCGAGATGCCGATCAATAGAGGTCGCTGATTCAAGACACAAAGGAAGATGAAGAAGTATCAAGTATGGAATGGAGGGAGTTTATGGAAATTTTCTTAGAAAATTAATTTCCACATGACCATCGAGCAGATATGGAAAGGCAATTTCTGAGTCTGAGGAATAAGGTGGATGGGAATGTCGCAAAGTATGAGGCTAACATTACAAGGCTAGCGAGGCATGCTACAGATTATATATGTATACCAATAATTAAGATTTATTGTTTCATTGATGGGTTAAAACCATTTCTCCATTGAGCATTAGTCTCACAAAGCTGCTCGTCATATGAAGATATTTCCTCGTGTGCTATCAAAAAGGAAAAGGAATTCTCTAAGTCTTTTTACTTTAAAGCGAAGAAATAGAAGAAGAGATCTTCTGAGAAATATGGAAATGGAAATAAGGGGAAGAAGGGAAAAGTTTAATATCAGTCCTGTAGTAATTGTGGGAAGAAACACCCCGGTACTTGCTTGAAGGGAATGAGAGTCTGTTACAAGTGTGGTGAATGTAACACCCCGAGATTTTATGATAAGTATTCTTTTTAAATTATTTGATGTCATGTGTTTTATGCTAAACCAAGATTATCTTGTGCTATACACAACACCATAATAGCTTGCAGTATACGCAACACAATTCTTGGATCGTGTTACACACAATTTTAAGTTCATTTGATAGAAGTTATTCTACGCAACACTGTGTGTATATATATATATTCAATGTATAAATTAAATATGGTTGGGTTTTGTTATACACAACAACAAAGGAGTCTTTCACTACACACAAACCTGACTTGGTTTTCATTACACGCAATCACGACCTTCCTCGATAGCGTGTGTTGTACGCAATACCGAGTTTCACTAAACAACGATATATGGTTATAATATTATCACGAACTAGCCGTTATGAATAGAATTAACCACATATTGAATTTTATAACATTATCATTCATATTATATATTTTCTAAAACATTTTATGTGAACAAAATAAACTTTTCCGGTAAAATAATTATTTTTCAAAAAAATGCAGTTTTGCCGCCTTTTGATGGCGCACCCACATTAAATCTAGTTTTTGACATGTTTATAAGTTCAATTTTACGAAATAAAATTATTATTTGGAATAAGGATATAAAATTTTACCTTGGATAAAATTTTACCTTGGATAAAATTTTCATGTTATTCTGATAACTTTCATATTTTAATGAATAGTAAAAACACGCTATATTTTAATTAAAAACAACTTTTTTCAGTGTAATAATTTATGTGGTTAAATTATAATATTTAATGGTATTATGGTATAAATAGAATATATTTTTACCATTTAATATAATGTATGTCATTATCATTTATTTTACTTTGAATTCGTAGGTTAAATAAATTCAATCTTTTGTAATGTTTTAAACAAAAACCCATTTTCTTTCGACAACGGGATAAATTTTAATTTAATTTCTGCAACTTCTGTGTATTGAATTTGGAAAAATGGATTCCATATTTGGAATCAGTGGATCCAAATTATATTAATAGACTAATTTTTTATTTTTGGACATTATGAATAGTAACTATGGTAAATTTTATTTACCACAGTTAAAGGTAAATCGGGTAATTAAGGGTAAATATAAGATTATAAAATTACCCTAACACCTTCCATAATACTATTGTATGACTAAAAGTTGACCCATATCACCTAATGGTCGGATTAGAATCATTTAATGGACTTTTTTCCATGAAAATAACTTAATTATTATTAAAACCAAAGAAAGTGACAACATGTCACTCTCTTAAATCTTATAAGTATATTAATTTTAATTTAGTGATAAACTTAATTAAACATCAAACATGAATAGTCTTAAGAAAGATAATGCAATTATTTATATCATATGAATTTATTTATAATTTTTAGGGATTAAATAATTTTCATTAATTGTTACACAATAGTGATGAAGAAATTATTTATCTAGTGAAGAATCAAGAATATAGTTTTTATTAAAATAATAGTAACCATAAAAGGCCCAAAACCCTGACCAAAACTTATTGGTCATGTAAAATTAAACCATAATCATCCAATGGTCGAATATGTGACCATTTGGAGCCTTATAAAAGCGATTATGACACTTCTATTATTTTATTTTAAACGATGCCAAAGTTGTCACCTTCATACTTTAATAAATATAACAATTTAAATATTGTGATTTTAAGATGATAAATTGGATTAAAAGTATTATTTTGAAAGGAAATATATTTATCTTCATCAAAGGATTTTATTTTTAATTTTTATGCAAAATATAAGTATATTAAATAATTATACAAAAATGATGTAGTAATTATTTTATTAAGAGATAAACCAAATAAATGGTTTTAAAAATAATAAAATAAATATTATATGAACTATTTATTGTGCTCCACTAATTTTATAGATACATATGACCTTTTATAAATCTATTAAATCTTTTATTTCGAACATATCATCTGTATATATTTTATTTAAATTCAAATAAATGAATAGTGTCAAAATTGACACTATTGTTATTTTATAAAAATAACATATTATAAAATTGTTTAAAAATCACAAAAATATTTAAAAATTATAAATTTATATTTATATGGTATAAAATGTTATAAATTATCTAATTATTGAAAATTCACAACAAATAAGTAATTATTTGTTATAATTTAAAATATAGAATGTTATTACCACAAATAAAATAAAATTGATTAAATAAGGATAAATCAAGTTGATAATGTTTAAAATAAATTCCTAACGTGTCTAAATTTTATTTTTTGATGATATTAAAACCATATCTCATCTAATATTCTAATATGACTCATTTTTGGAGGTTTTTAAGTGGGGTCAGATTTATTATAATTTAATATTATTAAGATTTCCAAAGATGCCCCTCTCCTCCCTTATAAAAGGGCACATCATCCCTCTATTCATCACACCAATTTGAGCCTTTAAGCTCGGCCAAAACCTTCCCATTTCCCTTATCAACTTCCCTAGAAACATCCTAGAGGTCCCGGTCTTCTTCAAAGACCAATTTTAGTACCCTAAGAGAAGGATTCAAAGAGGCGTGTAAAAGAAGAGGTAATATCTGTTACCGATTCTTTCAATTTTATTTCTTATTAAACTTCTTATTCTTTAGATGTTTAATTATGAAGTAATAACATTAGTATCCATAATATATTGATATGTTATTATAAATATGAAACAACCCCATTTCACATTCTATCCATCCTACGGAAAATGAAATCACCGCGCTTGCGTACTGAATACCGTCTCCATGCCGTGGTGTAATCTGTTTTCGAACACCACCTTACTTGGATGGGTATAATGGTGTAAATAAATAACTATATATGATTATTGAAATGTGATATTTATTCTGAAATATTATACGCACACTTCAATGCAATTCTATGATCATGGAAATGATATCATCGCTCGTGCGTATGTACGGACTATCGTCTCCACGACGCGATGAGATTCATTCTCCATGTTAACCATTCATGAATGATTATAAAGTATATATATAATAAGTAATCATGAAATATATAACATAATAATTATACTTGGTTTATGTGTATATATATGTATGTCATCTACTTAATTTCATTCAATTCAATAAGGAAATGAAAATAACGTTCATGTGTACGTATGACCTACCGTCTCCATGAACGATGTATTTCATTCCTTTTATAAATCTATAATATATATGTATATGATGAATATATATTATATATAAATCATGTTTTAAATTCTGGAATTATGTAAATCCTGATATAAGTAATAATATCAATGAACAACAAGTCGAAACACATACGATAAATGAAATAATTTTACCCAAAATGCTACATTAACATGGAATTTACAAAAGAAAAGGTAATATAAAGTCATATGTGAAACATATATGATATAATAACAATTAATATGATTATGTAATAAGTCAATGACATTATTTAAATCATTATACAGGAGGTTTGGATCCATAAGAAGCATATCAGACCTAAGGTAAGGGATACTTTTTCAAATCTCATTTTTATCTGAGATTGCTTATTCGTAAGTATTTACTGGGGTTATTTCTATCATCCATATCCATGTTTTATAAAAGTGTTTTCATGTATGTTTAAAGTATGTTTTACCCATTTTTGACATTTACTCTATGGTATATAAGGAATATTTCTTTTTTTATGTTATGAGGTACTTTTTTGACTTTTCTAGAAAAAGTACGAGAATAATGTTTTTTTAACTTTTTCGGCACGAAAAGATTTTTACGGTTTTATAAAGCCTTATTATCATGAAGCTTCCTCCAAAATATTTCATGTCTATTTTCAAAAAAATATTTGTCTTTTAAAATTGCATGACATTTTGTGAAAAGAAAATGATTTTGAAGAAGAAAGGATATTTTCCTCAAGAATTCATTCCAAGTGTTTTACCAAAACCATTTTTCATCTAAGATGACATTATTTCATATGTGTATGTTTCAAATATAATGTCTCTATGATTTACATGGTTTCACATTCCTTATTATGAAATGATATTCAATTCTTTTATATGGATTATGTGATGATGGGATGATGTTTATGAAACCCATTTTATTCGTTGGGTTATTATGAATGATGTATGTTTATTTTGTGGCACATGTATGAATGATTTTATTATGAGATGGGTGGGACCTATATCTCCCTCCAATGGATTGGGTAATTATTTATATCTCATGAGACAGACATGGATGGAACGGAAAGTTAAACCAGTTCAGTAATACATGACTGGAACAAGGAGTGAACTCGATTCCAAAAGGGACTTTGTCTACTAAGATGGTCTTGGAAGCAATGCCTTGGCTACTATGGAAATCATATCATGTGCATAATGGTTTCCACAATTACATGTTTTATTCCCATGCTATCTTATCATGATTGATGTTCCCTTATGAGATATGCCTTACGTACTTCCACGATTCATGTCTTTGCTCAAGATTTTGATGTTTAGATTTTATGTTCAAGTTTTTGCATTCAAATGTTTATGGATTGTTTTATGTTCTCTATGTTTACCCTTACAGGGCATTTGAGATCACCCATTTTAAGTTTGTTTTTCCCCAGGATATAAAGAAAGTTTTTAGGTAAGAAAAAAAGGGTAAGATCTTTATTGGGAGATGTTGAAGATCTTTCACCATGATGTGAAGATTTTATTCTGAGCTTCCAAAGACACTAAACTATTGCGGTCCTTGTGTGTCTGTTTTTGTTATGTATTAAGTATTACACAAAATTAATGTAATGTCCATGTACGTCAAGCTTCAGGTCTCTACATTTGGTATCGGAGGAAAGGTTTAGTCAGCCTTTGGAAACTAGGATGCAAAAACTTTAGTGATATCCCTAGAGATATTTCTAACGTATGTCTTGGGATGTCCCTATGGATAAGTATACGTATAGGTTATAGTCCTATAACTATGGTAATGATCTTAGAATTTATCCTAAGATGTTAGATATTGATGGTACTCCCCCTTTACTATGTTGTTTTCCATAGTATGATTTTTGCCTCTCACACTATTCTTTTTGGGTTTTAGAAAATGGCTGGAAACAAGAAGATTCATGATAATGGAGGATATGACGGACAATGGAATGATATTCTTCATGAGAAACCAAATGAAACGGGATTTGGAAGTCCAAACATCGTTATTATGCCTAATCATCAATCTCATAATATGATCAATAATCTCAACTTTGGTAAGTTTCCTGACACATATAATAAGAGAAAGATGGAGTTTCATGATGATCATAGTGGAAAGAAAGTTCAATTTCCCCTATGTAAATCATGTGGGAAGAGGCATCAAGGAGAATGTTTCAATGGAACTAGAAGATGCTTTGGCTGTGGAAAAGAAGGACACAAAGCCAGTAAGTGCAAAGGAAAAGGTTCAGTTAACTCCATGGATGAGGATAATGGTATTTCTAAGACATCAACAATGGTTAAATGTTTTAAATGTGGAATGTACGGGCATTATGCAAACCAGTTCCCTAAGGGAAAGTCTCACGAAGAGAATCAGTATGGTCGTATGGGTAGTATTTATGTTGATTTTGATGAAGAGACTATAGATGATATGTGAGATAAAAGAATTGTTGAAGCTCAGTCAATGGTTTAAGAAGGTAGTGGAATGATTACATGTTTATCAAGTGTAATGTTATATAAGAAATCTCATGTTACTTTGGAATAAAGAGACATCTAAGAATTGTTACACTGTTGTCTTTCCTTATATTTTGAAGGTGTTTGATAAATGGTACCAGTAATCATGAAAGGTTATTCATATATTTTTGGAAAGTAGATGATATGCGCATAATGAAGGGATAAGGAGAAAATTAAATGTTTGATATTATTCATGAGCTCATGACTGATATAAGGAGAAAGTTATATCATGGTTTCAGTATATAGAATATTTTGATTTTGGTATGTGGAAAGAGTTAACTTTTGACAGCACTCATGTTTTCACTAAGATTCAATGGGTATTCATTTTTCAAGAGAATACATGATTAAGGCCTTTGAACATTTTGAATGTGACCAACAAGACATATCTTATGATATATGGGGATCAACTATGGTATTAACATTCTTGTTATATGAAATTTCTGGTAATCATTTTCACTATAATATGAAAATGGACTGCAATATTATGGATAAGCCTAAAGATTGGAATGGATTGTGTTGGACATAAGATATTATTATTTAAGGATATAACCTTTTTCTATATTATTGATGGGATGATATAGTAATTTAGTTTTAGAAAAAAGACAACCTGCAGGACGGGCGACAGCCCATCGCATCAGACAAGGCTGCGGAAATCAAACTTACAACCAAAGTGCGATAGGCCTTTATCTCCTACCACTGGCCTACAGGAAGTCCCTGGTTAGTGGAAATTAGTTTTATTTTATTAAGCGGTATGATAAATAAAGTATACGTCCATTTCTTGAACCCTATACGATTAATCTCACCATAATATGGACTTATAACTTTTCCTAACCTTTTGTTTGAAACAGATGGAATGACCCATAATTCTATCACATGATCTGCTAACGCTTCACGAATAACAAATTCAACTTCATTTCTTTAAGAGATGAAGTGGAAATTGTTCAATTCATGAACGACAGTGAGATTGTACCAAAATCAAGTAAGTATATCTTCTAATTCAAAATTTTCAACTTTAGGGAAATGATATTGAAAACCAAAAATGTTGTCCTAGTTCTCTTATATCCGATGAATCATATGGTACCTTATATCTTCACAAATCTATGGCTTTGTGATTGTTGGATTTTTCATAGACATGTTCTCTGCCACTCTCCATCAGAACTTGATGGTTGGATTTCTCCTCCATATCCATATTTTCACCTATGATCTCCTATGTGGAAAACTAGTGATGAGTTAATTTGGGTAACCATTATGTTTCATACTTCAATTTTTAAAATTAAGTTTTAGCATTCCTTTTTTTACAATGTGGGTTTCTATGAATGAAATTCTCAAGTAACAGACCATTTATAACCCCGACGAATTTCGAGGGAGAATTTCATTTTAAGGGGGGTAGAATGTAACACCCCAAGATTTTATGATAAGTATTATTTTTAATTTATTTGATGTCATGTGTTTTATGATACACCAATATTATATTGTTCTATACACAATAACGTATTAGCTTGCAGTATACACAACACAATTCTTGGATCGTGTTACACACAATTTCAAGTTCATTTGATAGAAGTTATTCTACACAACATTGAGTGTATATATATATATTCAATTTATAAATGAAATATGGTTGGATTTTGTTATACGCAACAAAAAAGGAGTCTTGCACTAGACGCAACCCTGACTTGTCTTTCATTACACGCAATCGTGACCTTCCACGATAGCGTGTGTTGTACGCAATACCGAGTTTCACGAAACAACGATATGTGGTTATAATATTATCACGAACTAGACGTTATGAATAGAATTAACAAAATTTTTAATTTTATAACATTATTATTCATCTTATAAATTTTATAAAACATTTTATGTGAACAAAAAAAATTTCAGGTAAAATAAGTATTTTACAAAAAATGCAGTTTTTCCACCTTTTGATGGCGCACCCACATTAAATCTAGATTTTTACAAGTTTATAAGTTCAATTTTACAAAATAAAATTATTATTTGGAATAAGTATATAAAATGTTACCTTGGATAAAATTTTCATGTTATTCTGATAACCTTCATATTTTAATGAATAGTAAAAACACGCTATATTTTAATTAAAAACAACTTTTTTCATCGTAATAATTTATGAGATTAAATTATAATATTGAATGGTCTTAAAGTATAAATAGAACATATTTTTACCATTTAATATAATGTATGTTATTATCATTGATTTTACTTTGAATTCGTAGGTTAAATCATTTCAATCTTTTATAATCTTTTAAACAAAACCCGTTTTCTTTTGACAACGGGTTTAATTTTAATTTAATTTCTGCAACTTATGTGTATCGAATTTGAAAAAATGGATTCCATGTTTGGAATCAGTGGGTCCAAATTATATTAATATACTACTTTTTATTATTGGGCATTATGAATACTAACTACGGTAAATTTTATTTACCATAGTTAAAGGTAAATCGGGTAATTAAGGGTAAATATAAGATTATAAAATTACCCTAACACCTGCCAAAATCCTATTGGATGACTAAAGGTCGACCCATATCACCTAAGGGTTAAATTAGAATCATTTAATGGACTTTTTTCCATGAAAATAACTTAATTATTATTAAAACCAAAGAAAGTGACAACATATCACTCTCTTAAATCTTATAAGTATATTAATTTTAATTTAGTGATAAACTTCATGAAACTTCAAACATGAATAGTATCCAGAAATATAATTAAATTATCTACATCATATGAATTTATTTATAATTTTTAGGGATTAAATAATTATCATTAATTGTGACACAATAGTGATGCAGAAATTGTTTATCTAGTGAAAAATCAAGAATATAGTATTTATTAAACTAATAGTCACCTTAAAATGCCCAAAACCCTGACCAAAACTTATTGGTAATGTACATATTAACCATAAGCATCCAATGGTCTAATATGTGACAATTTGGAGCCTTATAAAAGCGATTATGACACTTATATTATTTTATTTTAAATGATGCCAAAGTTGTCACCTTCATAATTTATAAATATAACAATTTACATATTACGATTTTAAGATGATAAATTCGAGTAAAAGTATTATTGTGAATGTTAATAGATTTATATTCATCATTGGATTTTATTTTTAATTTTTATTCAACAAATAAGTATATTAAATAATTATACAAAAATGATGTAGTAATTATTTTATTAAGAGATAAACCAAATAAATGGTTTTAAAAATAATAAAATAAATATTATATGAACTATTTATTGTTCTACACTAATTTAATAGATACATATGACCTTTTATGAATCTATTAAAGCTTTTAGTTCAAACATATCTTCTGTATATATTTTATTTAAATTCAAATAAATTAATAGTGTTAAAATTGACACTATTGTTATTTTATAAAAATAACATATTATAAAATTGTTTAAAAATCAAAAAAATATTTAAAAATTAAAATTAAAATTTATATGGTATAAAAGGTTATAAGGTATCCAATTATGGACAATTCACAACAAATAAGTAATTATTTTTTATAATTTAAAATTTAGAATGTTATTATCACAAATAAAAATAAATTGATTAAATAAGGATAAATCAAGTTGATAATGTTTAAAATAAATTCCTAACATGTCTAAATTTTATTTTATGATGATGTTACAACCCTATATCATCTAATATTTTAATATGAGTCATTGATGTAGGTTTTTAAGTGGGGTTAGATTTATTATAAATTAATATTTTTAATATTTCAAAAGGTGCCCCTCTCCTCCCTTATAAAAGGGAACCTCCTCCCTCTCTTCATCACACCAATTAGAGCCTTTAAACTCGTCCAAACCTTGTCCATTTCCCTTATAAACTTCCCTAGAAACATCATAGAGGTCCTGGTCTTCTTCAAAGACCAATATTAGTACCCTAAGAGAAGGATTCAAAGAGGCGTGTCAAAGAAGAGGTAAGATCCGCTACCGATTCATTCAATTTTCATTCTTCTTCAACTTCTTACTATTTATTTATTTAATTATAAAGTAATAACATCAGTATCACTCATATAATGATATGTTATTATAAATATGAAACAACCCCATTTCACCTTCTATCCATCCTACGGAAAACGAAATCACCGCGCGTGCGTACGTACAGAATACCGTCTCCACGCCGTGGTGTAATCTGTTTTCGACCACGACCTTACTTGTATAGGTATAATGGTGTAAATAAATAACTATATATGATTATTTCAAAGTGATATTGATTCTGAAATATTATACATACACTTCAATGCAATTCCACGATCATGGGAATGATATCATCACTCGTGCGTATGTACGGACTACCGTCTCCATGACGTGATGAGATTCATTCTCCATGTTAACCATTCATGAATGATTATAAAGTATATATAATAAGTAATAATTAAATATATGACATAATAATGATACTACATTTATGTGTATATATATGTATGTCATCTACTTAATTTCATTCAATTCAATAAGGAAACGAAAACAACGTTCATACGTATGTACGACCTACCGTCTCCATGAACAATGTATTTCATTCCTTTTATCGATCTATAATATATATGTATATGATGAATATATATTATATATAAATCATGTTTTAAATTCTTGAATTATGTAGATCAGGATATAAGTAATAATATCAAGAAACGAAAAGTCGAAACACAAACGATAAATGAAATGATTTTACCAAAAACTCTACTTTTTCATGGAATTTACAAAAGAACGGGTAATATAATGTCATAAGTGAAACATATATGATATCATAGAAATGAATATGATTACATAATAAGTAAATGATATTATTTAAACCATTATACAAGAGGTTCGGATCCATACGAAGCATATCAGACCTATGGTTAGGAATAATTTTGTAAATCTCATTTTTATCCGAGATTTCTTATTCATAAGTATTTAATGGGGTTATTTATATCATCCATGTCCATGTTTTATAAAAGTGTTTTCAGGTATTTTTAATTTCCTTTTTACCCATTTTTGACTTTTACTATATGGTATGTAAGGAATCTTTCTTTTGTTTACGTTACGAGGTACTTTTTTTACTTTTCCGACAAAAGTACGAGAAGAATGTTTTTTTAACTTATTCGGCACGAACGGATTTTTACAGTTTTATAAAGACTTATTTTCATGAAGATTCCTCCAAAATATTGCATGACTATTTTCAACAAAATCTTTTTCTTTTAAAATTTCATGACATTTTGTGAAAAGAAAATGATTTTGATGAAGAAAGGATATTTTCCTCAAGAATTCATTTCAAGTGTTTTATCAAAATAATTTTTCATCTAAGATGACATTATTTCATATGTGTATGTTTCAAATATCATGTATCTATGATTTACATGGTTCACTTTCCTTATTATGAAATGATATTCATTTCTTTTATATAGATTATGTGATTATGAGATGATATTTATGAAACCAATTTTATTCATTGGGTTATTATGAATGATGTATGTTTATTTTGTGGAACAAGTATGAATGATTTCATTATGAGATGGGTGGGACCTATATCTCTCTCCAATACATTGGGTAAAGATTTATATCTCATGTGATAGACATGGCTGGAACGGCAAGTTAAACCGGTTCAGCAATACAGGACTGGAATGAAGAGTGAACTCGATTCCGAAAGGGACTTTGTCCACTAAGATGGTCTTGGAAGCAATGCCTTAGCTACTACGGAAATTATATAATCTGATTAATGGTTGCCACAATTACACGTTTTATTCCCATGCTATTTTATCATGATTTATGTTCCCTTATGATATATGCCTTACGTACTTCCAAGATTCATGTCATTGCTCAAGATTTTGATGTTTAGATTTAATGTTCAAGTTTTGGCATTCAAATGTTTATGGATTGTTTTATATTCTCTATGTTTACCCTTACTGAGAATTTGAGCTCACTCCTTTTATGATTTCTTTTCCCCAGGATATAAAGAAATGTTTTAGGTAAGAAAAAAGGGGAAGATCTTTATTGGGAGATGTTGAAGATCTTTCACCACGATTAGAAGATTTTATTCCAAGTTTCCAAAGACACTAAACTATTACGGTCCTTGTGTGTCTGTTTTTCTTATGTATTAGGTATTTCAAAAAAGTAATGTAATTTCCATGTACGTCAATCTTCGGGTCTCTACAGTGAAAAAGGCCACCAAGCTCATGATTTCAAGGGAAAGACAGTTTCTGTCAATGCGGAATGCTATAATTGTAGAGAGGTGGGACATTATGCAAAGGAATGTTCTAAGCGTTAGGGGAACTTAACTCAGAAGAGGCCAAGGGATCAAGGCCAAGCTATGCTATCACTACTGCTGAGGTTGAAGATCCGAAAGACGTGGTGGCAGGTAATTTAATGGTTTCATCAAGTTTAGAAAATGCATTATTTTATTCTATATCATCGCATTTTTTCATATCTTCCCAGCTTGCTATGAAAATTAGATATTTCCAATTTGATTTAACAAGATAATTTTCAGTCAAAACAACTAAGGGAAGTGTCATTGCAACAAAGTTTTGTGAGTCAGTCACCATAAGAGCACATAAATGTTCTTTATCCACTAATCTCATTGTCATACCTATTATTGGGTTTGATATAATACTCAGTATGGATTGGATTTCGGACTATGATGCGAAGAATTATTTTAAGAATAAGGAGGTTACGATTTTTGATGATGATGATAAGGAACACCTTATCTATAGAGAAGAATCGTTACCACCTAATTCTTATTTAGATCCACCCCCAGTAGCTCAACTAAATTCCATTATTGGGGAGGAAGAGAATGAAATGACTGAGGGAGAGGAATGTAATGTTCAATTAGAGGATGTACCAATTGTGAGAGAATATTTAGATGTGTTTCCAGAAGATTTACCTGGACATCCTCCAGAACGAGAAGTTGAGTTTTCCATTGATTTAATTCTTGGATCAAGGCCTATATCGAAGACCTCTAATATAATGGCCACTATAGAATTAGTTGAACTAAAGAAACAACTAGAGTAATTGAGTAATAAATGATTTATTCTCCCTAGTGTTTCTCCATGGGGAGCCCCTGTCCTTTTTGTTAAGAAGAAAGATGGATCTATGAGGTTGTGCATTGACTACAGGGAGATCAATGCTATAAAAATAATGAACAACTATCCTCTACCTCGCATTGATGATTTATTTGACCAACTACATGGAGCTCAATACTTTTCAAAGATTGACCTTCGATTTAGATACCATCATTTATGTGTAAAGAAGGAAGACATTCTGATGACAGCATTTCGAAAAAGGTATGGGCATTACGAGTTTAGAGTAATGCCTTTTGGATTGACTAATTCACCCTCTGAATTAAAGGATATAATGAATAGAGTTCTCAAGGAATATCTTGATGATTTTGTGGTGGTATTTATTGATGATATCTTTGTATACTCCAAAAGCTACGAAGATCATGAAAATCACTTTCCCATTATCCTGAAGACTCTTAGAAGACATGAATTATATGGGAAGTTTAGCAAGTGGGAATTTTGGCTTCAAGAGATTTCTTTTATTAGCCATATTGTCTCTAAGGATGGAATTTTCGTTGATCCTTCTATGACCAAGGCAATCCAAGAATGTCCACCACCGACAAGTATAACTAAGGTACACAGTTTTATTGTTTTGGCAGGTTATTATCAACATTTTGTTCAGAATTTTTCCCGATTAGCTAACCCATTAACGAAGCTCACACGTAATGGGGTTAAATTTGTCTGGAAAAAAGAGTGTGAAGAGTGTTTTGAAGAACTGAAGAGAATATTATTCAATGATCCTATATTGAATCTACCATCGGGGAATTATTGGTTCGTTATTTATAGTGATGCCTCAATGAAAGGACTTTGTTGTGACCTTATGAAGAATGATAGGGTTATTCCCTATGCATCACGATAACTAAAATTCATGATCAGAACTATCCTACTCATGATCTTGAGTTAGAAGCTGTGATATTTTCTTTGAAGATATGGAGACACTACCTCTATGGTGAAAAATGTGAGATTTATACTGATCACAAGAGTTTAAAGTATATTTTCTCACAAAAGAACTCAACATGAGTCAAAGGAGATGGCTTAAACTACTCCTGGATTTTGATTGCACGATACACTACCACCCGGGGAAGGAAAATAAGGTGGAAGACGCTTTGAGTAGAAAGGATCCTAGATTTTTGAAAAATATGAGAGTTGAAAAGGATACTATATACATGGATCTAGTAAAGATGGATATGGGAATCACCATGGAAGGTGAAACATCAATGATTTTTCAAATGGTTGCCAAACTATATTTACTAGAAAGGATAAAGAGTTCTCAGACCGGTGATGGAGAGTTACAAAGGAAGATTAAAACTGTGAATTATGGGAAATTGAGTGACTTTGTGTATGAAGATGGAATTTTAATGTTTGTGAATAGACTTTGTGTTCCCGATATACCTGATCTAAAAAGAGAATTTTTGGATGATGATCATAGTTCCAATTTATCTATACACCCTAAAAGCACCAAAATGTATATAATTTGAAGGAACATTTTCGGTGGGACAACATGAAGAAGGAGATTGCCGATTTTGGGTCAAGATGTATGATTTTTCAATGAGTGAAAGCTAGAAGGCAACATCCTAGAAGAGTATTGCAACCTCTTCCCATACCTGAGCGAAAATGGGATAATATCACGATGGAATTTTTCATGGGAGTACCAATGACACCTAGAAGGAATGACGCAATATGGGTCATTGTTGATCGTCTTACCAAGTCAGAACATTTTCTTGCTATAAGAGAAGATATACCACTTGCATGTATAGCAAGACTATATATTAATGAAATTTTGAGACTTCATGGAGTACCCCTATCGATTGTCTCAGATCATGATCCCCGTTTTACATCAAGATTCTAGAAAAGTCTTTAGAATTACTTGCATACTGAACTTCGTTTGAGCACTACTTACCACCCTCAAACATATGGACAATTAGAACGAACTATTCAAAACTTATAAGACATGTTGAGATCATGCCCACTTGACTTTCAGGGAATGTGGGATCAATATTTACCTCTGTTATAATTTTCCTATAACAATAGCTTCCATTCAGGTATTCGGATGGCACCATATGAAGTGTTATACAGAAGAGATGTCTCACACCAACCTGTTGGGATGACGTTGGTGAATGAAAACATGTAGGCCCAGAACTGGTGGAGGAAATGATGGAAAAGGTGAAGGTAATCCAAAACCACACAAAGCAGCTCAAAGTAAGCAGAAGAGCTATGCTCACAACCAAAGGAAGTATTTGGAATTTCAAGTAGGAGATCATGTTTTCTTTAAGGTATCTCCATGGAAGGGAGTAATACGTTTTGGTAAGAAGGGTAAATTGAGTCCCAGTTACATCGGACCCATTGAAATTCTAGAACGAATTGGGGCTGTAGCTTACCATTTGGAAATGCCACGAAGTCTCTCCAAAGTTCACAATTTGTTCCACATATCACTGTTGAGAAAATACATGCCTGAACCAACGCATGTACTCACCTATGAAGAATTAGAACTGGAACCCGATCTGTCTTACTAAAAAGATCCCATCAGGATTCTTGATACAAGAGAACAAGTGCTGAGAAACCGGACGACTCGTCTTGTAAAAGTTCTATGAAGAAACCATAAGACGGAAGAGGAAAGGTGGGAACCCGAGAAACTTATGATGAAGAATCACCCGAGTCTTTTTATACAGTGATATTATAAGAAATTTAAAGGATGAAATTATTTGAAGGAGGGTAGAATGTAACAACCCAAGCTTCCATGGTACGCTTCTCTTTCAATAATGCAATAGCTTGCATTGTATGCAAGTTCGACATTCTAACACACCGCGACTAATAAAATTAGCCGTTATGAATAGTAATACCCACTTTTTGAAATTATATAAATTTTATATTTCAGAATGGACTTCATTTTTGGATTCAGAATATCGAAATTAGCCTATGTTGAATTTTTGGTATTTTTCCGAGAACTTCCAATTTTTGATGAATAGTGAAAAATACTTAAAAACAGCATTATTAATCAAAATAATTTATAGGGATAAATTATAATATTTCTTCTTTTTAAATTATAATTAGAATATAATTTTACTATTTTATCCAATGGTGGTCATTAGAATTAATTTCACTTTGAAATTGGACATAAACAATTGTCAATATTTTGATTGATATTGTTTCTTAAAAACACGCTATTTGTTTTGACAGCGGGAATTAATTATAAATTTAATTAAGGAAAATTATATGTTTGAAATTTAGTAAAATAGACATCATTTTGGAATTCAGTATATTAATTATAGCTTCAGGTGAATTTTTTGTATTGTTCTGAAAAACTTCGATTTTTGAGGAATAGTGAAACCACTAAGTGGTAGTTAAAAAACTGATTATTTCGTTTAAATAAAAATTTACCACCTCTGTGATTTTAATTTCAAAAATTCTACATACATAATTTTCATTAGGATGTAAAATGTGGTTCAATGGAATTAAAATAATTTTTGGTGAATAGTAATTTTTAAGTTCTATTATTCGCGATTAATGGTAATTAGTAAAATTTAAGGTAAAAATGATATTATAAAAATATGAAAATATCTTGAAAATTTTCCTACCCTTATTGGATGATTCATGTCCGACCAAGAAAATCCATGGGTCAACTTTGGGACCCCATGGGGCCACTTGGGTTGAAAATGACATTAATAACTTTTTATTTTAAGTAAAAATAAAATTTTCACAAACATGTGTTGTATTACTAAAACAATTATAACATGAGGTGATATAATTTAATTTTTTGACTATAAATATTAATTGGAACTATAAAAGGATTACCTACATCATGATATTTTTTTCATAATTTTTAGACCTTAAAGAAATTAAATTTTTTATGACACCATGATGATGCAGCGATTACCTCATTAATTAACGATTTAAATAAAATGAAAAGATAATGTAAAATCAAAGACATAAACTTGTCAAAAACCAATTTTATGAGTATATTTCAAACCCTTATCACATTATCCTTGAAATATATGATTTTGGGACCTTTAAAATCCGAAACTCATTATATAATAATGTAACATTTCATGACTTTCCAAGAGTGCCCCTCCTTTCCTCTTTTAAAGGGCCCCCACCTCTACCACCTTATTCACACCATCAAAGTCATTTGGCTTGGAAAAACTCTTACCAAATATTCTCTCAACTTTCCTCTCTTACTCCTAGAAGCCTCACTTTGGGCATAAGTCTTCCAATTGAATCCTTTGTCTCAAATCAAAAAGAGTTACCCGATTTTAAGGTAATGTCTTCTCTTATGTTCTTTTGTTTTATTTTGCTTCTCCAACCCATTAAAATAATTTTATTCATTTCCTTTGTAACAACACCAGTATCGTCAATATACTCGGATGTTTTAATGGGAAGTATTTTATTTAAACTTACACATACCTTCGTCTAATGGTTAAATAATATACTGTTTCTGTGGGTGGCGAATTACTGCCTCACGAAATGGTGATTGTTCAAACTTCATTTAACACCTATCATGGAGGCCATTAAGATGTCACTATATTTATATATGATATATATTATGTTTATGTTTTCCTTCTTCTTTTGTATTTTTCATTTATGGCATACCTTTATGATTTCCATTATGGGTAAACACGATAATTTCATTTTAGGAAGTGCGGACTACCACCCCCTCAAAGTGATTTGAATCGTTAATGCCATATATGGGACGTGTAAATGATGGTGTAAATGATATTATATGTGATATTATACTAGAATTATAATACACCATTATTTAATTATGATCTCATTCCATTTTATTAGAAATATAAATGAAAGTAGCGTTCATGCGTACGTATGGCTTACCATCTCCATGAATGGTGCATTTCATTTTTTACCTCTAAATGTTATATAATATTATAAATGCATATATATATAATGGATATATATGATATATATGATATCTAAATCATGAATAAATTTCTGGATAAAATGGGTATTTTACCACATGAATAACTTGTAATTATAAGAAGTTTATTTTTGACTCAAGTACCAAAGATCGAAAAAACGACCGTTATTAACTTAAATAAATATATAATGTTTATAACATGGTAATAAGTGATATAAAAGGAATGATGAACTTGAAAAAGGTTTTTAAGAAATTAGAAATTAACTCTTGTTTATTATTCAGGAGGTTAAAGAAGGGTCGAGTCCTGTCAGACACGAGGTAAGGGACTTCGTCTCAATCTCCTTTCATTGAGGCATATTTTATTTTATACACAACTTTATTTTATATGGTGTATAAACCCCTTTTAATTTTAAATTTATTCAAAAATAATCTTTTTTATACGAAGTGTTTTACTAAATGAAAAATGGGAATGTTTTTTTGTCTTACGTTTACAGCAATAACAACTTCTACGCCGCCGTGACCATTATTTGAGTTTCGGCTTCCTCTACAACCCATAACTTTTTTTAAATGAAAAATAAATACCATGTTTTACTCTTCATTTATTTTGGTATTGACAATTGTTTTGATAATGTTTTTATTATATCAATGTGTTATATTGATATCTTGTGATTGAAATGTGGAAATGTTATGTTTCCTTTATGCATGTTTTATGTGATACGATTATGTTATGGTTTATGATATGTTTAAACCTTTTCATATAAGGAATTAAATATACTTAATAAGTGATGGGTGGAGCCCGCTATAGCTCCTCGATTCATCGGTAGGTCTCATGAGACAAACTAGTTTCTTGGCACGGGGCCTTGACAAAATCTTATTTGTAGTTTTGACATGAGGCCTTGGCTACATGGTTATGATAGTATGGAATTATGCATTCCATCATTATGAAAGTGGTTGTTGATATTGCATGTGATTATTCGATTAGTAGAGTATCCATGTGAATAAGAAAATGGAATTATTTCATTTTATTTTTCCATATTATGCTGATGTTCAAGTTTAAAAGGCATTTGTTTTAGTTATACATTGACTTAAATGTTTATGTTTATTTATGAAAGTTTCCGCTATATTTTTATCCTTACAGAGGATCTGAGCTCACTTCTTTTAATGTTTTAATTTTTCCAGGATGTGAATAAGTATTTTATTAATGACCTGCAGGGATAGTTGGAAGGGGATATGAGTGTGGACTATGGAGACCATGTTATTGTAGTTTTTCACTTTATGATGTAATGTAATGTTTATAAATGTATCTAGTGTTTCCAATGCTACTAAACTAATCGGACTTTCGAGACTTGATCATTTGTGATCATGCCAATGTTACATAATAATGCACCGACTCTAGGTAACTAGGGTCGGGCCGTGACATATATATATAAGTAAGCAAGAAATCAACCCAACCTAGGGTTCTGAAACCAGCCTAAGCTCAGACACCGCGTTACTATTCATTCATGAAAGGTATACCACCCACATCAAGGTCACAATCCATCCCAGAACTAATTTCCCCATTTAACCCATTCTTGTTTTCATGTTCAAGTATCCCCATTTAAGTGAATTCTACACAACTAGGAAATTAACAGGCAAAACTGCACGCTAGAGAAAGAAGACAGTCAAACAACAACTTAACCATTCACACCCAGTTCTCTTGTAAAGTCACGACAACAAAGAGAGAAGTGATATCCCTCAAATTACTGGATCCAAAGAAACCCCAAGACATAGCCCCATGTCCCCAAAATCCATGGGCCAATGATTTCTCAACAATAGAGGATCCCACCCCAATTTGTGATATAAGCAGAGTAACACACAACCTCAGATTCACAACTAGCGAAAGTATAACTACAGGGGATCCCATCCGCACCCATATCACCCCAGCAATCTAAGCCCCCATCCAAGAAAACCATAATGTCACCCATAATCAGCCCGTGTAGGAAAAACGACCAAACCACTACCAACAATACAGGGCAGGCCCATGCAGGTATTTTATGATTTAAAAGATTCAACACACTCCATGGTTTCAATTCCACTGTTCTTTAACCGGGGATACCATAGAAAAGGGTTGATCTTGGTGCTTTCAATTTAGTTAACCGAGTATATGAAATTAACCAATTCCATTTTACGGTTATTTAAACATCCAAGAGCATGGAGGTTCATTATTCCATAGAGAAAGACCACCAAAGGCCATGATTTTCAGTGAGCATAGGCTCGTACAATTCACAACACATATCAACCTAAAATAGTATAGCAGAATATCCATCACACCCCCTTCCATTCTTTAAAGGTTCATTCACTAACTTCATTATGTCCGGTTTCATAAATTTCCACATAGAAAAAAAGCATAACCACCCCTCATGATACACAAAAAGGGGAGACGAAGGAGAAAATCCCTAATTGATTCATCAAGGATCGACATTTTTTCCCATGCTCCAAGAACTAGGGATGCACGATTTACAAGGGAGGGACGTCGGGAACTCCAAGGACAAGTAGACGAATCGAGTGCAGGCGCACAACAAGTCTTGGGAAGGGGTGGGAAATCCAAGCGCACCAGGGAGAAGGAGATGAGTTGGACAAAAGGAAGAAGAGAAAGAAAAACTTCCTCTGGGATATATAGATAAAATCTTGTTGTTACGGGATAAGGAGATTTTGAACGCCTTAAAAGTTGGATTGTGGTTTCTCACGTGGTTTGGTTAGTTAAACATGATGGTATTATGTTGTTATTAAATATCCCCCATCAGAGATATTTCTCGGTATTTTTAGGTATTAATTATGGGTTTAATAAGGGTAAAAGAATTAATTTACTACTGGAGAGAAAAGGTTGGGAACTGGAAAAGAACGAAGAGGATACAGTGCCACCGTCCTGGTGTCACCCTTGCGGTGGTACCATCACAGTGGAACCCTCACGGTGCCGTCGTCATGGTCCCACTATGACTGGTGCCACCGACCTGGTGCCACCATGACCGGTGCACCGTGACCGGTGCACCGTGACCAGCGCCACCATGATCGGTGCTACCGTCACGGTGCCACTGTTTTGGTGGAGCCTCACTTTTGATAAAGTAATGGGCTAGGATGGTCTGGGCCATTACGTTAGATACCTCTCAAACTATTCTCTCCCTCAAGAATAAAAACAAACCAGAAGATAAGAGAGGGTTCTAACAACCACCTCGAAATATACCTCTCAGGAGTGAACCTCATTGTTATCTTCAAACACCTCCCTCTCAAGAACCAAGTAACATACCAGGGTCAAACTGCCTAGTCCTATGGGTTGGGGAGTCTCTTCTCCCATGTCAAGATATTATCCGCTTTGGGTAGCACTGTCTCGCCCGCATGGGTTTAATCGCATCCACCTTAATGCATCTTGATTAGGGATCAGGTCCTCCCCTCCCCATAGTCAGGACTTTTCCCACACATTCAGAGAATAAGGAAACCCACACATTCCACAGTCAACAAGGTGAAGTGTTCCATCACAAAGAAGTATAAAAAGAAAAGCACAAAACTCAAAACAACACTGGGTATTGGGCACGCATATGTGCTTCCTGTTCCCAGATACTATCCTCAATCCCACCATGCTTCCACAACACTCGAACTAATGGAATGGTTCTCCCATGAAGAACCTTTTCCTCACGATCCCCGATCCTCACTGGTCTTTCCACAAAGGTCACGTCGTCCTCGATATCTAGATCTCCCCAGTCGAGGATGTTTGAATCATCATGTAGATACCGATGGATCTGGGACACATGGAAAACATCATGTATCCTCAGTAGCGTGGGGGAAATGCTAGCTGATAAGCCACTTCACCGACCCGCCGCAACACTTTGAAGGGACTGATGATTCTGGGAGAAAGATTACTCCCTCTACCAAACCTCCGTTGTCCACGCAGAGGGGATACCTTCAAGAACACGTGGTCTCCAACCTCAAATCCCAAGGGCCTCCTCCTGCTATCAGTATACAAATTTTGTCAGTCCTAGGCCACCTTCATCCTTTCTCGTATAAGTTAAACTATATCTATCATGCTCTGCACCACCTCCGTGCCAAGAATGCTTGTTTCCCCCACCTCAGTCCAGCACACTGATGAGTGACACGAACTTCCATATAGGGCTTCAAATGGAGCCATGACAATGGTAGAGTGATAGCTATTATTGTAGGCAGACTCTACTAGAGGCAAGTGTCGCACCCATGATCCTCCTAAGTCCAGAACACATGCCCGCAACATATCCTCCAAGGTCTGGATGGTGTGCTCTGTCTGTCCATCTGTCTAGGGATGGAAAGCTTTGCTAAGATTTAGCTGGGTGCCAAAAGCATGCTGCAATCCTCTCCAAACTTGTGAGGTAAACTGTGCATCCCTATCTGATACTATGGATCTCGGAACTCCAGGAAACCGCACCACCTCATCCACTCGAGAACATCCAGAGGCTGCAAAAAACCGCTTGGAACACGGTGTTCATCCTTTACCTATTGACAACGGAGGGAACTTGCCACGAACTCTCCCACTACTCGTTTCATCCCAGGACACCAAAACTGTCTCCTCACTTGTACATGAGAGTCTTTGGTTTTCCCTACTGAGTATACTTTTATGCTCACCCTACATATATAAAACTTCATTTAGGTTCCCCGGAGGACCTGTGGGATCGTGCGGGACCATACTAGCTCAGAACTTTGGGGCAGTTGCTGTTGTTGTTTTCCTTATCTTTGAAACACTTTTCTTTTGGAGTTTGTGGCTTGTCTCTTTTACCTTTGAACATGCATATTGGAATGGTTTACTTTCAATAGCACTTGCACTTTCAGTTTTGGTGTTGTGGGATTTACTATCTTATCTTTTGAACCTATTAATATAAAAATGGTAATGCCTTCCATTTAGTGTGAGATTCTATACCCTTGGGGCTAGTCGCCACTCTGGGACCTATTGAAGGTGGGTCTCGGGGGTCATTATCCCTCCTTCAACTTAAAGAAGGAAGGGTTTGGAAATCTGTTTCTCCTTCCCTCATCTTTTTGAAGGAGGGTTGTGACATAATGGTATCAAAGGATCGACATTTTTCTCCACGCACCAAGAACAGGTGATGTGCGATTTGTAGGGGAGGGACGACGGGAACACCAAGGACGAGCAGACGACTCGAGCGTAGGCACACCACAAGTCTCATGAAGGGGGGGTGGACTCCATGCACACCAGGGAGAAGGAGAGGATTTGGCCAAAAGGAAGAAGAGAAAGGAGAACTTCCTCTTTGATATATAGATAAAATATCGTTGTTCTCGGATTTGGGGATTTTGAACGCCTTCAACGTCAGATCGTGATTTCCCACGTGGTTTGGGCTATTACACATGATGGTATTAAGTTGTTATTTAATATCCACAATTGGAGATATTTCATGGTATTTTTAGGTATTAATTATGGGCTTTAATAAGGGTAAAATAATTATTTTTTTGTGGGAGCAAAAAGGTCGGGAATTGGAAAAGAACGAAGAGGACATGGTGTCACCCTCTCAGCGTCACCATCCTTGTGGCACCCTCACGGTGCCACCACCATGGTTCCATCGTGACTGGTGCCACCGTCACAGTTCCACTTCCATGGTGCCACCGTGACCAGAGCTACCATGACAGGTGCTATCATCACAGTGCCACTGTTTTGCTAGAGCCTCACTTTTGGAAAAGTAATGGGCCAGGAGGGTCTTGGCCATTACATATAAAAACTCTTCAAATAAAATTATTGACTATCCCATGGTCAAACTACTATAAACACATAAACAATGGTGGTAATTTAATTTAAAACATAATACTTTTCAATTATTCTTTTCATAGTTGACATAATTGTAATTCCATTCAAAATGATTCAATCCCACTTACATTCCTTAAATATAGATTCATTGACTAGATGTAGAAAGGTGAGTTTAATTATATGGACTCCTCTATCTGGTCGGCCATTAAATAATCCCTATACAATACTATGTAAAATTCTAGATGTATAGTTTCTAATTACTTTTATATGAATTTTTTGTCATATAACTCTTCTAGTGCTCTTAGGATTTCATTATTTGATCCCAGTCATTTACCACAAGACAAAAATTATTATATTAAACATTTTTTTATTCTCCTAGTTTTTATTTTTACTGATAATGTTAATCATGTCATTGATAATTATCCCTTTACTAACAGTGATGGATTTTTAGTTTGGTAACCTTAACACAATGGAATGATTGATACGAAATATTTTTCCAACAATTATTTTTTAAATATAGGTAATTATTTTTATTGGATATATATTTTTTATAGTAAATTGATACAACCTCAAATAATAATTCTTGAATAGAAATTTTCTCATAACTGGGTCCCCAGTGATACTTGTCTCTAATAATTTTGGGTATAGATTTTATCAAAATGCAGTCTATGTAAACCAAATAGAGAAGACAATAAAAATGATTTTAATTCATTTTCAATTGATAGTTCTCATTGAAAATATATTACTGATCTAAATGATTATATATGGTTAAATTTTGATTCAATAAGAACATAAATTTAGTGATGTTCTCCTTATGATGCCTCGGAATAAATCAAGCACCTCATTATAGTTGTGGTTGATATGCTTCTTCATGTGATCTGGTATAATTGAAATGCCTATTTACATCATAATAGATTATTCAGACTTCATTGATGATGGGTGTGGATACCTTCTACAATATATGACATTTTCAAAATCCAAAAGGGGCAGTACAAAAATTCTATTTCTAATTTCTGTATCCTGTGGAGTCTTGGTGTTGAAATGTTTTACAGTCAAATTCATTGATCTTTTTAAGTATTTTTGGAAATTTTTCCTCCCATGATAGATTAAAATTAATATTTATGGGGCCTCTAAAACTAACTCAGGGCCATTGGGAAGCATAGTAGTCTATAGGAACCACCTTGAGCAGCTTCTTGGTTGCTTTTCTGGTACTAGTGGCTTTACCTAATCTTTGTAGGAATAAATGTTATGTTTTAGTCATGAAATAACCATTATAAGGGAAAAATGATGGAATAATTTCTGTATTCAATGTGATTCTACAACCACCACCAAAACTTTATTAAATGGTTTGGTGAATCTCTCATGGCCTCAAACAACTCAATGGATGGATTGCCTTCACTCTCTCATAGAGATCAATCATATGATTACACATGTGTTTCCTGAAGTGAAAATAGTTGCAGATGTGATTTCCAATTAGGGGGTTAGGTATGACATCACCTAGTCAATATACATCTCTATTTATTTGATTCCACTTCATGAAAAAAAATTTAAATGAATCCTTACTTTCAGACATTTGATACCTTTATTTTATTTTCATCCATAAATGTGCCTTTGTTTTTTACCAACAAACTAACCCTTAAAAATTTTATAATTAAGTGGGAAATGACATAGAAACATTAAAATGCCCCATTGGATGACAATATTTCTTCCTTATCCCTTATAAAAAATTTAGATTTTCATTATTGGATACATTTGGCATTGGATAATATTTTATGCAATTATCTCCTTAAAAAATTTATAAGTTTCCCACTCAATATCCAGGTAAAAGGATACACAATCATCCCCTCACATCATACATTAAAACGCAATTGGTTCATTCAATAAAAAAAATAACTTCTTTGTATCCCTCCACTCTTCATAGAATCCTTACTTTTAGCATACATCGAACAAAGGTAGGCCTTTTGTGCAATCTAAAATGAGTTACCGAAAGAAGAGGTAACATTCAACAATGAACATTTTTGTTTCATTTATTCCTCAAAAACATTTATTTGTTTTTCTATCATTGTTATATAATAATTTTGATATCATAAATATAATTAAATTTCATTTTTTTGAAATTATAACCTAAAACCACATCCAAATTCGTCAATTCAGTTATGAAATAATCGTTCATATGTACGACAGTCTACCGCCTCACGAACTGATGATGCTAGTTTCTTCCACTACCACCTACCAAGGATTGTAATAATGATGTAAATATTATTTATATAATATTTTTATGATTTTTAAAATGTTATTATTATTCCATAAATGTTATATCACACATATCTCTAAGATTTTTTTGGAATATAATAAGATCATTTCTATGTACGGAGGAAAACCGCCTCACGAAGCAATGTCAATCGTTCTTGCTTCACAAAGAATTTATTAAGAATGGTTTAATAAACATATTTTATATATGTGAAATATATATTATTCTGAAATTATTATATCTCATATACATTTATTTCTTTTAATCATGTAATAAAATTGAAATGGTGTTCACGCATACGTACGACCTACCGTCTCAATAAACTGTGTATTTCATTTCCTCTTTCTAACTTTTATAGATTATTATATATACATATATGATGAATATATATGATATTTATATAATTATTATCATTTTGGATATTATGATATTATTATCAATGTAGTAGTATAAAAATATAAAAATCAAAACATATATGAAAAACAAAGCAGCTATTAAATGAAATGTATCTTTAACATGGAATTAATAATAAACAGGTAATAGAAAGACATAATATAATAATATATTACATGATATAAATATAAATACATATTTAATATATGTATGATATTATATATTTTATTATATTGTAGGATTGTATTAGTAAAACTGATTTCAAGACTTAAGGTAAGGGATTTTCATCTCACTTTTTTACATTGAAAGACAAGTCCTGTTCAACACCTATTTTTTGAATATGATTTTTATACATTCCCTTGATTAATTTTATGATTCTTATAATGATAATTATTGTTATTTCATATCAGTTTTAATATCTATCCTTTAAGGGATTTATAGATATAATGTTACCAAATTGGTAAGGGGGTTTTGTCTCAATTTTCCATCTTTGGGATGTACGTTATGAATCTGTATTCATTTAGAAGGTGTTTATATAGCCCCATTGACATGTAATGTCATGAAATTATTCATCCTCAAGATATTATAATTGAAATATTTATTATTCCCTCATTCATCATGTGATTCAATGTTACCAATGTGGTAAAAATATTATGATGCAATCTCATCGATTATCAGGATTATTTAGGATTAAGAAAATGATGTTACAATATCATGACCTACCTCTCAATAATTATAATTAATTTTATTAAACATTATTTATTCATTATATATTTAATTAATAATACAATTTTACCAATCATTTAACTTAAAGTATTTCCTAATTATTTTTATAAAAACCCGATAATATATCACTATTCATTTGAAAATAATTTGTCCTTCAAAACCAGGAACTACAAAATGTTTTCAATAATGTCTTATTACACAGTCATAATTATAAAAATAAATTTTTTCCCAGTTTTGAATATTTGAAAAAAAGTTGTGAAAGTAATCATCACATCCTTTTCCAAAATAATGAATGTTTGGATTCTAACCAAAATGGGAAACGATCCTTCATTTTTATGTATATATCATGAATTGAATATTCCAAAAATATAAATAATCATTGTCTCAAATATTTATTATTTTGTTTTCAACTATATTTTAAATGAAAAAAAATTCATAATGTCTTATGAATTAAAATATGTTTTTTCAAATAAGAAAATATATTTTTATAAATATTTAAAATAATTGATCAAAATTATACTCTATCTAATATGACATCTGTTAGTGTTACTAATGACTTAACGAGGATATTAAACAATGGTAGCATTCATCTTATTTCTATAAATGGTTTTTCTTTTTATTATATGATGTTTATGAAACATGTTTCTCTTTCATGTGTTATTTGATTATGAAACACGTTTCACTTCCATGGGTTATATGTTTACAAAACCTATTTATCTTATGTGGGTTATATTTTTATGAAACTATATTATTTTCATAAGATATTATATGATGAAATTATTACAAAACATTTCTCTTTTCCATAAGATAATATAAGATGAAATTTTCAGGATAGCCATTTCATTTCAGGGGTAATGATATGATTAATGTTTATGATGAAATAGAACAGAATATTTTTTTATTATATGAAGGGTGATTCCTATATCTCTCTTAAATGCATTAGATACGGATTTATATATCTCATGATATATATATGTATTGAACTTTGAGTGAAACTTGTACATTAGTATATGGACAAAAAAATGACTAATCTAGGTATAGTAATATATGACTAGAATGAGTAGTAATCATGGTGAAGTAATAAAAGTTTTCTATTGTGACTGCTTTGGAAGTGTTCCTAGACCAATATGGAAATTATATTTTATACATATTTAACTGAAAAAAATTCATTTCATTATCCAATCTTATTCTATTAGGAATAAAGTTCATTTATTCACTTATGATTCATGTCTTCTAAATATCAATATTTATTCCAGGACTCATGACTATGATCTTTGATATGTAGGGTATGGTTTTCAAGTGTATGATCATGTTCTCATAC
Organism: Viscum album; assembly: GCA_963277665.1. NCBI lineage: Eukaryota > Viridiplantae > Streptophyta > Magnoliopsida > Santalales > Viscaceae > Viscum > Viscum album. The sequence goes on from OY728130.1 coordinate 1,330,187,220, forward strand.
CCTTATGTTAATTCTATGCATACATGTCTCCCTTATTAACCTTAGTAATATTCTTATCTCACCCTTTTATTTGTTATATTCTCCATATTATGAGGATATGTATTATTTATGATATTTATATTAATGATTTTAATTATACCTATCTTGGTGGGATATGATTTAGTTTACTTACGAACATATGTTGTTTTTTCTATGTTACTAACAGCACTAGACCAATATAGTCTTTTGGTGCATGTTTTCATAATGTGGTAAATATTCTAAAAAATAATGTAATGTTTATGAATTTTAATCCTATGTTATTATAGTTGTTATCAACGAATAGTTTTAGTTATCCTTTGGAATATATGATGATAGAACCTTAGTGAGATCCCTAGGTGCATGGTTAAAGTTAATTCATATATAAATAGAAAAATTCTTGGAATTTTGGTAATGGGTAGAGATAGAGGTTTCCAAGAAATTATATTCATGTTTAGATACTACAAGGGGACACACCTCTAGAATATAGGTACACAGGGTTAATGACCCTAAAAACATTGTACTAAGCGAGACTCAATTAGGATTTGGTGTGTGAAAATGGGCTTTGTTGTAGACCTGGGTTGACACTCCGAGGGGGTATGATTGGGTATTTAATGAACAATTTATTAACAATCATGAAGGTCATAATAGATAATGACTATGAAGGTCTTAAGATAAACCCATGGTTTCATAGAATCAAAAATTAGGTTTCATGATTTATACTTACTATATGTTTTTTCATGATTATTTGGTTCCCCATAATGATAATTGTTTCTCAAACTATTATTTTGTGTTTTAGTCAATGGATGAAACCTGATATGACCACATTAATGATGAGTGTGATAGAAAATGTGATTATTTACACCTAAGAATCCATACATTATTGGAGATGGAATAAAAAACCGCATTTCTATTGTAAAAAAACATTCTCAAGCTGTGAATCATTTGGGGCATACAAATGAGAAAAGGACAGAATAATATTCCAACGAGTCCTTCATTAAGTAACATCGATCTTTTTTTAGTGGGGCTTCTAATCCACTAGTTTATGAACAATGGATTAGTTACATGGAAAATATATTTCTCATTATTTAGGGTTTTGAACATGAAAATTTTATTTTGGCTATCTAACATTTGGACGAGGAATCATATTAATGTCAAACACTTATCAATAATATATGTAAAAAGATGAAATTGACTCCATGGATTCAGATGAGTTCAATAATTACTTTCCTCATTTTATTCATATGTAGATGGAGAAGGAGTTCCTCAAGTTAAATTTATGGTAATATGAATATATTTGTAATTATAAGGATAATTTTACAAGAAATTCATTGAATGATACTTGAATTATTATCCAACCTGAATGTAATATTTATCAATTCTTCACTATTTTAAAACCATGTATCTAAAGGGATTTTTCCATAAGTGAATTCAGTATCTATGAAGATATTTAGTGTTGTTCAATCAAAGTGGAAATGGAGGTTGGAGTTACATATCGGTCTCATGGATTTGAAATGAAAATGGAGATAAAATTCAAATGAAAATTTAAAAAATCATATAAAGAATAATAAGAGCATTCCAATATTCTCAAAGTGTAGGAAGAGGCATGGAGTAAATTTTTTAAGGGAACTACTAAATTATTTAGGTGTGGAAGGGAAGGTCATCAGGAAATGGATTTCTAAAGTAATTAGAATATGTTATCTAGAAATACAAATAGAGAGAGAAGGATGAAAACAATGTACCTTACCCACTTTAGTAAATCATGTGTAAAGAGAATGGACAATATAATATCCAATTCCAAAACATAAGGGTTAATGATGACGATCGATGCCAGTAACCCTTGAAGATAAGGTATAATGGGAAATCCCTTGAAATCATTGTTTCTAATGTAGGGAGAGATAATTTCATGGTGAAAGGTACATTTACCATCCACAGTATAACTACTAATGGCTTATTCGACAGTGGATCTAATATTTTATGTGTATATAATCAATTTTAAAGGGTATAGAAATGTCATTAAAATTATTAGTTGTGTAATTTTTAGTAAATAACTATAATGGTAATATTATCACATCTGAATTCTATTATTACACTCTTGTTGATGTTTGTAGGATTGTTCTTCCTGTAAATCTTCTCATTCTTCCCTTAGTTGAATGTGATTTCATCTATGTCATGTAATGGATTTCACCGTATAAATCACACATAATATTTCAATGAAGGTAAATTATATTTGATATTCCAAAAAACCTATGAACTTATGTTAATTTGATGATAAGTATGAACTTTTGATAGAGATTGCAAATTGTGTGTGGGAATTGATTCCCTTCCATAAGGTTTGTTTATCTCAAATCGCTGGGGAGAAACTCATTGTTGATTATATTCATATTTTTGGGAATTTTTGGATGTCTTTCCAAAATATTTTATTAGACGTCAATAAAAACATGAATTTATATTCTCTATAGATGTCGTACATGGTTCCACACCAATTTGAAATTCTCCTAATATAATGTAACTGACTAAGATGCAAGAATTGAATAAAAAACTCCTAGAAAAATTCTATAAGTGATTCGTTAATTCAAATGTGTGACCCATTGGGGAAACTATTTTTTAACAAAAATAATGATCGATTGATGTGAATTTATATTGATTATTAGGAGTTAAACAAGATCACTATCAATAACATGTATCATATTTCCCATATTGATGACTTGTTTGATTAGCTGTGTGGAGCTCAATATATGTCAATGACTTCCAATATTTTTTGATATCGTCAATTGAGGTTTATGAATGAGGATGCACAAAGGAAAACATTTAGTAAAAGACATAGACATGATGAATATATAGTGACACAATTTTTTCATAAAAATTTACCTTCTATGATTATATATTTATTGAATAGAACCTTTATAGTATACCTTGAGAATATTTTTAGTATTTATAGATTACTTTTTATCTATTAATAGATCATGTATGAGAATGAGGACAACCTTATAATTTTACTAATGAACAAATGGAAAGAGATATTATACTCCAAAATTAAAAAGTGTGAATTTTTGTTGAAAGAGGACTCATTTTGGGGTTACATAATTTACTGTGAAGGTATATCATTAAATACAGAAAGATATATGATATTGAATGTTTTCCTAGAGTAACCATAATGACTGAGATTTTTATTTTACTTGGTTTTGATGGATATTATTGATGGTATTTCACATATTTATCATGACTATCTAATCTTATATCCAATTTAACTCTGATGGTGGAAAAGATCATATTGAAATATTAATGTGAGGAAAATTTAAAGGAAATTATTAGAAGATTAGTCCACTCATCTATTCTTACATTACCATGTATTGTAGAATGGGTTTTAATCAATAATTATTCATTAATTAATGGATTTAATTTTCTTATTAGGCATAATAACCTCGTCATATCATATGCCTCATGATAATTCATTATTTGTTGGTAAAATTACCTAAATAATGATTTGTAATTAGCGAGGGTAGTTTTTTCATTAATAAAATGGAGGAACTATCTTTATGAATAAATGTGTGATATATATAATAATAATAAAATATTAAATTATATATTCACAAATAAGGTATTAAAAATTCACCAAAGAATATGGTTAGATAAGATTAAATTTTTTGACTTTTAAAAACATTACCACCCTATGAAAGAAAAAACGATGTTTAATTATTGGAGTCAAAAGTATTGCGCTAGATTATCCTTGATGGGGATATAAAATATCAATTATTTTTGTATTTGTAAAGGATGGATCTATAAATTTTTAATGATGGTTAAAATATCTTCTTTCATAGTTGAATTTTCAACCATCTATCCATGATAAAATTAAAGGGGGGTGGAAGGAATATATAGATATCTAAAATGTGTAAAAAATGCTCACATTTTTTTTTTACCATTTTCATGATTTAAGAATAAGTTTTAGGAATTATGTATGAATATCATACATAACATATTTTAGTAAGGATATGGAAAAGAATGATCATAGTTATTCATTATCTATTTGTATGACAAGTATGAAGATGTACAGAGATTTGAAACCATAATTATGGTGGGATGCCAAGATGATAAATGTTGAAAAGTTTGTATCATGTTGTTTAGTATTCTAGCATAATAAGACTGAAAGGAAAATGTATAAGGGGATATTTCATCAATTAACCATACCAGAATGGAAATGGGGGAAAATCACTATGGATGTTGTCACTTAAATCCCAAAAATGTATAAAGGGAATATTGATATATGGGTTTTATTTGATCTCCTTACCATTTTATCACACATAATCACTATTAGAGAATAAATATATTTGTATCATCAAAATAGTATATACATTAATTAAGAGGTATATTTTCATGGGGTTTAACATTCCATTATATCTAATAATGATATGATGTTAACCTAACATGTTTACAAAAATAAGAATCATACTCTTGATATAGAGTTGAGTTTCAACACTTCATATCATCCTCATGTAGATTGTCAGTATGAATGGAAAATTGAAACCTTATGGGATATTTTTAGCTATATTTTTTTTATTTCAAAGGAGTTTTGGGGTGAAAAACTTCCCCTAGATGAGTTTTCATATGAAATAGTTTTCACTCAAGAAGTCAAATGGCTCTATCTGGTGATCACTACCTAACTAAATTTAGATCTCTAACATGTTGGGTGGATGTTCTGTAATGAAATAAATTGGGACCTGATATAGCCGATGAAATGGATGAGAAGTCTATAGTCATTCAGCATAATTTCATGGAAGATCATAGGTAGAAGAGAATTTATTTTTATTACAATAATGGGATCTATAATTTGAAGTTGGTGATACGGTCATTCTATGAATATATCTATGGGTAAATGTTATGAGACTCCGAATTAATGGGAAACTAATATTTAGGTATATCGGTCCCTTTGAAATTCATGAGCACATTGAGATGGTAGCCTATTAAACAGTGCATTGACCATGCCTCTATCAATTCCATGTTGTGTTCCATGTATCTATCATCAGGAAGTACATACTTGAACCTTTACAAGTATTAAACTAATAGCATATACCACTATAGTATGATCTTTCTTATGGGGAACCACCAGTGCATATTCTAGATCAAATAAAGAATGTTTGACAAAACAAGACCACTCACCTGGTAAAAGTATTGGGGTGAAACCGGTTACATTAATAATCTATAAGGTAACTTTGTTCTATTATAAAGCATGTGTAACCATATTTTTTTTATATTATAGAGAATAATTTCGAGGGTGAAAATCATTTTAAGGGGTAGAATTTAACACCCTGAGTTTCTAGGAACATTATTTTTGAATAATGTAAATTTATTTGATGGATACAATTTCATGTTACCCCATATTAATATTATATTATATATAGCATCATGTTAAACTAGAGATACATATAATAACTGGTGATCTTGTTTTACATTTGACAGTGATATTTAACAAAACAAAGTTATATTATAAATATGGTTATTTAAAATTAACCATTATAACCTTGTTGTCAAAAAATATAATATGAATATTAATTAGAAATTTTTAAATAAAATTATTTTATTTAATTAAACATATTTATAATGACATATATAATTTCATTAAAGCCGTTACATATTTTAAATGTAATGTTTTCACAAAAAGCCTTTTAATACGTCCTTCTGTAGACAATAATAAATTTAATTAGGAAAATTATTTGAAATTAAATTTTATAAAATTAAAATAATCTTTTAATTAATAATTTCAAAATTACATTAGGGTGAATTTTTCAAATTTTTCTAAAAAGTGTCATTTTTTATGAATAGTGGGAAATACTGAGTTTTGATTAGAAACTACCGTGACAATTCATTCATTTATAATGTTAAATTTTATTTTAAATTTTATCTAATGTATAATTTGTTCAATTTTACATCAATAAGTAAAATGTATTACATTTTAAACTACATCACATTAAAATTGGATATAAAAACATTTCAATATTTTTTTCTTTTTTTATTAAGAAAATTTTTCTAATCCCATCAATTGGATAAATTTTTAATTAATTTTTGAATCATATGTAATTGGATTTCATAAAAATGGATTAAATATTTGAAATTATAATTATTTATACTTTACAATATATATAAATTAATTTTTTACCTTAATTATTAGTGAAAATTTTTATTTGTAATCATGATTATTGAGAGAAAAAATGTGTTTATTAAGGGGCCAAACCTTTACCTTAAAGGAAAAAAGCCCTAGAAACTCTTCTAAAAATAATGGGATTGAAATATTCAAAACCAATTAATTGTATGAATTATATTAATCTATTATGTTATCCAATATACATGGAATGAATGGGTGGAATTATCCCTTTCAAAATTTTACTAGTTTGCTGCACGCATCCCTTATAAAAGGCCACCCATATTCCCCTCACGTAAAACCTTAAACAACAATTCTGTTAGAAAATACTTGACCATATAAAATCTAAAAACTTCTCCTCTCATCCTATAATCCTTAATTTTGGAAAAATCCAACCATTGTAGGTAATTGGTGAAAACCAACATGAGATACCTGAAGAAGCGGTAGCATTCATCAACCAATGTTTTTTTATTAAATCCTAAAACCACATTAATTATTTTCAATTAATTAATATATAAAAAACTATTTTTATTAAAATTTCTGATATCTTGTTATGTTTAGGTACGACCCAAAACCACACACACTTCCCTAAAATGGGTTACAAAATCAATGTTCGTGTGTACACACACTATCACCTTGAGAACTAATTACGTTCATATTTCCATAACCACCTTTAATGGTTGAAAAAATGATGTATTTTTTCATCCATGAATAATATTTGCGTTTTGAAGTGAGTTTTTTATTTGGGTTTTTTTAATATCGTTCACATCGTACACATTCACCCACGTCCATTTCAGGAAATTTTCAATAGGTTTTGTTCATCGAACTAGAAACAACCAACAATTTTTATATCTATGAAGACCAATGGAATTGATTTCAATAGGTAATTTTACTCTATGAATATTTTTAAGTGATACTTAGGAAATCGCATGAGTCTAGAGTTTGGTATTTTAATCTCATCACATCATTTTTGAGGGAATCGTTGCCTACTAAGAGACTCTCGTATGGACTTAAGACACATTCATGGATTCTTTATTACATCTAAAATATAACATAAGACACCCATGGATTAAAAATAAATTATTATCATGTTTTAATGTTATAATTATATATATTTATCCAAGTTTCTTCATTATTTGATATATCTATATGCATCTCTGGTTCACCATCAATATTTCCCTTTTATGAATGAATTTGAAATTTTGTTTTCATTTAAAATTTGGATGATGGTTTTATGCCATTAAGTGGGGAACACTATGGTTTACATAATCATGGCATATGGGAGTTTGAATTTTGTTAATATTAGAGACATGAGATTGGATTCATTTGTATCCTCGTGAAAGGAAGAAGAACCAACATATTTTCATGATGCTTAATAGGACACATCATGAATTTTATTGTTAGGTGATAAGAACCAAACCATGTAGTTTAATGTTATATGGAAAGGATGTCCACAAGAAAGGTTTATAGAAAAGAATTGTGTGGTAATTATTCCAAAGATGACTAAGAAACATGAAAGGTATTTGGTCCCCCATGTAGGATAAGAACCCACCGAGAATGTGGCCTAGAAGAAGTGAGGATTGATTTGGGGTGTTGGTGTTGATCCTCAGTGAGCATTCATACATATACCATTTGGATGAGAATCAATTCCTACAATGTTTGGTCTCAAGGACCCTCACCTATGGAGTCCCTCTAAATACCTTCATCATAGGAGAGTATGTCTATTTGAGAGGATTACATTGGGTATTATAGTGCATATCAGGCTAATTGTGTTGTTATAACCCATGATTTTATCAAATAGGTTGCCTATTGTTTACAATTGCACCGAAAAGAATATCAAAACCATCCTCTATACCCACGTGATTCATTCTCGATGTAAGAAAAAGAGGAAATTCATGATCTCAAAGACAAAAAAAATCTATATTTTCCACAAGTGGATGATGTGAGAATCTAATTGGAGAGGGAAAGAGGGTGGGCTCTAGAATCTATTCTCTCCCATTATTGTAACTTGGTCCCAAATATAGAGATAAGATTATTGGAAGTTCACATATCCCCTCTTATTTTTTAACCAGGATAGTCACATTTGATGACCGTTCCCACCATGACCCAAGGTTATGGGTAAGGATAATGTAATGAATCATGAGGGGTCCAATAAAAATTTATAAGGGCTTACCCTAAGAAATATTCCCTAAAATTGATTCGTGGGGAAGATGGGATGATCTAATTCCTTATCAATAGGGATGAGAAAGTGTGATCCTTACCCTCCCAACTTATAATCGTAGGCCCTGAGTAATAGAGTCATCAAGAAAAATTCATGGTCCAAAGCCCGGTATCAGAGATCATTAGTTTCCAAAAACGTTTCCAAGGGAAAGGTTCTTGGTAATCGAAGGTGTTCATACTCCAATGTACCCCCAAGGACTCTACCCATTAGATAGGAAATGTAAAGGATTCCTCTGACCAAAGGAATGCATAAAAAATGTTATATAAATGTATGTGTCTCCTATAATGGTTTTTAATGTATGGGGGCCTCATTTGACATTTCAATTTTTCACCCTAAGAAGAAGGATCAAATGGAAGATAATCCATGTCATTAGTGGAATACAATAGGTATCAAAAGGAGGAAAACACTAATCATTTCTTGGAGAGAACTGGTTCTTCACGTAGGGTCTGGTATGATCAGGAAGATATTTCTAAATGGTATAGGCCTATGAAATATTGATATTCCAAGGTAAATGGACCACCTGGGTGTCAAAACATATTTTATGCGTTATCTTAGGCACCCTAGGTCTTATCAGGTGTCACTAGATGGGACTAATTTAGGCCCTTGATTAGATAAGGGACCATCACACTAGTATTTGTTATCTTGGGTGAAGGTGGCACTCATACAGGTGTATTTGTATTTCAAACCATGGTGAGAATTTTATTTTCCAATCTCCAATCATTCCCTATTCTCTTGGGTTCTTGATATATATATTAAGGGATTTAGAGGATATGAGTGAATGGGTTTCAAAAATATATATTTATGGATCCATCCAATTTCCTAAGATTTTTTTGGAATCCATCCTATTTCTCTAAAGTATGATGATGTTCTGAAGATACCAAACATGTATGTATAATTCATCTTTATCCTACATGGTGATGTTATGACCATGGAAATCACATATTACAACAAGGATGATGAAAAATTGAGGTAATAGATTATTTCACTCAGAGATACTATATTAGTGGGTCGCATTGATAGTTCTATCATCAAGGGGTATATGCTTCGTATCAATTTACCCTCTAGTTGAAATTTCTATAACATTCAAGAGACATCCCTACCCCCACCCAAAATAAAATTTAGGATTTATAAAACATTATATTGTCCTAGTTGTTATGGATCATAATGGCCTTTGAGGTGTAAAAAATAAAAATTAAACTACCTCTATTCAGTTCATCAATTGGATTGAAATCTGGGTATGCCAGTGCATGGAGTATGTCATACCCTGAACATGTATTAACAAATGTTGTTCACCAGGTTTCGGCCACAAAAATTATCATTCATGGAATACATGGTAGAAATGATCAAAATGAAGGTGTTGATATTGATTCCAAAATGTATTTGAGGTGATCTTGTGAAAACACCACTAAGTAGGTCAAGGTAGAGAATAACCCACCATTTAAGTCAAGTCTGTCCATTCGTTATAATCAGGAGAGGACTCGAGTTCCAATAACTTATTTTTCAATATTGGTAGAGAATCTTAACAAGGATTCATATTTAAAATATGTCTGGACTTCCTTATGACTAGATACATTAGAGAAAAGATTTTTCTGATCATTCGTGATCAAACAGTGGAATGAATTTCCTCATGACATCTTGGAATCATGGGTATTTATGTAGTCTACAATACACATCCAAGAGTTTGCGGTATCTAATAACCCTTCGATATACACCATGAATGTGATTTTTCTAGGTTATAGAGATATGTTAATGAGATGGAGATATTGATATATGCAACTAATGGTCCTATTGCTGTCAAAAAGAGATTTTATAACATTCTGGACTGATGATACTAGATGGAGTTTCTTTTCAAGTTGTGTAGGAAAAGGATGAACACCAAGACCATAATAATGCATATATACAATCCCCTTACCTTTTATAGTTTATTCATCAACTATCATTTATATTGAATATATTTATTTATCATATTGAAGGATAAGTATAAGAAGAAGAATTAGAATGAGAATAAGAAGATGAAGAAAAAGAAAAATATGAAGTATCAACAACTGTTCTTGGGTCACTGAGGTAAGGGTACTTCAGAACCACCATTGGGGAAGAAGATGAATCTATTGATTCCACAAAATAATACTCTGTTCATATGATAGTGATGGAGGAAATGAAATCTTTCTTCCTTAACCACAAAATCTATATTTTTTTTAAAGAGGACAATAATGAGTTAATAGTTGTCTCAAATGAGGTAGAAAAATAGGAATAAAGATTTGTCATAGTGTATGTGTCCTAATAAGTCTATGTTCTTTAATTGGATAGCAAGACTATTAGATATACTCTATTGGATATAAATTTATTATAAAAAATATGTACTTCCTTATTCCCTAAAGGTATTTGTCACTGTTTTTTCAAGGATCGAGGGGAACACCTTAGAGGAGGCCCTGACCTGCACTGATGAATCCATCATGTGTATGGATGAATCATCAAGAGATGTTTCCATGTCTTCCCCCATTTACGTATATAGGGCATATGTCCATGGTAATGTTATATTAACACCATAATTTGTCATGTAATTTATCTAGTTTTTCTCTGATCCTGTAATTTTTTCTCCATTTCCTACATTGGAGGACCATGAAACAGTCAATGTCGGTCCCATTGTTTCTATTAGAGGGACTGAGAGAGAACATGAGTAGTTGGATGAAGGTGAGGATACTAACCTATAATCTATAGAGCTTGAATATGTTTTTCATATTTTAAATTCAGTATAGTGAATTTTTAGTTTATCCAATTCTATTCATGAGAAACACGACTCAGATACCCATACTTGTATGGATGTTTCCATATGTGAGGACTTATATAATGAAATGACAATTGAATTAACATTCCTTTAGGATATGTTAAACACAATTAATATCTCTGCCTCTATAGTGTCATTTTTTGAGTTTAGTAGGTTGTTTGATGGATGTGTGTTCTCTCTTAGTTTCAACATTTTTTCTTTACACAGCCAATCATTTTTCAATTAATGTCTCACATCTGAGTTTGATCTATATATATTTTTCTAAAGAAAATTCTACCAAGGCCCATTATGAACAAGGATTCTATATTCATCTATTTTCCACTACTTAGTAACTCATAAATGATAATTCTGAATTGGGATATTCCAGAAATCCTGTGAATTAATTTGTTGATCAATCTAAGGAGGATTCTCCTCATCATGAGGTATTTTTCTCTGAGAGTTGAGGTCAGCAGTGCTGAGGAGGTATCAATACCAATAACGTACCCAACAACGGTTTAGTGTTATTACCAATTTTTATTTCCACTTCCTCTACTTCCTATCAATATTATGATGTTGATGAGAGGTTCCATTTATTATATAGTGCCATCGAATTCAATTATTGAGATTGAGATTGGGATTTCAATTATAGTTCTTGCAATATAATTATTGAGACTGAGGATGTCTTGGAGGGATCAAAGTAAGGAGACTAAATAATTGTAATAGTTCTAAATTATGTCAGTCCCTTCGAGAGTGGATTTGAGTTGTACTTGGATACATGGGAGGGTCTTCTCACCATATGATGTATTGTTTTCTAGACATTTGGATGATAATTATAGAGAAACCTCTTTAATACCTTCCATCAAAAATCCATTGTCTTTCATAAAATAATTACATGTTGGGATAAAGTAAATTTTATTACCATGTGATCCATAATGTAGTATACATTATTATCTAGAAAATGGAATAGAATAAAATATTGCAGTAGGTTGACACTCAGTTAGCTGTCTATTTTGAAGACCATTGGGTGGGAGTGTCCAAGGAAGAATAGTGTCATTCCATTGAGATAGAGGTGTATAAGTTTCTTTTAGAATATAAATCCCTCTAAATGGTTCTTATTCAAGAAAACAACATTTTAGAGGGAGAGACTCTTTAAATTCACTACTCCACCAAGAGGTTCAAGACATAAGGTGAATTTTATGTGGCTATAGAGGAAGATAAACTTCATCATACTAAAGAAGACATCACCACACAACAAACTAAATTCCAATAGGCAATAGATAATTATCCAACTATAGTACAACTATTAAAATCCTATATTAATGAAAACTAAAAAAATTTGCAGAGAGGATCTAGTATGTGAAAATTATCTTGCAGTTGGGAACATAAATGAAAATGATTTCTCACTTCTAATAACTAGATCATTCACTTCTTAACTCATTATAATTGTAATATAATATTGAAAATTACTATATTGATTATAAAATGTTTCATTAGAATTATAATTATAAGGGCTATGTAAGGCTTAATATTTTTTCCAATTCCATGGGACCTAGTGAGTGTAGTTCGATTATTATTACGGTCACATATAAAAACCATAAAATTTTTTTTCTTTTATGTCATTTCCAAAATTGAATGATAATTCCATTATAAAGATGACATAGTTGGCAAGAGATTGATATTTATTAGGAATAACTTTGTGGGGTTTTACCCCAATATGGTTTATGCCTTTTACCTTTTCAATTCTAAATTCATTCTTAAACCATATAGAATGATTCTCTAGTGATCTTAGACTTGACTTTTTTCTAGAGTTCCCTTTGTGGGTTTTCAACATAGAAGGTTTCATGTCTATTTTTGTGGGCAGTTTAATTTCTTGGAAACATTATTAATAAGACTAGTACGTTTTGTGGAACATCATTGAACATATGTTTTGAAAAGATGAATCAAATAAAGCTTGTTAGACACAATTTTATGACATCCTTTAGATACTCGAATGTGAATATTGAGTCATGATTTCTAGATTTATAAATTTAAAAAATGATACACGAAAAATATGTGCGTAACGGTTATTGAACTAATTTAGAAAGAAGTTTCTAGATCAATTTTTGTCCAGGATAACTTGAATAGAGGATTCCCCTATAGAGGATTTAATTACTTCTGGTTTACAATCCCATTTTGTGGGATAATATTTCAAAATCATCCGGGGGAATGATTTTTCATGGTAAAATAGTAGAATCCTATGGATGATGGACCCTTTATATGAAAACGTATGAAAACAAATGTGTCAGGTTTCTATATAGTTATATATATGAGTTATCTAGAATTATGATATTTTATTTCTCAAGCTCTTGGTGTTTATGAATAAAAAATATTCTCAAAACCACAAAGGGTATTCTTTGAAGATAAGGTTTCTACAATGGAATAGAGTATCTGTCTTTTCATAACGCATGAATGGGAAATGACGATACATTTTTATAATGATCGTTTTTAGGGGGATTGAGGCTTTATAAAATGGGTTAACAAAACTTCGAGTTTTATATCATGTGACCAGAACAATGATCTTACACTTTAACTTCACATGGAATAGGTGTTGGGGTAATTTTTAACATCTTATTACTAGAACATTATGTTATGTATTCAAATTTCATAAAATGAGGACATTATGATACATAGTTTAATTTTATATAGAAAGGATTTTGAGGGATATAATTTATGGTCTTTATATTTGATAAAATGTTTATATTTATCCCCTTCCATGTTAATTTTACATTGAATGCACCGTGAATTTCTATTATGGTGGGAGAATGGTACGATCTATAATTTTTAGATCTCCAAATTTGAATATTGGTATGTATAAACGTCGTTATCGAAATACAATAAGTATCTCTTAAGGATAAAATTATTTCTAAATGAAAACCCTATTTTATGGGAGACATTAGGCAAAGCCAACAATGGAATGTTACATCATAGTGAAATCAGAAATTCATTTGTATTCATGTAACTTTATATGGGTGAATTATAAAAATAAAACTAAGGTTTTTTAAAACTTTTTTAGGTAAAGTATTTATAAAGAATTATGAAATAATATTACTAATGTCCGAAGAAAGTTTAAGGAGATTTTTAGTCCACAAAAATAGATTTTTTTTGTGCATGGTATGTTGTTTCCTCAGGAATTGGAGATGACCTCGTTTATTTAATGTTCAAACATTCCAATCTGTTTCTAACGGGTTTGTTCATAGAACCGGAAACATCCAAGGATTCCATATCCATTTAGACCTACTTTCCAAAGGCAGGCGCTCATTAGTTGTGGACCTTTGATGTTTAGTAACTTTCATTGGTCGAGAGGATGGGAGGTCGGACTCATCACAACATTTTTGAGGGGAATTATTGTCTACTCTAGGACTCTCTTTTTAGATGTAAGTTATGTTCGTGAATCCTTATTAAATTACCAATTATAAAATGATCTTTCCTATAGATCTGACAATCAATGATTGATATGTAGAAAATTTAGAGAATCTTTTATATGTATTCGAGGTTCTTCATCAATAGAGAATCATCTGTAGTTGTTAGAGATTCTTAGTCAATGGTATACTTTAATACATTTTATAAAAGTATCTTGGTCATTATGATTACCATACTGGTTTTAAATCCACTCAGGGGGGAACTTGAAGTTTATTGTCATTCATAAGGACATAGATTATTTCAGAGTTGAGATTGTACTCGCAGATGGGCTACATATGTATCCTTTACTGGAAAAAGGAACCAGAACCCACGTAGTTCGAGAAAGGGAGTATGATGTTTATGTATGATTGATGGATCAAATAAAGATGAAAAAATTTCTTTTACACTCTATGCTCATGTGAGTCATTCTCAGTGTGAGAAATAAGAGGTATTGGTAAAACCAAACAATTGTGCCATGAAAGATGAAATCATAGAAAATGATGTGGGGCTTATGTCTATATGACTTCCCAAATAGATAGATATCAGGACTTATTTCAAAGAAGATGTCTAGGAATAGGGTCCACAAAAGTATTTGTACTTAATGGAGATTTGGATACTATAACTTGGGGCTTACTCCTAAGGAAGATGACCAAATTAGGAGGGGACATATGATTGGGTTTTACTCCTAATAAGGAAGCCCAGATTAAAAAGTAGATTAAGACTAGTTAAGAGAAATTAAGACTGGGGATTACTTCTAAAGAGGAGGCCCATGTTAAAGGGATTTGGAAACTGGGGCTTACTCTTGAAGAGGAGGCCCAGCTTAAGGGAATTTTAGAATTATGGGATTTGTGGCTTACTCTTAAATAGGATTCCCAGATTTGTAGATTTGAAACTGGGGATTATTCCTAAAAAGGGAGACCAGGTTAAGGGAATTATGGTTGGGGATTACTCATGAGGTGGATGCCCAGATTTTGGGAACTTTGAGACTAGGGCTTACTCCTGAAGAGGATGCCCAGATTAAAGGGATTTCAAAACATGGGCTTATTCTTAAATAGGAGGCCAAGGTTAAGAGACTGGGACTGGGGCTTACTCTTGAAAAGGTGGCCCAGGTTAGGGAACATGGACTCGGGATTACTCCTGAAAAAGCAGGATCATGTTAGAGAACCTAAATATGGGAATCCTCCTTAGGAGTAAGCCCCAAGTTCCCTAACATGGGCCTCCTTTTCAAGAGTAAGACCCAGTCCAAGATCCCTAACCCAGGACTCCTTTTCAGGAATAATCCCCAGTCCAAGTTCCCTAACCTGGGCCTCCTTTTCTGGAGTAAGCCCCAGTCCAAGTCCCTTAACCTGGGCCTCCTCTTCAGGAATAAGCCCCACTTTTCAAATCCCTTTAATATGGGCATCCTCCTCAGGTGTAAGCCCCAGTCTAAAAGTTACCAAAATCTGGGCATCCTCCTCATGAGTAAACCCCAACCATAATTCCCTTAACCCAGGCTTCCTTTTTAGGAATAATCCCCAGTTTCAAATCTACATATGTTGGCATCCTCTTTAGGAGTGTGCCCCAAATCCCTTAATTCTAAAATTACTTGGGCATCCTCTTCAGGAGTAAGCCCCAATTTCCAAATCCCTTTAACCTGGGCCTCCTCCTTAGGAGTGAGCCCCAATCATAATTTCTCATAACCAGTCTTAATCTACTTTTTGATCTAGGCTTCCTTCTCATGCGTAAAACCCAATCATAAGTCCCCTCTTAATTTGGGCATCTTCCTCAGGAGTAAGCCCCAAGATAGAGTATCCAAATATCCATAAAGTACATATACCTTTATGGACACTGTTCCAGGACTTATTCTTTCAAATAAGTCCCAATCTCTATCTATTTGGGAAGTCATATACACAAAAGCCCCACACTCATTTTCGATTATTGCATCTCTCATGGCACAATTGTCTGGTTTTACCAATACCTCTTGTTTCTCACACCGAGCATGACTCACACGTGCTTAGAGGGTAAAAATAATTATGACATCTTTCTTTGAGCCATCAATCATACATAAACATCATACTCCCTTTCTCAAACTATGTGGGTTCTGGTTCCTTTTTCAAATAAAGGATACGTAGGTAACCCATCTGCGGGTACGATGTCAACTATGAAATAATCTATGTCCTTCTGAATGACAATAAACTTCAAGTTCCCCACTGAGTGGCTTTAAAACCATTATGGTCATCATAATGACCAAGAGACTTTTATATAATTTATTAAAGGATAGCATTGACTAAGAATATCTAACAACTTCAGATGATTCTCTATTGATGAAGAACCTCGAATACATATAAAAGATTTTCTTAATTTCTTATATATCAATCATTGATTGTAAGATCTAAAGGAAATATCATTTTATTCTTGGTAATTTAATAAGGATTCGCGAACATAACTTAAATCTATAAAGAGAGTAGGTCCAAATGGATATGGAATCATTGGATGTTTCCGGTTATATGAACAAACCCATTAAAAAACGATTGGAATTTTTGAACCTTAAACTAATGAGGTCATATCCAATTCCAGAGGAAATAAAAAATGGTGAACCTGACGTGAAGAGATTGGTTTTGGGCTTCAACCTCGGGAAGTTGCCTACGTACCCAGCCTAAATGGCTAGGATCAAAGACCGTGTAATTCAATTAAAGAATGATTAGAGATCAGGTTGTTCTTGGGGACAATGACCAAAAAAATTATGTTGGGACTTACGCGTGGTTAGCGGCCCAGAGAGGGTGTTATGGTTGATGTTTTCTCTAAGATCACGTGATTCATACTCAGTGTGTGAAACAAGAGGTAGCAACAACTTTAATGATGCACAGTTTAATGTCATGTAAAACATATGAAGGGACTATATAGTTTAAAGTCTTGCAGTCAGGACTATTGGTGCTGCATAGTTTAGTGTCATGTATCAGGGACAAAGTATAGTTTAACGTCATGTAGGACGTATTAAGGGATTTCTGTATAGATTAGTATCATGTAGTTAGGACAATAGGGACAATACAGTTTAATGTCATTTTGGACAAAAAGGGGGACTGTGCAGTTTAATGTCATGCAGTAAGGCCAAAATAGGACACAATTTAACGTCATGTTGGACATATTAGGGTTTTTTATAGTTTAACGTCATGTTAGATGAAAAGGGATGATACAGTTTAGTGTCATGTTGGACAAAAGTGTGAATAGTTTAAGGTCATATGCATGGACCATAGATGGTGCAGTTTAACGTCTTCCTAGACATGATGATCAGTTTAATATCATGCAGGACGATGGTGTATTTTAAGGTCATGCGGGGACGTAATGATGATGTATTTTGTGTTTATACAAAATACTTATTTTTAAATTTGGCATTGGTTTTAGTAGTGATGAGGTCTCCATGCATTGAGATTCATGAATACGCTCCATTGGAGTAGATCTTATGTATTGAATAAGGTCCTTCCCACTTTTGTTCAAGCTTGGGATGTTTCTTTCCTGGTATCATTGGAGTTCTAAGAACTAATACCAATTCTCCTTGAATGAATGAATGAATAAAAAATTTTATGTTGAATACTCGTGCTATTCGAGTTCGATAGACTTCCAAATGGTGTAGGGTGCACAATCTTTTCTCATCTAACTATTGCAATTCATTCAATCACTTTTGAGATTGTTCATCTATAGATGACTGATCACAAATGGACACTCTGAGCGGGGGTAATTTAACCACAATTTGTAAGACTGATTCTGTTCCATATACCAGTGAATATGGAGTTGACCACTTTGAAGTGCGGGTGGTGGTCCGATAATCCCATAAAACATGAAGAATTTATTAGTCCATGACCTCTTTTCTTTATCCACCATCTTTTGCAGTATGTTTGAAAGATTCTTGTTGAAGGATCCTATCTGGCCATTGGCCGCTGCATGATATCAAGATGAATGGTTGGATTTGATGTTATATTCTTGATAAAACTTCTTCACCTCGGATGAATAGATATTGGTGCCATTTTCCATCAATATGGTATGAGAGACACTAAATCTGGTAATGATGTTAGACTTGATGAAGCTAACAATTCTTTTAGAACTAACTTTTTTGAGAGGTATTTCCACTGCCAAAATGGAAAAGAAGTCATTAGCAGTAAGAATATACTTAAACTGATTTTTTGTAGCTGAAGGGTATGGTCCCACCACATCCATTCCCCATGTGGAAAATGGCCATGAGTATTTAGTTGTATGATGCAATTCTGGGGAATTATGAATGAAGTTTTCATGTACATGGAATGAATGAAACCTCTTCATGATATCAACACAATCTTGTATCATTGAAGGCCAAAAGTATCCAAGCCTTCGAATTTTATGAGACAGTCTACGTCCAGACTGATGGGCACCACAGACTCCTGCATTCACTTCTTTCAGGACAGCCATTGTCTCTTAACCATCAATGCATCTGAAGAGAACTCCATAAAAACCACACATATAGAGAATTTTCTCTATGTGATCTAGGCTATCATAAAGGGTAAAATTGACCACACGTCAAAGATTTGTTCTTTCCCGACTCTATCAGGTGGAAGTGTTCCATTTTGAAGGTATTCCCCGATAGGTGTCATCCATCCTGTAGTATGACCATACAGTTCAGGAATGAGACTAATTTCATTGTTCTCATCTATTCTGGTTCAAACATAAGGTGGAATTGTACGACGGTGGGCAATACTGATGGTTGTTTTTTCCCGATGTGGATCTGCCAGAGCTGTGGCTATATTAGCCAGTGCATCAGCTTGGGCATTTTGTGACCGCGGGACATAAGAAAATATCGGTTCCGAAGGGAATTCTGCCATTAATTCTTTAACATAATCATACAAAGGGATCAATTCTTCTTTTCTGATTGCATAATCCCCATTGACTTGTTTGATTACCAGGTCTGAATCACCTTTCACCCTTGGGTGATTCACTTGTACTTGAAGTGCCAACTCTAATCCTGCGATGAGGGCTTGGTATTCTACTCCATTGTTGGTACCACCTTCCCACAATAAGATGGAATAAGGTAACACTGCCTTTTCTGGGGAATTAAGAACAACTCCTAACCCAACCTTGTTGAATTTAGGATCTTCCATTTTCTTCCCGGTTTTACTTCTAGAAGCACCATCAAAATAAATTTCATATACCTGAGGACTATACTTAATATAGAATACTTCCTCATCAGGGAGTTCAATATCTGAAGATGTATCTTCTACTGAAGGATATTCAGTAAGGAAATCATCCAGATCTTGGCCCCTTATTTCCTTTTGAGACACATATTGAATGTCGAACTATTGAAAAATAACTTCACACCTTTCCAGACGTCCTGTAGGCATTGGATGACTGAGGATGAATTTGAGCGCGTTATTGCGAGATACCAATTGGACCTCGTGATGTTGCAGGTAGTGTCTCAAATTTTGAACTGCAAAGATTAATTCCAGGTAGCACTTCTCAATACTTGAATACCAGGTTTCTGCTTCAAGAATAGTCCGACTGAGATAGTAGAGGTTATTTTCATTCCCATCATCATTCTTCTGAGCAAGAAATGCACCCAATGATCACTCTAAGGCTGTCACATAAAGGATAAGTGGCCTTCCATCAACAGGTGGCATTAATAACGGTGGAATCAAGAGATACTTTTTGAGAATATCGAATGCATCTTGACATTCTTCAGTCCACTGGTATGTAACTCCCTTCTTCATAAATTTGGTGAAAGGTAAGCTTTTGCCTGCCAAATTGGTGATGAAATTCCAAATATAGGCTAAGTGTCCTTGAAGTCCTCTCAATTCCTTCAAATTTCGAGGAGGTGACATACCAAGGATTGACTTTGTCTTCATAGAATCAACTTCGATACCACGATGGCATACAATAAAGCCGAGAAATTTCTCTGAGGTTACCCCAAAAGAAAATTTTAAGGGGTTCATCTTCAAGGTATGTTGTTGAAGTTTGTGGAATATGATTTCCAAATCAGCCAAGTGATTAGAACATTGCATGGATTTTCCCACCAAATCGTCCACGTAACATTCAATGAACTTCCCTAAAAAAGGTTTGATGATAAGATGCATGGCATACAGATATGTTGCGCCAACATTCTTTAAGCCAAAGGGCATTACCTGATAAAAAAACACACCTAGAGGGACTTTGAAGGTTGTGGATTCTTCATATTCTAGATCCATTCTAATTGGATTATATCCATAATATATATCCATGAAGGAAAGTGCTTCATAGCCAGCTGTTGCATCGATTAAAAGTTCGGTAATCGGAACGGGAAAATCATCCTTTGCACAATGCCGATTAAGATATATGAAATCGATGAAAACTCTAATTTGTCTATTATTTTTCTTGACATGGACAATATTAGCCAACCAATTGTGATATTGAACTTCTCTGATGAAGTTATCTTTGATAACCTTATCCACTTCAGCTTCAATTTTGGAAGCATAAGTTGGGTGTGTTCTTCTAGTAGCATGTTTGAATCCTTGATGTTCTTCTGGAAAATCCAAATGATGAGTGGAAACATCCGGATCAAGCCCTAGAATCTCTGTATAGTTTCAAGCAAATATATCTCGATTTTTCTTTAGAAAGAAAATATACATCTCTTTATCTTCAAGATTCATAGACACACTGATCAATGTGGGTCGTGGATCTTATTTTTTACCCAGATTTATCTCTCCGAGTTTATCCACAGTGGTAGAGATACCCTCTTCAAATGCTGGAGGAGAATCCCTGAGATCTTCCTCTTCTTCTTCAACATGTGTTATTTCTTATGTTTCTACTTGCATAGTAGATGATAAAGAATAATTTTCATCATCATATGAGACGCTAAAATTTGAACATATTTAAGAAGAAGCTTCAATTTCCAACCCGATTGATGATGAAGGGTCTTCTTTGGGTAATAAAGAGGAGATGATCGATTGAGAATCGATATCATCGTTCACCTCTAACATTGCTATAAGTTCTTCTGGACTGGTTGGGGAAGTATAGACTTGCTGGATTTCAGCAGATGAAATGAAGAAATCTCCATTTGGGCTTTCATCATTGCTTTGTGGATCACCATTTTCTCCCATGGTGTCTGGCTTGATTGCCGTAATTGACAATATGGAGGTTTCCATACGAGTATTTTGATTTGGGTATATCCTGTCAATTTGAATGATATGCAATACATAATCTATACTCACATGTGCTAATGGGTTTACTACAATCTTTTCCAAACCATATGGAGCATTAACTTTGGTAATCTTCCTTTTTGTGGATTTCTCCTTTTTCTTCATGTGATAGAATTCCACCTCAATGTATTGAGACTCACATGTCTTGAATGGGGCCTTCTCACCATACAATGTCCCAAATTGACCACTGAAACAATACTTGAGACATTTCTGCTATGATGAAGGGATAACCGCATGTTGATGTAGCCAGGGTTATCCAAGCAAGATGTTGAAGGGTGAGTCTTGATCAACAATAATGAAATCTGAATTGGTAAAAGATCTCCAAACTGACTTCTGAGTGTAATCTCTCCCAGTGGATCTTGTTCATTTTTATCATATCCTTGTAACATCATAGAATAAGGAGAAAAGTCAGATTCCTTGAGGTCCAATCGATGACGTGTACGGATTGGCATGAAGTTGACTGATGAACCATTATCAATGAAAGGTCTTCAGATGTCTACACCATTGACCTTTACAGATAAATACAAAGGTCTAATATACCCATGCATGACATCATCTTCATCTTCATCTGTGAAAGATATCCCTACTTGACATTCCGCAGGATTATTCTCTACGCGATAGACTTCAGCTGTAGCAATTTCAGTTTCAAAATCCTACGGACTTGAAAAGGCCTCAATGAGTTCCCCCAAAAGATCTTTTGATAGATTCAAAGCATCCAGAATTGATAACCTATCCAATACTTGGGCCAGGTATTTCAATACATAATTCTTTCGATCCAAAGGTCTGCATTTCCCAACAGGAACATGTGGTTTAGCAGGTTCCTTGGAAGTTGATGTTTTGAAAGTTGAGACATCTTGTATCGGGGTAGGAGTTGGTAATACTCATGGATTTGGAAAATTAGACTGAATAGGTCAATTTACTTGCTGAGAGGAAGAAGGTGGAACCTTCATCCGATCCTCCAGAATAACTATGCTAGGACTGAATCTGCCTTGTGTGGATGAACTTGCTTGTTCTTGGTGTGCACGTTGAAGGGATCTACCATGAGTTTCTGCTACATACACAGTTCTATCAGGGGTAGAATTGGAATAGTGGCCTATAGAAGATCTGCGTCTTCCCCTATACCCTGAACCTCTGGAACTTCTTTTGATTCCTCTGTTTGATACGGGGAACCTAGGTTCATCGAATTCGAAACTGTGATTGGCATAAGGATCTGTTAAGTGAATCATATTAACAGAACCAAAGATTAATTATTCATCCGATAAAGACTCTGCCTGAATAGCCAATTTAGGTTGGGCCGTTTGATGGGACGGTGCCCGTAGATTCGAAGTAGATGGCATAAAATCTACCAGAGTCAAAGACAACTTAGGCTTTGACACATACTCATCTTATTCTAATTCTTTTTATTTCTTTAAATCATTCCATTTCTTTGAGTATTTTTCCTCTGATGAAGAGGGTTTTGCTACGACATTCATGGAAGAAGACACAATTGGTTTCTTTAATTGTGTTTGAAAAATATCATGAGTTTGGTTGATTGTCATTCTGACCATCCAATCATCATATTTTTGTGAAATTTTGTTCTTGACTTCTTGTCACTCGCCTTCTTCCTCTGGAGCTGTAGCAGTAACACATGCTACCTGAGCTGAAGAACCTTTCAGTTTGACTTGTCCTGAGTCGACTATTTTTTTCAGGAGGACTTTGAAGACAAAAAAACCATGAATGGGATTCCCCAATATCTGATGAAAGGAGCAATAATGGTGACGATATTCATATCCTTCCATGTTTGGCCTCTTGGGCCTCGGCAGCTGAACCAAATTGTTCTCTTGGGACGAAATGAAGTAACCAGGAAATTGTTCATTTCATAAAGAATAAACATTGCTCATCAACTCATCAAACTGTTTCCATCTTTGATCTCTTTGATCGTATTGAAGAAATGACCTCTGTTGATGAAGCTCAGGAGGTGGATCCCTTCGAGAGGATGAAGGTTTTGAATTAGAAGCAGGTACAGATGCGTGAATAAGAATGACTGTAGCAGTCTCTTCTTTACACAATCTCCTTCCTTGAGTTGATGGAATTACATGAGTTTTATTCTTAGTCTTTATAAGAGAATCTTCAATCTATTGAGAAATTGAAGTAAGGTCTCGAAACCCTCCTGTGTATTTCACAGGGATCAACGTCGTGCATAAATCATCACGCTAATTTCCAACACAGATTGACAACAATTTTTCTTGAGGGAGTGCTAAGCTCATGGAATATGTTAATCCCTTCCAGCGAGCAATGAAATCTGAGACCCTTTCATTTTCCCTTTGCTTACAGTTTGTAAGATCAAAAATTGTCATCTTTGGAAACGTTGATCTGTACTATGGAATGAATTTTTGGCGAAGATCCTACCATCTGGAAATTTATTGGGATTGGAAGATTGTGTACCGAATAAAATCAGGTCCTTGTAATGACTATACAAAACACCTGAGATTAACTACTTCTTATTGAGGAAGGGTTCCCATCATAGGATCACAAGAAGATACAAAATGTGTTAAGTGTTGCTCTGGGTCTCCCGAACCATTAATGATTGGGAATGTGGTACTTTCAAAATTTGATGGGGGAGGAATTGCATCATCCCATTCAGGGAAAGATCTCTTTTCTGGTTGAATTTGAGCACACTTTCCCTCCAAAGATTCCAAAATAGATGTTAATGACTCAATATTAGTTATTAAATTTTGAGAGAAATCCGGTTGATCTTGGACCTGAACTGGTGCAATGACTGGAGCTTAGACAGATGTGGCAGTTGGTACTGCAACTGATGGCAGCACTACTGATTGTTCTTGTACATGACCCGTAGGATTAGACCTGTAAGGATGTACTGATAAAGGATTATATTCTTGATCCATCTCAGTAGCCAGAACAAATTCCTTTGGGTGACTGACTCCAACATGCTTGGGAGGAAGACTACTCTGAAGTAGTTCTACATTCATCCTCCTCAATTCCTTCATTTCTTCCCCTTGTTGTGGAATCTTTTCTCTAATGACAGGGATTGGCCTTCTCCAGTGGAAGGTTATGTAACCTAATTCATTCCTTTCCCCTTGTTGGATCCCTTTCGGAGATGGGGAAGTGGGTTACTTGAAGACACCTAGATTTTGGGTAAGCGTTTGATTTCGTGTACGCACACCTTCTTCATTTGTGTCTCTACATACAACTTCTTGAGTAGGAACCTCTTCATCTGATCCCTCTGAGTGAGTCTCTTCTGGTGAATTAGCAACAACAAAATTTATGACATTAATTTATGCATAATGCATTTCATCCCTTGTATCATAATTTCTGCGATATTGTCTTCTTCTGTGTCCCTGATGAGACATTTCCTTTGGTTGATTTGATCCCTTGGGAACTTATTGGAGAACCATAATTTGGATAGAATCTCCTGATAATTTTGCTCTTCATTCCTCTTGGGGCTTCTTCCATAATCGAGAGAAGACTGACTTTCTCTGAGGGAGGGATTGAGGATTTGAAAAAGTCCCCAGTCTGGTGGGCTGAGACTGTTCATGTTGTTCCTTCTCAAAATAACTGGAAATTGTGTGAAACACAAGCCATTTATAGTGTTTCATATACTACAAGCTAATGCGGTGTTGCGTATAGTGCAAGATAATCTTGGTGCAGCGTACAACACATGAAATTAAAAATAATCTATCTCATAAAATCTTGGGGTGTTATTATGATAGGTCCTACAATAATGGCTAGAGGATTACCAAAAAAACTATTCCTAGAAATCTGTTCAACAGAAGGTAAGAGCATGTAATTCCATGTTGAAGGGGAAGAGGAATTGTGATCCTTACCCTCCCATCTTGGAATCAATGTTTCCAGGTATTAAGGAAATCTCGAGAAGGATATGGTCCTAAACCTTGTATCTAAGACTGGGAGTTCCATAAAACATCTCATAGGGTCAGGTTCCTCATGAACAAATGGATGCATACTCACATTGACCCCAAGGACCCAACCAATCTGGAAGGATGAGTGAGGGACTCATATTACACAACGAATGC
This sequence comes from Viscum album, assembly GCA_963277665.1. NCBI lineage: Eukaryota > Viridiplantae > Streptophyta > Magnoliopsida > Santalales > Viscaceae > Viscum > Viscum album. Next base: position 1,330,213,000 of record OY728130.1, read on the forward strand.
ATGCCCAAATGGGAGACATTTCAGTGTGACTCCAACCATGATTTAGCATGATTTGGGGCTTCAGTTGATGTTTCAATATGCCCCCCCATAGATAAAGGATCCAATGTAATATAATCCAATCCATTAGTCTTTTGGGATACAACTCAAAATGAGGGAGATGTGGGTCCTATATTGGAAAGAAATGGTGTTTCCTGCAGGTGTTGGGTGGTGATGAACATATTTTCATAGGTATTAGGCATGTGGGATATGAATATCCCTTTTTAAATGGACCACATTGGTGAAACATATTAGGATAAGCCTCATACAAGGCCCCTTGAGTCTCCTATTGTGTCCATTTAAGGGTCTCATTCATGTCCATGATTGGATATGGGACATACTAACTAGTGGTTTTCAACTCAGGGGGAAGAGGTCCTCACAAACGTTTCAGGGTATTCCATGCCCTGGAGGGAATTTGATTACCCTATCCCCCATAATTACATCTACTCTAGGGGTTTATAGAAATACCTGATGGGTTTTGGGGGACTTGGGGGAAGGGGATGCACGACTAGAGAATCAAGGATTCTTTTGATTTTCGAGTTGTGAAAATGAGGAGCCCTATGGTCTTATTTATAAATAGATAGGAATATCTGGTCGATGATGGATGTCCATGTTGTTCCATGGTGAATGAACCAAGTGCTGGTAACCAACATAGTGGTGGTCATTCATTCAATGCCCCACAAGGGGGCTTGCATGATCCTTCTGATGCACTGGGTTCTGTGCACTAACCATCATTGGAAAGTTCATATGATTTTTCTTGGGTATGTTCATCTCTCTATCATTCTTGAGGTAATCTTCAAAATCATTTCATCAAACTCAATGAAATTAAGATTCATCAAGGGAATCGTTTGTATATATTGTATTTATGATGTTTATAAACTTATTAGGATTATTTATTTTTTATATCACATATACCTCCATGATTTCCATTTTGTGGGAATATGATAACATCATTTCGGTGTACGACATACTACATCTTCATAAAGTGATGTTATTTATCCACAAATTATATGGAAATTATTAAGGATGTGTTTAGTAAATAGGTTTGATATATGTGACATAAAAATGATTCTGGAAAGATAATATGTCAAATACATTTCATTCTTTCAATCCTATTATAAAATGGAAACTATGTTAATTCATATGTAGGCCCCAGCTTCTCCCTGAATAGTGTATTTAATTTCATATTTATATGTTTTTTAGGTTACTTTTAATAAATATATACTGAATAAATATGATTTTTATGTCACATTTATCATTATAAGTATTATTAAACAAAAATAAATGAGAACATAAAAAAATATAACAAATCCAAACATACACGAAAAAGAAAGTGGGTATTACCCAAAACATAAATTTTTCATGGAGTTGTTAATAAAGAGTTTATAAAAAATCATTAATAAAACAATATATGATATGATATATATGAATATGGTTCTATTATAGATGTATAAAAACTCATATATATTATATAATAGGATTTATTGAGTACAATAAATGTTATGACTTAAGGTAATATATTTCCATCTTAGTTATATTTTAAATGAGAGACAACCATGTTCGCCACAGATTTCCTATAAATAAGAATTATTGGGATTTATAAATCCATTTTAGTTTCTCTATTTCATGCGATTTATAGTGAAAATTTTACCAAAGCAGGAGAGTTATTTTTGTCTCTATTTTCATTCTTTGAGATGTACGTTATACATAAATATTCCTTATTGAGTTATATATACATCATATTTGACTTGTAATATCATGAATTTTTTTCATACTCATTATTTATTATGTTTTATTTTATATTATTACTTTATATGGATTATGATTCAATGTTACCAAAGCTTTAAATCCTTTATGATATAATTTCATCGATTTTTAAATTCACTTATGATTAATACTTCGATGTAAAAATCACTTGAACTTCTTCTAAAAAATTCTCAGTAATTTTCTTGTACTCTTGTTATTCATGACATATTAAAGTAATAGTACCATTTTCCAGTCATTGTTTCATAAAATTATTTAGATATTTTTTTTGTAAAAATATTCCATAATCTCTTTATTTGGTTGGAAATATTTTTTCCTTAAAAAACATGTTTTCTAAAAAAAATAAAAAATTACTTTATTATAATATTTGAAAGATACATTTACCCATGTTCAAATAATTAAAATTTTAGGTAATATTCATGTTTCTTTCCATAACAATTCCCAATTTGATTTTAATGAATATTTGAAAGGAACCTTCAGGTTTACGTGTCTAGTATGAATATGATTTTACAAATTCATGGCCAATAATTTCCTCAATGATATTTGGGGTTATTTTTCAATTTTTTTATAGAATATTTTCAAAATGATTCATGTAAAAAAAATTCTTATAATAAGAAAGGATATTTTCATCATTAATCTGTTTTTAATCAATGTCATAATTATTCTCCATATAAGATGAAATATTTTGTAGTTACTCATGTACTGTAGGGGATATGATCTAGGGGTACCATTCCATTTCATTCATTGGTTATTTTATGTTTTAATTTCGTTATTTTTATGAATCCCATTTATTTTCCACTTGTTATATTCTTATAAAACATGTATCCCTTCCATGAGTTATAGGTTTAGGAAACTTGTTTGAATTCAATAGGTTATCAACTTCTTAAATATTATACTTTTTTGGGTTATGATATGATGTGATGGTTATGAAAGCTTTACATTTTACATAGGTTAGGATATGTTGATTTTTTATGATACCCATTTAATTCCAGGGGTTATGGTATGATGAATTTTTATTATCTTATGGAAAATATAAATATGTTTTTCATTGTGTTACAGGTGGGACCTAATCTACCTTCAAAAAAATGGGTAAAAATATTTATATTTGATGAGATATAAATGGTAATAACGGATCATGAGATAAGTATAGTAATATATTTCTCAAAATTATATTGAACACGGTATAATTATAAAATGATGGAACATTAAGGGAAATCAGTATTGTAAAGGACTCTATTTTCTATTAATTCCTTTTTAGTGGGTCCTGGCCCATATAGAAATGATTTTCTATTCTTATGAGCATGAAAAAATTTATTATCTTATTCCAATGTTATATTTTTATGAATCATGTTCTTATATTCCCTTATGATCAATTTTTTTTCAAATACCAATATTTATTCCATGACTCGTGATTAGGATCTCTAATTAGAAAGGTATCATCTTCAAATATTAAGATAATGTTCTCATACCCTTACGTTCATTTTATGTTTACTTAACTTCCTTGTATACGCTTTATAATCATCTTAGATCTCCCTTAATTATTTTTTTATTTCCCTAGGTTATGAATATCTATATTATGTATGATGTGTCTAACAATGGTGTTAGTTATGAAGATAATTGTGGGAGATGATATAGTTCACTGGTGGACTGATGTTTATGTTTCCATGTTTCCAGTGAGACTAAATAAATATGTTCACTGTGTAACGCCCTAAACCCAGTTACCCAGAGTTGGTGCATTATTGCGTAACATTGGCTTGATCACAAATGATCAAGTCTCGAAATACAGATTAGTTTAGTATCCTTTGAAACACTAGATACATTCAAAAATACTACATTACATCATAAAGTGAAAAACTACAATAACATAGTCTCCATAGTCCACACCCATATCCCCTTCAGACTATCCCTGCAGGTCAGTCATAAAATATTTCTTCACATCCGGAGAAAAATAAAACAATGAAAGGGGTGAGCTCATTTGCTCAGTAAGGATAACAATACAGCGGAAACTTTTATAAATAAACATAAACATTTAAGGAAATGTATAACTAAAACAAAAGCCTTTTAAACATGAACTTCAACATAATATGGAAAAAGTAAAATTAGATAATTCCATTTACTTCATCACATGGATATTCTACTGGTCGAATAATCACATGCAATATCAATAACCACATTCATAATGATGGAATGCATAATGCCAGACTATCATAACCACGTAGCCAAGGCCTCGTGACAAGACCACAAATAAGATTTTGTCAAGGCCTCGTGCCAAGACACTAGTTTGTCTCATGAGACCTGCCGATGCATCGAGGAGCTATAGCGGGCACCAGCCTTCACTTATTAAGTCCAATGAATTCCTCATATGAATATGTTTAAACATATCATAAACCATAACATAATCGTATCACATAAAACATGCATAAATGAAACATAACATTTCCACATTTCAATCACAAGATATCAATACAACACCCTGATATAACAAAAACACTTTCAAAACCATTTTCAATACCAAAATAAATGAAAAGTTAAACTTTGTATTTATTTTTCATTTAAAAAAAGTTATGGCTTGTAGAGGAAGCCACAACTCAAATAATAGTCACGGTGGTGGAGAAGTCGTTGTTGCCGCATATGTAAGAAAAAAATTCCTTTTGACGTTTAGTAAAAATTTTTCGTATAAAAATATTCCTTTTGAATAAAAGTAAAAGTCAAAGGGGTTTATACACCGTATAAAGTAAGTTGTGTATAAAACCAAATATGAATCAATGAAAGGAGATTGAGACGAAGTCCCTTAAAAAGATAATTTTTTAAATAAAATAGATATATTATGTGTATTAACTGTAATTACACATAAAGAATGTACAAATACAAGATAGGACATAATAATATCATGACATAATTTGAAAGTAGGAGATTAACCCAAAGAACAGAAATTGGGTTAAGAAGTTCCCTTACCTCGTGTCCGACTTGACTCGACCGTTATTTAAACTCCTGGAAAATAAACTAGAGTTAATTTATACTAGCTTAAGAACCTATTTCAAGTTCATTATTCCTCTTATATCACTTATTACCATGTTATGAACATTATGTAATTATTTAAGTTAATAACGGTCGTTTTGTCAATCTTTGGTGCTTGAGTCAAAAATAAACTTCTTAAAATTACAAGTTGTTCTTGTGGTGAAATATACATTATATACAGAATTATATTAATGATGTAGATATCATATATATCATATATATCCAGTATATACATGCATTTATAATATTACAAAACATTTAGAGGTAAGAAATGAAATGCACCGTTCATGGAGACGATAAGCCGTACGTACGCATGAACGGTACTTTCATTTCTATTTCGTATTTAGTGGAATGAAATTATAATTATATAAAGTTATACTATAATTCTAGTATTATATAATGTATAATACCATTTACTCCATCCTTTATACATCCCACATATGACATTAACGATTAAAATCACTTTGAGGGGGCGGTAGTCCACACTTCATAAAATGAAATTACCGCGTTTACCCATAATGGAAATCATAAAGGTATGCCATAAATTAAAAATACAGAATCATTAGAAAAAAAAACATAATATATATCATATATAAAAATAGTTTCATCATAATGGCCACCATGAGAGGTGGTAGGAGAAGATAGAACAATCATCGTTTTGTGAGGCAGTAATTTTCCACCAACAGAAACAATATATTCTTTAACCATTAGACGGAGGTGTGTGTAAGTGTAAATAAAATACTCCTCATAACAACATCCTAGTATATTAAAGATACTGTTGTTATTATAAAAGAAAATAAAAAAGATAGTTTAGGGGGTTCGAGAAGCAAAATAAAACAAAACAACATTAGAGAAGGTATTACCTTAAAATCGGGTAACTCTTTTTTATTTGAGCCAAAGGATTCCTTGGGAAGACTTCTGCCCAAAAAGAGGCTTCTAGGAGTAAGAGAGGGAATTTTATAGAGTATTTGGGAAGATTTTGGCCGATCCAAATGGCTTGGAAGGTGTGAATAAGGTGGTAGTGGTGGGGGCCTTTTATAAGTGGAGAGGAGGGGCACTCTTGGAAAGTCATGGAATGTTACTTTATTATATAATGAGTTTCGGATTTTAAAGTTCCCAAACATATATATTTTAAGTCTAAGGTGATAAGGGTTAGAAATATACCCATCCAATAGGTTTTGGACAAGTTTAAGTCTTAGCGTTTACATTATCTTTTCATTTTATTTAAATCCTTAATTAATGAGGTAATCGCTGCATCATCAAGGTGTCATAAAATTTTTAATTTATTTAATGTCCAAAAATTATAAAAAAATACCATGATGTAGGAAATATTTTTAGATTTATAATTAATATTTATAGTCAAAAATTTAACTTATATAACCCCATGTAATAATTGTTTTAGTAAAACGACACATGTTTGTGAAAATTTTATTTTTACTTTAAATAAAAGGTTATTAATGTCATTTTTTACCCAAGTGGCACCATGGGGTCCCCAAGTTGACCCATGGATTGTATTGGTCGGCCATGACTCATCCAAAAAGGGTAGGACAAGTGTAAAGTTATTTTCATATTTTTATAATATCATTTTTACCTTAAATTTCACTAATTACCTTTAATTGCGATTAATTAAACATAAAAGTTACTATTCAGCAAAAAATTATTTTAATCCCATTGAAACACATTTTACTTCCTAATGACAACCCTGTATGTCGGATTTTTAGAAATCAAATAACAGAAGTGGTAATGTTTCATTTAAACGAAAAATCAGTTTTTAACTACCACTTAGTGGTTTCACTATTCATCAAAAAATGACGTTTTTCAGAACAATGCCAAAAATTCAACATAGGATAATTTTGATATTACGAATCCAAAAATGAAGTCCATTTTGAAATATAAAATATATATAATTTCCAAAAGTGGGTATTACTATTCATAATGGTTATTTTGATTGGTTGCGGTGTGTTAGAATCTCGAACTTGCATACAATACAAGTTATTGCATTATTGAAAGAGAAGCGTATCGTGGAAGCTCGGGGTGTTACATTCTCCCATACTTCAATAAATTTTGTCCTCGCAATTTGAAATTTTTCTTTGAAAATAAAATGTTGAAAATAGAAAATACCTTTGTGGAAAACCCACATCAAAAATAAGGTTAATAAAATGTAGCCTTAATAAGAGGGAAAGGGAAATTAAAAAGTCACCACCAAATTATTATCTTGATAAAGAGAACATTGGTGGAAATTAGAGACATATAATTAGAGAAAAAACGTAAATATTTATAGGGAGTGATTTAGGTCATCAATCACAAACAAGTGTAAAATTGAGGGCCTTAAAGCCTTCAATCTATGTTGATTTAAAATATTATCAGTTCAACAAGACATAAGGTATTAGGATAACACATTTTTATTTTTATATCCCTTTAGTGAAGTTTAAGAATTAATTTATTCATAGAATAAGAGATAGGTATATATATATTTATGCTTGACAAGTAGAGTTTAAACCTTCAACTAATTTCTACCACAAACTCATCTTTCACTCAAAAAGATAATAGAACTCAAAAATATTATATTTATCCTAATCGTACAAGGTTCAAAATATTAACACATACCATTTAGATTAGGAAAACTATTTTGTAATAATTAGGGACTTCATGTAGGCTAGTGGTAGGTAATAAAGGACTGTCACACTATGGTTGTGGGTTCGATTCCTGAAGCTTTGTCCGACGCGATGAGTTATCCCCCAACCTACAGGTTGTTCTTTTCCTAAAAGTATAGTATTATAATATTCCAAAAATAATCTTCAGAAATGTTTTAACCTTAAACAATACTATCCAAAGTTCAACTTAATTCATTCCAACCTTTATAGTTGTCCAAAATACCACTATCAAGACATTCTCTAAAAGGTATCTAAATTCCAAAATCAATTGTAACATCAGATTCCCCAAACAAATTAATGTTTCTATTATTGTCACATACTAAAAATATGATTACCTTCATCATATTAAATCCATAATGAAAAAAAAGTACTTCAGTACAATCCATTTATATATATCACATTATCCTTATAACCAGAATATAATCCTTGAGTCCAAAAGCACCAATACATTAATTATTTTTCTTCAACTGTAGTAACAGCATAAGATTGTCCTTGATCCTTTGGCCTTTTCTAAGGTAAGTTTCACTGACACTTAGGACATTCATTTTCATAATGACCTATTTCCCTACAATTGTAGCATTCAACATTGATAGCCTCTTTCTTTCCCTTGAAATCACGAGCCTGGTGACCTTTTTCTCCACATTTATAACAAAGTATCTTCCCTTTTAGGCATGTACTGGGGTGATTCTTCCCACAATTATCACATAATGGAAAATCTTTCTTTCCCTTTTTCCCTTTATCTGTCTCTTGTTCCACCGTTCTATTCTTCTCTTTCTTTACTTTGTTGTCATAAAATTTAGAGAATTTATTTTCTATCTTGATATCACATGAGACAATATCTTCGTATGACGAGAAATATTGTGGGACTAAGGCTCGACGGAGAAACAGATTTAATACATCAAATAAATGATCAATCTTACTTCATTGGTTACTTATATAATCTGCAACATGCCTCACTATCCTTGTAATATTAGACTCATACTTTGCGACATTCTCATCCTCCTTTTTCCTTAAACTCAAAAATTGCCTTTCCATATCTACTCGATGGACACGAGGAAAGTATTTTTCCAAGAAAATCTCTTTGAACTCCCTCCATTCCATTTTAGATACTTCCTCATCTTCTTTCGTGTTTTGAATAAATAGCCACCATTGATCAACATATCTAGGGCGGCGGTAAACTGCCATGATAACTTTTTCCCTTTCTATACTCCCCAAGGCATGGAATATTTTCTCTAAGGAGTTTATCCATTGCTCAGCTACTAATGGATTTGTACCCCCATTAAATGTTTGTGGTTGTTGCCTCATGAAGCGGTCTAACATTGATCCTCCACATTGCTGATCAGGGTGCTCCATACGAGTAAAGTTATTATTCATAACCTGAGTGAGTTTCCCCAGTATGGTGATAAGTTGATCCGCACCAGTTGTATCCCCAGATCTATTATAATTATCTTGAGTCGGAGGGAAATCCCAACATGGAGTACGTGCATTGATACAGTTTCCATTCCTCCCACTAGGTGCCATTTCTAAACAATGGCATAAACTAAATTAGTTTATGAATCAAAATACGTAATTCCATACTTGTAAAACACTTAACATAAATTGAACTATTTATGGATATAATCCATAATCATAAAAAAATTTTCTTTGAGAAAGTATATACTCATAAACCCTTCATAATGATTTGTAATGAAAATGAGAATTATCCTAAGCATATCCCCTTAGAGTGTCGTAACCAAGAGTGGAGCAAGGCCCGTTGTCGTGCACTGGTTCTCGTTCGAGTCTAGCTCAAAGTGATGTTTTCGGATTTTACCTCTAGGTACATCTGTGCCAGAGCCACCTCTACCTGCTCGCATCTAGACTGGGATTTATTTCTCAGAAAACTCATAAAATCTATATAATACCAAAATTATAGGAAGTTCTTCTATACTAATCCTCAAAGTCAATCTTATGGCTGTGTGCTTTAATCATAGTTTATCTAAATCTAACTTCCAAGGTTAGTATTAAACTACCTTTGATACAAACTGTAATGCCCTGACCCCAGTTACCCAGAGTCGGTGCATTATTGCGTAACATTGGCATGATCACAAAAGATCAAGTCTCGAAAGACCGATTAGTTTAGTAGCCTTGGAAACACTAGATACATTCATAAATGCTACATTACATCATAAAGTGAAAAACTACAATAACATAGTCTCCATAGTCCACACCCATATCCCCTTCAGACTATCCCTTCAAGTCAGTCATAAAATATTTCTTCACATCCTGAGAAAAATAAAACATTGAAAGGGGTGATCTCAGATGCTCAGTAAGGATAACAATATAGTAGAAGCTTTTATAAATAAACATAAACATTTAAGGCAATGTATAACTAAAAAAAGCCTTTTAAACATGAACTTCAACATAATATGGCAAAAGAAAAATGAGATAATGCCATTTACTTCTTCACATGGATATTCTACTGGTCGAATAATCACATGCAATATCAATAACCACTTTCATAATGATGGAATGCATAATGCCAGACTATCATAATCACGTAGCCAAGGCCTCGTGCCAAGACCACAAATAAGATTTTGTCAAGGACTCGTGCTAAGACACTATTTTGTCTTATGAGACCTGCCGATGCATCGAGGAGCTATAGCGGGCTCCACCCATCACTTATTAAGTCCAATGCATTCCTCATATGAATAGGTTTAAACATATCATAAACCATAACATAATCGTATCACATAAAACATGCATAAAGGAACCATAAAATTTTGACATTTCAATCACAAGATATCAATACAACACATTGATATAATAAAAACACTTTAAAAACAATTTTCTATACCAAAATAAACGAAAAGTAAAACTTTGTATTTATTTTTCATTTAAAAAAAGTTATGTCTTGTAGAGGAATCCAAAACTCAAATAATATTCATAGCGGCGGAGAAGTCATTGTCACCGCATACCTAAGAAAAAACATTCTTTTAGTCATTTAGTAAAAATGCTTCGTATAAAAAGATTCCTTTTGAATAAAACTAAAAGTCAAAGGGGTTTATACACCGTATAAAGGAAAGTTGTGTATAAAACCAAATATGCCTCAATGAAAAAAGATTGAGGCGAAGTCCCTTAAAAAGATCATTTTTTAAATAAAATAGATCTATTATGTGTATTCACTATAAGTACACATAAAAATGTACAAATACAAGATAGGACATAATAATATCATGACATAATCTGAAAGTAGGAGATTATCCCAAAGAACGGAAATTGGGTTAAGAAGTTCCCTTACCTCATGTCCAACTTGACTCGACCGTTATTTAACCTCCTGGATAATAAAGTAGAGTTAATTTATACTTGATTAATAACATTTTTCAAGTTCATTATCCCTCTTATATCACTTATTACCATGTTATTAACATTATGTAATTATTTAAGTTAATAACGGTCGTTTTGTCGATCTTTGGTACTTGAGTCAAAAATAAAATTCTTATAATTATAGGTTGTTCTTGTGGTGAAATATACATTATATAAAAAATTATATTCATGATTCAGATATCATATATATCATATATATCCAGTATATACATGAATTTATAATATTACATAACATTTAGAGGTAAGAAATGAAATGCACCGTTTATGGAGACGATAAGCCGTACGTACCCATGAACGCTACTTTCATTTATATTTTGTATTTAATGGAATGAAATTATAATTATATAATGGTATACTATAATTAAATTATAATATAATGTATAATACCATTTACTCCATCCTTTATACCTCCCACATATGCCATTAACGATTCAAATCACATTGTGGTGGCGGTAGTCTGCACCTCCTAAAATGAAATTATCGTGTTTACCCATAATGGAAATCATAAATGTATGCCATAAATGAAAAATACAGAATCATAGGAAACAAAACATAATATATATCATATATAAAAATAGTGTCATCATAATGGCCACCATGAGAGGTGGTAGGAGAAGATAGAACAATCATCGTTTCGTGAGGCAGTAATTCGCCACCCACAGAAACAGTATGTTCTTTAACCATTAGACGAAGGTTTGTGTAAGTTTAAATAAAATACTTCTCATAACAACATCCTAGTATATTTAAGATACTGGTTTTTTTGAAAAAAAAAATAATAAAAAGAGTTTAGTGGGTTGGAGAAGCAAAATAAAACAAAACAACATTGGAGAAGATATTACCTTAAAATAGGGTAACTCTTTTTGATTTGAGCCAAAGGTTTCCTTGGGAAGACTTCTGCCCAAATTGATGATTCTAGGAGTAAGAGAGGGAAGTTGAGAGAGAATTTGGGCAGTGGTTGGCCAAGCCAAATGGCTTGTAAGGTGTGAATAAGGTGGTAGTGGTGGGGGCCTTTTATAAGAGGAGAGGAGGGGCACTCTTGAAGGTCATGAAATGTAACTTTATTATATAATGAGTTTCGAATTTTAAAGGTCCCAAACTAATATATTTTAAGGATAAAGTGATAAGGGTTCTAAATCTACCCATCCAATAGGTTTTGTACAAGTGTAAGTCATAGATGTTACATTTTTTTTTCATTTTATTTAAATCGTTAATTAATGAGGTAATCGCTGCATCATCATGGTGTCATAGAAATGTTAATTTATTTAATGTCTAAAAATTATAAAAAATTACCATGTTGTAGGAAATCTTTTTATCTTTAAAATTAATATTTATAGTCAAAACGTTAACTTATATAACACAATGTAATAATTGTTTCAGAAAAAAACACATGTTTGTGACAATTTTATTTTTACTTTAAATAAAAAGTTATTAATGTAATTTTCTTACCCAAGTGGCTCCATGGGGTCCCCAAGTTGTCCCATGGATTTTCTTGGTCGCCCATGACTCATCCAACAAGGGTAGGACAAGTGTAAATGTATTTTAAAATTTTTATAATATCATTTTTACCTTAAATTTCACTAATTATATTTAATCGCGATTAATTAACCTTAAAAGTTACTATTCACAAAAAAATTATTTTAATCTCATTGAACCACATTTTACATCATAATGAAAACCATGTATGTCGGATTTTTAAAATTCAAATCACAGAAGTGGTAATGTTTCATTTAAACGAAAAATCAGTTTTTAACTACCACTTATTGGTTTCACTATTCATCAAAAATTGAAGTTTTTTAGAACAATGCCAAAAATTCAACATAAGCTAATTTCGATATTATGAATCCAAAAATGAAGTCCATTTTGAAATATAAAATATATATAATATTAAAAGGTCGGTATTAATATTCATAATGGCTATTTTGGTTGGTCGCGGTGTGTTAGAATCTCGAACTTGCGTACAATGAATGTTATTGCATTATTGAAAGAGAAGCGTATCGTGGAAGCTCAGGGAGTTACACACTGATAATGTTTTTGTTTATTTTAGAATATATTCCACAAACAATTATGTAATATCTTTTTATACTAAGCCTATGTTTTTATATTATCCTTTGACATCATGGGTGATAAAGAGAAAAAAATAAACTATATTTCATCCCAATGAGGCCCACTATTGGTTTCAAAAAACACATATATGTAGACATGGAAAATTTATTTTTGTAGAAATTTGGATGTCCAATATTCATTAGGTACCTAATAATAGATGTTTTAGTTAACAAGAATTTTGATTATTTTGGTTTTTAATTCCATTGAAAGTTTATCCTGATATTGAACAAAATGTGTATTCATGATCACTAAAACTGAATGGAAGGGAAAAAATATAGATTTTTTGGTTTCAAAACCAATTGAAAGGACTATATAAATTATATAGAGATACATATTATTTGGTAGTATCAATTATATATTTTTATGTAAATATTTCTATATGAGTTAACTATAATGTTCATACCAAAGAAGTACTCTAGTGAATTTCATTTGTTTTATAAAATAAAAAAATGTCTATTTGATGTAGCTGTTATGCCTAATACAATGTCCCAATAGGTTGTAATATAATTAAGTGGTATTCCCATGATGTAAGAATTAGCCTTTTGTGCTATCAAACATGTAGTGGCACCTCTTCATACAACCAAAATATCAGGTTTTAACTGAAACTACCTCCAAGATCCAAATATAAACATAATTTGTCCCTCAATATAATTATCAATATGAATATAAGATTCAAATATAGAAAATTTTTATAATACAAGGAACATGGAACTCTCTTTAATTCCCCAAAATTTTCTTTGGAATATCATTGGACCCCAATATTTTATTTTTATAGAGTTTCCAGAGATTAATTATTATAAAGAGACAGGTCTTAAGGACCACCATAACTATTTCCATGACTATAGTATTTCAACCCATAGTCTTCTTTACTATTTCTTAATTAAGGGGTTATCTAAATAATGGTAAATAATATTCAAAAGGATCACTGTTACCCTAGGACACATATGATTTTAATATCTACTATCCTTGCCAAATAAAAAGAGAAACTATATGTTTTGACAATTAATGCCAAAAAATTTGATGAATAAATCACTCATACTTTAATCTTTCTCACACATTAATACAATAAGTAATAATTTAATAAGATGATAAAAACCAAAATTACCAACATATATTTGGTGTTGTATCATTCTATTTCACATTTATCCAAAATCTAACACAATCAGTATTGATAAAACTTGTAGAAGGAAATGGATCCCTCATTATTTATCAAATAAATCTCGATCCTCATCGACTTCTTACCACCAGCATTAGGTGTTCGAGCATCACCTTACCATATGGGACTCAACTCAAAAAAATATATTCAATTCACCTATATTAATTTCATCTAACAGATATATATTTTTATTGATTTGGTTGAGTTTTATGAACCATAATATCAAAGTAACACTAATGGATGTGTTAGAGGTTGAGGAAGACTTACTAATGGAACGAAAGAGATTTTAAGAGTCATTCCTAGCTATGTATTCTATCATGGTAAATATAATAGAAAGTAAAATCAATGACATAAAGTAGAGGGAAGATCAATCTTTTACCCTTAATTTCTCACTAGGTTCCTAATTGATTCGAAGACCATTTAGTTAGAGAAAATTCACTTTTCTAACACTGGAATTCCAAAATGGATGATTTAGATCACAAATAGAAGACAAACTAGCATATAAAACTCCAAAGAATTCATAATTCTTGATTTATTGGACCTATATTACTCAGTACAATGGGTCGACACATAACTAGAACCAAATAACTAAACACAAAAGTATTATTTGATGAAACATATTACCATAATTTGAGAATAACACTCAATCATAGATTCTCTTAACCTACGTACGTATCTTATAAAAATACACATTCAAACCCTAAAAACAATCATGATTTTGATACCAAAATTTCTTCTTAGAAAATATACAATACTAAAGACTAATTCACAGTTTTTCATATAGTTATTTCCTTCACAATGTATTATTAGGAAGAATTGGTACAATGACATATTATACAAATATCAATACACAAAAATATAACCGAAATATATTTATATTATGATTTTTATGGTAAATAAATAAAATTTTAATCATATTACATCTGAATACATCAAGATATATGGATTCAATGTTTCAAGATAGGCTCCATCCAATATGAAAACACAGGTATATAAAAACAATGAGAAGAAACGATTACAATAAATCAAGATGAAAGATAAATCCAGAGACCACATATCAGAAACCATGAGTATAGTCATCTATTAGGATATTATATTTAATTACTTGTTATAAAGGCATAAATTTCATCAATATATGGTTATTTCTTCATCATACTAGTATTTATTGAAATATTCTATTAGTGGATAATTTGGTGAACTCCACAGTAATATATTGCATTTGGAATCCTATGAAACATTAAATTTCAAGGTTAGACACTATAAATGGGACGTTAAGAAACCTAAAACTAAGAAAGAATAATATTTATAATTCTTTAATTAAATTTTATCCACCTCAGATAACATCTTTACTTATGTAAAATGTACTTTGCTTCTCGTTATCCTTTGCATTTAAGAGAAAAACAAAAATTTGGATGTCATCTTATCCTTCTAGCCAATGGAAATGACCCCAAAAATTACTTATTATGCTACCAAAGAAAAGTGGATAATGTTTTTAAACAATCATGGTCCATAAAATGATATTGAGTATATTTATTTATCCATTCATATTATTCATGTATTGGTTTACATATATTAGAAGACGTGTTTGAGTGAAACTCAGAACAATCTACAAAGAAATATAGGCAACATGAAACAATGTCATACATATAATACAAAGGGATTTGGAACCTCAACCAATATTAAAATAGTATTAGTGAAGTCCAATGACCAACATGTTATCCCTATATATCAAGTGTCCAATGAAGAATGTAATAACCCAGTGTAATCAGCCATGAATAAGGAGACAAATCAATCCTCTGCCTCTCTTGGACATAATGAATTTGATCTTGTTGAAACATTACCCACATTCAAACAATTAACAACATCCACTCTTTATGGACTCAATAAGATCAATTTTTTGATTAAAACTATCGAGGATCAATGTGGTCAAGCCTTTATATAAATAGTATTATTATTTGGAATTCCTAAAATAGATTTCGATATTTTCACGTAGAACTATACCAAAATATGTAGATTGGATACACACCTAGTTATCCATTACCTATACCTACTGGGAAACAACTAATTTCATAAATTGGAAATAAAAAGGATATATTTGTCAAATAGTAACATGGTAGAGGTTAAATTTGATATGTTGACCAAATAATATTTCATTCAACAGGTTAAATACCAAAAATAGACTTCTAATATTTTCTAAATCTATGTGTAGAATAGAAAAATAAATGTTTTTCATCAACATATGAGACCATAACAACCACATTATAATGGTTATATTTTGGGTCCTGTTGCATTAGTTATTAATCAATATGAGAACTAGTATTCATGATCAGTCCTTTATTGATGGGTATTCAAAATAAAACCAAATAAGAATTTCCCTAAAATAAAAATCAATTACAGCCTTGATGAAACATTAGAAAGTATGTTACATATGGGTGATACACTTTTTATAATGAATGAAGTAATCATTTTCAAATATGTAGTACACCCATATCTAAAATCCCTTTTTAGGGAAAAAATAGATTTTTATATGGATTACATGGTAGTCAAATCACTATAGTTTTATTATCACTCCAACTTCCATGATGTTGAGTTTTCCATGTTATGATTCTAAATATTGAAGACGAATGAATTTAAATTTACATATATGGTCTCTCCTAGAAGGTTTCATTGTTTTTTGGTCTATTTTATAGGAATAAATGATTACCCTAATAAAACCAAGCTGATGATCAGGCTTCCCCCTCTATATAACAAGTACTAATTATGTGGTCTTTAATGAAATATTACTTATATTATGTTATTCATTGAAAACATAATTGTAATTTGAATACCCCTCATATTTATAATTATGGTGTGAATATCATACTATTACAATGAGTGTTTCCAAATTTTTTTTTGATATATTCGATAAATACTTATCTAATCATTTTCTCTCAATGATTCCTATGGAAGGATGACTTACTATCGTTTTTGTTCTTACATAGGAGTTTTCCCTTTGTGTTATCCCTAAAACAAATAATTGTTATAAAATTAGAAATATTATATATTATCCCATTTATATGATTTTTGATTTTGAGATTAGATATTACCCAGATGATGTGAAGTTTAATGGTCTAACATTTAATGTTTCCAAGATGATTAAGTATATATAGTATTATGAGTTATATTTTGTATTTAATAGTGATTTATTAAATTATGATGTCAATCATTCCATATTGATTGGGTGTTTAGTGATGTTGTTTTGTGTTCTTCATCAAAAAGAAATATGGGTCAAATTTTTTAATGAAACCAAGGGATATAAACATTCCCAAATTTTAACTGCACTCCTGACTCTTGAGGAACTATACTTGGAAATATAGATTCCAGATAAAAAGTTCATATCAATTAATGAAATAATCCAAACATAGAAGATATGATTTTATGAAATACTATAAAGTCCATTAAAAAAGTGAATTTTCAATCCTAATTTGAATAAGGACAACCTAGTATTCATTTTCATTTCCACTTAAATGTCTCCCATGACATTTAATTTTTTATTCTCAAAAGGTTACACTAATAGTGGGGGGGAATATCATACTATTTTCTTGGGAATCTTATTGAATTTTCATATCTTAATTACCATATATAATTTCAAAGGAATATATATGTTTTTTATTTAGTATATTATTATATAATATGATATCTTCCACTTCTTGATCATACATGATATTTGGAATTACATGATAAAAAAATAGTGTCTATTCGTATTCCTCTCAACTAAAAAATTCTTACAAATATACACTAGATAACCTATATTCTAGAATCACCGACAAAAGTAAAGATTAAATAATCATCCATATGGAGTATTAGAGAGTGGTGACCCATTTCATCAATAATGAAACCATTAATTAGATAAGAGTGAAATTAAAAATCCATAAATAGTGACGATATCTCCCTAGGTCAACTAGAGTTTTTATGCAATAAAGTTACATTGTCTCTTGAAAAAAAAACTCTATATCTTAGAGTAGAAAAGGTAAAATTCTGTAGTTAAGAAAGAAACATGATTTATTTTTATGGATCAAATTCAATGCAGAGATACATTATATGTGGTTTTTATGGGGTCGTCATCAATTTTATGAAAGAATAATTGATAATTTAATTTATAAATGTGGTTTATATGATAACATATGGTTCACATAAAATAGGCACCAGGACTCCACATAAAATCGAGATACATAGGTACTTATAGGCTCCTGTACTGAATGAATATATAATGTTCCCATTGATATATCATGTTTTCTATGGTAAAACTAAAGTTATTCATCATAACATCGAGTTTTTCATGTTAAAAAGTACTCCTCACCATTTTACCTAATGGGAATTAATGTATATGGTCAATACCCATATGCTATTTTTCATAGGTTCATTTTCATCACAACCACAAAATTATTATCAAATTGGTCCAAAGTAGCTACCCTATAGGTGTCCAAAAGAAAATCCGTGATCAAATTGATGAAATAGAATATATTTTATATATTTAGTTTCTCAAAAAACTATCCACATTGGAAATAGAAACAAATTTCTATGTTTGAGTAGATAAAATTATATAAAAATTAAAATAGCAGTCAACTAACATTTATTACTATAACACCACTATAAACAAACCAATAGTGGGATTTAACAAATCCCTATCATAGATTCTTTAATAATTGGATGATAATGACATGATGAAATTTATTAAAATGTTATTAAATGATCTTGGGCCTATTATATAACTAATCACAGCTCAAAACTCCGGAATATATATACCACAATATATAAAACAAATGTGTTATTCCCATCCAGGTCAAATTACCCTTAACAAATTCCCCAGTTTACATCTAGATGACTGAAAAATAGTTTCCATATGATTGACAATATGAGTTGAAAAGAAATGATTAATAAAGGTTGTTATACATTTATAACCATTATTTTTAAAAATAATGCTACTTAATATTTTATAATAAATACTAATATTGGTACTTTTTCAAGGATAATTGTTTCAGGTATAAACACAATAACCATTCACAATGGGAAGCCCCAAAAATTGGGCCCTAAATAAGAATAGGCTGAAATCATAAAAAATGAATACTCTAAAGGAATATACTTTTTCATCACCCTAAATGGAGAACACAATAAACCCACTATAAATGTGATGTTCAAAAATAAATATTCTCATAGAATTTAAAATAAGATTCATATATCCTTATTAAAACACCATAAACTCTATAAAATCTAGAACTTATCTCACAATATAAAATTCTTGGGTATATATTCTTTTACACATGAACCTAAAGTAAAATATTTAGGTCCTCCTGACATGATGAAAAACTAAAGAATGGTGTTCCTTTATTCATGAAATTAAATAGAATGATCTAATGTATATTTTGAATGATAATAAAATTCATGATGTATTATACCTCATATGTGATTTTAAACATCATGTAATTGCCTCGATTGAAAGACTTTTATATATATGAAATATTTTCTAAAAAAATTACTATATACAATGAAGTATCACTCATCATGTATATGAGCTCAATATATTGGGAGGATGTTTTAAATAAAACCCCTTACATTGGTTTGGTCCTTAAATTCATATACTTTTTCATGGACCTCTATCATTATTTTACCAATGATAAAATATCATCATCCATTGGGTACTTAATATCGGGTTTCTCTATATTATGGTGTATCTAATCACCATTCAAAAAGTGCTTGGATCCTCAACCATTTCATATCATGTTTAATATATCCCATGCACACTACTATGTATTTTCCTATACAAAATAGGATTTTATATTCAAAAAATAAATTATGGAATGATTGTTATTACCGTAAGGCATATAGTAATTCGTGGATTCTATAGAATGGGAACAACCACTTGATTATTAACCCCATTACCTCCATTCCACTATGGAATAACAAAATATTATTAATTCTCATACAATTTTCTACCTCAATTTTTCAATTGAATGTCCTTTAATTTATACTATCCAAATGCCTAGTCCCAATAATTCATATCTAGTTTCATTCACTATCCCTGTACTAATGTGTATTTATTTCACATAACTATGTGTATATTGATTTCATTTTCCTATACAAGATATATAGTAGTGTAATATTTTTACATGTATGTTTTTACTATAGATTTTATATCAAACAACTCACACCATGTATCGCTCCACTTTTTTATTTAACCTCCAACTCTAGATTGTTCAATTTTCCATATAATTAATCTCTATTTTAAGTGTTGATTTTACTATAATGTATATTAATTCCTATATTCACACTAGGACAATTGTGTATCTTGGTTGAGTGATCATACAATAAAAAATTTCTCTATGTCACTAGAGAAAAATATATATGATATTTTGTATCAAGATCAATGATTGTAAGCTATAAATCATTACATAGTAAAAATTAACTAACTATAAACTACACTAAACACTTAGTAATTTTGCTTAAACTTTTTTTAATGGTTGAGTAAGAAATAATTAGTTTTTAGTTGAAACCCCATAAAGGGAAACTTGATGTAAATTCAGGTCCTTTCTGACTAATATCGGCACAACAATTCATTTAGAAAAAAGTAAAATGATTAAGGAAAGTGATATAATGATCAATTGGTAAAAATATAATCTAAAAAATGTAAATCCAGGCTTTTTGGTTCCTCATATCTATATAAAAATTATAAAAAATAAATATAACCCCATTTCACTATACCAATCAGCATCCTTACTACACAATTCCAATAAAAATAAAATTTATCTATATCATGCTCGGATAAACAATATAACACATAGTCATTATAACATTAATTTGACCAGAAATAATCTCCTTGTGTAATGGTTTGATAAAATCAAGTTATATTTTTGGGAGGACTGATATACCCATTGATATCAGGGTTACTTTTTTCCTAGTATAAATGTTTTCATAACTAGTAATATAAGTGCTCATTTTAATAATATTAAGTATCTTAATTCTAGTTCACATGTGTTAATAAATAATGCGTGGACCACTTAACCTAAAAATAGAATCAATCCCCAATACATGTCCAAAAATATTTAACTCTAGAATATGATTCCTATTCATTAATTTCAAGTCTATTCCATTACTTTTTCAAAGAGTACCTGTTGCTTCATCTCTTGTTAAACAATTTTGTGAGGCTGGATTCATGTTCCCATTTGATATGCTGTAATGTTTAGATCTCTTATCCTATGTGTAGACCTGATTCCTTTAAAAAATAATTTAGATCACATGTTCTTTCATGATTCACCACAAATCCGAAATTGTGATACCTCATCTCTAGAGGGTAGAATAAAAACTATGGGATAAATTGGATACATAATAATAAAATATTCAAGGTATATGTCTAAAATACACATGTAACCTTGAATAAAAAAATATTTCAATAGTTACCATCTAGGAAACAGATGTAATGGTTAGAAAAAAAATATAGAAAAATAATTATTTTATTGAGGTCCAATAAATGCATTTTCTAAATGGAATGAAAATAGTCTAGCACATATTTTCTCAACCAACCAATGCCAACTCCCCAAATCCCACCATGTATCTTATCTATATTACCTATTAAACATCATGTATTGGGGACCTTACCTTACCTAGATCATAGAAAACTAAATCTTAATATATCATTACAGACATGTATAGGGACTTAGTTAAAAATAACACAATGTAAGTCACTACCCAACCCCTATCTATTATTCATAAAAACAAGAGCACACATTTTCATTATATACCGGAAATTTAGTAAAGTGTAATATTTTTAATTATATCATTTAATTACAAAAAAATTTGTAATAATTATAATAAATGGGTGTCGGTTTCCATGTGCTAACCTGGCATCAATGTAAATCAAGAATTCCTACAACTGGTGATGTTCATATTCCAGGATGGTTAGAACTAAAAATTAATTATATGATGGAATTAATCATTTATGTACATAAATACTTACTTAAGAGGGGAATAACCTTTTATAATTGAAAATTTCTATACATAATATATATAGATATCCCATATAATTTGTGTCTTTGTTTGTGTAGTTTATAACTAATCAATCACATGTGTTCAACCGCATCCATGGTCTGAAAATTCATTATAAACACATTAAAACAATAATTGTTCTCCATTTACCATTTGTAACATAAGAAAGATACACAAATATATATATATATATGATAATTAATGGTATAATGTAATCCAAGAACCACATATAAACTAAATAAAAATTATAAAAAGTGATATTTATTAATTTAATTTAATTAATATAAAAAATCAGTACTTTAATAAATTTATAAAACAACATTATTTATATATATCACTCAACCCCATGTATATACTAATAATAAAACTATTATATTATGTTATTTACTAGTGTTCATTAACCAAATAACTGGTTTAATATAATCCTAAAATCATTAATTAGGGGTATACCACCCCTTGATAGATTTAAAAAAATTAAAGTTGATTTTCTGTTAAAACATTACTCTTTTTAAAAAGTGTGTATTATAAATCCAAGAGTAAGATGATTCCCTTACCATAGAATATAAAATAATATCCCATAGTATCATGGAATATAATTTAATCTATATTATGTATGGGAATTAGGTGAATGAGGGGGGGAATGATGGGTGATTATTTGACTAAGTTATGGTGGGTGGAATGTAATGTTTTCTAGAGAGTAAATTTAGGTATATATAATTTTCAAATGAAATTAAAAATATACCTTAAAATTAATAAGTATTTTTGGAATTTTTGAGTACCAAATATGGTAAATAAATACAGATAATATACATTGGGTACCATCTGTAAACTAACTATGTTCTAATTAATAGGCTTATTGAGTTCTAAAACTCTACCAGATACTAGTAGGTATTCAGTTCACTACCAATCCCAATTTCCTTCCTACGAAAAAACTCTATTATTTTTCTTTCCCATTCACACTATTTTATATTAATCCTTTTAAAACAAAACAATTATAATATTTAGCAAAATATATAGCAAAAATTAGAATAAAATACTATTGTTAGAAATGTGAGTCATTAAAAACCTCCCAATATCAGAGATCTCATCAAAAATAATAATTATCAATCATTAAGTATAAATAATTCACACTATTGAGCCATAACCTCAATATCCTTCTCTCATGTATCACTTTAATGATAACATTACTTAGATATTGATTAAACTAGTGAAAATGATTTCTGTTATAATAACTTCTCACCTTAGACAATGATATAAACAATATATGTTATTTTATAACTAAAGATATCTAACTCTATAAGAAAAAAATAATATCAGTTGGATATATTATGTATCTACTTAATTTAGACATGTATTCATGAATGATAAAAAATGATTAAGATAATCTATAGGTTCTTTCTCTAATAATATCGGTAATAAAATGTTCCAGAAATTAAGGATTCATTTTCCCTAACTTATACATTATTCAATCACCTAATCATAGAGATACATAAAGAAATACATTATAACTAACCCCAAACACTAAATTTCATCGGCTATCTCAAAATAATACCTACTGAATCCTAGATTTATAATCAACCATTTCTAAATCAATTTCACTTTTTTAATAATTTGTTATGATATCCTTGGTTATGTAAATGATGATTAATGAAATATCCCAAACTTTTATATATTTTTTATTTTCCTTCTGAATAAATATTGTTTTTCCTAATAGGTATATAATATATTTTAATCACATTCATCTAATAATTCCATATTCCATTAAATAGGAAAAACATTAACTGAATAATTACACTAATGATAATGTACAATAGTGTAATGGAAAAATAAATATAAAAAATAAACAAGTAGAACTGGAAAATGTGTATCACATTAATCTCTTATAATTTTCCCACTAGTGAATAAAAATATAAAAAATAGACAAAACATAAGTAATACAATAAATATTTTACAAATTATTAATGTAGACCATTTATATGAATTTGGGTGCATGTTTAATTATCAAATTATTGAGTATTTAGACCATGTATGACCATTGGAATTGTTATATAACCATTGGAATAGTAAAAATACCATTAGGCATGGTCACCAACCCACTAGGAGTAGTAACCTGACTATTGGAATAATGACATGACCCCTGAATAGTAAAATATCATAAAAATAATAATTTTCACTATTAATTTAAGAAAATATATTTATTTTTATTCCATAAAATAAATAAAAATTTAAACAAAACCAAATTAACTATAAGATGATTCTTAAATAAACATTGTTTTGATTAGTTTTTTAAAAAGCATAATTATTATTTTAATAATTAATATTTTCTATTTTTGAAACTTATTATTGAAAAAATTAATATCATTTTTATAATTAATATGTAAATATTTTCAAATACATGTTTTTTGTTAATTTTTTGAAAAATAACATTATTAAGTGAATAGTAAAAATATATTTTTGACATAACTCATATGAATTAATTTACATCATTGATGATGTTATAATGATGTAAAAATTCTAGAATTTTTTTCATGACCAAAACCATGTTTAGTAAGTTAAATAATAGATTAAATTCCCATTTAAAACCAAGAACGTATTTTCTGAAGTATAAATTCTACGGTATTCCATTATAAATAGTATTTCATTTTTCCACATTACATTGTAATAATCCAATTAATTTAGTTTATAAATGTATTTAAATGTTTGAAAAAAAAACATTCTTAATCAATTAATATTTCTAATTTAATAATTTCACTCTTATATGGTGAGCATGGAAAGTATATTTTATTCAATTTTTTATCCTAAAACACCCTTCCACTCAAGAATAAATACCACCCTCTCCCTCCCCATGGAAAATAAATTTTAATAAACATCAAAAATTAAAATATATATTAAACTAAAAATTTAATTTAAATAAATAACAATCTTTTTATAGATTACTTTACACACAACATCGATCATTAAGAGAATTATTATATACTATAGGAATATTATTATTTAATGGTGATAACTAATATATAAACTTTCAATTAGTAGGTATTAATAGGAGTAATCAGAACATGAAACTTATCAATAATGATCATAATCAACTCAAATTAATGTACTAATGATTATGAAATAACCACTCAATTATTAGTGAAGTAGTTTTCAACATCAGAAATACTTTTTCATTGAAAAACATTATTTTGTTATTTTTTTTCAGAACCTATTTTAAAAAATATGTGAAACTTTTTGAAAATTTATTTTATAGATATTATATAATTTTTAAATGATATTTTCAAAATTATATTAAGGTGAAATTTTGGAAATTTTCTTAAAAGATTACTATTTCAATAAATAGTGAACAAATACAGATTAAATAAAAAATGTCATTTGAATTAAATTATATTAAATGAAATTTTTTATTTTGAATTTATTAAAAATTTAAATTAGTTAATATTTATAAAAAAAAAATATCTCATTTTAGTTGAAAATTTGATTAATTTTGAAATACAAGTATTTTTATAAATAAAAATCCCTTTTTATATAAAACATTTTCTCATGGAAATTTAAAATTTAATTAGAAAGTGATATATTCCAATTATAGGGATTTATTGTGATAAAAATGATTTCATATATTTAATTATCATTCCGAAATTTTGTGATTACTTTAACATTATTATTGGTCCTTTTGAATAGTAATCCAGGTATTTCTTTTTCTCCTCCATAAGGGTATTTAAAGAAATTAAGGTTAATGTTAATGTGATAAGGCTTAGAAAAGAAAACTAGCACCTATTTTATTTATATTAGATGAATTAGTTTCACCCTTAATCACTCTATATTCTATTATATGAAAAAATTGTGATGTTTGATTTGATAATGACCTTATTGTTATTGTAAGTAGATAATAAATAATTTTTTTTATCATATTTGTTTTAATATGAGTAATATTTTTTCATTAGGATAAAAAAGGACATAATTTTTATTAGAAATGGTTCATTGAAAGATTAATTATTTATTAACATGGTAATTTTTTTTAATTTTTATTGATAGAATAATTACATTATTGGCTTAAGAATCACCAACGCAATTCTAGTGAAAGAAATATAATAAATACAAAATTGATTTTAAGCACATACAATGTAATGTTTTTGGAAAGAGTTATGGAATTACAATAATTTAGGGAATAAATAAAATTTATTAGGAATATTATAAAATTTTAAATTCTAATTACATTATTTTTATTTATTTTATTTAAAATTTGATAATCTAAATAGTCCAAAAGATGAAGTTATTGGTTTTTTATGTTAAATATTATTTACATAAATGACATTAAGTAGAGAAAAATATTATCATGATAAAAAAATTATGATATATGGTCTAAAATTTCAACCATTTTACACTTATTATCCACTTTACCTTTTATAGTAAGATTCATAACCCCTAAAAACTAAAAACTATTATCCTGTTAATGATAAAAATGGTTAATAGGGGTTAAAACTAAGATATAAGTGTCAAAACATAATCAAAACTTTTAAGAATATTATATTAGGTAGTTATTTGTAATTATATTCTTACAGAATTATATATATATTAATATATTTCCACTTTAAGTGGAAAACTAATTTATATTAATTGAATCCTATATATAATTCCTAGGGAGACCCTCTTCTCTCTTATTTAAACATAGGCTCCCTTCATTATTCTTCAAACTTATTGAGATATTGAGATTAAATTAAACATAAAAAACATTATTAAATTATTTATTTATATATTATTGGTATTTTTTCTTTATAGACATCTATCCTTATGGTCTTTAAGGAGATATATAATGGAGGTTTATTAAATAAGATATTATCATCTTAACTGGGATTCTTCATTTAAATTTTTTTCTAACCTCATTCTATTTTTCCAAGAAATTTAAATATAATAACCTAATTTTTAATAAAATATTATTATTTTATTATGTTAATTTCATAAACTTATTCGTACAATTTTTCTACCAAATTGTAAATGAATGTACCGCTTGTATGTACGTGTGGACTACAACCACCAGAGACTAATATGACTCATTTTCCCTCACCTCATAACATGTAAATTTTTCTTGATGAATTTAAAAATTATATAAGATAATAATTACGTTATTGTTTTTAAAATATGATTTATTATTTAAATTGTTTTTATTCCATCCACTAAAATTGGGACCATTACTTGTGTGTACCTATGAATTACCATATCGATAAAGTGATGTAACTAATTTTTCACCACTAATATATATATTAGTGGTTATTAATGTGTGTATAATTATTACATATGATACTAATTAACATATTTACATTGTGATGATAATGGAACCACTATAAATTTACACGTCTTGGAACTATCAAACCAAAACTTATATGAAAACCCAAACACTCAATACCCAAAAATGAACATTTAAATAATAAAATATCATTAAATGGGTGTTTAAATATTAAACTGGGATCATATATGATATTATAAATAAATATAAGGTTCTATTATATAATTATAATAAAATTAATTTTATTAAAAATTCGGTTATAGTGATTATGTTGTAATTCATACATGAGGTAAGGTTTTATCATCACACTTTTATTTTTATTAGACATTTTTCATATTCACCACCTTTTCAATTCTTATGGTGTATATATTGACTTTGAATCAGTATTATTATTATTTTCTTGGAAGTTTCAACGATTAAAAAATTTATATATGGCTCAATATTATATGAGTTTGTTTTTCCCAAAATACCAAAATTGTAACGGTTCTTCATGTCAATATTATTTCTCCAAGACATGTTTCATGTTTTGTAATTATTTAGGTTTTCTTCTAAATTTTATGTAATGTATTATTCTTAAATTAATTTATATAAAGTTAAAATTGATATACTTTCATCCAATGATTTCTTATTAAGAGGATTCTAAAGTGTTAAGGGTTTTTTACTCGAATAATCTTCTTTTTTTTGTATTTTATATTAGGCACTTATATTATTTATAGGTGTAAATAATTCCTTGTTCACATTTTATCTAATGAATATCCTTATGTTCTTGATATTAAAACTCTGATTTTAGGATACTCATCCATTGGTCTTATGATTCAGATGTTACTAAAGTTGTATGTGGTAATTATTTATCTCACATTTAATTGTGTTCATTATTTTTATATTTCCATTCATAGAATTATATTCCTTCACTCTTCTAAAAACACATTTAATTTATTCTAATCTAGTTAATTTTGAAATTTTCATGTTTTCCTCCCATTTTTGACACTTTGGTACTGAATTTTATTGAAAACAATTTTTTTAAGGAAACATACCTCATTTCACATTATGATTGGGAATATTTTTCATCCATGTGAATATTTTATAAAATTTTTAAAGTATGTTTTTTATACCCTAGTGATTGTGTCAAGAATTATTTAAAAATGAATTGAATTTTTAAATCTTATAAAAGTAATATTATTATCTTTCTACAGATGAGGTATTTTTAATTTCTTACCAAAGTGTGAATGAAATGTTTTAAAAAAAACAACATTAGGGGATTTTCCCACAATCCAAAAATTTATTTTCATTGAAGATTTATTTAAATTATTCAGTTTTTATTTTTATGTAAATTTTTTTTTCAACAATTAATGAATTCATATTTTTAAAAATACCAATGAAAAATTATAGTGTTAATATTTTTAATGAAATGTTTCTAATATTCTTCTCGTGCAATTTTTAAAAAAGTCAATATTCATTAATGTTAATTATGATCCCTTGGGGACATGTTCTTATGAAATCTAATATATTATTTTTTTTATGGTTTATCATGATGTGGTAATTTATATCAATATTGATTTATTTATACAGGTCAATCGGTTCAGGGTAAATGCTTATGTGGTTGTGATTATGAGATATTGTCTAAACTAATTTAATTTCCAAGATCTATGATAGGATTTTATGAAGATGTTTTATAATCCTTTGGAATAAATATAAATGGTTTATTATTATTATATGTGTTGGTCAATAATTATATATCACTCTAATTATTTTGGAAATGATTAATGTGTTATCTTGGTAGATCTAACTACTAAGAAAAATGTTGGAATTTACCAAGTAATAGTTTACATAAAATTATTATACACACTATGAAATTATAGTCTTGAAATTCGTACCTGACATATTATTTCTATGATTATTAATATACCCCCACTATATCCCACTCTTTCAAAAAATATCATTTTTTATGATATGTTCTAATTTCATAGTAATTTTTATTCTCTTATGATTCATTTCTTATATGAATCAATAATTTTCACCATGACTCTATATTACGATCTATGAATTTCCGGGTATGATTGTACATTATTATTCTAATATTCACATAATTATATTATTATCTTTTTATTCTTATAAGTGGTTATTCACTGATATCTCCTTTGGTTAGGTGTATTAAGATTTTGTTCTCACCATTTATTATGTTTACTATTCTCTAGGATATGTAGAAATATATTTAGAATATTAAAACTAATAAAGATACTTTATGTGAAGAAATTGTTAAGAGATGGTATATATCTTTTATGAAATAGTATTATATTTATTCATGTTTCCACAGAAACTAACCCTTTATGTTTCTGGCATGAATTATAATGATATGTAAAGAATATGAATCTAGTAAGTGGAATCATTTATGTATTTTATACAATGTTAACCAAAAAATATATAACCAATTATAGTATTCTAATCCTTTAATTATCCTTAGGTTATTTTTTATGTTACAAAACTACAAAACATAAATAAATTTAAGGGATCAGAAAATGTAAAAATTTAAGAAACTTGTAAATTCCATTCACATTTTCATTTCATATTTCATTTCAAATTCCCTATTCTTATCATTCTTACTAATAAATAAATTTATAAAATAATTAAATAATATATTGACAATATATTTATAATTTAAATCTAGAATTAAAATTTTATTTAAAATATAAAAATATATATATCCCTCACCTCATCTTTTCAAAATCTCATATCAAGGCTTAGTTAACACCCCATGAGGGCATTTCCAACTTTATACTTTTAAACACCATTATATAAAGTCATAATAAATTATTTAAATTTAAAAATGTTCAAATAAATATATATAAATATTTAAATGATTCACGGATTAATTTTTCTAATATGTAATAAGAAACAAATATCAGTTCATCGAAGCATGAAAGGATATTTTAAAGAAAACACAATATCAAAATGGTTACCCTTTAACAAATATAATTAAAAAATAAAATAAAATCACCATAATTTATAAAGACTGAAAATAAACCTAATACACATCCAGTTACATGTTTTAATAAACCTATGTTCCTTATACATGAGATAAAAATAGATGAAATAAATCAAGACATATGGTAACTGGTGTTCTCAAACCCGTCCCTTTACTTTTTTGTTATCTACACTTTATATATTTTTTTAGTACGGAATATAATATGATATAATAAAATTTTTCTTTCAATTTTATTTCCTTCTTATTCAAATGGAAATACATGATTCATTATTCTTGAAAATATTTATAATCCAATTATAAATATATTTTAGATAAAACTAGTTTTTCAAAGCATCTATTTGACACATATTGAGTAGTTTATTTTAAAAAAAATGTTATTTTAGAAAAAATATGATTTCCTTAGTATTATAGGAACCCCAATGATTATTACTTAAATTATTATTTATGACATTATAATTAAATATATTCCCCTCCATGAGTTTACTCGATGACTATGATTGGTATATATTCTCTTTCTATGTGGCATGCATGATTATGATCATTTCATTATGTTATGGGTGCGAATAGACTTATATATACATATAATGTATTGTATAATGTGATATATCTCATGAACATATTTTTATTATGCATGAAAATTATTCTATCTTTGTTAAAAATTATTATTTTTTAATTAGCACACAAAATTTATATATGAACATAGAGCTAGATTTTTCCACAAGAATATTTTATATTTGAAAAAAATGTTATGATATTTTATTATATTTAATATGCCACATTAAATGGATTTTTAAAATGATTCCCTCATGATTATGATGATAGTATCATAATTATGATATGATGATGATGATTGTGCTCACCGATAAAATATTTATTAAAGTCTGTATTTCACACCATGTTATTCATATCCTTATTTAGATTTTATATTAGCCCATTATTTGATGTATATCCTCATGTGAACTCATATAACAAGGATAACATGTGAACATTTATGATAAAATGATGAAAGTTTTCAATAATATTAATGTATTACTCTTCTATCATGTTAATGGTAATAATGTTTCCAAGATAAATATATTTTTGATTCATGAATATATTTAAATAATTTTATTTATCATTGATATTATGTAATTTTGATGTATGGTAAATTTTGGTCATTATAATGTGCTCATTTATATCCAATGTC
This sequence comes from Viscum album, assembly GCA_963277665.1. Classification (NCBI taxonomy): domain Eukaryota; kingdom Viridiplantae; phylum Streptophyta; class Magnoliopsida; order Santalales; family Viscaceae; genus Viscum; species Viscum album. The sequence continues at coordinate 1,330,244,560 of OY728130.1, forward strand.
ATATTTAATGATATGTTTCTCCAAAGAGAACTTCCAAATTACCCAACATAATGGTTGAGTAGTATCTATTATTATTATAGAACAGTAATACAGTTAGATAACCATCCCCGGATGCACACAAATTCTTAATACAATAAAAATTAATTTATTTCCGAATATTAATTTTTCTACTATGATGATACTTTATTTTTAGTGTGTTATATAGAACTTGGCTTTACATAAGATAAAATAACTCACTCTAACACATCTAAAACAAGTAAGTTCACATAACTTCGTGATTATACATAATTCACATTGTAACTCTATAAAAATTAACTCCCTCTCAGAGAAAAATACTTTTCAAAACTCATCTATTTTAGTATAATTATTAATATTAAATATGTGTGTTTTATGGGAAATAAAATAAAATAAAAAATGAACTAGACCACCTCTTGACCTCTTCTATATCATAGTAAATTTTTTAATATAGTCATCATAATATCATCCCAACTCCCCAAAAGAATAATGATTTTATATGTAATGTTACTTATGTTGTTCGACATTAACCTTTTTCTAGATGCTTCGTCTAGAAATACCATGTTTTATATCATTTCAAACTTAGTTGGATTTTTTTTGAATATCCTAATACATATTTTTTTACTAGGGTAAAAACCCCATATAAAAAAGTGATGCACAATCATGACTTCATCCCACATATATGTTGGAACCATGAGACCTCCATGAAGAAATATGAAAATAGTTAAAATAATGGGATTTTTATTCCAGGATCACCCTCCTGAATTATGATATAATCAATATTTGAGATTTTTTCATAATTTAATCACTCTACTACATATGATTAAAAATCAATATAGTTTAAATGAAACTCATCCTGATCCTCAATAATATTAGCATGAAGATCTATTAGAAATGGAATCTATCTCCATTATTTTATTTCTTCTTTCACCTTAGGGATTTCTTCTTCTTATATTTTGATAATCGATTACAAAATTCCCTTTCATTGGTGGTTTAACAATTTTAAAATAAAAATTTGTTACTTATTCAGAAAAAAAATCATTTCATTGAATTTAAATATAATTAATGGAATATATAATCTATATAATAAGGATCAGTTTATACCATGAACAATTCTCTAAAGAAACAATTCCTCAAGAAATTTAGAGAATGAACTAAAGATGATGATTTTATATCATGGGTTGGATAATTTTTTTTATGCGGTGAATGGTTTTGATAATTAAAAGTCACTTAATTATTCTCATATATAAATTCAAAATCATGAACCACTATAAATAAATTAAAAAAATTGAAACCCATTACCTATTTATTAGAAAAAACTAATTAGAGTGAGTGTAGTCATCTTATCTAGTTCCAGAAAATCATGAACACATTTATCAAACCAATTAAAATTAACATGATTCTTCTTTAATCTAGTCATAGTAGCATATATTTGAGAAAAAATAAAAAAAAAATTTATTTGGTTTTTATAAATAAAATTTGAATGACATGGATGTTCAGGGATACTTACTAAGAAATTACATAGTCTACCATTTTCTAATCTATAGGGATTATAGTCTCAAATACCACTTTCCTATTGATTTGACATAAAAATCTCTAGGTACTGTTTTTAAATATTGGAATAGTTCTATTTTTCTCTTCATTTGTCTAATGAAATTTGAAACTTTTCACAATTTTTTTTGAAATATAAAATATAATAGAATATTGTTCATGTTTATCGAGGGAATAGAATACAAGAAAATATTAATGTTTCTTTTTAATCACAGATAAAAATATAAAATATGAATTATTGCATCCCAATGTAATTACCAAGTATTTGAAGATAAAATATTTGATTCATAAAATATATAATTGAATTATAATCAAATTAACATAAATTTTAGGGTAACTAGAATATTTTCTAAAAACTGAGAACCATTTAGAAACATTTAGTTTGTAAAATAATTTTCTAATTTGAGGAAAAGATAATGAATCTTGATGGATACTTTGTTATATTTTTAGTTTTATATGCGCAATAATATACATCCATAATCATTATAAATAAAAAGAGTTATGTAACCCCATGGGTAAATTTTATTTCAGATAAATACATTAACCTCAAGGTCCTTAAGTTAAAATTTCAATTATATTAGGTTGATTTTATCTATATTATAATGTATAATTTTGATCCATTTGATTCATGTAAACTACTAAATAAATAATATAACCACTCATCTAGAAGGTAATCATGAAAACTATTTTGAAAATTCATCATTAAACATATCTATTATATAAGAAAATCCCAATTGTTTCTCAACCTCAACTACTCTGACCAAAAATATTTCATTATAAGAGTTTATTACTCAAATATTTAATTAATCAAGACTATGTCAACCTGGTTGATATTCACACTACCTAGTAAGTGTATATTCTATATTGTCTAGAGAGTATAAATAATTCCCCATTTGATAAAAGTCAACAGAAGCTCAAAACATTATTAACCTGTTAATATATAATATAACATCAAAATACATCATGTTAGGCGTGCATAAATCCTATGTTTTTTATTTTTTCCATCTATAATATCGTTGTATGTGAATTTCGTACTCCTCTATTATCACTTACCCAAATAAATTCTAATATTCATAATTATCTACAATACGTCCACTCTAAATGTCATAAGTTTTATTGATTGTTTAGAATTAAAGGAATAATCTATTATATCAAACAAATCACATTAAATACTATAATTTAATTATAGAGTAATTAAAAATATGGAGGAATGATTATTTTAATTAGTTTATGATATTATATCTAAAAATATTTTACGGCTTCCATCAGTATGAACCATAATATAGAATCCAAATATAATAGTTGATGTCACTAGTTATTGAGATTTTGTGTCTCTCATGTTTCCAAATCTTGGTCTATATTTAGGAGAATCAATCACTCAATTTGACTGTTAACCTAGTAGGGTAAGTGATGTTTCAGTCAAGTGAGGTCAATGACCAATAATGCTTGATTTATTTATAGGACACAAAACATAGGATATGAAAATAATTTATATATAAGTCTAGCTAAATCGCCTAAATGGGATATTAGTCCTATTGTGTCCTAGGTACACACAATGATAAAATGAAACATGAGGCAACATAGATATTATAGGAATATAATATCTAATTCCTTAGATACCTTATAAATATCCACTATTACTCATCTCTTACAATCTCATTTTTTTCAACTTGTGGTTTGATCGCGTGTGTTGCAACTGTGTGGTAGACTACGAGTCTTCTAAATTTTTATAGGTCATTCCATATAAATATTATACTTCGTCACTCCCTCAAAAAAAGGTAGGAATACCCAATATAACCAACTTAATCTAGGAGTTTTTATTAAGTTCTGTTTTAATTTTCATGGATTTAAATCATTATCTCCACAAAAGAAAGGCTTGGAATAAAGCATATCAGTGCATTTGGTGGTCTATTTTATCATTATCATATTACCTTTCTTCAGCCCAACGAATTCATAGACATTTTATAATAAATTATTATCATTGTAAAATTATTCATATAAAACATCGTGAAATTCATTCCAAGTTAACCTTTACATAACACTATCCTACCAATGATGTGAAGCACCTTATAATATGAGTGCTTCTAGTCACATTAGGTGCTAATGATGGAAGTATACTTTTAAAGTTGAGATGTATGTTCTAAATATTCTCAAATAAATATTACTGTATGACATCATCATAAACATTTTGGTTATGATAATGCAATATATCATTCATAACATCAGCAACAGTAACATACTGTAGAGGCAATCCTTATATGAAAGCCCGTAAGAGATGAGTTAGTCCATCAACAACTTATTGGTCAAAATTTATCTTAGTGGGTAGAGTATACACATTATATCCATTATATATTACTATTGGGGGTAATATAGGTGGCCTAATCAAGATTTATATTGAGGGTCACATTAATATACAAACTGAGGATAGACAAGTATATCAATTATTGGGAAATTTATAAATTTTATGGCTACTACCTCCACCTGTATCTATTTTAATGTAATAAATCATGTAATTTGTAATTTTGAAAACATAAATTGAATTATTTTTTTATAAAATTAAAATTCTTCTCATGATTATAAAATTTCTTAATTATAAATGGTGACAAAACAAATTTGTTACCATACAATTAAATATAGGATTATATTAAGTTAATTTTCACCAATAAATAATTTGGTAAACAATAATTATTTATAATTGATATTTTCATTAATATAAATCATTATATGATTTCATTATTTACTATTCAAGAACTCATAATAACATAATATCCATATTTATTATATGTGAGCTCATTTATGCATGAAACTCATAATAAAATTTATTAATTATAAAAAAAATTCATTAACATCACAATTCAACATTACACCATAGTTATATTATCTAGACATATTTATGGATCAATTATTAAGTCTTAACAACATAATCTACTAGTAATCCTTGACCAAGCTTCAAAATAAATAACAAACACCATTTTCAAATGAAACAACAAGATCACTTGTCATATCCTGAATGTCCATAAAATCTTAATCATGCTTATTAATAACCATATTCTATTAAAAATAATTAATGATTAAAATAATTTTCTGGGATGTGATTTTACCTCAATATATAATACTAAAAAATTACAAGATATTTAATTATTAAATATATAAGATATATTTATTATATATATATAACACCATATAAAAAATATTTCCATAATTGGAATACACAATATACATGAGATATAATAAAGGGAAACCATATATAAGTCTTGAGTCATGAAGAAACCAAAAATATAATTTCCATATGAAAATATACCGTAGCTCATATCCACTCGACCAACCAATTATTACTAGTAAAATACCACTATTATTCTTTCCTCTTAGAATTGTAGACCCTTATTAATTACGGATATGACATTACATAGGTCACTAACAATCAAATTTAAAAATATCATAAGGGTTCATTTCGGGTGATATTGAATCATACCAAGTATACAGACTCCAACTGATGCCAAAATATCTTCAATGAACAAAGTGTAAGAAGTAGAGACACAAATTTAGAATGTAATCAATGAGTGGTGCTTCCTGTAATGATCAAAATATTTATAAATGAAACTCCCCTTATGATTTAAATTAAATTTTTTATTTTGAATAGTGGTTATAAAAAACACATGAAAATATTTGGTTTTGTTATATCCTTTCAAATTTAAAATAATATTACAAATCATTATCATTTTTAATATAGTCATTGAATAGTGAACATATTATTAGTATAAATATAGGTTTTCAAAAAATCTAATTGACACAGACAAAGGATGTGATGGCCTCAACAAGTAGGATTTTACCTAATGAATCTCATTTGTTGGAGATTATAAGATAGAATTAATATTTCTTCTCCTCCCGTGATTAATTCCAATCTAAGATCCAACTACTTAATAATTATCACAACTATTAATGGTAGAAGTTTGTACTCATCAAGATCACGACCCAAACAATATATGTAGAACCACCACATGAAAGTTTCACCATAATACATCTTACCCTTAGGTTGTTTACTAGTTTATTAAAGTGTTATGTATCTACACAATAATAATATTTTTTATTATATTTTATTTTGTGTAGAATATTTTTCATATTTTCTTTTCATCATTACATTATAAATCATTTCTATTCTGATACAATAAAACAAAAAATATATTTTTCATAATTATTCAATTTAAATTAAGAAACATTATTGTATGTATAATTGTATTTAAGAAAAAAATAAAATTTCAATAAAATAATATTATTAAATAATTTCTATTAAATATTAATTAACATATTTTTTTTAAGTAGTCAAATTTTATTTTTATATGGGTTCAAAAAATGTTATGGTTAAAAAACCCATCTTTTCTCAATAAATGATGATTCATATTTTAAAAGTCGATGTATGTATGTTTAGAAATTACTTTTTATAAAATGAATAATATTTTCATAATTATAATCCTTAATTTATCTAACTATGGATTTTTTAAAATTTATTCAGACATTCAAATGTTTTTGTAGAAATTAAAAACCATAGAATTGTATGTTATATATTATACCATCATAATGACCCAAATTTGATGTAATAAATAATATAAATGGAATTCATGACCAACTATATGTTTTAACATTAAAATAATGTGATTTTATGTGATATTTATTAATTTTATAAAGCCTTTATAAAACCACCAATTCCATTAAAATATTTTAAGGTTTTAAAATCTTTTCATCGAGAGTATATCATACTTCCAGATAATCACGGGTATTGTTTTATTATGTTAGTTTGGAGGAAGTTAATAATATTGAAATCAACTCCCCTTTGTAAGAAATCATTTTTCAAAATGTTGGTAGCATTTTTAGTTTTGTTTATATTATGATAATGATTACAAAACCTATGTCTGAGAAACGATAAAGAAATACAAAATCATTTATAGTAAAAACTCACCCAAGATATGACTTATCTTCACTAAAAATACAAGTAAAACATAATTCATCCCCCTCCCCACTATAGAGTCCACCCAATGATCCCCATGTTCTCACAAAGACCCTCCCAAACATTTGGAGTCACCCTCTCAAGGTAAGGGATCTTTTCCTTCTCCACTTTATTCTTGTTATTTATTATATTATGCTTTATATTGACAATTCCAAATGTTTGTGTATGTTTTTAAATTTACATATTACAGTACATTTTTCTTCCATAAGATGATACTCCCCTTTCCCTCTCATTAACCAATTTTATGAAACATTAATTAACGTCGTTATGTGGTTAAATTCCACTATAGTTTTCCATTACATAAAATTGTGTAGTTAATACCCATAAAAATTTCATATTAAGAGTATTTGAATTTATGCACTTATAATTCTTCTATTTGGGACATAAATGTATTTATTTCATGATAATTGATTTTAGAAAAAAAATTATAATGAATTAATCTATGATTCATGATCTATGTGACACACTAACACCCGATAATGAGATAAAAGTAATGGGTGCACCTAGAAATATGTAGTGATCTAATGATTTGGGTATTCTTTTAGTCTCTTGAGAAATAATTAAATTGATTTTTGAATGAAATTAATTCATTATGGGACTTTTCCACATACTAAATTCATAGCATTTACCCTTGACCTATGTGTATGAATTACTATTATAAGTTAATGCCACGGTTCCCATGCTCTCATTGTGTTATCATGTTATACCATGCCTCATTGTTCACATTTTTTTCTAACCCCTTTTATGTACACTTGATATTACTATACTATAACATTTATTATTTTATTTAGGATATTCTATGATTATTTCCTTTATGTGATTTACAGTCACCATTTTCTTATGTACGTCCCTAGGATATCCCAAATAGTTTTATGAACCATTGAATGTCATGAAGATGTAAAAGAGGTTTTAAATTATTATTATGTGTTCCATGTGTTATGTTGTTATTTAATGTACTGAATTCAAAAATAAACTACACTTTTTGATATTTTGGGTTGTATTCTGTGTAATTTTATGTAAAAAATAAATAATTAATGTGTAATAAATTGAAGGGTTGCAATAGATGGTATCAAATGAATGTTTAGTAATATTGGTATTGAGAGAAGAAAACCCAAGAAAACCCCTTAGGGATAAGAAAAAGCATAATAAAACATCACTAAATTTTTATAAGTATAGAGTATGTTTTTTTAAGAAAAATACATCCATTTTTTATATTGCAAGAGGATGTATCTCTGAAAGAGATGTACATAGGGTTAAATCATAAAAACACTACGTTTACCTAGACCTGATCATGAACTGGTGCACAATCATAGGACTTTCTACAAACCATGTTTGACACTCCCAATTGAATTTTCTTTTGTAAATTCTTAATCTCATTATGAACCATTATTAAGGGAAAACAATACCAATATAAATATATGTTATGAAATATATGAGGGATAACATAGACCGAAACTTATAAATTCCTTTGTTAAGGAAATATATGCAATTTATATGTTATCTCATTAAATTCATTGTATAGTAGTTTATGTGTTAGTTGTTTAAGAATAGTCATCCTTCATTTTCCCTTTCCTTTATCCATTGGATGAAAATATATGGAATCTAGTAAATAATCAAGGTTAAGGAAAATGTGGTGACTCACCAATCAGATTCCCAACCCAATATGAGTGGGAATTGTGAAATTTGTATGATCTTCTATCAGCTAACTTCGGTTCTAAATAGAATCCATGATAATGAGGAGCATCCAAATACACCTAATAATAAATAAGATATAATTGATTCCTTTATGTAATAATTCCCTCTATAATTCAATGTATCATATGAAATTTATATCACAGAACAATGAATCAACTCCATTAAGAAGATATTCTCCATCTTATAATATTTTGAGAAAGATATAGTTCTATTTATTTTTTATTATATGTATATATAATATGATCAATAGTGGACATTGATTAGTAATATGAAGCCTATGAAAAAGGTTAAAGTAATGGGGTGAAAGGAATTTTGAAAACATCTTTTTGAAAAATATTTTCCTTAAATTCTCATCCTTAAAATGGAATTGCATTTCCATTACCTAGAATAAAAAATTAATGAATCTAGAAGAGAGTATGAGTAAAACAACTATTTACTTCAATGATATACAATATTATTTGTGAATACCCCTCAAATTCAAGGTTTATATCTTTTGGGGGGGATAAAATGTTGTCTATGAAAATCCATGGAGATCTGAGACATTGATAGCTATATGAAAATTTTGTGATGGTCATTAAAATTCAACATGGAGATTGATGATTCTCAACCGTATCATGGGGATAAGAAGAAAAAAGTGGAGTTTGAGTGTGGAGGTCCAATATATAAATATATCGATGATATAAAAATCAATATTGCCCTTGTAAATGGTGTAGAAAGAAGAAGCCTAAAAATTTGCTAAGGGTAATGAGAAAATGATGTAGGAGTAGAAAGGAAGGGACCCTAGCTACTGGGTTCTGACATGAGAACCCCACAAATACAATAGAGGAATGGAATTCTCTGGTCAACCCCCATTACATTTTTCATTGCTCCAACATTAATTAACCATGGAACTTTTCAAAGCAATACACTAAGCTTATGTTTTTTAGAGACACCCAACAACCTCTAGAGAATGAAGGAAGATATTTTTTCATCACTATCGCTAAGGTGGATCCCAACAATGAAGCAGTGACATGTATGATAAAAATTCATTAAAGACTATAGAATATAATTTTTTATTATGGTTTTTTATATTCCTTTATATCATGAATATTATTTAGAAATATTCAAACACCACCACAAAATAGTTATGTTGAATTTTTTGTGAAAACAATAAATAGGGAAATTATTGCATCCTGAAAATATAACTCCTCCACTATCAAGATTTGGGGAATGAAATTACTAGAAATACTTTTCATACATCATTTTGTGGAATTTGATGAAATTCTGGGTACTGATTTGAATTCCTTCAATAGAACCAACATAATCATCCATGATAAGGTAATTACTCTCTATATCAAGAATCAGACCCTAATTCTCTACAACTGTAAGAATGAAGATGGATTTTTTGTGTCACAAACGTCTCAATAATGGATATTATTACCCGATGTGCAGGGATATGTTTCTCAAATTATTGAGTATAAGTAATGGATTATCCTTGATGACATTCCAATTTGGAGGTAATACATTAATGAGTTTTCTAAATAATTTTCTTGTAATCCCTCTAGTGAGGAGGTTGATTTCTCAATCGATCTTATACCTAGGGAATTACTATTATCCTAGAATCTATATAGAATTTTTGTTGTGAAACATTAGTATTTGAAGATACAACTATAGGAGAATCTTGATAAATGATTCATATGACTAAGTGCTTTACCTTGGACTGAATCAGACCTCTTCATCAAAAAGAAGGATGGGTTAATGTACATTTGCGTTGATTATATTTGTCTCAACAAGATCCCAACAAAGAACAAGTATAAACTTTCACGTATTGATGAATTGTTAGATTTTATACATGGATAAAACAATGTTTATTAGGTGGATCTGTGTTTGGGATGTTACCAAGTTAGGGTAAAGATAGACAATATCCCAAAGACTATTTTTTTACAATGTACAAGCACTTTGAGTTCATTGTAATTCAATTTATACTCAATAAGTGTACCTAAATACTCATGGACTTGATGATTACATTATTTATGTATTACCAAGAAAATTGTGTCCTAGTATTTATAGATGATATTATTATATAATCCAAAATCTAGGTTTAGTATAATGATTATCAGAGAACATGGATAAAAACTTTACCAAAAGAGAATATTAATCCATGTATAGAAACTGGGAGTTATTATTGAAGGATGTCTTATTATTAGAGAATATTTTTATAATAAAATAAAAATTTGTGGAACCTTTAATAATAAAGGAAATGAAAGGATAATATAGGCCAACATCCATGAAACATTTCTATTTTTTTATTTAGCTAGGTGTTATCATTAATTTGTGATAAATTTCTCATGATTTTAAAACCCACAAACCTAGATAACTCGAAAGGTAGTTAGGATTTCTTGAAATGGTTAACATGAAGATAGATTCGAGGAGTTGAAAATGAGGATTATCACTAAACTTATAATCAAACAACCCACAACTAGGGAAATTTTGTGGAATTCAGTGATTCTTTGAAGAAGGGCTTGGGCAATTTGTTAATGCAGAATGAGAATGTGATATCCTTGAATCAAGGTAGTTGAAATTTCACTACAGAAACTACCCACCATATGATTTGGAGCATTCATTAGTGATCTTTATTTTGAGAGTATAGAGGCATTATCTCTTTTGGGGGTAGTGTGAAATATACAAGGATCATAAAACCCTAATGTATATATTCAAATAGAATGTGATAAATATGATCCAACCAATTTTTTTAGATTTTTTGGGAAACTATTAAAACTCAATTCACTATCATATTTGTAAAGTGAATAATGTGAAATAATCTCTATGGATAAATGGTCCAAGAATTATATCATTAATGATAATTGATATTGTTCAGATTTCTTATATTTCAAAATTATGCACATGAGAATAATAAAGGAAATAACATCATCAATAATTTCACAAATGATTACTCAAACATACCTTTTGGGGAGAATTATGGATGATCAAATAGATGATGTGAAAATTAAGAAAAATTTGAAGCTATAATAAAAGGGGAATACATGGAGGTAATTATTAATGAGTAATTAGTTGTATTATTTGGTTAAAGACTATTTTTATTGTCAAATTCAAAGTTAAAAAATGAGTTGTTTGATGATGCACATAGTTTGGCCATCTATATCCATCATCGAAGCAAAACTATGTATATAGATATCTTAGAGTAATATTGGTGGGATAATGTGAAGGAGTAGATCATCTAATATATATCAATATATCTTGTATGTCAGTAAGTGAAGGTGAAAAGGAAAAAATCCAAAAGGATTATGAAATCATTAACTATACCTACATGGAAATGGAAAAACATCACCATTGACTTTTTAACTAGTATTCCAAATACATCAAGAGGAAATATTGCTATATGGGTTATGGTGGATCCTATTATGAATACTCCTCACATCATTTCAATTTAAAAGGACTTCTCATTCAACCCACGTTCAAGGATATACATTAGAGAAGTGGTGAGGCTACATGGAACACCACTATAAATTGTATCTAATCAGGGCACAAAAATTCCCACAGTGTTATAGAAGAGTGTCATTCATTCCCTATATACTTAGTTGAAATCTAGCATTGATTATCACCATCAAATTGATGGCCAATAGGAGTGAAATATCAAGACACGTGGGTATATGTTGAGATCATGTTCAATTGTTTTGAAAAGTTGATGGTATCAACATATTCTTCTTGTCGAGATCCCACATAATAACAGTTTCCACTACTTCATCAAAATTCACCCTATAATGCCCATTATAATAAGTGGTGATGAACATGTTAATGTTAGGATGATGTTGGGGAATGAAACTGACTAGGTCCTAAAACTTTTGAGGGAATGGTGTGAATTTTTATGACAATTCAGTAGCACATTAAGGCCGCATGGAGTTCATATAAAATCATTGCTAACAATCATCAAAAGATCAAGAATCTAATGTAGGAGACATTATATTTCCCCACAAATCTCTATAGAATAAATTCATGAGATTTTTGAGGAAGTGAAAGATCAATCAAAGATACGATGGCCACTTTGAGATGATTGATAACCTCAGAGCAGTGGCATATCTACTAGAACTCCCTCTTAACTTATCTCAAGTACATGACATATTCCATGAACCCTATTGAGGATGTACATACCAGATGGCTCATGTGTACTTAATCCTTATGAAATACCTTTATAGAATTACCTTTTTTATGCGGGTATATCAATGAATATCTTTTATCAGAGAGATATAATTATACAAAATAAGGTAATATACATAGTCAAAGTATTATAGAGAAACCATAAGATTAAAGAACAGACATGAAAACTAGAGGAAGTGATGCGACTGAATTACACACATCCATTTTAGCATGGGAAAAAATATTTTGAATTTGAAGTTTCAGTAGGGGGTTATTGTAACAACCCAGATGTTTGTAAATAAGATTCCACTTATGATTTAAATTAATGGTTTTATTATGTATTATGGTTATCTAAAACCCAAGAACAACTTTGGATTTATTATATACTATCATATTTTAAAAACTATTAAGCTTTATTAGAATTGATATTATAGTCACTAAACAATGATGACATTATTGGTATAAATATAGGGTTTTATCAAATCCAATTTATACAAAAAAAGTATGTAATGGCCTGAATTAGTAGAATCATTCCTTATGAATCCCATTTATCAGAAAAATCACGGGAGGTATAATCAATAGGATATACCCTTAAAAAATCCCATGATTAGATCTAACAACATAATTATTAGGGAAACTATTTATGGGATAAGTTAAAGCTCATCCATATCATGACCCAAACCATGTACGCCAAACCACCCCATGAAAGTCTTTCCATGATGCACCTTACCTCAATGGAGTTTGTAGTTTATTGAAGGAATATGTATTAAGAACATAATAATCTGAATATGTATATTTTATTTTCAATATTATTATGTCATATTTTCCTCTTATCGTTTCATTATAAATGAATTTTATTTTTATACAATAAAACACAAATGATATTATTAATCAGCATACAATTTTTATTAACACGATTAATTTGATAAATTAATGGATTTTTGAAATAAATTATATTTTTATAAAATATTATTATAAAAAAATTCTTACTAAATATAAATGATCAGGTTGTTTTTATGATGTAAAATTTAATATTTATTAGGGCTCAAAAACTATTGTTATCGAAAAAACAGAACATTTCCCCACAAATACCTATTATTATTTTAAAAGTGAAAATACATATATTTATAAAATTATTTTTATTAAATGAATATTGTTTTTTCAATCATAATTTTGAAATTATCTACTGGATAATTTTTCATATTTTTCTAAGATAGTATATTTTTTGGGTTAAAATTATATTTAGTCTTAATATATTTTGTGTATTTTGACATCAAAATGACCAAAATGTTGTATAATAAATACTATAAAGTGTATACTTGATCAAATATGCTTTATACCTTTAAATAGTTTTATTTTATGTTTATTTTATATAAACTTTATGAAACCTCGAAATCCACAAATATATTTTAAGATTTAGAAATTTTTTCTTTAAGAGTATGACTCACTTCCACATTAGCAAGGGTATTATTTTATTAATGTCCACCCTTGGAATTATATCATAAGAAAATATACTCCCATTATATTTAAACCATGGGTAGAAACCTTCAGAATGGTTGTAGTTTTTGTTATTTTATTATATAGAGTCCATAACCTATGATTGATATATAAACAGGGATTCCCCACTCATTGCCTATATAAACCCACACAATATCCAACTTTTCATCTCTAAAAATGCATTACAAATGTCCTTAATCTTTCCTAACCTCTCTATTTTCCTCCCAAGGCTCCCCATGCTCTCAAGAAACCCATACCAAGCATTTGGAGTCACACTCTCAAGGTATGGGATCTTTTCCTCTACTCTTTATTCATGTTTCTTCTTTTACTTGTGCTTTCAATTTCTAATTAATAATGTTTGGATATGTTTCTTTGTTCCCATATTAGGATATATTTTATTTAAAAATTATTATTTACCCCTTTTTCTCTCATTAAACCATTTTATATAACTTTATGTAACATTGTTGTGTAGAGTACAAATCATTTTTTTGATTTTGAAATGCCAGTTGATGGGAATACTGTGCCCAAACATACAACCAAAAAAACAAAAAAGGTTCAGACAGAACATCAACACAGAATTACATACCATCAAAACCATACTCATCTCTACATCCCGAGCTGGACTCGTCATCTCTGGTGGTCGTGGCCGTATCTTATCCTGCTGTCCTCCAGTAGTTAACACTTTGAACCCGATTCCTGAGCTGCTCCAGAACTGCATGATCTGGTGATGTCCTCTTGACCCTGAAAACCTTTGTAAATCCCACAGTCACCTCACTATTACTCTTGGAAGATGATCACGTCTGCATCGACCTCAGAAGATATGTATAATCTCTCTTTGGCCGTCGTTTAGGGGTGGTAGACAGAGGCCCTTCAATAGCAACACGTTTCTGCTTCCCGCTTTGAACCACATCGCTGAAAGACCGACCGACTGGGCCGCTCAAATTCTCTTTCCCTTCCATGGAAATCTTCCTCCCTTTGCCGGTTTGATCCCCAAAACCCAAACTAGGACTACCTGCATAGGTTTCCCTCCATTGTTATGTAGTTTTTTTCTCCATCAAAGGAAAGAGCACACCCTCTGCCAACACATTTTCAACATCCACCGTTGGGTAATTACATGTACATATTCCACACTCCTTGATGGTGGAATAAAATATTATGATGAATGAGTCCATGTTTTATGATTTATGTCTCACACATAATCAAGAGAATAAAATGAAAGTGACGGGTGCTCCCATAATTATTTAACGCTTCAATGAATTTGGTAACATATTAGTATCATGAGATGTCATGCAAGGGATTAGAGAGTGAATAAAATACATCAGGGTACTTCTTACATCATGATGTCTTGGCTTTTATCCTTTGATTATGTTTATGATTCATTTTTTAATATTTTGCCACATTTGTGAGGTCCCCTTTATGTTATCATGTTATTTCATGCCTCATTGTTCATGTTTATGACTCTCAACCCTTCAACCCACTGTTGATATTCCTATTAGCTAACATTTATGACATTATTCATTTTATGATTTATTTATTCCATTAATATGATTTATAGCTCACCCATTTATTATGTATGTCCCATGGTTTTCCAATAACATTTAAATTCAATGGAATATTATGACCTTGTTATGGATTAATTCAATAAACATGATGTATCCATTAATTTAAGTTGTAATGTAATCTATCTAATTTAAAAATACCCTCTACTTACCAATATTCCTTGTATTATTATGTGATATTTTATGTGATAAATCAATAATTAATATGAAATAAAGATAAGTGTTGTCATAGTTCTCAATTTAACATTTATTTATTGAAACTAAACTAAATATTTTTCTTGGGTGCTTATTACCTCATGCTAACCACACCACCATGGTAATTAACTATACATTCCTTGATTTTTTCCTCAAATACAAATAGTACGAATAATATATCCTCTATGAAAGGGATATAACCATTTATAAATATGTGAATTAAATATGAAGAGGCACATTTTCTCTTAAGAGTAAAAATATTTGAAATATCACAAATCTAGTTTTCCAAGGTAATCATATAGATATATAAATCCATGATCTTATATTATAAAACATGTCTGGGTGTTCATAGTTTTTATCTATCTCATAGCTGGTAGTAAACCTCATTCATGCATTGATAATCCTAAAAAACACTTTACCACCATATTTGTATTCTATTAACCATATTTATAACGTAATAACACACACACACATATATATATATATATTGAATAATAAAAAATTTATCAAATAATAAAAGGAACTATTGATATGAAAAATAAAACATATATCGTGGGATAATTATTCATTTATTTAAATTAATTTATAAATAAAGTTGTTTAAAAAATACTTTTAGAAGAAAATTAATATTTATGTAGTATCTCACTCTACCCCATGCAGAAATGGAAAATAAAATTATAATTATAAATTATAAAGATGTGTTCACCTACCAAACATCTTTTTTAAAATCAATTTTAGATTAATACTGTAGTTATATCCCACCACCAAGATAGATTTCAAAATCTGAGATGATGTGGTTTTATGGATTTTATTTTGTACCAAATGTATATAGCAGAAATATGAGAGAGAGGGAGACGATAACATTACATTAATCCTTTTATATGAAAGACCTCACATATTTTAGAAAATGGTTATATTAATTTTAATGAGGAGCTCTAAAATAAATATGATAGGAAGGAGGAGAAATTGATTGAGAGATGTTTTTGTGGATGAATACTAAGACAACTATAAGAGAAGATTTAGGGAAAGGTGGTTTTAAAATAAATGAAATATTTATTTGATAAATTTAAAACACTTCTTATTCATAAACTATATTATCAGAAAGGGAAATGTGGCCACCGCATAGACATTGGGTGCCTATTTTTAACCCATAATGTTCTAGTTAATAGTCCAATTAAGTTATATAACTCCAACTGATAACATCTGGAACCTAGTACCCTTTATTTGGGTACCTAAATCACTTCCAACACCAAAAAACATTTCTTTTTAATCCCACAATCAATACATTATAATCTAAACCTCTTTAAAATATCAATTTATCATGATATAAAATAAAAAACCAATATTAAAATAATACACTAACATGGATGAAATGGGTCCTTACAATTCAAATTTTCAAGGTAACCTTATGTCTGAACTCTAATTATTTAATTTTGGTTTTTACATTAGTGACACTAGGGTGCCCATTATTTTTCTAATTTTTGTTTATCAATCTATTTTTTCAATAAAATTTTCAAATACATCATGTTTCTTATTCTCAAATAGACAAACCTATACATGTGTTTGTAACACCATAATATTCAAAA
Organism: Viscum album; assembly: GCA_963277665.1. Classification (NCBI taxonomy): domain Eukaryota; kingdom Viridiplantae; phylum Streptophyta; class Magnoliopsida; order Santalales; family Viscaceae; genus Viscum; species Viscum album. The sequence goes on from OY728130.1 coordinate 1,330,261,794, forward strand.
TCCCATTTGAACATTTGTTTTTCCATCTGACCAACTCTTTAACTTAGATATTTTTATCACTATGATTCTATTGATTATATATGTAATTTCCTCATAACAACTCTTTAATTAACAATACAAAGTATTATAAATGATTTAATTTACTATAATTTACCATGTAATAATATTATGAATTTCTATATTCCTCTAAGTGTCTCCAAAATTATAGTCTTTTATTAAAATTTATGGCTCCAATTTTACTATTATTAATGGTAAACATATTCTCAAATTTTATATATCTATTATATAAAATTATAAATATAATTTCATAGTTTAATTTATCTTAAATTCCCATGTACCAAAGTATTTCAACTATATATGAGTCTTATGAACTTGGGTATGATAGAAGATATTATAGAAAATTTTCATCAAATTCACATTGAGTTATAATTGACACCCTCATCCATTTATTGGGGCTCTCTTTACACCATTTACCTTATTATGGAAAGGCTATTAACATTGACATTTGATCTATACCCATTCACAATGGATTATCTTTCATTACATATCATGAAGGAATTCTTCCCAAATAAAGTTATTCCATGCCATAATATAACAAACTATATAAAAATGGTTTATGATTGAGACATAAAAATTTGAAGAACCAATTTGGCCTAAGATGAGTGAATATAAATTTTAAATGTTTAATTTTAGCTGATTCTCCGTGAACATGATCTGTAAATCATGGTTTTTGTCTAATCTAGTAAAACGTAATCTACCAACTCCATATCAGTTAAAACCCTATGACCAAAAACTAGGATTCAATCTTTTGTTTGAGTCATATGACCATAAATATAATAAAACCAACTTTTTATTATTTTTTTACTATATTGTAATATACATTCAAAATTCACATCAGGCTGACTTTATATGATTTATAATGATACATAGAGCTTCCTTAATCAATGTACTTATGATTTATAAAATATTTTGACAACTAGAATAAGTGTTCTATTTCTATATTAATTCAATATAGTGGTTATCCATTTTTGGGCAAAGTGTTATTTTCATTTTTCATATCCTCGAGTATCTAGGACATCATTTGTATGATATTCCTCCTTTTCGTAGACTATCCCCATTGGATGACCTCATTATTCTAGAAACTATGGATCTTTATTCAAATATTTCCCCTCTTATTATGGATATTTATGGTTCTTCCTCTACTCATCTCTCTAAAAAGGATGTTCTAGATCATTCTATGGCAGTTGACATTTTCAAGGAACAAGTTCACCACATCTCATCAATCATGGTTATTCAAATTGCCCCTCGATAACTAGAAATGATTAAAAGGAATCCGTCATTTTGACAAGAAAATCAAGTCATTTTATTGAAATGATGACTACTAATAATTGACATGAGTTACTATTTTTTGGGTGGATCATCCTTCTCAATCGGTCTTCAAATTGTTCACTGGATCCGATGATATAACATTCCTAGTGGTGATTTACATATCCAATAGACTGCAAATATACACTCAACTATTGATCAAGAATAATTTTTTAAACTTTTTGATACATAATATATCTTATATGACAGGAATAACATAATTATTTATCAATGGGTGAAAGAGATCCCTTCAGTGAGGGACGTCATGATGGAGACCATCTGGTTTTGGTTATAGGGGTTACCTGTTCATTTCAATAACCTTATGATTCTGGGGGTGATTATAAATTATGTATGGAACAATTTTGCAGTGGATGAAGGAACACATTAAATGAAACAATTGATTATTTTGATCATTAAAATTGTGATGTATATCATTATATCATTCCCCATTATCATCGTTCAATGTTTTGGTGATTACATTTCCTATTTTGAATTGCTTTACATTATCTACAAGTTGGGATCTGGTTCTAAGTGATTGTTTCAAGGTCACATTTTATTCTCCTATATGACAAAAATATTTTCGATACGGGTAGATTGTATGTTAATAGTGTTTGATCCAACATATTTTCCTTTATTAAGGAGAGATATTGATATCCCCCAGTTTAATTAGTCCACTCCCAATCTACTGGAATGGATTATATATTTTTCTTTTAAACACCAATTGGTGGGGACCCCCAGGGTTGGTGGTCACCTCCCCTAGGTTGTTGAATGGTATAGATCACATCCCCCTTTATAGGAACAATATATTATCCTATATAAGGTTTAGCAGGTAAGGTTCGATGGCTATCTCATGGATACAGTGAATCCTATAACAACTATGGATGATTGTATCCATCTATCCCTAGATACATTCTTCAAGTATTCCTCCCCGTATTCTGAGGTCTCTAATTGTATTGGATTTATATAAGTTGGTAACCTTAATGAATGAGATATTCATATGTTTTCATCTCAGGGGAACATTTTACTAGATTTTGTTACCCTATATCTAAGCCTGATGTGTCAGTTTTTCTTTCTTATCCAAGGGTTTGTTGTGTTACTGAGTTTTTCAAGAATAATCATCCTCATGAAGACTGTGATAGAGAGTTTTTTCCAAAAATGACATCTTCTTTGGAAAATCTATTATCCCCAATAGTTCTAATTGATAATTCTATAGTTATGATTGATCTCTCATCACTTCAATGCCCTAATTCATTAAATGTTTTGGAATCATATATACATATGGTTTATAACTCCCCCACCCACCCCACTCATGGTTATCATAAGAGGGAATATAATCCCTAATGACATAAGTGTTATGGAAATTATATTGTAAGATAAAACATGTTCTCTAAGTTCTTCATCTTATCTTTGAGGACCAATAATAAAAACTCCCAAATCATTTAGGTAGTCTATCATCTCATCCCCATTAATTCCATTATTATTTGGAATGTCAGGGGTATAAAATCTACCCCCAAAAAAGTGATTTCTTTGTATATTAACACATTTATAATGTTACTTCTCTAATTATTTCCCATGAGTTGAAGCATAATAATAACTCTATTAAAAAAATCAATTATATTTCACATGGAATACTACATGCTTGATATCATAACTAATGAACATGTCGAGATTTTCTATAAAACTATATTCATATTAAACTAGTTATCTCTTCCTCATGTACATAGTGGTTGATGTCAGTCATTCCTCCATTGAAATTAAGTTAATCATTTATGAGAAATGTTAATCTACTTAAAGTGAAAAAAAACAATACCTATCATCCTTCATCTAAGGAACCTCAGGCAGGTTTTTTAATAGTAGTTTAAACAAGATTCAGGATGTTTTTTAAATAAAATGGAGGTATCTATTAAAGGATAGAGATTAAAGATGTTTTATATTTTTTATATAATAAAAATAAATTAGACTTCAATTTCATATGTGGTAATTTATCCCAAAGTAATAAAAATTGTCATGACTGGAGTATTTGTTGTCATTTTTACAAATGTTTATCCAACCTTAATGGTATCCCCTATTTCCCCAACCCATATGTCTTGGGATCCCTCATGTAATCCTCTATAATTGATCAAGTTTCAAATTCTAAGATATGGATATCACCTATTTATCTACTCCAAGAATTGGATTTAGGATAACAATTTAATGTATATAGTGTATTCATCCACGTGTCTTCTGAAAAAATTTTTGAAGGATGAATATTGATATTATGGAATATGATAATAGGCATCCAAATAATCACCCAAACCAATAAGACATATAAATAGAAATAAATATATTATACTACATGATAAATGGGTGATGGGACAACCAATTTTTTTTAAATTTATAAGAACATAGGATACTCTTTATAACACCTCAAGAATTTATGATATATTTCTCAATATATAAATTTTATTTCATTGATATATTTTTTACATGAATCATAATGATTAATTAGAAAACATTATACTATTGAAAAACTATTTTTCATGTGGTGGTTACTATCTAGCTATCAGTTTTTCATATATTAATAAGAATAATTTTTTTATAAATGTAAGGTTTACTCACGTATATAATGAATGAAATGGTCATTAACTCATTAAAAATTAAAATAAAATCATCTGTAAGTAAAAGTGATTCTTTAGTAGAAATTTGTTTTTATATGGGAAATGTGTTTTTATCATAATAGACTAAATTAATCACCATTGATGAATTTTTTTAATGAAATTTATTAATTATATATTCAATAAAATATTATTAATATGCATATAATTTATTTTATTATTAATCAAATAAGAATAATTCCAATTTTATAGATAAAATATATTTTTAAATGGTTTTCTAAATTTTCTCCTGATTATTTGAAAATAAATTCCAAAACTTATAGAAATTCAATCATGAAATTCGGATTCAATATTTGGAATTAATAGGATCAAATTTGGTAAATAGAACCCTTTTATTTTTGGTCATTATGAATAATATTCTTAATAATTAATTGTCACCTCAGTAAAGGTAAAATGGGTAAAACAAGGCTAAAACATGGGGATAAAGCTTCAAAACTTCTCTAACACATGCATTTACCATGTTTTATGAGTTTATTCTAGACATTTCAGTATGTTTTTAGTAAATTGGGAAACATTGTTATATTTTTCTTTGGTTGCGACAATCAGATTATTTGCAAAAAAGAATTAATTGAGAATGTCACTCTCATGAATTTAGTATCCTTAAAAATTATCAAAATGATAAAAACAATTTCAGTTTAGTACCAAAATTTTATTTGAAATATTAGATATTATTTTAAATTTTTAATTTTTTTAAACTTTTTGTTATGTAATAATTACCTTAACTTCCAACACAACACCAATTAAGTATTTATTCAACTAATAAAAAATAAAGTAAACAATTTTAAAAATATTAAAACACATAATAATGGTTTACTTATTTTGTTCAATTTTTTTTACATAAATATAATATATTAGGGGTGATAATAAAGATTATATTTTAATTCTATGCACATGTTTATGAATTTAATGTCAAAGTTATTTAATAGAGTCAAAAAATGAAATTAATTATATTTTATGAAAAATAATATTTTTTTAATTATTAAATATATATAAAACATGAAAGAGTAAAATTATGATGAGAATCTGTCTAAAATATCAACCAATTTCCATTTATGATCAAAACTTTACGATATAATAACAATTATATCGCTTAAATAGTAAATAATTTTACCACAATTAAGGTTAAAAATTATTAATGATGTTGTTAAACAAATATAAGTTTTAAAATAGAATTAATACAATATATATCATTAAAATATTATGTTTATAACATAAAATTTTTTATTTTAATTAATGGATATTTTATATCATTATAATAGTAATATTAATAAATTATATTGAATTTTTTAAGTAATTCCATGTGTTTTATTCCTTTAACTAAGACAAGGGAACACCTTCTATCTTTTCTTGACACCAAAATGAGCCAAATATCTCTTTAAAAACCTAACACAATTCTCATAAAAACATAACTATACACATATTATTGTTACTGGAATTCCAAAAATTCAATTCCAAGGGTCCCTATTAAGGGATTTGAAGAAGGCCTACTAAAGAAGATGTAATTGTCTTACACAGCCTCTTTAAAATTATTCCTTATCTTACCTCAACCAAATCATTAGTATTCATCATAAAATAATATCTTTATTATCATAAATATAATAAAATATTTGTATTTTTATTTTACAACCATTATCCACCCTCTATTCAATTAAATTTCATTTGAATGTTTCGTTTATCTGTAAGTGTGGACTACAACATCCATGTAGTGATAAAATTAATTTGCCTTAACTATCATTAATTTTTGGTAATTATGAAGGATTTAATATTTAGATATTTATTTATGATATAAATATTCTTATATAATTATAATATCATATATACATTCTTACATTCTCATCCTTTGGAAAATAATTATGTTGCTCGTGTGTATGCGTGGATTACCACCTGAATGAATGGATATGATTCATATTTCAGATAAAATTTACATGGATAGTAATAATAAAAGATTTAATTAGTATATATGTGTTACATATTATATAATAATTATTCTATAATGTTTAATTATTAGTTTTATTAATTTTTTCCAATGGTTGAAAAGTGAAAACAACGTTCTTGTGTACGTACAAACTACCGTCTTCCTGAATAGCGTAAATCATTTTCATTTATCAAAATTTTGGTTGAATATATATATAATTAATATGTATTATATTCAAATAATGATTAATGTTTTTTAGATTATGGACCAATGTTCCAATTATAAAGAGCGTGTCTTCCTACATCAAACATTCTTGAAAAACAAAAAAAGTTATCAAATAAAATAGTGATGTTAACAAAAACATTATAAATAGACAGCTAAAAATTTGTTATAAATAAATAATTGTGGTATTATATCTATTATTAATGTTATATAATACATTTCATATATATATATATATATATATATTATACATGTGGTTTCAATTTATATGAACAATGAAAATACTTGAGGTATGGGATTTCTATTTTTATACCATTTCAATCAGGGTTATTTATGATTCAATTTACATGGAGGAAATTATATGATCCATATATGAAAAATCCAATTCATTTAATTATACATTAATTATTCATGTATTTTTCATGTAATATTACTATTTACCCCTCTTTGATATATAAATTTATATGGAAATTTTTTTTTCGGAAAAATAGATATTCCTCTTTGGTGATGAATATTCTTCTTCCAGGACCATGTTTTATTTTAAATGTTTTCTTGAATATTTTTATATTATCATATTAATTATTAAATAAATTTTACCAGTTTTGAATTTTTAATATGTATTTCATATTTATTTACATGACATTTTCTGAATAAGGTACTTTTTACTTTTTATAGAAAATTTGAAAGGAAATTTTTTTAATATACCTATAATGAATCGAATTTCCTACTACCATAAACTATAAAATCCCGAACCAGGATAAAATTAAATGAATCAATGGGTAGGTAATTCATGTGGACTTATGAAGGCCTCAATGTGTACCAAAGGATTCCATTTATCAATGAGGGTACAGGGTGGTACAGTGGGGAGACTGAACTATCATATTAGAGTGTCAATATAGGATATGATAAATAAACAGAACATATTAGAAGTATAATATAACAAATTTAATGATGAAAAAAATGTAATAAATAATATTTAAATCATAAATAACCCAAAAACTACAACAATCAATAAAAACCCCAATGGTGGATTCATAAACATTGATGTCATGGCATGTTGATATACAAAAAGGGCATAAATGGGACTTGAAAAAATGTAATACTATAAAATATTAAAATAGAACAAAATGTTATTATATTGAAATCATGGTCATATTATTAGTCCTATTCTCTAATGATCCCAACTATATGTAAAAAAGATCAAGAATATATACCAATGATATTTCCATAATCCATACATAAATACGTGAAGTCTAATCTAGCACCAAAGGGAGCCCGAGTAGTGTATGAGATAAACTATGTAATATTCCACCAATTATGCATAGAATTATACTAGTGAGTGTACATAGAATACCAGTGTATAGGTATAAATGAATAATGAACAATGTTATAAAATAAATACTATCTTGAATAGAATAGTATATGACACCCGGATTGATATACATGCTTCAGCGTAAGCTGGAATATGTCAGATCGGAATACCATATATTTTGTACCCAATCTACATACATTGTTTAAATATATATAAGTAACATATATATATATAGTTATTTGTTATAGATATATAATAACAAAGTACATGAGGACATTAGTAGGAATATAAATGTATACTAGATGGAAACTGGACTCTGCGCATAATTATGGTCTCCATTACTAGTCTAAAGTGTTATCATCACAATAAAGGGCATAATACCTAAATATAAAAATTAATGAGTATAAACATACCATATAGTCAATATAGGGGGGTGGTTCATCATTTTGTGCACCTGATATCAAGTAATATGGATCCTCATTCCCATCTCCCATATAATAGTATAAAAGTGTGTGACTTCATGCTCAATACATCATGTTAGGAAAAATAAAATATCATGATCAACAATAACCATATCCATCATCCAATGACCAATAATCATAGTATAATAATAAAAATAATGATGTATTACCTATTACGCATTATAATCATCAAAACCAATACAACCTGGGTCATCAAAATTAATATAATTCACATTTAAAATAATATTGAAGGTAGAATAATCATTAAATCCACTTCGAATATTATAATTCAATCCATTATATATATATGGAATGTAATATCCATCTTGGAACTATTCCAACACTTAGATAGTGTTCTAGTCAATTAAGAAATTACATAAAAGAGGGAAATTCCATTTTTTATGGATGGAAGAACACTTATATGGTGTTTGGTCATTTTCAAAATTTTAAAAAGGAATGAAATCAGACCTTTAACACCTAGGGGTGAAAATAAATGATGACAACATACTCTAATCACTTATCAGGGTACCACAATCTCAAAACAATATGTGTCTATTTATTTATAAAGGAAGAAAACAATTAATGGAAAATTGTTGCAATGGTCAGTGAGTGGCATGGCGGATTAGCTATAAAAATATCACCACAATTAGATAGAACAAATATATCACCTAACATTGGTATGTAGATGATTCCAAATATAGTATCACCTTTAGGATTTATGTATAATGGATGAAATTGGAGAAATATAATAATCCATTGAAAATAGGGTCAATGATCTTGGATCATGATATTATAGGAGATAGAAAGATATACTATCATATGAACTAACATGATTAGGGTGATTAGCGATGAAAATCCAATAAGAATTAAATCATTTTGAATGGAGTATGAATAAGGGATAAATCAACAAACCATGGTGGATGGACTAAGGAGGAGTTCTATTAGTGGAAATGGAGAAGGTTTTGTCTTCTTTAAATGAAGGGTTAAATAATTCTTTTAATTTAAAGAAATTTTAGAGGCAGTTTAGGGAAATCACTCTCCAAAAATGGGGTCATATTATTTTGTTGTACAGTTTGTCAAAATTTGTGCCAAATGTGTGCCACACAATACCTCTAAACCTCACTTTCATAGGATAGGTGGATGTTTTTCCAAACCATGCATAGGCCATGAAAACCCCAAATGAGACCAATGTATCCAATATCAGATAGGCATGAACCATGACTAGTATATCTTTATATAAAATGTGTTGACAATTCTATGTAATATGTGACCCACATGGTTAAACTAATCAGTTAGTATTAATGATGTTCTCACCATGCAACCCACTTTTTGGTTCAATTATCATAGATCTTGGCTCTATACATGTACCAAACACTCCATAAACCTTCCTTAGACCATAAATTACATTTACCAATATTAATCCAAGGTTTTTAACAAAAAAAGTGATTCATACCTTTGAGAATTATTTGGGTAGCCACAACCTCCCCTTCTTAAAGAAACTCATCCCAGAGTAGGATTTCTATTGGTAATGAGAGATCATAGGAGAAAATATCTATCCCCTGGATTTTATATCATCTTCCTGCTCCCAGATCAAATCTTTATCTTGGTGTTTATATATTATCAACTATAATACTAGAACTGACCTTCCATGAAGTGTATTTATGCTATGATCCATGATATGCATTGTATACTCCTCAAAGGAAGAATCCAAATAAAACTCAACCTTAGTAAGTGGTAAAAATGTTGTGGTTTTGTATAATACTATTGGATATGAGATAATTGAAAGAAATCATGCATAGAGAGGTGCCTCTGAGGAAGTTATATCCAGTAAGCCATTGGACCGATTAGTTTAAAACCTCATTTGGAATAACAAGTTGAGGAAAAATATTTCCCTACCTATGAATTTTTCGTTGTAATAAACATGGTTAAACATGGATGAAAATTGTATCCCTGAACTCAAAATAAATAATTCATCAATAGAAGTTGTCATATTAGTGTTATATGAACAAATGTGTTAACATGTCCATACTGATCAATTAGACAAGCTCTGAATTCTATTAGATGAGACATGGTCTATGAAAAGCTCTATCCCTTACCATTGACCACCACATATGTTCTCAAAAAGGACTAGTATATGAAGACACATAAATAATCACATGTATATTAGTCTAAAAGATGTTATTATTGTGAACTAAACTATTGGTATTTGTTTTTCCAAAGAACCCCTGAAATTAAGGATGCATGCAAAGATCATGTCCTCTAACATATGAATTGAGTGCTCCATCTATCCTTATGTGTGAGATTTATAGGCCATGCATAAAATATAATTTATACTCAATTAATTATCTAACCCCTACCATAACCAAGATGTTAAGTGAGTGTCCCTGTTAGATACGATCGATCATGGACCTCCATGAAGGCCTACAACCTCCCAAACATATATCCTCCCTTTCTCATCTACATAGAAGAACTCTGGTATAGTTAAGAAGTTTTATACCTTCCTTAAATGGTCAATGAAGATGAAAACCATATCATTTTTTCAAGGAGATCCTGGAAAACCAATCATGAAGTCCATAATGACATCATACAATTTCCACTTGACAATGGACTATGAATGTAGGATTCCATCCATCCACTCATGATATTTTTTCACCTACTGATAGGTTTAATAGTGAGTGATAAAGTTAGTTTCCCCTAATTTCATACTAGGCCCAAAATAATCGTGTTCTATATCTCGATACATCTTGGTGACATCCATATGTACCACCCATATTGATGAATGAAATTCCATCAACATCTCCTCTCTGATGTATGATGGGACCCAGACACACCCATGAATGAGCAAAGTCTAATCCTTAACCATGGTCAAAAAAGAGGATGAATCATATTTTGAGATACATTCCCTTTGTAATGACCCTTGAGATATGAGAGTTTCTTTATTCTCACCTACTCTAGAAGGGTAGAGGTCACTATGAAAGATGATTGGATAATATAACCATGATCATTTTGAACATGCTCTTGTTTCTATTAAGTAAAATATATAATATATCATTCAACATTGGACTCCTAAACCTCTTGTGTCTAATTCATCAAACTTAGAGCATTGGCTCCATAATTTCCTATCCCAGGAATATAGGTACCCTCGAAATAAAATGATTGTGGTTACTCAACCCATCAGTGATGCCTATGATTTTTATATTACTGAGTAAAGAAATACATGAAGAATTTTTTATTAGTGAATACCAAAAATTGTTACCCAAGTAAATAATTTCTCTAAAATATTAAACCATGAACATGAGATTCTAGCTCAAGGTCGTATGTCAGGGAATTACACTACTAAGACCACAACTAAATAGACATGTTTGTTATGACTCCTTTATAATACATCAATGATTCTCTAAGAATGGTACCTGATACATCATAGTAAACTATATAGATCTTTCCAAGCTCTAGAAGAATAAAGACCAAGACTGATGTCAACCAATCATTCAACTCTTGAAAAGAAACATCACAACATTCTAACCATAATAATTTCACACCCTTATCATTCATTCTTGTAAGAAGAACTGAAAGGAATGATAAATCCTTGATGAAGAATATATAATACTCAGATATCACCAAGATACATGGTATATTAGAGATTTTACTGTGATTATTACAAGAAATTATAGCTCTCACCTTATCTGGTTCAATTGAAACTATTGAATTCTAGATGACGTAATCTAAGACATTGTCATTCCTAAAGTAGAATTTGGTTTTCTTATAATAAATCTAGTTCTATAATAGAATATTCAACATGATCTCCGTATGATGGGAAAATTAATTTTGAGAAATATAATATACTAAGATTTAAAAATAATAATACATGTATGGGTTTAAAATTTCATTCATTATATCCATAAATATCATAGATTCCTTCGTGATACCAATTGACATTACCAGGTACTCATAATGACCACACATTCATTGTAAATTTATTCGAGGTATTTATGATAACCTAATGCACAACTGATAAAATCCTGAAACTCAAATAAATATTTGAGATCACCTTCCCTCCTTGAATATAATCAAATAGATATTTTGTTAGAGTAATTTGATAATGGTTCTTAATTTAATGTTGTCTCAACCATTTTTAATCCACACAATTCATGTGGGTTTCATCCCCATTCATTAAAAAATATCATTGAACCCCATGGGGAAGTTCTCGGTTATATAAACCCCTTCTCTTTTAGGTCTTATAACTATTTCTCGAACTCCAGAAGCACCATATGTTACATCATTTAAGGATGAATGCAAATTTTTCCCACTCATGTAAATTTCTTAATGGTTAATTCTACCTATCACTGTACAGGTAGCCCAAAATATTCAATATATAAAATTTCCTTGATATGATCCACCACAAGATGGAAAACATTGTGTTGTAATGCCTAATCATCCAAGAAGAGACTAAAAATGTAGGATTTCAATATGCATAGCCCTCATGTTGAGGTCCATCTTGAGATGCATGGACATCCCATTCTCCCTTATGGACATGCCAACTACCCTATGGTGATGTAAAAGTCATCCTCCAGAATTAGAAATCTTTATGGGGTTGGTAAGGAACAAACCAGTCAATATCAATGATTGAATCGAACCCTGTCATGTCAATTGAAAAATATTTCATAATAAGAGATATCTTCTTATCTTAAGGGTACAATCATTACAATGGTGAACAGTTTCTAAATGGATATACTACTAGGTATCTAGTTTCATAATGACATAGATGTATTCAATCTTGAGGCATGGGATCTTTAAAATTTCCTAGGATATAAAATAGGACATTAAAGAGTATATGGTCTAGTGATCTGCTCCTCTGGTATACTTTACACTACATTTAACTATCCTAACATATGACCCTCTGTCACAACCTGGCTACCTCAAGCATGCCTACTCTAATAGATCTACATGTACAGATTTTAATTATTATCTCATCATCCACCACCATGAATAGAGCACCTGGTGGTATTCTGACTACATACCTGGTGAGATACTATGGGCCCTACTCAATAACATGGTGTAAGGGTAGATCCTCTGTTCTAAGGCACATATGGAAATTTCTTTAGAAGTGCTAGATATGACCCATCCTGACTGGGCCTCTACATTCAACTAGATACTGGATACACAAGGGTTTCATGTGTCTAACATTCCCACACAAGTGACATATAATGACGTTTTTAGTATGAGATACATTATTGTTGTTACCTATGTTAGAAACTTTTAAATGATGCTTTCAGCAACAGAAAGAAATACTAGAAGGAATGAGTACTAAACGTCCCTAGTTCCCACCATATCCTTCCCTATAATTCCTATATGTAATGAGGTACTTGTTTATTATCTCTGAAATAGTAGTCATCCAAAATACATTAACCTATGATTAAATAATGTATACTATACCATCCTTGAATCACCTCATATTTATAAGATGATCACTGATATGGTCAACAAGAACCAATGCAACTCAATATATTTAGTACAATACTCCATGAAAGACATGTCTCCCAGCTTCATGTTCATATACTATATTTCATGCAAATCCCTTTTTGTCTATCGAAATAATTAGTCATAAAATATCATCAAGACTCCTTAATAGATCATATCATTATGTCAGTCTTCTAGGGGGATCAAGTCCTACCATCTCTCGGATAACACACATTAAATTTAGGTATAGTTCTTTTCATAAATATATAGTATTGTCATTAGATGATTGAAAATATAAAGCATGGCCTCAAACAATGAATCTCCAAAATTTGGTCCACCAACCCATAATATGGTGGGAGGATTCTCTATCTAAAACTCAAAATTCAACCATTACATATTCATAAAAAGTTGAGAAGAACCATTAATAAATTTCATCATAAGAAACAATACCTCTTTAAACTAGGTTTTGCTTCCCACGTCAGGAATAATAATTGGTTCCATAGGTGGAGCTAAATGAGATATCTATAACAGATTAAGGACCATAACATATGGTGTCTGGTAATCAACACCTTCTAGGGATATAAATCAATATTTTCATGGTGGCATGATTCTACAATGCAAAAAAAATCATCATAATAGTTTTTAATAGTGAAAAGAATCACAAAAAATAGGATAGTTATGCATCCTTCCTATAGAAATTGTCACACCTCTCTACCTGATCCAACATCTAGGTATATGTTATGAGGAAAGACCATTACATGCCAAAATAATGTAAGATATACCCACAACTACCCACTACTAAGGCCTAGTCTAGGTTTAGGTCTCATATCACATGAAAAAAGATCATGTATATGAAGTGTAAATTTCAAGGTATAGAGTAAAACCCCCATTACTTTACAATCGGAATCCCATTTATTCGTAATTGTTTCACTTTAAAATTTTAAAATTCATCTAGGTTCATTGGCTTTATATAAATATATATATATATAAAGGTCAAGAACCAGTAGGACCAAAACCTAAAATATTGTATAACTAGCTAATTGGTGTGTCAACAAAAATCTTTTCAAGAAGACACTATTTAGATTGATGTATTCAATTAAACTAATATAATTTTATTTTCCATAAATGAAGAATTATCATGTTTCAATATATCATTAATCAAGGCAATGAATATATGCAGTAGAAAAGTTAGACACTGCATGAATCAATACATGGTATATTAGTCCTAATGGATCTATATTTATATATTAGATACCAATAATTTACCGTAAGAGCCCAAGGAATTGTGTATGTATTAATAACATAAATAATAATAATAATATAATAATTCATGTTTGTAAACAAATGATGAAATCTTACCAATTGAAGCAGGAGTAATCTAATAATAGTAATAACACATACATAGTAATTTTGGATACCACTTTATCAAGGTTATATACTCCTAGGTATAATCTCACTACCAAAATCTATTAACACATAGAATCCTGTATGATATAAGAAAATAAGAAAAAGGGGAAAATATGATATGATTCCACTTTTTGACATCCAAACCAATGATCCACTAAAACGGTTCCCCAAGATGGTGGGTTGCATGGCCTCAATTGTGCCACCCTATATGCCAGATGTTTTCGACTACCAGTGTGGGAGTAAGGTGGTATAGTGGGAAGATTATATGATCATAATAAAGTGGAATAGTGGATAAGATAATAAAACATACTAAATAAAAATCATTATATAATAGATATCATATCAGAAAAAAATATAAAAAATAACTTTATAAGCATAAATAACCCCAAAAAATTAATAATCACAAAAAACCCAAAGGATTACTCATATAAAATGATATTATGAATTAATAATATAAAGAAATATGAAATATTTTACAGAAAAGTACATCAGCATATTAAAATAGAAAAATGATAAAATACTGCTCCACTAACATCACAAGAATATGCTTAGCCCACTTATCCAAAGCTCCATGATATAAGTAAAATTTATCACTCATTTGTAGTAGGGTGATTTCTCTTATCCATACCAGTATTTTTGAATTATACTAGGGTACCAAAATATTCCTGATTAGTGTTTAATATAAACATAGTGGGCCACCAATAATGGATTCTAGAAATAATCTAGCCATTAAATATAGAATAACAATGTGCAGGTATAAATAAATAATAGAGAATGTTGGAAAATAAATACTACTGGGCTCACGTTCCTATTGGACACCTAAATAGCTCTACCAACTTCAACATAGGATAGAATATAACTAATATAAATATCATATAAATATATATAAGTTTGTGTATGTATGTATATATAGTCTACATGTATATGCAATATTTACGTGAGTACATAAATAGGAATATACTTGGATATTAGATTCTAGTTGGACCTAGGGAATAACTCATGCATCCATTAATAGTATAACATGTAATCAGCATAATAAATGGTACTGTATCGACAAGGGTTTTTGTCCCTCTCAGACTTTGGAATATTTCTACGAATCATTCCAGAGCTAGGCGCGAAGACGGCGTGCGATTCTGAGGCCCGGTGTGCCCGAAATTAATTTTATAAAAATATTAAGTTTTTTTATACTATGCATGTGGCAGGGGTGTGGTATCTCCTAACCGGTAGCTCAGAACGGAAATCTGAGGGCATGGTTGCATCCGTAATGTGCTGTTTACCCTAGGTGGGGTGTAAACATTGCGGGCGTGGGCCTACGGTGAGAAACGCCACCAGGGGCCTATTCTTAAATAAGTGGCGAAGTTAGTGTGCGGGTGTCGGCTCAAATAACATCTGAACGGAGTCTCGGATGGAAAATCTGAGTCTGCCGTTGCGTTCAGAACGACGTGTTTACCCTAGGGGTGACCTTACTTTTGTTCGCATTGGGCGTCGGGTCCGAGGCGGGTTTGGCGCAGGCGGGCAGCTGATATAAATATCAGCGCCCCCCCTTTATCGTTCCTCTCGATGTTCTTCGCCGTTCTTCGCCACCACTCCGCCTAATCGAGCAAACGAAGCACCCAAGAGCTCGGAATTCGACGACGGACGTTCCAGGAGTGCGCAACGGAAGCTCTAGAACGCGAATTTGAGGTAGAACGTCAGTGTTTCGTCTGCAAGGTAGGCAAATTTGAGTTTTAACCCCCGATCCCGTTTTTGCTGCGTTTTTCTGCAAATTGAAGTCGTAGCAGTGTAGATCGGGTCCCGAGGGTCGTGTAGACGCCTCCCGATCGCAAAAAGGCCCACCGGGGTGCCCCCGGCGGTCTGTGTAAGATCCGCCGACGCGTGGAGGAGAGCCACCGGCCAGGGCGGGCCGGCGGCGGCGGCCGGTCCAAGCCGGCCGGTCGGGGCCGGTCCGACCTCTTTTCTCATAAGGGGGTCTTTAAACCCCCGTATCTTGCAATCTGGGAGCCGGATTCGCATGACGTTTGCGGCGACGCAACCCTGACTATGAGGCGAACCCTCCGGTGTTGGTTCGAGGGTTTCAAGGTTCAGGATCGTGGCCCAGGAGTTAGAACTGTCGTATAAAATAATATTATTTTATTATTTCACGACTTCGGGCCGTTGTAACTTCTACCCGAAGCGTCCGATTGATGTGTCGTCAGTGGCACTGAGACCCTGATGGTACGACAGACTTTTTGGGATGGTTTACGGGTGTTGGGACTGAGAATGGGGTGCGGGCCCCACGAGGCTGGGGTTTGGCGTTCGCGGTGAAACATAGTGTTTGCACCAGGAGTCCGATTTTGCCGGATGAATAGTAGATCCTGTGTGTTTTTCCGAGGGGATCGTAATGGTGCGATCCGTTCGATGAGTTTCGAAATCCAGGCATGGGCCCCACCCGAGTTGGACTTCGGTGAATAGTGCCTTTTTCACCGCGTGTCCGTTTCAGACGATCGAGTAGTGGATCCCGCTTGTTTTTTTGAGGGGATCGCCCTGGTATGGTCCGCTCGATGGGTTTCGGGATCGTTGTGTGGGCCCCGCACGAGCTAGCTACGGTGAATAGTTCCTTTTTCACCAGTACTCCATTTCGGGCGAGTAAATAGGCTATCCTGCGTGTTTTTCTGCGTGGAACGCTATGGTGGCCTCGGTTTTGGCCTAGGAGGTGCGCAGTGTGGCGTTGTGGCGGGTCGCTCGGGTTAGCGACGTTTGGACCAGAAGTGGTTGAGGGTTCTCCCATGGTTTGTTCCTACGAGGGTTCGTGTGGCATCACAACCTTCGTATGGGTTTGTGATCCTCTCGATGGGATGTTTAAACTGTTAGAGTTGTGGTATCCCTCCGGTGGGCCCGGGGTGGATCCTCTAGCATATTTACCCTAGATCGGGTTCTTGGTATCGCTGTGATCGCTTATTTACGGGTGGTGATCCCCTATCTAGCAGGTTAACCCCGTAGGGTTTGTGGCATCATCGGAAATATGATCCCCTACGCAGTGGGCCGTGCTCAGTATGGTTGTGGAATCATCGGGTATACGATCCCCTACTCAGCATCTTGTTTATAGTAGGGTTACGGTATCGTTGGTTATGCGATCCCCTACTCAGCGTGTGGTTTCGGTAGGGTTGCGGCATCATCGGTTTGATCCCCTACATCACGAGTTATATCAGATAGGGTTCCGGTATTGTCGTGACCATCTTTATATGGATGATGATCCTCTATCTGAGTGTGGAGTTTCTGTCGAGCGCCAGATCGGGTTGTGGTATCCCCCAGCGGACCCTAGGAGTGATCCCCTATCTGTGAGCTACGTATACCAGAGTGGGTCTTGGTATACCCTAGCGGACCCTAGCGGCGATCCCCTATCCGAGGAGTTTGGCAGTTATGGTGTTTCAGTGATGTTTCCTCAGTGATGTTATCCGACGAGCGTGGTCTCTCGGGTAAGCATCTGAGATGTTTGTTTGGGACCCGATGGAGTGGATCTCTCGAATGAGTGTCATCTGGTATGATAGTGTTCGTGCGGTGTACTCTCCTGGTTGGGGGCAGTTTCTGGTGATGAGTTTGGTACCTCTTGTGGTTTTGTGGCTCAAGTTGTGTATATCTGGATTGTTCAAGGTTTATGTATGGGCTTACACGTGAGCTGAGCTGAGCTGACTAGTTGTGTTTAGCCGAGGATGGTCACGAGATGGAGTTTCTCTCTCGTCTGGGTTCCCTCTGGCTGGGTTGAGTGGACTGTTGCCTTTCAGTTGCTCCCTTGGGTTTTGGGTTTTGGGGTGCCTACTGAGTATGTTTATACTCACCTCTGCACGGGATTTGCCCGCACATGTTTGTGTCTTGTGCAGACCACATGCTTTTCGACGAGTCCCAGGAGGACCCGGAGCAGGCGGAGCTTAGTGAGCGTGTTGACCGGGGTGTTTACCGGAGCTGTTCTGAGGGAGCTTTCCGGCGGGTGTTTGTGGTAGCGTTCCCCTTCTTCAGAGCAGGTTGGACGTGATTTTGTAGTTTTCTTTTGGAGGGCCCTATTTTGCGCTTTGTACTTCTGCTGTACTCTGGTTGTGGGATAGTGTATGCATGATTTTACCTTTCAGTTTTACATATCTCTGCACTGTTTCATGGAGGTGTCTGTGGGTGCGTGTGTACAGGTACCTTAGGCTAATGCCTCCCATGTGTGTGATAGCCTACTCGGCGCTGGTCGCCAGCCCCTGGCCTATTGGAGGCGGGCTTGGGGAGTCGCGGCTCAAGCCCCATTGGGTCGGGTCATGATAGAGTGGTATCAAATGAGGTTCCACCTTTGGGATCTTAGAGCATAGCTAGTCTAGTTGTGTGTTTGGTTTGGGTTGCATAGTGGGAGTGTTAGGATGTTTCGAGTTCGGGTTTCTGGCCAGGGACTCCAGTGTTGGTGCGGCGGTCGACGTATCCATACACCAGGACCCTGATAACCTGTCTTTCAACTCGGGACATTTGTACACTGGTCTCGGGGACATAATGGTACATGTATCATATAGGACTGGGTTTTTGGGTTTTCCTTGTCCTTCTTGAGTCAGCTCTCCAGATATACTCTTTGACTATGATGCATCTTGAATGTATTTCAGGATGCCTCCATGACGACAGCCAGTGAGGGTTCCGTAGCAGGATTGTGCTGATGACCCAACCCATGTAGAGGATGTGGAGCAGGGCGCAGGTTCTGAGGTTGCACCTCAAGGTGGTCTGCCAGTTGAGACACCACCTGTCGAGCAGCTGGCTGTGTCGGCGGTGCAGGACGAGGTTGCGCGCAGGCTGAGTGCGCTGCACGAGTTCCAGAGGTAGTGACCTCTGAGGTTCCGGGGTGATCCAGAACCCCAGGCAGCTGATGACTAGCTTGAGGCAGTCACCCGAGTTTTCCTCCTAGCGAGGACACCTCTAGATTAGATGGTGGTCCTAGCGGCGAGCCTTCTGCATGGTTCTTCCAGGCGATGGTGGAGTTTGGTGACGCAGTCCCATGATGAGGAGACCCTCACATGGGCAGAGTTTGAGAGGCTCTTCCGGGAAGAGTTCTATCCGGTGACGCTGAGGTCAGTGCGGATTTAGGAGCTTCTGCAGCTTTGATAGGAGACCATGACTGTGTTGGAGTACTCAGCAAGGTTTACAGGCCTGTCGCGCTACTCCCTGGATATGGTTCGAGACCCGTTCTTTAGGGCTCGGACCTTCGAACAGGGCTTGCGCATGGACATCCGAGCAGGTGTGGTTTCCTTGTGCATGCCCACCTATGCTGGAGTGTTGGAGCGAGCGTTGGTGGTGGAGAGTTTTCTGGCTCAGCAGATTCCCCCTATTAGTGCTGGGCACTTGAGAGTTGAGACTTCATCGGTCAGATCGACATCTGGTAGTCGACGATAGACTCAGGGGTCTGGACGTGGCCGACGTTTCAGGAGGCGACCCCCGAATGGAGGATCTAAGCCTTAGGGCTCACAGGGCTCACAGGTTAGTTTTGGTCAGCCGCAAGAGAGGCAGTGTTACGCTTGCGATGGTCGGGGACATCTTGATAGAGATTGTCCGACCTGACGTGCTACTGAGAGGGAGCCAGTCGATGGACCGCCTTGGAAGAGGCAGCGTCTCGAGCAAGGAGGTCTGCAGGGAGGCGGACGTGGCGGAGGAGCGGGTGCAGCGGGATGCGGTGGTAGGCAGTACCAGTTTCCACCACCCCACCCCCAGGTGGTCCACGCCAAGCTCAGGGAGCTGGTGGTCGAGGGCGAGGACAGCTGCATGCCCTGGAGGCAGTCGACCCAAAGGCACAATGGATGGATAGAGGTACGCCTTGTGTCTTTTCTACTTACTGCAGTAGTTTGATAGACACTATTTAGAAGAACTCTTTCCTTTTGTTCCTTTCTTGAGTTTTGTTCAGGGCGTTGATAAGACCATGTGTGGGAGTTGTTCCGCATGCTTCGAATGCGTGAGGAAGGGGGATCCTTCCCCCACCGAGACGCATTTATGTGATGCGATTAAAACTGTGCAGCTGACTCAATGCCGCAGAAAGTGGATAGTATTGAGGTGTGGTGGATGATTCCCTTTGACTTATGCATTCGGTCATGGGTGTTTGTTGGTGAGCTCGCTGGTGTGTGAGACCCAGTTGAGAGTCCAGTCGCTTTCCTTGTGCTTAGGGCTTTTCGGGGACGAAAAGTTCTAAGGGGGGAGGATGCAGCGACCCATGTTTTTGGCCCTATTATACTTGGGAATATTTCTACGAATCATTCCAGAGCTAGGCGTGAAGACGACGTGCGATTCCGAGGCCCGGTGTTCCCAGAATTAATTTTAAAAAAATATTAAGTATTTTTTATACTATGCACGAGGCGGGGGTGTGGTATCTCCTAAGCGGTAGCTCTGAACGGGAATCTAAGGGCACGGTTGCGTCCAAAATGTTCCGTTTACCCTAGGCGGGGTGTAAACTTTGCGGGTGCGGGCCTGCGGTGAGAAACGCCACCAGGGGCGTTTTCGTAAATAACTGGCGAAGTTAGTGTGTGGGCGTCGGCTCAAATAACTTCTGAAAGGAGTCTTGGATGGAAAATCTGAGTCCGCCATTGCGTTCAGAATGGCACATTTACCCTAGGGGTGACCTTACTTTTGTTCGCATCGGGTGTCGGGTCCGAGGCGATTTTGCCGTCGGCAGGCAGCTAATATAAATATCTGCCCCCCCCCCCCCCCCTTATCGTTCCTCTTGACGTTCTTCGTCATTCTTGGCCGCCACTCCACCGAATCGAGCAAACAAAGCACCCACAAGCTCGGAATTAGACATCGGACATTCCAGGAGCGCGCATCGGAAGCTCTGGAGCGCAGATCTGAAGCAGAACGTCGGCGTTTCGCTTGCAAGGTAGGCAGATTTGAGTTTTAACCTCCGATCTCGTTTTTGCAACGTTTTTCTGCAAATTGAAGTCGTAGCAGTGTAGATCGGGTCCCAAGGGTTGTGTAGACGCCTCCGGATCGAAAAACGGACCACCGAGGTGCCCCCGGCGGTCCTTGGAAGACCGGCCGGCCCCGCCGCCGGCCAGGGCGGGCCGGCGGCGGCGGCCGGTCGGGGCCGGTCCGGCCTCTTTTCTCATACGGGGGGTCTTTAAACCCCTATATCTTGCAATCCGGGAGCCGAATTAGCGTACCATTTGCGGCGACGTGACCCTGACGACGAGGCGAACCCTCCGGTGTGGGTTTGAGGGTTTCAAGGTTTAGGATCGTGGCCCGGGAGTTAGAAAGTTCGTATAAAATAATATTATTTTATTATTTCACGACTTCGGGCCATTGTAACTTCTACCCAGAGTGACCGATTGACGTGCCGTTAGTGGCGCTAAGACCCTGATGGTACGACGAACTTTTTGGGATGGTTTCTGGGTGTTGGGACTGAGAACGGGGTGCGGGCCCCATGAGGCCGGTGTTTAGCGTTCGCGGTGAAACACAGCTTTTGCACCAGGAGTCCGATTTTGGCGGATGAATAGTCGATCCTGTTTGTTTTTCCGAGGGGATTTCAATGGTGCAATCCGTTCGATGAGTTTCGAAATCCAGGCATGGGCCCCACCCGAGCTGGACTTCGGTGAATAGTTCCTTTTTCACCGGGTGTCCGTTTCGGACGAGCGAGTAGTCGATTCTTCTTGTTTTTCCGAGGGGATCGCCATGGTATGGTCTGCTCGATGGGTTTTGGGATTGTTGTGTGGGCCCCACACAAGCTAGCTACGGTGAATAGTGCCTTTTTCACTGATGCTCCGTTTCGGGCGAGTAAACAGCCTATCCTGCGTGTTTTTCTGTGTGGAACGCGATGGTGGCCTTGGTTTTGGCCTAGGAGGTGCGCAGTGTGGAATTGTGGCGGGTTGCTCAGGTTAGTGACGTTTGGACCAGAAGTGGTTGAGGGTTCTCCCTTGGTTCGTTCCTACGAGTGTTCGTGTGGCATCACAACGTTCGTATGGGTTTGTGATCCTCTCGATGGGATTCTTAAACTGTTAGAGTTGTGGTATCCCTCCGGTGGGCCCAGGGTGGATCCTCTAGCATCTTTACCCTAGATCGGGTTCTTCGTATCACTGTGACCGCTTATTTATGGGCGGCGATCCCTTATCTAGCTGTTTAACCCCGTAGGGTTTATGGAATCATCGGAAATATGATCCCCTACATGGTGGGCCGTGCTCAGTAGGGTTGTGGCATCGTCGGGTATACAATATCCTACTCAGCATGTGGTTTATAGTAGGGTTACGGTATCATTGGTTATAAGATCCCCTACTCAGCGCGTGGTTTCGGTAGGATTGTGACATCGTCAGTTCGATCCCCTACATCGCGAGTTATACCAGATAGGGTTCCGGTATCGTCGTGACCATCTTTATATGGACGATGATCCTCTATCTGAGTGTGGAGTTTCTGTCGAGCGCCAGATCAGGTTGTGGTATCCCCCAGCGGACCCTGGGAGTGATCCCCTATCTGTGAGCTACATATATCGGAGTGGGTCTTGGTATCCCCTAGCGGACCCTAGCGGCGATCCCCTATCCGAGGAGTTTGGCGGTTATGGTGTTTCAGCGATGTTTCCTCAGTGATGTTATCCGACGAGCGTGGTCTCTCGGGTAAGCGTTTGAGATGTTTGTTTGGGACTCGATGGAGTGTATCTCTCGGATGAGTGTCATCCGGTATGACAATGTTCGTGCGGTGTACTCTCCTGTTTGGGGGCAGTTGCTGGTGATGAGGTCGGTACCTCTTGTGGCATTGTGGTGTGAGTTGTGTATATCTGGATTATTCAAGGTGTATGTATGGGCATACACCTGAGCTGAGATGAGATGACAAGTTGTGTTTAGCCGAGGATGGTCACGAGATGGAGTTTCTCTCTCGTCTGGGTTCCCTCTGGCTGGGTTGATCAGACTGTTTCCTTTCAATTGCTCCCTTGGGTTTTGGGTTTTGGGGTACCTACTGAGTATGTTTATACTCACCCCTGCACGGGCTTCGCCTGCACATGTTTGTGTCTTGTGCAGACCACAGGATTTTCGATGGAGTCCCAGGAGGACCCGGAGCAGGCGGAGCTTAGTGAGCGTGTTGACCGGGGTGTTTACCAGAGCTGTGCCGAGGGACCATTCCGGCAGGTGTTTGTGGCAGCGTTCCCCTTTTCAAAGCAGGTTGGACGCGCTTTTGTAGTTTCCTTTTGGAGGGCCCTGTTTTTCCCTTTGTATTTCTGTTGTACTCTGGTTGTGGGATAGTGTATGCATGCTTTTACCTTTTAGTTTTACATATCTATACACTGTTTCATGGAGGTGTGTGTGGGTGTGTGTGTATAGGTACCTTAGGCTAATGCCTCCCATGTGTGTGATAGCCTACTCGGCGCTGGTCGCCAGCCCCTGGCCTATTAGAGGCAGGCTTGGGGAGTCGCGGCTCGAGCCCCGTTGGGTCAGGTCGTGACATGTACGGTACCTAAATATCATGAATAATTCATTACATCACTAATTTAATTCGAGATATTGGGGTGATACATCATTCCAGAAACATGTTACGGGGGGGGGGGGGGGAACGTGGAATGTCATCCAAATCGCACAAAAAAGTATAATGGGGTGATACTTTATACTAAACACCAAATAATATGGATTTTAATCTTTTATTCTCAACATATCCATCATCCATAATCCATTTACCAATCTACATAGTCTAATAATAATAATGATGATGATGTAATACCTCTTAAGAATTATAATCATCAAGTCTAATACAACCAGGGGTGTCACAATTTATGTAATTCCCATTTACAATTATAAAACATGTAGTGTGGTCATTCCAACCACTACCATTATTTATATAAGTTAATTTAATTTATAAGGCATGTAAAATCCATCATAGATCTATGACAACACTTAGATGTTATTTCCGTTAAATAAAAAATTAAATAAAAGTGGTAAATTTCTTTTTCCATAAATATCAATAATATTATAGGGTTTATGGTCATTTTAAATGATTATAAAAAGGGAGTCCATTAGAAAGTTCAATCCCAAGGGATTGGAGTGAGGTCTAACCATTTTAATCACTTGTTAGATGTCCATGGGAGCAAAACAACATCCATATCTTTATTTATAATGGAATAACACTTTTAATGGAAATGTGATGAATTGTCTGGTGTGACGCACTGAGGGGTATCATTTAAAATATCAGAAAATTTTAGGAAAAATATTTTACCACATACATTAGGTCAATATATGAATATTGTTCCAAGAATATCTCCATATTCGAACTAGAATGGAAGAAATTAGAGAAACACTCCAAAACCCTGAAAATAGGGAATATGAACTTGAACCAAAAAAGGGAATCAAATGAAAAGATAAACTATGATATGAATTTATAGGACTAAGTATCTTATCTATGTGGACCCAATATGACTAACAGAATTTAGAATCGAGTCTAGATCGAAGAGTAATCGATGAACCTATGGGGAGAGCTTGAGGTGGATCTCTCATGGGAGAAGTGGAGAAGGGGTTGTCCACTAGATATTAATGGAGGAATAAGTATTTACAGTGCAAATAATTTTAGTGGTATTTTGGTAAAATCACATTTAAAATGGGGTTTTTTAGTTTGTTCATAGAGTTGGCAAAACTTTTCCCTAACTGTGCACTACTCACTACATTTGACCCTCAGTCCCATGGGATAAGAGAATCGTTTTCCTAATCATGTATAAGCTAGGTGAACCCCCACTTTCACAAAAGTCTAAAATCTTTCATGGGTGTATTCCATGACTCATAATGTTTTAGAAAAACCATGTTTCCACTCATGTGCAATAAGTTCCCCACATGGTTTGTACTAACCATACAAAAACCATGTGACCCATTATGTTTGTCCAATTCACCCAACATCAATCTTTGAACGAGACCCAGGAACTCTTGAAAACATAAATTTCATATAAGGCATGTTTAACAAAATAAAAAATAATATTTTGAACTGAGAAAAAATGATTCATCCCTTTATGAAAAGGCCAGGTCATTAGATAAACACTCAATGATTAGAGTTTTTCTTTAAAATTTTCCATATTTTTTTCCAAACCAAATATTTTGCCTAACATTTTTGAAATATATGGATTTTGAAAAAGTTATTTCAAATTGAAATTGGTATTTTTATTAAAAAAATATTCTATTGATATTTTTCAGGAATTTATATATATGATAAAATAATTTAATGATAATTTTTTATCTAGGGATATGATCCAATGATACCATCCTTATTCTTTATCCAGATGGATTATGATAACGATGATGATATTTTTATAAAACTCATTTATTTTCCTTGGATTATGATATGTTGAAATGATAAAATATTTATGAAATGTTTTTCTTTTTCATGGAATATATTATAATAATCTCAAAAATGTTTTATAATATTGTGGTACACATATGTACGGTTACCTTTATATGATGGGTGGTGTAACAATCCAAAAAAATACCCTATGAAAATGGTACTGGACCTATTACCCCACACACTTGATGAGTGTTCCCAATCCCCCCAGGCTGGAAAATATCACTTGGGTAGCAAAAAACAACCAGTGGGAATAATTTCACCCACAATAAAGAAAAGACATGGCACATCTATAAATTTTATAGAATCATTGGAAGATAAATATATTACATACCAGAAAAGAAATACCAAAAAACGAAACAACTCAAGAGTATAAAAAATTTCTATGTAAAATTATAACAAAAATGAACTTCCAAAACAAGAAAAACCAACTACTCCATTTTATATCAAGTGAAAACCCCCACCATCTCACCAATAGATACCCATCCCAACTGCTAGAAAACCACGTCGACTCACTGTGGTGCATTTTCATTCAGTCCATCAAAATGTATAACAAGGTTTGTGAACTATTGAATTTGTTTGTGAGGTTTGAGAAAACAAAATTTTTAGGGTCTCACCCAGGTGTTCCAAGTAACATCATTGAATAATAATCAAAGAAATTTCAACTTTATACAAAGCAAGTCATGATAATAGTTTAGATGATTTATAACAAAATCATAGGAAAATAGTTCAATTTTCCAATTTCCACATTTCCAAACCATGAAGGTAAATCAGTTTAAATAATTTTATATCTAGATATATATGGAGATATATCATTTACCATAAATGTATGAATCACATATCATATCAAATCCATAGATGTAGAACAAAGCAGTAAAATCTAAACGAAGAAGAATAGGTTACATCATAACAAGTATCTCACAAGGTCAACATAGCTATAAAACTTGTAACTAACATAGAAAACCATGTATACGTCAATCCAATCATCATATGAATCAAGTATATTGGGAAAAAGAATACCCAAGTAGTTGAGCCTCCCAAAAGGCCAAGAATGTTCATAGAATAACATACGATGATTTAAGAGATAAGCCCCATGATCAAATCCATTAATTGGTGATAGAACCTATTACTATACCATCTGCCTATATACCTAAGGATTCCCACATTATATATTTTTATAATCAACTCATCAATTCATTTCATCATTTAATTCTTTAAAAACCATTTCACAAAACATATTTCAATGTTATTTAAATACAATTTTCATTTACGAAAACTATTGTAAACCCCATATTTTATAAAAAACCAGTTCCAAACACATAATTTAAATCAATCATATCATTCAATTTCATTTAATAAAAAAGTTATCAAAAATAGATCAGTAAAATTCACCTACGCAAGTTAGATATGGAACCACCAACCTCAAAATTAGGGGTTACAAATTCTCAAAAATGATCCATCAACAAAAATAATGAAACAATGAAAATAGAGTCCCTTTAACCAATATATAAATATTATATTTGACATAATTTAGAAAAGGGGTTGGAGAAGGAGAGGAAATAACACAAACCTCAAGATAGAATGCATATCATACCATAACTAATAATGTAAACTCCTCTATGAATAGGATCACATCATAGATCATTAAAGAAACAAGAGGGATCATCATTATAAACCAACAGATCTGATAACACAACACCGCGATGTTATCTCGATCAAAGTATTATAGAATCAGAATGTCCTAATCAACTATATATATGATAACCAACTATAATTGTGATGAAATATCGAACAGATCAATCTGGATCAAAAATAGACTCAAAATATCACTTGACAATGGTTCTATGACGATATCTAAAAGTGTTACATATGAATGAAATGAAATTTCATTATAACTACACCCAAAATTAAGAACTCCCAAAATTTAAATGACATTTAAATCTGTTACACAACATGTAATCCAAAAAGACCAAGTACACCAAACACCCAATCTTTTTTTCTTAGAAACTGATATTTTATTTTTTCTACACATTTTTTATCCATTTTATGATGTGTACCCACTTCAATGTGTGTACTTGTTTTATGAATTGTATCTAAAGAGAATTATAAATCATTTATCCCCTTTACATGTTGTGTGAATGCCCAAACACTATTAATTCAAACAAATATCCATCTCCAAAATTTATTAAATTTTTCTCACCAAATGTTCTACATCCTTGGTAATCCCAAGACACATCTAATTAAAGTGGAAAATAAGATAAAATTATAGGGTTACCTAAATGAGTGTAATGATATATTATGAACACTCCACTGCAATACTATTAATCCTCGGGAAGTCATGTGTAAGAATGAATATAGATAAAGAGGTTAGGTCATTGCATTCTCATCAGCAATATTCACTCCAATGTATCATGAAAACCTAATTTTTTCAGGTATAACACTCTAACCAATAAAATAGACATGAAACAAGATAAATTCACTTGTTATTCAATAATATCAACTAGATTCTCAATAATGTAAACATATATCTCTAACTCAATATGTTCCCAACTCTGAAGGTGGGAGGGATACAGATAATATTTCATGAGCTATGATATGTAGAAAACATAATTAATACCTATCAACTGAGACAAAAATTACAACTTATGAGAAACCTACCTAAGATTATCAATGACCTCAATCAGTCTCATATACCTCAGATATAACCTTCCCTATTTACTAATATGGGGGTGACCCAACTGTGGTGAAATATTCTATATAACTCAGTAAGCTGATGAAATATAAAATGGATAGTTTCATTGATTTGCACAAGACTTTTACTAACACTATGTTGTAACCATATGTTAATTTATTTCATGGATATTTTTAGATTTCTATTGAACCAAAATCAGTCATACCAAAGAATCGTTTCCTACCTTTTACCAAAAAAGAGGTGATCCACATGGGCGACAATTCAATGCCTCAAAGAGATCCATTTTGATAAAAAAATGATAAATTTTGATGTAATAAAAATTAACCAATTCAAGATTTCTATTTCATGTTCCACCAATTTACAAGAAAAAGGAAGATAGTGTATCTTATCTGATATATATATAGTTCTCTATCTAACTTTTTATCTATAGATGATTAGATGTGCTCAACTAGAATTGAGTACCAATAAACTCTTGGAGTCTTCTCCATAACCATGATGTAAACATAATATCCTTTTCTAAAAAAACATTTAATAGAAACCCATTTAACCTCACAATTCATGAACATATAGCTTAATGACATCTTACACTTTTTTCATGTCTTTAAACAGAATGAAATGATCCCTGTTTGTCAACTGATTAATCACCACCCAGACAGATTTCCTCCCTTGGAGAGTCTATGGAAATATAAGTATGATGTTCTTGGATACCTCATCCCATTTAAAAACAAGCACTAAAGAGGCTGGAGAAACCCAGATGGTTTCAAATTTTCTTTTTTAATCTTTTGGTAGGTGTAGAAGTGAGACACATATTCAGAAATGTCATGCATCACACTTAACCACATGAATCACCATCCTAAATTATTATACCTCTTCATAGTATGTAGATGAACATACAAAAATTACCTATTAAAATCATATAGAAGTAAACTCCTCATATACATTGGCATGATAATAAAATCCCCAAAAATGAGATTACCATCTGAAGAGGGAGAGTAACTTGAAATGGCCCACTCACAACATAGGGTTTCATGAATTCTTCAAAACTAAAAATCCTACTACTGATTTTGTAGAATAATATTATTGATAGATGATAATAATTGAACACTAGTCAAACCCATACATGAAACATCCTTCTGAGAATCCATATACCACTATGAAAAAATCCCAATGAGGTTTCACACTTCCTTTGATTCAAACACACTTTGGGATGGTACTTTCTTACTAAAAGAATCTGTAATGAAATTCCCATCCCTCATGTTATAGGTGATATCAATTTTAAACATCTAATGTTAACCCACACACCTCCTTTGTCTACCACTCATGTTTTTCTGAGAAAATATATTCCTCAAACTCCTATAGTAAGAAAGGACTGTGGATATTTTCCCAAAAAAGAAAATTCTTAAAACAATTAAGGATATACATAACTATGGAAATCTATAAATCATGAGTGGAAAATTACACTATTTTGGTCATAGATTATGTACTTTTTAAGATACCAAATGACCATATCGCATGAGCACACAACCCAAACTAGTGTCATAAGCATCATAGAAAACCATAAATCCATTACCAAAATAAGGTAAAAGTGGAATAAGAGCTGATATGAGAAGTCATTTCCACTCATCGAAAGAGGAATGACACTTTTTATCCCCTGATAAATTCACCCCAATATTAGTGATAGCATTCCATGGTGACTACAATGTTGAGAAATCCTTGAAAACTCATCGATGGTATCCATAATAACTAATGAATATTTGAATCTTAGAGACATTGAATAGTTTTTTCCATGACAAGAAAACAGTTTCCCTCACAATGTCTACTGACAATCCATGCTCAGAAATCAGGTTCCCTAAGAATTTAACATATGGAATCCAAAATTTACATTTCAAAATATTTCCTTACAAAAAGTAACTTCTCATGATTCAAAAATCCAAATTTATAAGTTACTAATAATCATTCTTTTATCTCAAATAAACCATGAAATCATCTGCGAAAGCTTCCACAAAAGTGTCAAGATACTAATGGAATATCAAATTCAAAAATCCATGAATAAATCAGGACTATTAATTAGTCCAAATAGAATAAAAATATATTTTAAGTGGATATAATTAATCCTAAAATGCATCTATGGTATACAACAATCTTGAAATCAGAGCTGGTGATAACCCCACAAATGATCAATCTTTAAGGAACCCCATTTCCCTTTAACTAATCAAACAAATTGTCCACAGGATGCAAGGGTTATTTGTTCATAACTGTCACCATAGTCCCCAAAAAACTGAAGAAACCCATCCAACTACATGGAAAATAGCACTTGGGTTTCCAAAGATGAAAAACTATGGGGGAAACCCCTTAAAACTAGTTCATATAACTAAATCTTGATGGAATTCAACTCTATCATTTACATTCAATAAGAAAGAATTAATATTGGCTACATTTTGGGAACTAGGTCAAACGTAAACTCTAACTCCATCTCTATATGATTCTTAAAGAAATTGTATGGGAAAAAATTTGGAATCACTTGAAAAATGAATGGAAGATCAACAACATAATAAATAAAATTGGGATCTACTATAATAACATACAAAAAACTCTTGAGCACTGGACAGGATAGTCCTGCATGACAATACCTCAAATCTCACTCTCCCTGAAACACCTATGATCTACCATAGACCATAAAAAATGGGACACTCCAATGATAAGAAACAACCTTATCTCAATGATAAAGAATCCAATCCATCTTAATGATGATGTTGAAAATATCCATATATAGAACAATACAATCCCTAACTAACTCTATATCATCTTATCTATAGCACATAAGTAGGTCCCTAAAACCTATTCCCATTCCGCTTCTAATGTGGCATCAGTTACTACATAACGAAGTACTTGAGTTCAATTGGAAGGTTAAAAATATAAAAATATATTCCAAATATAAAGGATTGGGAACAAGTAATATCAAATAATGAAATCACTATTATGTATTCAATAAAAATAGTAATTGTAACTGTCATAAAAACACAACTATTGCCACTAAAAAATATTCTAATAAATGAATGTTCATTACTCCATAGTCATGTGACTGGATTTCAAAAGTCAATGAAGAATCTAACTAAACTGTAGTCCCCATTATGGCTAGTGATCCTTTTCCATATCGAGAAGTATACACATCCTGATAGAAAGTTAGTAGATGACCATAAATATGATAAAGGTAAAAAATAATTTCATAAAATGGAAATGAACATCATGTGTTTCCGAGATTTCCAAGCTGATAACTAGTTAAAGGTAAAAATGTAGATGAAACCAGTGGTACGTAAGAGAAATATTGGCGAGGACCACTTCCACCACTCCTATGGTGATCCTTTAACATCCTGTTTTTCCATGGGGACCCACTTAAAATTCAAATAGGTATAATAGAAGGGGTGTAATATCCAAAAATTCATTTCATATTCGTCTCTTATGTCATATCAATGCCCACTAACTCTCCATACTTTGAAATCTTCAATGTAAATCCATGTGATATGATATCAGGTTATAAATCATGTAAGTACATCTAATCTTTCAACTGGTCATTCTTTGCACCCTTTCGTGAAAAAATAGACCATCTCAATAAACCTGTTGGTGTACGCTGACACCAAATGATCCCCTTTTTGAGAATATAGGAACTCTAAAAGCATAACATTTATCAGTGAATCTAGAAGAAAACTATTGAAAGAAGATATTTGTGAAACCCTTCTAGTCTAATCCCACATGAAAATATTCATATACCATGGAATTTGAACAATTATTTTTTGGAACCTCAAGCCTGAACATTATACACAATACCTTGATATTTTTAGGATTTTTTAAGTAGTCAAATATCTAATAAATATTTTTAATCCATTCCTCCACATCTTTAGGATCATTCGTACATTTAAAGGAAGGTGTATTCTCACACATGAACTATTGTGATTGATCAATTTCTCCTAGAGATCAAGTATGTACCATAAAAACCACGTTATAAACATTTGAAACATTCTGGTCATAAATAATAACTTATCATGTGATATCCTCTATAAAGGCATGATCCATCAGGGCATCCCCTTAAGGAGTGTCAGAGGCACCATACTTATGAACTTTCAGGGTACATCTTAAAGGAATAATAATTCACAATTAAACAAAATAAATGATCATACAATAGAATAATATCATCTTGAATATAAAAATCCTTAAATCAAAAACTGATATTAACATCAAGAACTAAAAATAGGAGACTCACATACCTAAATCCCATGGTATCTTGAGTACCATCACAATAGGAAATATCTATGCACTAATCAAAAACATACCTCCCATATCCCAAATATATTACCTCCATTCTACCAAACATCCCAAGATAAGGAAAAGACCCAATACTATGGATTTGAAACCAAACTATAATGAATCGACCTAAATACCCTCTCACAGTGGTACCCAACCCAATATTCCACATACCTGGAGGGCTCTATCAATCACCATAGACTGTATAATAACACCTAAAAATCAATTATCAACCAAAATGAAAAATTTATCCTAACCAAAATCAATTGCATCGCACATATATAAAATATAGAAAATATTGAAAGTTAAATTTATTTCATAACTAAGAGGAAATTGCAGAAACCAAATGACTCAATAGTAAAAACCATATTCATGTAGAATTACAACCATAATGGAATACAAAAATAAATAAAACCAACTACTCCACTTGATATCATGGATAATATCCCAATATCTCACCAAAAAATCCCATCTGAACTAACCTAAAAACTCAACACCTCACTTTGATGCCATTCCTTTCCCTACTTCGAAATACATAACCAATTATACACACACATAAAGATGTATTCATGGTATTATCCACAAGATAAATATGGTTTCACTTAGGTGTCCCATATCATGTATTTGAAAAAAATCTATGCATTTTCATATTTTTAAAATTTTTTTTGATAATAGTTTAATAGTTTTTTATAAAAAAAGCATGGGAATATTGTTTAATTTAACATCTTTTCACATTTCCAAACAAAGAAGGTAAATCAGTTTCAATGAGGTTCATTTCCAAATATCTTGTCTTATATATCATTTAAAAAAAGAATTTGTCACATATCATGTCATATACATGGAATGAAAACAAAAAAAGAACATAAAAATGTAGAATCATTGGTAATATCAGGCCAAGGACCACAGTTGGCAAGGATATCAAGGACACTCGAACCAAACATAGAACATCACATACATGTCCTGCCACAAGACATGTTCATAAATTTTATAGGGTAGATAAACACCCCAATAAGTTAATCCCCCCACATTTCTATCAATTCTCTAAAAAATAGGCCTAGAGAGCAGAGATAATCCCCATGAGAAAATCCACTATTAGTGGATTAGACATATTACTATACAATATATATAAGTACCTAAGAGTTTCCAATCAGTCTATTTTCAAAAACAATCCATCAATCAAATTTATCCTTTAGTTATTTGAAATCAATTTCAAAAAAACCATTTTTCAATTCTTTGAAACCCCTTTTTATATTCCAAAACTAGGGGAAAACAAAATTTTATAAAAACCCTTTTCCACGAACATAGTTCCAACCAATAATAACATTCAATTTTATTTAATAAAATAATTATCAATATAATATAAATTAAGTGCACCAAAAAATTATTGAGATGGATCCACCTAACTAAGAACTCGGGGTTACACACACCTTTAAAGGATCCACCAACAATAAGATCAAATCAACTAAAAATATATATCATAGAATCAATATAAAAATATTATAATTTTTATGATTTATAATAAGGGTTAGTAAAGGAGGGAAAATGGAACCTGTATCAATAACACTCTCCCTCCTCACCAAAACAAACTGAGGAAACTATCCTTGGAATAAGATCAAACCATGGTACTATATAGAAACAATAAGAATCATGATTACCAAACAATAGATTTGATAACACAACACCATGACTCTACCAAGATCAAGTAAATGTATAAGAAAAAATTCTTACACACCCATATGGATGAGAAACAATCGTAATAGTTATCACACACCAAATAGATTAGTCTGGATCAGAAAGAGACTCCAAAAATCACCAAAGAAGGGTTGTAGGTCAAGAGGAAAAATTTACATAGATGAACAAAATGAAATTTCAGCTAGGAAACCCCTAAAAGGAAACCTACTTATTGTATCAGGACATGTATATCATTTACATGGCATGTAATCCCAAAAAATCAATTAAACCAAAAAAAAACTTCTTTTTACTAAAAACAAATCTTCTTTTAACAGGTCATGTAGTCATTCAATGAAGTGTAACTACTTCACACAAGGTCACATTTTAGGAATTGTTAATGGGGACAAATTACATGTTCTATAAAGCCTTTACAAATCATTTAATGACCCACCTTATAATAGAAAACTGAAGAACCAACACAATCATCCGATGAACTTAGGTAGAACCCCATAAAGCAATTAACACACTAATAACAAAACTCTATTAATTAAAAAATTCCATCTATGAAATTGAATTTATTTTTCATAGAAAATTTTCTCCATTCTCCAGAGTCTCAGTACACACCCAATTAAATGGGAAAATTAAAAAATATGATTAGGTTACCTAAAAGAGGGTAACGATATGTAATATAATTTCTAAGAATTATATATTTCTCCAATTTATTAGGTAAGGATTTATAACTCATGACATAATTGTGGGACATGAGCTTATGTACTCAATCCACTTTGGGAAATATGTAGTGATTCCTTATCCACTATGGGAGATTTGTGGTCATTTCTGATCTGTTATGATATGGGAAATAATTTTTTATGAAAGATCCAATATGATTGGATTGTCTCTATATTTAACCTTGTCATATGATATAGTTTATATTCGTATGATGGTACCATAATTTTATGACATGTTATTATTATTATTATATAAATGTAAGGTTCATGATAAATTTATTATGATTCCTCACTATTATGATTCATGTCTTTTTAAATGATAAATTGTTTTGTGTTGAATCATGATTATGATTATGGAATGATTTAGTAACAACAATGTTCTTTATTTTCATTATCTCATACCCATATTGTAATCTTATTCATTCAATTTATCATCAATTGATATCTCTCATGTTTACTCTTGTTGATCATTTAATATTACCCTTTATTATGTTTCTTTTATCTAGGTTATGATTAAAGGGATTATGTAGGGTTTTAAAGAAGGGTTTAAATTGATTAAAATATTATTATAGATGGTGAAAAAATATAAATAATTAGATTTTATTGTATATAGTATTTAAATAAATTAATCCTTTATGGTTCTATTGTGTATCTTAATGTAACTATTGTGTATTCATCTACAAATATATAATGTTTATGTATTAAATGATAGGGTTAATATTTTTGGTATCGGGGCAGGTTTGAGTTAATTTTTGATGATTAGTGATAGAAAACTCTTTTTAACCCCAAATATATAAATATTTGTATATTATAACATATCAATGATTATATAAGGACAAAGAATACTGTAGGTTAATCCTAAGGATCCATTGTTTTAGAAGAAGGTGTATTGATTTTGACATCATATGAATAATATTAAATGATTATATGGAATATCACTATGATTATTATAGCTTGATTCTTACCCTTTTCTTTTTTTATTTTAGTCAATGAATAGAGATATAAGATGTTATGCTCATAGTGAATATAATGGAAAATGCACAGATTTCAAAACTATGAAATAAAATTCTATCGAAGCTCGATTTTATAATATTATTGTTATGCTCATGAAACATTCTTATGACGTTAATCATGTTAAACATCCAAACAATAAAAAGTGGTAATAATGTACTATTGATATGTAAGGGGGGAAATATTCACTTTATATTAGTGGGAATTTTGATCCATTAGTAGATGAGTGATGGATTAGGAGTATTAAGGGAATATTTTATGTTCTCCAGTGTTATAATCATTTAAGAATTGTCTTATCCCTTTATCATTTCATACAAAAATAAGAACAATAATAAAAACATACTAATAATGTAAGGCAGTAGGAGGAAACTAACACAATTTAATGGGATTAGTTCAAGAGGATATTCATTATTAATTACTTATTTTGTATTATATTTATATAATTGTAGAATTAATTACTTGATATTATTTATAATGATGATGAATCAAAAGGTACCAATAGATAAAATATTCAAATACAAGAAACGTATTCTTTTTTTCATTCAGCATCCCTAAAATAAAATTTATTCATTTATTTTATGGATTAGAACAAAGAATTATAAAGGTTTTATAAATAAGATAATTTAGTAGTTATACAGAAATAGTTTGATGCTCTCTCAAGTTAGAACTGGATATTGGAGGCTTCCATCATTTATATGTTTTTGAAAAGAAAAGAAGTATTATGTCTAATGGGATCATGAATAACTAAAATGGTGGAAGGAAATTATTTCCATCTACATACTTGAAGTGTGTGAATAAAAATAAATGGAATTTATTTATTGGAACTATTATGTTCTTTATGTGTGGAGTGGATGGTCTTATAGCCTATGAATGTCCAAAGTAAATGAAGATGGTTTTTTATACAAAGGCAGAGATGATAATTCTGAATAATGTACCACCCTGCCACTATTGCTTCAATGTAATGAGTATGGTAATTTTGCTAATAATTTCATGAATAATAATGTTTTTAATAATGATCTTCATCAATAATTTATTAATACCAATGAAAAAAAGAAAAATATCATGGAATCATGATTGTGGAAGTCGGTAAAAGAATGATGTGGTGAAAGGTAAACTAATCCTCCACTCTAGAATTTCTAATATCACATTTAATTAAATCTCTACCCACTATATTATATCTATGTAAATTTATATTTTTTTTTTCAATTTACCACCACAATTATTAGATGTCGAGTTGGTAGTAAAAAATCATAATGGTATGATGGTCACATCTCAATTATACATTTGAACTACGATCAAGTTTGTGGGAATGCACATACGAGAAATATTGGTATTATCCCTTTAGTTAAATTAGATATGATTCTAGAAATTGATTAGATTACTTAATATATCTCTCATTTAAATTTTTTTTGTAATGGAATCCAAATTTTTATTCCAAATTAACCTATGATAAATTATCATTCTTGAGATTAATATGAAGTTCAAATGTTTATCACTTCAATATTGGTGGGTGTTAATTACTATACATGAACTGTGTCTATCTCATATTTTTGGGGGAGAAACTAATTATTGAGGATATTTCAATTATATAGGTGTTTTGATGTATTTATATAATAATTTCATAGTCTTACACAAAATAATGATGTTTGTTTTTAATATAACTTTTACCTAGTGACATGCCTATTTTAAAAACTCCATCTGTAATGGCCCTGCATGATTTGTAGGAACTGAAGATGAAACCCCAGAACAATATTTATATATTATTCATATAGACAATTTTTTCACCTTATATTAAACTAATTATTTTTGTTAAGAAGAATAATGGGTCAATGCATCTTTTTAGTAATTATTGAGAAGTTAACAATATCATTATCATGAAAAAGTATCCTATACCCCATTTCAAAGATTTTTTTGATCTATTATGAGGATTTAATTACTTTAACTTGATTTAAATTGATTCTAGATATCATCAACTGTTTCTTGACAATATGTATATACCAAAAAATGATTTCCATACAAGGCATATTAATTATAAAATTATTTGGATGTCATTTGGACATACTAATGGCCCTCCCATTTTAATAGATTTAATAAATATAGTCTTTAGTGATTACCTTGTTAAATTTTTGTTAGACTTAAAAGATTATATTAATATATATTCAATTATAAAGGA
Organism: Viscum album; assembly: GCA_963277665.1. Taxonomy (NCBI): domain Eukaryota; kingdom Viridiplantae; phylum Streptophyta; class Magnoliopsida; order Santalales; family Viscaceae; genus Viscum; species Viscum album. Next base: position 1,330,300,435 of record OY728130.1, read on the forward strand.
AGATAATGAAGAAAATTTTATAATTGTGATGAATACCTTGATGAAGGAGAAGTTGAATGATAAATTTATCATGTTTGAATTTTGGATGAAAAAAGAAACATTATGGGGTCATATGTTCTATGTTAGAGTGTATTGATGTGTTCTTCAAATATATAAGATATAAAGAAATGACTTAAAACAACCGATGTAAATTAAATTCATATTTTTTTGGGTTATATAGATGCTATGGGTATTTAAATAGATTTCACATAACAATGTAAATCACTAAACAATTTCACTTGGAAGGGGTTATGTTCTTGAGGTTGGATGAATGCAAGAATAATTTTATAGGGAAGAATATAGGGTTATATAGTGATAATATTATCGTATTACGCTTTAGTGTACAAGGGTTTTTGATTTATAGTGATGCATTGATGATGGGACAAATATGTTTCCTCATATATAATTAAACAGTGATAGCATATTCCTCATGCCACATGAAAATACATGAGAACAATTACCTAAATCCTGAATGGAATAAGGAATTATAAATTTTTTCCTTGAATATATGGATTCATTATTGTTATGGTAAATGGTGTTACCTACAAAATGATCATAAAATATTGAATTATATATTCACATAGAATGAGGTGATCATACTTCATTAAAGAATGATTCAATTGATTAAATATTATCGCTACTCAATGCATTACCACACTAGAAAGGGGAACAAGGTAGATGATTATCTATGTTGGAAGGACCATTTATCTTTCTCCAAGATGAGGATATAATGAGATCCAATACTTCTAGATTTTCAAAAACAAGAACCTTAAATCTTAGTAAAATTAAACAGATCATATCATTCTCATAAAAATGATCCATATTCTACGCATTTTATGATTAAATAAGAATAAAAAGATAATTTCAAACTATAAAAGAATGTAAATAGTTTTCATGAGTTCAACCACGAATGTGATGGAATGATACAATTCAAGAATAGAATATGTATCCCCTAAATACCTGAATTAATGTTGCAACTTTTAGATGAATCTCACAGTTCGTCATTCTCTATACAACCTAGAAGTAAAAATACATATAAATATTTGGATGAATATTTCTAACGGGAAGATAGGAAGACAGATATTACATAATATTCATCTCAATGACTATTATATCAGAAATTTAATACTCAGACATAGAAGTCTATGGGTTTGATACAACTATTACCCATGTCTAAATTGAAATTGAAAAACCATACTATGCATTTCATAGTAATATCTCCCAAAAAAACTAATGGGTGAAATGTTATTTGGGTTGTAGTTGATATCTTTATGACGTCTAGAAACAACATGCCCATTGGAGAATATTTTTCCAAGGATCTTCTTTGCAGGTTATACATTAAGTATATTGTAATCTTGTAAGTTGTCCCATATTCTATTTTATCTTATTGGGATCTGAGGTTTTTCTTGATGTTCTTCACAAGACATCTATAGAATCTGGATGTTTATTTGAATTTCAATATTACATATAATCAGTGGAAAATGGTTAGTCTATGTGCTCCATTCAAGCTCTGCAAAAAAGTTTGATATCTATCTTTGTGTATTGAAAAGTTGTTTGGGATCAACACCTTCATTTGGTGGAATTTTCTTATAATAATAACTTTCAATCAATCATTCAAATAGATCCTTATGAAGCCCTATATGGTAGGAAGTGTATAAATCATAAATATTGGGATGTTTTATAAAATGAAATATATTAGGACTTTATATAGATTATTAAATTAAAAAGAACATTAGATCCACTAGCACTGTATAATTATAGCTATGAGCCAATGGAAACGTTATACAAAAAAATAGTTGGTGAGATCTGGGGTTTTATATTTTTGAGAGGATATTCCTTTGAATATCTAATTGAAATAATATTTTATATTTATAATGATGGTAAAGATGATCCTTAGATATATTGACTAATTGTGAATTCTTGATCATATAGGATGGTATCTTATCACATGGAAATTCCACTATGTCTTTCTCAGGTTTATAATGTCTTCCACGTATCTCTTCTGAGGAAGTACATAATTGATAATTCACATGTAATGAAATCAAAGTTCATACCACAATAGAGAGATATCTATTCTATGGAACAATTGGTGGGGATTTTAGATTATTGATGTAATGTACTACAAAACAAGACCACTCAGATTCTCAATGCATTATGGTAAAATAATGAATTAGAAAAATCTATATTGAAACCTCAGGATATGATAAGGATGATGTATCGTCATTATTTTATATCATAGTGATGTTATTTTTATTGGATAATCATTATAATGGTGGTATAGTGTAACACACCATGATTTTGTGATATATTTTTCTATAAATGAATTTGATTTCTTCGATACGTTTATTTACATGAAACAATGAATTTCAATGAACCATGTTATACATTTTAAATATTATTACACAATGTGATTTTTATTTTCTAGCCAATAGATTTTAGGGTATTAATAGATAAGTGTGTCATGAAAAATATAGGCTTTACACATCTATAAAATGAATTCATTGGTTATCAATTGATTATAAATACAAATTCAATCCTTCAAAATTACAAGATATATTTTTTATGAAAATTGTTTTATGTTTAACTTGTGTTTCTATAATAATAAATTATGTTAATAAATATTTAAGAATAATATTAATGAAATTGATAATTATATACTAAAAATGATTTAATATTTATCTAATGATTTTCATTTGGAATAGAATAAAAATAAATATAGTTTTATTCTTAAATGTTTCATTTTTAAACAATGATTTTTGTCACCTTTTTTGTGGTAATTTTAAAATAAATTTATGACTATTATAGAAATAGAAGATTATAAATCGATTCAATATTTGAAATCATGATTACAATTTTTCTTAAATATGTCCCTTTTCATTTTTTTCATTATGAATAGATACAATTGTAAATTGTTGTCACCTTGGTAAACGTAAAATGGGTAATACACGGTTTAAAATTTTGGATAAGAATATAAATTTTCTATAACAAATTATTATATCCAATTTGATGAGATTATTTTTGAAATTTCCATTCAATTTATTAAAAATTGAAACTCGATGCAATTTTTCATTGATTCTATCCATTATATTATTTTATGGAAGGGTACAAACAAAATGTCACTCTAATGACTTTAATATTAATACAAAATTTAAAAGGGGTAAAATATGTTATTTTTAGTTATTAATTTTTATTTTATATATGATTTAATTTTATTTATCATGGTAATATTTATTAAAATTTTAGTTATAGAATAATTACCTTAAATACCTTAATAATAGAAATATAAAATATCTATTTTCTAAAATATTATCACTAATAAAATTTTGGTGAATTATTATGTTCAATGATTTTTTAGATAAATATAACATATTATAGATGTGTGTAAGTGTTATGTTTTAATACCATAACAATATTTATCTCTTTGACATAAATTTAAAAGAATACTGTCAAAAATGACATTAATGTTTTTTATGAAAAATAATATTTTATTAATAATTTAAAAAACAGAAAAGCCAATAAATAGTACATATATGATTTAAAATGATCCAAAATTCTGAGATATTTCCATTTATCATCCAATTGTTAAATTACAATTAAAATTATAATCCTTTAATTTTAAAAAAGTTGTTTCCGCAATTAAGGTTTGAATTGGTTAATGTTGAGGTTAATCCAAAAGAAATGGTTTAAAATTACACCAAAACATAACTAAATTTCATTTGAAGATGATATTTTTAACATGGAATATTTTTTATTTAATTATTTTCTATTTGGAAGCATTTTACATGATAAAGATGTTAATTTATTTTAAATCATTTATGTAATTTTTATTTTCTCATTTCCCATCATTATAAATGTACACCACATATATCTTCTAGTTACATCTCCTAGTGAAATATATCTCAACATAAATCTACAAATTAATCTTCTAAAATCACATACCCATTATTTATAATTTATTTTCGTCCTATAATGATATAAAAAAGTTCAATAATGACGGATCTAAAGGAGGCCTACTGAAGAACATGTAATCATATTACCCAACCTACTTCAAAATATTTATTATTCTACATCCTATAAATCATTATTAATCATCATAGAATGATAGATGTATTATAATAAAAATAATATATTGTTATAGTTTTAATTTATTCACTATTAATCACCCTATATTTCTTTAAATTGGAAGTGAAATTATCGCTTCTGTGTGTTTGTGGACTACTGCCTCCATAGAGTGATACGAATCATTTTCCATCACCGTAATTAATGTTTAGTTATTATGATTTATTTATTATTTATATATGATATTTATGAAATAATATTGAATTTTTATTTATAATATCATTTATTCCTTTTTATCTTATAATCCCTTGGAGAACTATAATGTTGACCTGGCGTATTTATGGTGTACCACCTCCACAATGTGATGTGATTATTTTTTCAATTATAAATGTCATGGATGGTGATAATGAATGAATGAATGAATTAATTTGTTATATATTATTTAATAATTATTTTTTTTAAATTGAAATATTATTTATCTTTATATCATTCCATCTATTTAAATACAGAAATGTTGTTCATGTGTACGTACTCCCAATTGTCTCCATAAACATTGTAATTCCTTTTTCATGTAATACCTTTAATATATGAATCTAAATATATACATATATATATATATATATAATTTAAATGATATTTATATATATATTATAATTATATAGATAATGTGTCTATATAATTATAAACTGAAACATTCCTGGAACGTTAAGGAAATTATAAGATCCCTATGAACTGAAACATTCCTGAGAAATGAAGCAGTTATCGTCTGGAATAGTGATTTTAATAGAAAATTGTTAACAAATTAGTGATAACATATTTTATGATTATATTATATAGTGGGATATTTATAAATATATATTATTATTCTATAATAAATCTATAATAAATCTATAATTTTTATACCAGATGTTCAAACCGTTATGAATAAATACAAGACTTGAGGTAATATATTTATGTCTCGATCCAATTTGAAACACGATTATTTCTGCTAAAATTTTCATTAATAAAATTATATGAACGTTATATAAAAAATATATGTAATATAATTATCCTCTATTTTTTATGAAATATTCATGTAATATTATCATTTTTCTCTCTATGGAACATAAATTAATTAGAGAAATTTTTTTAAACAAAATATCCTTTATTTTATCTTCAGTTAGGAATATTTTTATTCTATTTTCAGGTTTTCTTCCAAATAATTCAATGAATGTTTTGATATTGTACAATGAATTTTTAATGTTATTTTTAAGATGATTTAATTTTTATAAAAATGTTTCAAATGATTATTCATTTCGTTTCCTAAACAAGATACTTTTGGCTTTTTACTGAAAATGTGAAATGAACTATTGTTTTAAGGTACACAGAACGAACAAAATTTTGCACCTCTATTACTATAATAATATTTGAGCTTCCATAATAACAATCCCTGATTATATTCAAAGAATATTTTTTACCTATTATTTCGGAAATATTTGTTCTATAAATTTTTTATTTAAAAATTACAAGATAATTTTCTTCAAACCGTACTTCAACAAGTTTTTTAATGAATTTTCATCAATGATAAAATCTATTAAGATTAATTATGATTTACTAGGTATATGATCCTATTATATCATCCTTATGCTTATTTTAGTTTTTTTAATATTATATTGAGTCTATTTTAATGAAACTTGTTTATTTTCTATCGGATATGATATGATGAAATTATGAAATGTTTGCGGAAAATATTTCCTTTCCACAGGGTTTTTTTTATGATAATATCAATTCCTTATAATATATTAGAGCACACACATATATTAACTCCCCAAAATGTTATGGTATTTGTATTTTTTAATTTAATCTTTTTGCTAGAAAACTTTACATGAAACATTTGGCTTAAATGAACCAAGATATACTATTAATATTATTATTTAAAATGAAATTATATCCTTGTCATAAAATTTTTTATTATGAGTATGTTTAAATAACTTATGAAAATACATTATTGAGTTAATTAGTTATCAATTAATTATAAATTAACATAAAATCCAATATAATATAAATAAAATTTCATATAAAAACTTTTTAAGTGTGAATTAGTATGTTTTATACAAATAAAATAAAAAATTCAAAATTTCTAGATTATGTTAATTATATATATATTATTCAATTTAATGTTTTAACATTCATAACATGTTTTTTGTATACTATATATAGGAAAAATCCCATTTTATGCATAAAATATATATATTTACAAAAATCAAGTTAATCAAATTTTGATGGTGAACTTGTTTTAAATATAAATTTTGACACTTTTATAAATTAAATTTGAAAGAAAGTAAATTTTTAATTTAAATAAGAATACAAAAATGGACTTTTCTTTATTTTTTGGTATTTTCTAGATATGTATAATTTTTTTGATGAATAGTGAAAAATATTTCATTTTAATTAAAAACAAATTTTTTGTTTTAATACATTATTATTAAAAATTGTATATTTAAATGTTTTTAATATTTAAATATATCACTTTATTATCATTTAATATAATTTGGTTCAATATAATTAATTCCACCTTGATTTTGGTTATAAAAACATTTCATGCATTTGAACATTTTCACTTTAAAAACAAGTTTTCTCATTCTATCAACATGATTAATTTTAAATTATTTATTCTATATAAGTGTTTTAAATTTCTAAAAATGGATTCCGTATTTAGAATCGTAAGGTCAAGATTTAGTAAATAAGTCCCTTTTATTTTTTTGGGGAATATGAATAGTAACCTTAGTGGTTTTTTATTACCATAGTAAAGTAAATTTTGGTAATTAAGGGTAGAAATAATATTATAAGTATTATAAAATTACACTAACACTTGCACTAATTATATTTTATGAGTAAATATAAACTAAAAGATTCATTGGGACTATTTTATGTCCTCTTCGATCCATTTGGATGATTTTATTCCTTTTATATTATTTTATTATCAGGAAAGGTAAATATGTCATACCCATGTTTTTATAAGTTTTACATTCTTTATATATGGTTATAGAGAATATAAATTCAACTATAATTATTAATTTGAAAAATTAAATATGTGTATTCATCGTGATAATTTAATTTAATTTTTTTGGTAGTAAATACTTAAATTAAAGGCTTTCATAATGATTATGTGGTAAATGTTTAATTAATGGACCTATAAAATAAGTGTTATTAAAATTATTCAAATAAATAGGTTTTAATATAATTAGTTTCCTAATATAATATTATATATTCCTTTTACATGCTTGGGATATGTTAAAAGTTTTTTTTAAAATATATTGTATTTATATTTCTTTTAATAAATGTAGTAATGAATACTGTCAAAGTAGACATTACTGATATTTTAAAATAAAGAATATTTTATTAAATGACATAAAATACATTAAAATGTAAAATTTGGAAAACCCTTTTAGATAAAGTTAAATCTTTTATCCATTTATCATTTCTGATATTTTTTGAATTTTATAGTAACTACATTAAACTCCAAGGAGTAAAATCACATGTTTTCAAGGTAAGTGTTAAAGGGTTTAAATAAGGGTTACAAAAATGATAAGGGTAATAATGTGAACTAATATTGTATAAAAATTAATAGATGAATCATATCATACCCTTATCAACTTAATATATAATTGGATTTTTTTAATGGACACATGTCTGTGAAAGAAACTTATATATTATTTAAATAAATGATATGTAATAAAATGCCAATATCTATATATTTAATATAATTTATGTGTATATATATTAAAAAAATATAGATATGGATGAACCTAAATATATATTTTGATTCTAATTGAATTCCATTTTTATAGAAAAGAATTTTTAGTAATTATAAATCATTAAATTACTTTAAATTCTTCTATAAGTCTAATACGGTATCTATTTAATTAAGGGGAAAATAATTGATTTTAATAGTATTACTTTAGATATATTTGGGATGATTTAACATGCCTAATTAATTTTAAAGATCTATAGGATATATTATAGATTTATTAAATCATTATATTATATTTACCGATTTGAATTGCAGTATTATAAGTCAATTTAAACAAATACTATCATATTTGAAAAAAATAATATTTTATTTATTAAATATTATTATTAATTTTTATAAAAGTAAAAAAATGTTAAATAATCACAAATTTGATAATATATTGTTGAAAATATCATCAAATATTTTTTAGACCATTTATAAGTCTTTTCATCTAAAATTACCTTATTATATTTTAATAGTTTTAGGATTTATGAAAGTTCACATCACCTCAATTATAAAAGAAGACATCTTACCTCACTTCAATGCATGAATTAAATCCATCTAGATTAACCAAACACTGATCATTTATTTTATCTAGATATTTATTTAAGATATAGTGATTTATTTCTAACCAAAATTCCTATCTATATCACATTATAAATGATTAAATGAAGTCCACCGAATAAGTGGTAATAGCCATTATCTACACATTCATGTTTATTTCTTCTCCTATAGCATCTTCATGTGTTTCTTCCATGTTAACGTAATAATTATAGTATCATATATAAGATTATATTTTATTATTATTATGGTAAAATCATATTATACCATTTATTCATCCGACCAAAAATGAAATCATTGTACGTATGTATATACGACTTACTGCTTGCACACCATGGTGTATTATGTTTTTCTCACAACATTACATGGATGGGTGTAATTATGGAATTAATGGATAAATATGATAATAATTACACTATATTTATTCAGTAAAAAATATTGTATCATTTACTTCCATACCATTTCATCATTAAGGGAATGATATTGTCGCCCGTGTGTTTGTACGGCCTACTAATGGAACTAGGAGATGCCATTCATTTCCCATGTCAAAAATTCAATTATGATTATAAAAATATATTTAATGAATAAATATTATATTTATATGGACATAATATAATTATTTAGATGATGGAACAATATCCTAGGCATTATAATCGGGACATAAATAACAAAACATGTGTAGAAAAGAAAATAAATTAACACCCCAAAAAATGTTAAGAATTAAATACTACTAACATCTAGGTGATAAAATGGTCATATATCATATCATAAATATGAAAATATTTTTATAATTAATTAATAAAATTAATTTAACCATTATATATGATTTTAAAGAACGTAAAACCAAAAGGAAGTAGGAGGTGAGGGTTTTTATCAACTTGTTTTACTTTTATAAGATATATACCTTATTTTCCACTTATCTTGGTTGTGGGGGCTATATATATACCATATATGTTTTTTAGACGTTCATATGATTAAATTTATGATGATTTTCATATCTATTTTTGTATCTCTATTTCATGGGGTTTATGGTTCGAAGTAGCTAAATATGTAGGGTATTTTTGCCACAATTTTCTTTATTTGATACATTTGTTCTGTTATACACCTTTATTTTTCATGAGGAGTATATTCAGCTACATTGACATGTAATATCATTAATATCATTATTTTCATGATATTTTATATTTCATTTTATTTTATTCCTCACAGAGTATATAATTTAAATTTTTAAATGTAGTATATGAGTCATTAGTATGTTCAATAATTATTTTCCTCAAAAAACATCAAAGATATCATTTAAAGTAAATTAGTACATGTTAATGTACATTATTGAATATTTAAATTCATTGATATTTATCTCTTATGATACCATATTCTGTACTTTAGTAAATGATTTATCATCAAATTTGCTGGGAAAGTATTAGTATACCGTAGGACTAGTTAATGATTTTGTTAAGAAAATTTAATTCATTTGTATTTTTTATTAATGTGAGGAATTAATTAGAAATTAAATAATTGGTGGATACTGTATATAGAAAAGGTCATTAGTTCATCAATATTCTATTGATATGATATCAGTTACCTAAAAATCCCTTCATCTTTTTTCAAGGAAAATAATACGGGTTTCTACACACAGACATAGACAGGTAAGAGGTTTGATCATAAAACTACCAATCTTAAGTATATATCATAATAGTTCAGATGTATGAAATTATTCATTTCATTATTTTAATTTAGAAATATCCATTGTATTTTCACTATGACAAAATCAAACAAATTCATTTACATTTTCAATTTATTGAATGCATGGCATGTGTCTCAAGTTATTTAACTTTCCCTAATAATTATCCATTAATGATTTATGATAGCACAAACTGTACCTAACCCTTATAGATTATTTTAGATAAACACTTTCATATAATTTATTTTTTCCCTATTATCCTAGGATGTATATTCAAAATAAATTGAAGGGTTACACAAAGGGCGAATAGTGATATTTTCAAAGAAAATATGTTTAGAATTATTTGTTCAAAATGTAATTTAAATTTTAAATATATATCTAGTTTTTCATGATTACTAAACTATTCATTCCTTTGGGATTTGATTTATTATATAGTGTACCATTGTAATGTTTTAAGGCACTTTCTCTGGGATACTGATGTTGGGTTCATTATAGTTGGTATCAGAATAACATTAGTAAAAACATTTGGAACTAAATTTAGGAAATCATGGATTTCAAAACATAATCACATGACTAAATTTTTGGATAAGTCTAACTATAAGATAAAATATTATATATTTATTAATAACATGGTCAAACTATGTTAAAACTATGGAATAATTGATTTTGAAAATTATGTTTTGATTTATACATCCTATAAATAATTCTTCAGGATTGTACCATTATATCAAGTGTTTATAACATTATGATACGATATTTGGTTAATGGTTAGAATTTAAAAGATTATACATGTAATGGTTATACTACTAATGTTAAGGGTGCTTCAAATGAAAAATAAAAGGAAGTATGGATTATGGAATAAGATGATGAAATGTAGTTAATAGTTTAATAATGAACTAGAATGATTAAAGGTTTACTGAGTTTATATTCTAGAATTATTTCATCAGTGGTGCTCTGGTTAAAATAATCATGAGATCTATAAGGATTATACAGTATTACTTCTTATTATAGGATTTTTTTTCACGAACATTTTCATTGTGTTTTTAAGGTGATAAAATATTTTCTTTATGAAAATAAAAGATACATTATGATATTTGAGAAATATGATTGTAAGATTTATTTGGGAAATTCTTGGTCTTTTTTGGACTATGAATTTGGATTGAAGTATTTTTTACAAGTATTAAGGATATAGTTAATTAATATGAATTTTGGATAATATTGTTTTGGTTAAAGTATGATTTATTAGATACAATGTGCTAACATTTTTGGTTTCTGTAAAAATTTATGGGACAAAGGAAAAACTTTCATGCATTATGATTCATAAAATGTTATTCATGCCAAAAAATTCATCTATAATAGTTTTATATTTGTTTAATAAATTATGTTTAAATATATTAGAACAAAAGAAAGTATCATATTATGATTATGAAATGCGATGCAATCAAGTATTTTTATTATCTTATGTGATTATAGGAATATTAAAAGTGTCCCTCAAATCTAGGAAAAATATTTTTCAACAAAAATAGTTTCCATTTTATTTTCATATTGAGAAGTTAATGGAATTTTTAACCCATCATATATTTTTGGTTTTCTGATGGTAAAATTTCCTATGAACATGTTAACAATCACACTCTACCAGAACTTGATTTTTTTATTTGTCTTATATGTCATGGTTTTAAATTCCCACTTTTGTTATACTTTTAAGGCGTAATTTAGTTCTGAAATTTGAATTTCCATTTTCCTCTTATTAAGAGAATATTTGTTAACCCTATTTATGATTTGGGTTTCCCACAATGAAATTTTCATGTATTGTAACGAACCCAAACTTTATTAATGAAAATTCATCCTGATCTAATTAAATGTCATAGTTTTTAAAATGGTTATATAAAATATGAACATCCTTGATTTTATGTTTTATTATTTCAAAATATTATTTAGAATTTTTATCATTTCTAATATAGTTATTAAACATCGAGCACATGATTAGTATAAATATAGGGATTTGAAAAATCATATTTACTCAAATAAAGGATGTGATAGCCTCATCCAGTAGAATTGTTCCATAAGAATCCCATTTTTCAGAGCTCAGAAAGGAGGTGGAATCACAGGGCTACGCACTTAACAGAACCCAATCATAGCTTCAACACGTTATGCTTAAACGAAACTGCCTACGATAGAAGTTGAAGTTGATAGAGATTACCACCCGAGCGATGTTATCTGAGCCACCCCAAGAGTCGATCACAATCGCACACCATACCATTAGTTCATATGTGGGTGTTATAGGGGGTTATGTAACAAGACCATAACACTATTATTATGTGCATTACTTTTGTATATAATAAATAATATACATTTATTTTATTATTGTTACTTTGTAAATATTTTTTAAAGCAGAAATAGTATATTTAGTAAATATTCAATTATGAAATCTACATTGATGAATTATAGGATTTTTTAATTAAATGGAAATTTAATAAAATATTATTACTAATTTTCTTTTTATTACATATAAATAATGTTATAGTTTTTATGAATTCAATTGTGATTTTTATTAAGGTTTGAAAGCTGTTTTTTGTTAAATCCGATGATTTTTTTATAAATGTTGATTTTTATTTTAAAAGTAACAATTCACATATTTAGAATATTATTTAGATAAATTGAATATTATTTTTGGAATCAGGACATTGAAATTATCTAATGGTGAATTTTTCATAATTTTCTAAGACAGTCAAATTTTTGGGTAAAATTTAAATACCTTTTAATTATATAATGTCTTTTATGACATCATAATGACCCAATAGTTTTTTAATAAAATTATATACATGATTTGTTTAGAAATTATATATTTTATCATTAAAATGATGTGAATTTATGTTTGTTTTATTTATTTTACAAGGCATTAGTGGGCCCTCCTAGACTATACAAACATTTTAACTTTATAAAATGACTTCCTTGAGAGTGTGCATCACCTCAACATAAGAATGTCTAATATTTTAATATGTTCGGACATTGTCCTTATAAAATAATGTTTTATACTCGCATTTGTAAAAAACCATAGGAATGTCATCAGTTGGTTTGTGGTTTTGATTAGTTTAATGTGTAGTGTTTAAAACCTAATTAATAAATAATTCCCTCCCTTTTCCTATATAAACCCAACAAATCACCCACATCCACTTCATAAAAAACCATTGTATCTTGACCAACCTCTACAATCCCCTATATATAATCCTCCCAATGTGCCCCATTATTCCAATAAACATATCTCATTCCTCTTCCAAAACCTTGGGATCACACATCCATGTAATGGATTTTGTCTTTTCTCATTTTTGTCCAAATTTATTTATGATGTTATACCATTTTATTTTGAATTAAAAATGTTGGGGTTTGATTTTGAACCTCCCCCATGCATACCTCATTGTTTTTAAATGATGATATACCCTTTATCCTCTCATTAATTAATTTCATATACACCTTTTATCATAACGAAATTCCCTTAGGAATTTCTCTCCTCTCATTTACATTCGTGAAATTATTTTATATTATGAATCAAAATTACATTACATATGTTGGGAAATGTATATATATGTACCATTTCTTACCATTTCATGTACTTATTAACACCCCTTTCCCTCTCATCAACCATGTTTTTGGATTCTTATGTGACGTTGTTATGTTGCCGAAATTGTACCATGATTTTCCAAAGCAAAGTCATTGTGTAGTAAATACCATTCCCATTTCTCTATAATGATTATTCACCTTTATTAAAATTTATGCATTTATTATATTATTTCATGTATGAATTCCACATTCCATTATCATATAATAAATGAATATTTTTAATGAATACATGTTATATGATCAATGTGGCGCACTTATGCATGAATTGAAATGATTAAGAATGGTGTGCCCTGATAGTGATCTAATGCATTAGGTAATGATTAGTATCAAGATACGATAAGTGAAATGAAGGTTTAATCTTTCCAATTAAATTAAAATGAATTTTTACTAATTCCGCATGTCCAATTAGCCTTCACTCATGAAAATATCATGTTAAATGTTGATGAAACATTTTCATGTCATGATAATCAGGATATATCAATAAATTATGTTAATGTTTCTCTTATTCTCCATTGATATGCCTATTTCCTAACATATACCATATTATTTTAGTTATTCCTTTCTTATTCCCTTATTGGGCTTTTTATCTCACCCTTTTCTTATGAATTTACTCAGGTTATCACATGCAATGTTAAGTACGAAGGAATGAGTGTGGTTGTTTAAAAGTAGTTATCAACAAAGATTTATTTTTCATGTTTTAAGTTGTAAGGTAATGTTATTTATCTAAAAAGGCACTATAACTCTCAATCATCTATGTTGTTTCATGTGAAAATTTTTGCTAATAAATTATTTATATTTTTGAAATAACCAGTAGGGTTGTTATTGTTGGTATCATAGGATAGGTTTAGATGCTCTGGGATTAGGATTAGAAAATCCTGGTGAAAACCTTATGGATAAGACTAAGTTTAATAAAAACATCCATCAATTTGGGTAATTTTTGATTAAGTGGTTTATAAAAGAAATACATCCCTCTCTATATACGAGTAGGTAGAGACATCTACAAAATATATGTATCTAATGGTAAAACCCAAAAACATCACTTGGATCTAGACTCGAATGGAAACTGGTGAACGAAAATGGGATGTGTTGCACTCTCTGTTATGACACTCCCATGAGATATGATTTGGTAAATTCATGAGCTTAGTATGAACCATTTTTAATGGAAAAAAATTCCCCCTAAGAATATATTTTTGGATATAGATCATGGATGACATGGATTGAAGCTTATAAATTCACAAGTAAAGAAAATAAAATTAATTTATAAGTCACAAGTTTTTTTGGATTAACCTTTATGTGTTACCCCTAACTTTCCTTTTGTTCCATCCAATGGCCAGTAATAAGAGGACTCAAATTAATAACTAATATGAAGATCAATGTGTTGACTGTTCTAATAACAATCCCAATCTAATGAGAGTAAGAATTGTGAACTTCATCCCAATAATATCTCAGTCAACTCATGTTTTGAAAAGAAACATGGGTCAAGAGAAACATTCAACCCCACTAAAAAGGAAAATGTCACAATTGAGTGCTTCATTAGACAATGGCCTCAAACTTTTAATGGATCATCTGATCCCTCAATTGTCAAACAATGGATAAACTCCATTGAAAATATATTATTCATACATCAATGTTCTTAACTAGAGAAGGTTCTTCTAGATACTTATCATATGGAGGGTGGAGCTGATGAATAGTGGATATTGATGAAAAATATAAAGCCTGGGGAGGAGATCTAGGCATTTTAATGGAAGGATTTCCAGAAAAAATTGATAAATATTTTCTTTTCACCCTCCAACTTAAGATGGAATGGGAATTCTTTTCCCTCAAGCTAAAATATGATGAATCCATCAACGTGTATGAGGTAAAATTCACAAGGATTCCCCGATATGCCGCCATATTTGTTGTTACCCTAAAATATAAGGTTGAACACTTATTTGATGGGTTAAAACACAACCTAAAGAAAGACCTGGTGATCCATGACTTCGATAGCTATGTATAAATTTAATGATGTTCCCTCAAAGTTGAAAAGCATGTCAGAGAATCTCAGGAGTAACATGGGGATAAGAGGCTTAATGTGGAATTTAATTCTAGTGGTCCGTTGGATAAATCCAACGGTGTTATGAAAATCTAGCTCCCCAGAAATTTCTGGAATGGGATGGGGAAATACTTTAGGTGTGGAAGAAGAGGGAACCAATCCATTAACTACCACAAGAAAAAATATATGGTTGTGATAGAGGAGAGGAATTTTCTTTTTGACCCTTAATGCACTATTCATTTCTTCAACTGTAAAGAACTAGGGTACTTTTCAAACAAGTTACCTAATAAAAAAGTGTTTTGAGACCACCAACATCCTCCAAGGTAGAAAGGTAGTTATTTTTCCATCACTACATCCTACGTGAACCCCGACAATGATGTGGTGATAGGTACCCTATTTATTCATCAAATAATATATAACATACCTTTTGACTATGGTTCTATGAATTATTTTATATAATGAATGTTTTGTAGAATAATCCCTATACCACCACAAATCATGGAAGTAATGATGTTGGTGAGAAAAACAAATGGGGATATAATTTCCGCCAATGAATATAACTCCTCCCATGTCACAATTTCTTGATTAAACTTCTTGACCAACCCTGTCATACTTCCTCTGGTGGAATTTGATGCAATTCTGGGCATGTATTGGCATTCCCTATATAGAGACAATATAAATTTGCGTGATAAAGAAATCACTCTCTATATAGTGAATAGTCCCACGATTCTGTACAAGTACAAGGAGGATGATGAGTCTTCTTTAGCACGATCATCTAAAATATGGATATTACTGAACTATAAGTATGTGTATCTTGTTCAGATAATTGTGTCTAAAGAAGTAACCATCCTTGAATACATTCATATTGTGAGGAAATTCACTGAAGTGTTTCCCATGGAATTATGTTGTGTTCCTCTTAGAAGAGAGGTTGAATTCTCAATTGATATTTTTCCTAGGATGTTGCCAATATCCAAGACTTTGTATATAATAGTGATTGTGGAACAAGAGGAGTTGAAGAATTAACTACAGGATAATCTGGATAAAGGGTTTAAATGCCCAACTAATGCACCATGGTGTGCACCGGTCTTCTTCATCAAGAATAATGATGGGTCAATGCACATTTTCATTGATTATCATGAGCTCAAAAAATCACGATAATGAGAAAGTATCCTATACCACGAATTGATGACTTGTGAAATCAGATACGTGGAGCACAATACTTCTCCATGTTGGATTTGTGATTATAATATTACCATGTAAGGGTGAAGAAGGAGGATATCCTAAAGACTACTTTTCATTTAAGGTACAGGCACTATAAATTAAATATAATGCCTTTAGGACTCACTAATGCTCCATAAATCTTCATGGAAATGATTAATAGTGACTTTAAAGATTACCACGAGAAATGTTTGGTAGTCTTTATAGATGGTATTATAATATACTAAAAAACCTTTTAGGAGAAATGGGAGCTTCTAGGCACTATACTATAGACCATTAGAAATTAGAATCTCTATTCCATGTACAACAAGTTTGTGTTCTGGTTGAAGGAAGTCTCATTCTTAGGTCATATCATCACATGCAATGGGGTATTTTTGGATCCTTCAGAGATAGATAAAATTGGTGGATATCTGAGGCCAACATCACTGACAGATATATGTAGCTTCTTATGGTTAGCTGGATATTATTTCTGATTTGTGAGAAATTTCTCATGATTGTCAAACCATCAAACCAAGCTACCATGGATGGTAGTAATACTTTCTTGGAGTGATAAATACGAAGAGATATTCTATGAGTTGAAGGGGAGGCTTATCACTACACCCATTATCACATTACCCACAATTGGAGAACCTTTTGTTTTATTTAGTGTTGCTTCAATGAAGGGCATGGGTTGTATGTTGATTCAAAATTACAAAGTCATTGTCTATGATTCAAGGAAATTGAATGTTCTTGAGAAAAACTATCCAACACATTATCTGAAGTTTTTTGGAGTAATCTTGGCTCAAAAAATTTGTTGATATTACCTTTTTGGGGAGTAGTATGAAATATACCCTAATCACAAAACCGTTAAGTATATATTCACATATAAAGTGTTGAATATGCACCAATGAAGATGGAAAGATATGCTCAAAGACTATGACTACTAAATCCATTCCCACCCTAGTAATGAAAACAAGGTGACAGATGATTTAACTAGAAAAGACCTAGGGATTCTATCATTGATGAGAATTGAAAATGATCCAATCATCATAGATTTGTTGATAATGGATATATGAATCATAATGAATTGAACATAATCAATACATTCACAGAATATTGCTCAACTATCTCTTTTGGAATGTTTAAAGGATGCTCAAAAGGATGATATGGGAATTGAGAAGAAGATGTAAACTACCAGAAAAGGGAAATCCTCAAAGAAAAATGTTATTGATGAAGGAATTGTAAGATATCGATCAAGAAAATGTGTTTCATCAAATCCAGAGTTAAATAATGAAATTTTGGATGATGCACGTAGTTCAAATTTCTCCATTCACCTTGTAAATACAAATATATATCGATATCTCTGAGAGAATTATTGTGTGAAAACATGAAGAAGAAGATCACTGAAGATACATCAATGTTCTTGGTATGTCAGCAAGTAAAGGATGATAGGAAGAACTATAAGGGAATGATGAAACCATTAACCATACCAACATGGAAATGGGAGAACATCCCCAGGGACTCTTTCACCAAACATCTGAAGATATCCAAATGAATCAATGTTATCATTGTTGTTGGGGATCTCCTTACAAAGACTGTAAACTTCATTGCAATTCAAGATGAATTCTCATTGGATCAAATGGAATAAATATATATCCAAGATGTGGTAAGGGTGCATGTATTTCCGCTATCTATTGTATCTGATCGATATCCAAGATTCATCTCTATTTTTTGGAAGAGTATTCAACATGCTCTGAATACTGAGTTAAACATCAGTACAGCTTATGTTCCTCAAATTGATGGCCAATATGAGTGGACTATCCATACACTTGAAGAAATATTTATAGCATTTTAAATGGAATTCAAAGTAGTATGGGATCAACATATTCAACTAGTTGAGTTATCTTACAACAATAATTTCCACTCAAGCATCCAAATGGCTCCTTATGAATCCCTATATGGGAAGAGGTGTAGAACACCAGCATGTTTGGATGATGTTGGGGAGGAAAACTCCAAGTTCTAGAAATGGTTGATGAAATGGTGGAGAAGGTTAAGACTATCCAACGACACATTTAATCTACTAAAAGTTGACTAAAGAGTTATGATGATAATCATCAATGAGACCTTGAGTTTGATGTATGATACATGGTATTCCTTATCATATCACTATGTATGAGAGTTATGTGATTTGGGAAAAAGAGAAATCTTAGTCCAAGGTACTTCAGAACTTTTGAGTATCTTGATCTCATTGGAATAGATGTATATCTACTAGCACTCCCCCCAATCCTATCTCATGTACAAGATATATTCCATGCTCCACTCTTGAGGAAGTACATACTTGATCCATCGCATGTACTCAATCCAAAGGTGGTTCCATTGGAAAATGACCTATCATATGAAGAGAATCCAGTGATGATAATAAATCATAGTGAAATAGTTCTATGAAATAATAAAATTCCCCTCAACAAGGTGTTGTAGAGAATCCACAAGTTTGATGTGTAAACATGGGAATCGACAGAAGTGATGAAGCAGTGTTACCCTAAACTTTTTTACTATGAGAAAATGGAATTTCATGGTCAAAATTTCCTATGGGGGTAAGATTTTAACGAACCAATATTTTATTAATGAAAATTCCTCTTAATCTAATTAAATATCTCAGTATGTAAAATGGTTATATAAAATATGAACTTCTCTAGTTTTATGTTTTTTGATTTAAAAATACCATTAAGAATTGTTACAGATACTAATATATTAATTGAAAAGTGATAACATCATTAGTGTAAATACAGGGCTTTAACAAATCCAATATACTAAGAAAAAAAGTGATGGCCTCATCCACTATAAATGCTCCATACGAAGCCCATTTATCAGAGCATAAAAAGAAGGTGGCATCACTAGGCTTCGTTGTTGACCAATCCCAAGGTGAGAATCAACATGTTAAGCTTGAACAGAACCGCATACGAGATAAGAGGGAGTCGATAGAGATTAACACCCAAGAGATTTTATCTATGCAACCCCAAGAGTCTATCACCATCTCACAACATACCATTAGGTCTTATCAGGGTATTATAAGAGGTTATGTAACAAGACCTTAGGACTATGATTATGTGCATAATTTTTTTATATAGTAAATTATATACATTCATTTTATTATTATTACTTTATAAATAGTTTTAAAATCAAAAATATTATTTTTAGTTAATATTCAATTAAGAAATCTATTTTGATGAATTAATGAATTTTTGAATGAAATAATACTTTAATAAAATATAATTACTAAATTTCGATTTTTTAAATATAAATGATTTTATAAATTTTATGAATACAACTGTGACTTTTAATAAGGATTGAAAGCCATTTTTTTTTCAAAACCGATTAGTTTTCGATAAATGTCAGGATTTATGTTAATAGTAAAATTTCAAATATTTAGAAAATAATTTATATATATAAATTATTTTTGGAATCAGGACATTGAAATTATCTAATGGTGAATGTTTCATAATTTTGTAGACAGTCGTGTTTTTTGGTAAAATTTAATATCGTGTAATTATATAATGTGTTTTATGTCATCATAATGACCCAATAGATATGTAATAAAATACTCTAAATGGAATTTTCGGCCAATATAAGTTTTAAAATTAAAATAATGTGATTTTAGGTTCGTTTGAATTATTTTACAAAGCTTTAGTCGACCCTCTAAGACAAACAAAACATTTTATCTTTTTGAAATGATTTTCTTGAGAGTGTGACTCACCTACACATAATCAAGCATAATATTTTAATAAGTTCTTCCATTGGTATTATGAAATAATATTTTTCCCCCCATTGGAAAACACCATGGTCAAAACCCATGGGTTTGTTTGTGGTTTTGATTAGTTTAATGTGTAGTGTGAAAAACCTAAATAATAATGAATTATATTTATTTCCAAATATAACCCCACCAAATCTCCCTCTTATTCTTCACTAAAAACCATCGTAGATCTACCAAAATCTACCCAAATATCTTTATAATTCTACCAAGGTGCCCCAATCTCCCAATAAGACTCTCCCAAACCATTGGGATCACACATCCATGTAAGGAATTTCTTCCTTTCTCATTTTTGTCCAAATTTTATTATGTTGTTATACCCTATTATTTTCAATTACAAATGCTGGGGTATGATTTATAACCTCTCCCATACTTCCTACCTTATGTTTGAAGGATGAGTGACCCTATTATCTCTCATTAATGCTACACATGTACAACTGTTACCACGCTGAAATTACATAAGAAATTTCTCTCTTCTAATTTACTTTCATGAAATTATTTTCTATTATGAATCAAAATTATATTACATATGTTGTGAAATGTATATATATGACACTCTTATATTCCATTTCATGTAAATATGCTGAGACACGCCTTTCTATTTAATCTACCATTTTTATGAATTCTTATGCCACGCTGTTAGGCTGCCGAAATTGCACCGTGATTTTCTAATCCAACATCATTGTGTAGTGAATACAATTCCCATTTATCTATAAAATGTATTAACCATTACAAAAATTTACTTATTTATTAGGTAGTTTCATTTATGAATTAAACATTCATTTATCTTGGAATAAATTATAATGTTAAATGAATCTATGTTTTATGATCCATGTGGCACACTTATTGAAACGCACGACCGATTTTCACCTATCGACCGGTCAAAGTTCCGGTGCTCTGCTAATGTGTATAGCAGCACTCGGGTCGAATCCTCGGTGATGATACTTTGAAATAGTCATTTGTTTTTAGTTGATTGTATTCTGATTTGGGGGTTTTGATTGCAGAGCTTAATTGAAAGGACTAAATGATTATGATTGATTTAAGAAATCTATAATGATTGGGGTGAGTTCATTATTAGGGAGTTAAGCTTGTGAAATCCTTGATCTTTGCTTTATATTGCATTTAAATTAACACCCACTTCACAAGTTGACGTCGATTAGAATTCCTAAGTGTTAAAGCTTTAATCCAAGCCTTAACTTAACAAGGATTCTAAAATCAATCAGTACTTGTTTATGGAAGTGTATTTATGGTTCCAATAATCCATGGAAACCACATGCTAAATAAAATATTTCATTAATCCATGACATATTAAGTCCAACATACACAATGTTAAATTAACGAATACTCATTGAGAAAATACTCTCAATCACTTAACATCCCTAAATTTTGAATCACCCCAATGAGATATTTACTCAGAAATTTGGGTGTTTAATATTTTGGTAATAATAATTATGATGATAAATTAATAATAGAATAAAAAGAAATTGATTAGAAAAGAGTGGTACGTCGAACACACACACACGAACAATGATGATAATTAAAAACATAATTTTGATTAAATGTAGAAGCAAAATAAGGGAAAGATATTTAACTGAATTTAAACTATTTTAAGAACATTAATATTAAAATACAGAAGGTGGAGGAGAATAAGAGATATTGAAGAAGAAACTTGCATTAAAACAGAATTACAAAAGAAAGGACTTACAAAATTACAAAAATGAAGAACACAAAAGTAAGTGAAAACAAAGAGAGGAGGAAAGGTGTCTCAAGTAAAAACATGAGTATGGAAGGTCCTCCCAAGCATTTGTAAAGAATTGGGTCGTTCCAATATGTTCTCCTCTCTTCTGAAATGCCAACCCCTCTCAAGGAGAGATGGGGAGAGTATTTATAGCCCAAGGAGTGGACTGTTTGCATTCCCAAAATGCCCCTCCACTTTCATAACCAATTTTTCTATTCAGAAAGCCGAATCTACAAATATCTCCTTCTTAAAAGTTGTAGATATTAAATTTTTCCGACTACTTTCAAACTTTGGATGCATTTGGACAAGTGTAGCCAAAGTTATGGAGGTGTTATTAAACAAAGGTAAACTGTCCATTTCTATCCATACTTTTTCGATGGCCAAAATTTGAATGGATTTCTGAACAAGAAGATGCCTTCTAATCTGAATGACTTCTTCAAAAAAGTCGGCCGCCAATATCTCCTCTTTCACACTGAAAACTCTAAGCTCTATTTGATGCTTACATCATGAGATATAGCATGAATACTATACTGATTTTATTTCTAGGCCAGAATGCTGGGCTGTACTTAAAAGAAGTATTTGGGCCCCTTTTATTTGTGATTGGGTTCTGAAATATTTATCATGGACTCCTTTTAATTCCCTCAGAATATGGGAGGATAATTTAGGTATTTGGACTTCTGGATTGAGCCCAGTAATTCAACCTTCATATATGGTCCAGTTTCATCACAGTTTCCTTCGGCCTTCTTGTGGGGTACATATGACCCTTGAAATGGTAGAATTGGCTCATGGAACCTTCTAATGGATTGTTTTATATTGAAATTAGAATAATAAAAAACAATAACCACACAATATGGATCAGTATTGTGATAGGTATTATTAAAACATTAAACTGACTCAATTGGACTACTTCTAAAAATGCTCAAAAATTATACTTAATATTAAAACATTATTATTTCACACAAATTATGCACATTTCATACAAAATCAGTAAAGAGAGAATATAATAAGTCATGAAAATATCAATAACATCAACTCCCCCACACTTAGTTTTGTGCATGTCCTCATGTGCAACAAATATAAAAACATGACAATCATTTTTACTCACCAACATAATTTAAAATTCTGTTTTCTCTAATCAGGGGAGGTTTAGACTATTTCACTCATACATTTTGAATTCCACCACAAGTTGTTACAGAAAAAATGTTCCAAAACTAATTCATTTTTTCATGATCAAATTTAGAAATGGAAAATATGGACACTCAAAACTCACACCTCTCAAGATGATAAAATTTATTTGTGAAGGTTCACTCTTTCACCAACCAAAAGTGAAAATCATAGAGTTTGAAAAGAGCTCTCAGCTTAAAATCCCTATCCAAAGTTCACAATAATCAAGAGGTCATTTTAAGGGGGTTTTCTATGGCTATGGGATGGTAGGAATATAATGTCCATGAGAGAGAAGAAGAGGGTTAAAATACCAAAATAGAAAAAGCAATGCACATTTTTTTGAAATAAAACATGGAAGGAAATGAAAACAAATATTTACAAGGGAATGATTATGTGAAGAAAGACACAATAGAGGAAGAAAATATGAAGTTAATGAGAAGTTGAAATATTTACAAAACACAAAACTTCTCCCAAAAAGAATATAATGCAAGTGTTCCTTTTTTTCTTTTTTTTTCTTTTTTTTGAAAGTTGAACTTGGAAAAGATCTCACACCCATAACCCAACCCATGATTGATCTCCTCACGACACTAATTGTATTAGTTATAAAAAGATCAAAGGTTTAGGAAGAGTTATTTTTGACCTACACAAGACACAACCCATTTTTTCATTATTTTTTTTTGATTTTTTTGATTTTTTTTGATTTTTTAACACTTTTCAATATCATTTGTATAATACATTCCCAAATCCCACTGAACAATAACCTATCCCCCCACAATAAAATGGATGCTTGCCCTCAAGTATATGATGACACACTGGAAAGTAGGGAAATGATACCCAAAAATGAAATCCATTCCCCCGCACACTTAAATTTCATAAACTTATGCAATGAAAATATATGTTGATATTGGGTGGGATAAGGTATTGGGCTTGTAATGTGGCTATAAAAGAAAAGGTTTTCATATTCTCAAAGGGGATTTCAAAAGGAGGATTAATGTAAGTGAAATGGGAGGATATTTGGCTATTGTGATTTTCATGGGTTTCAGAAAATGCCTCTATCATATTAATACACACTAAGGTAGGAAATTCAGCTCGAAGGTCCACAAAATTAAGACTCACAAATGGGGGTGAAAACACACATTTTGAAAAGTTGTCCATAGGTGGCCTTGGCATGAAATAAAATGTTGTTCCTCATGGTTTGGGAAAATCATTTTCCAAATCAAAAAGTCAGTATTCCAGATTTGTTAATTTTGACACAAAATTCTTTATCCAAATTCATGATGAAAATACAAAATTTTTGAGATGAAAACTTGTCTGTTAAATCCCCAAAATGGAAGGAAAAAATTTGAAAATTGGAAGGTGAGTAATCATGACTCTTGAGTTTTTTTATTTGTTTTAAGTGATCATTTGTTTTTGTTTTTTAGGTTTTTATTTGTTTTTGTGTTTTTATAAAGATACAACCACACAAAAGAAAAAGTTAAATGAAAGGTTTTGATAAAGAAATTGGTAAAAAATGTAAGAGAGAGGAAGAATTAGAAAGAGGTAGAGATAGGAAGAGATAGAGAGAGAGTTAAAGGGAAAGAGGTGCCCCATGGTTTGGATTTGGTGGGTTGACATCTCCATCTAGTGGTGGGTCGGCTAGAGAAGTTGGGGATCCAGTGTAAGTTGATGTTGTTCCAGGATTGCATGTCCTGTCTTGGTGATGCTTTAACCGATGTCCATTAACCGTGAATGTTATTTTTGAAGAGGGTTCTTGGACTTGCACTACACCAAATGGGTAAACGTTAGTAATAACAAAAGGACCTTCCCAACGAGAATTAAGATTACCTAGATGAAGACGAAATCGAGAATTGAAGAGCATTACCTTTTCACCTTCATGAAATACCTTCCTCAGGATGTGTCTGTCATGGAGTACCTTAGCCTTCTCTTTGTACAAATTGGAATTCTCATAGCATTCAAGTCGAAGCTCCTCCAGTTCAGCCAATTGCAACAATCTTTGTTCACCAGATTTTTCACAATCAAAATTATAGGTTTTCACAGCCCAGAAAGGCTTATATTGGATTTCAACTGGTAAGTTACAAGCTTTACCAAAAACTATCCTAAAAGGTGACATCCCAATGGGTGTTTTATAGGAAGTTCGATAAGGCCAAAGGGATTCACCAAGTCTCTTAGGCCAGTCTTTTTTCGTGGGCATAACAATTCTCTCAAGTACCCTTTTCACTTCTATATTAGAATGTTCAGTCATACAATTTGTTTGGGGGTGATATGCAGTTGAAGTTTTATGAACAACCCCATTCTTTTTCAAAAGATATTCCATGGTTTTATTACAAAAATGGGTTCCTAAGTCACTTATCAAGGCACGAGGTGTGCCACATCTATAGAAGATGTGTGTCTTTAGGAACTCACTAACAGTATGTGGATCGTCCTTTCTAGTGGGTTTGGCCTCAACCCACCTTGAAACATAATCAACTGCCAGTAGGATGTATGAGAATCCATTGGAAGGAGGAAATGGTCCCATGAAATCGATGCCCTAAACATCGAAGATTCCACAAAATATTAAGGGATTTTGGGGAATTTCATTTCTTTTGGAGATTGTGCCAAACTTTTGGCAAGTGGGACAAGATTGACAGAACTCATGTGAGTCCTTAAAGAGTGAAGGCCATAAGAATCCAGAGTCTATGACCTTTCGAGAGGTCCTTTGTGGTCCAAAGTGGCCACCTTCGGGAAGTGAGTGACATAATTCTAAGATGGAAGAATGCTCATTTTCATCAACACATCTCCTAATTACCATGTCTTCCCCAGTTTTCCAAAGATTATTTTCTTCCCAAAAATAGTATTTTGAATCACTTTTCAACTTTATTTTTTGTTCTTTTGAAAATATTTCAGGAAAAACACCAGAAACCAAATAATTTACAATTGGGGCATACCATGGTAACTTTGGACTGAGATATGAAAGGTTCTCAGTGGGGAATTCAGGATCAATGATTTCAGAATGAGAAAAATTAGAAATTCTACTCAAGTGATCAGCCACATGGTTTTCTTTTCCTGGTCTATCTTTTATTTCAAGGTCAAATTCTTAGAGCATTAGGATCCATCTTATTAGCCTCGGTTTGGAATCACTTTTCTTGATTTAGAACTTTATAGAAGAATGGTCTGTGAAGATAATGATTTTGGCACCTAAGAGATAGGACTGAAATTTATCTAAGGCAAAAACCACTACTAGAAGTTCCTTTTCAGTGACAGTGTAGTGTGATTGAGTTTCATCCAATGTTTTTGAGGAATAATAGATGACATGAGGAATTATTTATCTTCTTTGACCAAGAACATCCCCAACAGCTCTATCAGAAGCATCACACATAAATTCAAAGGGTAAGGACTAATCAGGGGGTTGGATTATCGAGGCAGATGTGAGAGCAGTTTTGAGTTCAATTAAGGCTCTCTTGTAAACCTCATCGAAATGGAAAGTGACATCATTTTGGAGCAAATGAGTGAGTGGGAGGGAAATTTTACTAAAGTTGTGGATGAATGTCTGATAGAAACCAGCATGACCAAGGAATGAACAGATGTCTCAAATAGAAGTGGGTACAGTTAGTGATTGGATCACTTCAATTTTGGCTGGATCAACTTCAATACCATCTTTTGAAACTATGTGCCCTAGAACAATCCCATTTTTAACTATGAAGTGAAAATTTTAAAAATTTAACACAAGGTTACACTTGACACACTTCTGATAGACTAGAGAGAGTGAATTCAAAGAAGATTCAAATGAATAACCATAAATGGTGAAGTCATCCATGAAGACTTCCATGTATGTTCAATGAATTCAGAAAAAATACTCATCATACATCTCTGGAATTTTGCAGGAGCATTGAAAAGTCTAAAAGGCATTCCTCTATATGCATATGTTCCAAAGGGGCATGTGAAAGTAATCTTTTCTTGATCTTGAGGTGCGATTGGGATTTAAAAATAGATGGTGTATCCATCAAGAAAGAAATAGTGTGACTTTTCGGCCAATCTTTCTAGCATTTGATCAAGGAATGGAAGAGGATAGTGATCTTTTCGGGTTTCAACATTCAATTTCCAATAGTCGATGCACACACGCCATTTTTTCTTCACTCGAGTTGTGACTACCTATCCATGTTCATTTGTGACAATAGTTATCCCACCCTTCTTAGGTATAACTTGAATTGGACTAACCCATTCACTATCATAAATTGGGTAGATAATACCAGCTTGAAGAAGATTGGTGGTCTCTTACCTAACTACCTCAAGGATGAGTGTATTGAGTCTTCTTTTTGGTTGTCTAATTGGTTTGGTTGATTCCTCATGATGGATGTGATGCATGCAAAGGGTAGGGTTGATTCCTAGTATGTCATCTAGGGTCCAACCTAAGGCCTTTTTGTTTTCCTCTAACACTTGAACAAGTTTGGACTCCTCAGTTTCGGTAAGTGATGAAGAGATAATGACAAGATAAGAGTGATCATGGGAAAGGAATTCATATTTCAGGTGTGTAGAAAGGGGTTTCAAATTAGTCTCATCATTAATTTTTGGGTTAGGAAACTCAGAAATGGAGGATGGGACTTCAGTTGCTTCAGATTCATTTTTCCCAATACTGTCCATGGTGGAGCAGTTTTGATCAGAGTTGAGATGGGATTCAAGAGAGTTTTCAAGATCCTCTAAATTGATGGAGTCTATGAATTAAAGGTCCATATCAACTTCACCATTTATGACTTGGTTAATCCTAGTGCAGATTTCAAAAGATCCTATCTCTTCATAACAGGATGAACATGATGGAATGGGGTTCAATTGACTCTTAGAAGTGTCCTCGGAAGCATGGATTGAGAATATAGAGTGATCCTCAGATGGGTATCGCATGGCTTGGAAAATGTTGAACTTGACCAGTTGGTCACTGGATTCAATGGATAGGATGCCTGAATGGACATCAATATTGGTTCCCACAGTCATGAGGAATGGACTTCCTAGAATTAAGGGAGATCGAGAAGAGTTCGTCTCACCTTCCATGTCTAGGACATAGAAATCAGCAGGGAAGATAAGATCATTGACTCGGACAAGGACATCCTCAATTATTCCCTCAGGACTGGTTTTGCTTCGATTGGCTAACTGAATGACAACACCCATTGGGTATAAAGGACCTAGACCAAGGTTGGAGAATATGGATTTGGGAATGACATTAATTGAGGCTCCTAGGTCTATGAGTGCATCATCAAAGTTGGAACATCCAATTTGGCATGGAACTGTAAAGGTACCTGGATCTTTGCACTTAATTGGTATGGACTGCTGGGTGGAAACATTTTCAAAGGTCCAATGTTGCCTCTTGTGGGTTCACAACTCCTTGAGAAACTTGGCATACATAGGAATTTGTTTTATGGCATCTAAGAGGGGAATGTTGACTTCAACACGTCTAAACATGTCAAGCATTTCAGGATCAGGTTCAAAGGACTTCCTTGGTTTAGAGATAGCTTAAGGAAAAGGAATTGGGTTCCTATGGGGAATGGAAGGAGGTGATGGAATGGATTCAGATTCCTTTTCAATTTTCTTTTTTTTTCATTTTCTAGGTTAACATTCAAAGGAGGGTTTGAGGATTTATCTTGAGGCATAGCAAGTTGCTTTCCTGATCTAAGTGCAATTACACTTAAATTACCCTTGGGGTTGGGTAATGGTTGAGCTGGGAGTTGGGAATAATTTGATTGTTGTTGCTGGCTCAAGTGGGATGCAAGTTGACCTATTTGAGCTTCAATGTTTTTAAGGCTAGAATGGGTGAAAGAGGCAAGATCTTCAATTTCACTTTCTCATGGTTGTTTGGAAGAAAAGACTTGTCCCAGATTGGGATTGCCTTGATTTTGGTTCTTGGGAAATCAATTGTATTGGTTTTGGAATTGGGAAGGTGGCTCACTAGGATAATGTAATCCAGGAGGAGGATTGTTCCTTTGAGGTTGAGGAACAAAAAGATAAGGTTGATGGAAGTTACCAACACCATGACCATATTTCAATTGGTTTGGGTTTTGAGGAGGGAATTGAGGGGGGTGAGACATGAGATTACCATACCTAAGGCCTTTGTTATAGGAAGAAGAGAAGGGCTCAGAGTGAGGTTGGTTGAAGTTTCTAACAAACTGACCTGATAGTTGAGGGTTGGTGTTCCATTGAGAATATGCTGCACTGAGCTCCATTGGTCCAGATGAATCGGATTGATCCTCTTGAAGTTTTGGACATGTGTCAGTTGGATGAGATGGAGAGTTGCAGATTCCATAGTTTTTTACCGGTCCAGGAAACATTGATTGTGGAGAAGATGAGGTTGGGGATTTGGTGGCCACAACTAGTTGTCTCACAAGACTTGTAAGTTCACTCATCCACACGGTCATCTTGTTTGGCTCAATTGTTTGATTATCATGGGCTTGCTTTACTTGAGCATGTTCTCGAGTATGGAATTGTTGTGTGTTTTCAGCCATGTTACTTATGAGATCTCTTGCAGCTGCAAGAGTTTTATCAATAAGAGCACCGCTATTTGTGGCATCTATGAGAGTTCTCTCCATAGCCAATAACCCCTTATAGATGTATTGGATCAAGAGTTGGTCAGGGATTTGATGATGTGGGAAGGTTGCAACAAGATTTTTGAACCTCTCCCAGTACTCATGGATTGATTCACTTGGGAATTGACGGATACCACTTATTTCCTTTCGGATAGAAGCAGTATGAGA
This sequence comes from Viscum album, assembly GCA_963277665.1. Taxonomy (NCBI): domain Eukaryota; kingdom Viridiplantae; phylum Streptophyta; class Magnoliopsida; order Santalales; family Viscaceae; genus Viscum; species Viscum album. Next base: position 1,330,330,817 of record OY728130.1, read on the forward strand.
AGCAGGAATGAATTTCTCTAATAATAGTCGCTTCATGTCATTCCATGTAGTTATGGAACCAGGAGGTAGGTAGTAGAGACATGACATAGCAATGTCAGCTAGGGAAAAAGGGAATGCTTGGAGTTTGATTTGTTCTTCATAAACCCCGTGAGGCTTCATGGTAGAGCACACTACTTGGAACTCTTTAAGGTGAAGATGTGGATCCTCACCGGCTAGCCCGTGAAAATGAGGGAGAAGATGAATCAAACCCGATTTGAGTTTGAAGTCAGCTTCTATGTTTGGATATTTAATACCAAGAGGTTGGTCATTCATATCAGGGGCAACAAGTTTTTTAATTGTTTCTTCCCTAGGATTGGCCATATCTAATTCAATTGGTTGGACAAGGACTGGTTCTTGAATTATTTGATTATCTTTTATGTTCCTCCTAAGTTGGCGAAGTGTTCGCTCAATTTCAGGGTCAAACAAATCTGAGGGACTGTTTGGAAGGCTATGGGGCATTCAGAGAGATTTTGAAATAAAGAGGAAGATGGTTTTTTCTTTGTATTTTTTCAGTTTATGATTTTTAAGAGGAAGACGGGTTTTTCTTTGTGTTCTTTTTCAATTTTTATAAAATTTTGTTTTTTTTGTTTTTTTGAAAATAACCAGAAACTAATGACTACTTAAAGCACCATCCCCAGAAATGGTGCCATTTGAAACGAATGGCCGATTGTCGCCTATCGACCGGTCAAAGTTCTGTTTCTCTGCTAATGTGTATAACATCACTCGGGTCGAATCCTCGGCGATGATACTTTGAAATAGTCGTTTGTTTTTAGTTGATTGTATTCTGATTGGGGGGTTTTGATTGCAGAGCATAATTTAAATTACTAATTGATTATGATTGATTTAAAAAATATATAATGATTGGGGTGAGTTCATTATTAGGGAGTTAAGCTTGTGAAATCCTTGAGCTTTGCTTTATATTGCATTTAAATTAACACCCACTTCACAAGTTGACGTCGATTAGAATTCCTAAGTGTTAAAGTTTTAATCCAAGCCTTAACATAACTAGGATTCTAAAATAAATCAGTACTTTTTTATGGAAGTGTATTTATGGTTCCAATAATCCATGGAAACCACATTCTAAACAAAATATGTCATTAATCCATGACATATTAAGTCCAACATACACAATGTTAAATTAACGAATACTCATCGAGCAAATACTCTCAATCACTTAACAACCCTAAATTTTGACTCACCCCAATGAGATATTTACTCATCCATTTGGGTATTTAATATTCTGGTTATAATAATTATGATGATAAATTAATAATAGAAGAAAAAGAAAGGGAATATAAAAGAGTGGTACGTCGAACACACACACACACACGAACAATGATGATAATAAAAAACAGATTTTTGATTGAATGTGGAAGCAAAATAAGTGAAGGATATTTAACTGAATTTAAATTATTTTATGAAAATTAATATTAAAATACATAATGTGGAGGATAATAAGAGATATTGAAGAAGAAACTTTCATTAAAACAGAATTACAAGAGAAAGGACTTACAAAATTACAAAAATGAAGAATACAAAAGTAAGTGAAAACAAAGAGAGGAAGAAAGGTCTCTCAAGTCAAAACATGAGTATGGTAAGTCCTCCAAAGCCTTTGGAAAGAATTTTTTCATGAAAATATTTTCTCCTCTCTTATGAAATGCCAACCCCTCTCAAGGAGAGAAGAGGAGAGTATTTATAGCCCAAGGAGTGGACTGTTTGCATTCCCAAAATGCCCCTCCATTTGCATCGCAAATTTTACTATACAGACATCCGAATATACAAATATCTTCTTCTTCAAAGTTGTATATATTAAATTTGGCCGACTACTATCAATAGTTGGAGGCATTTGGACAAGTGTAGCCAAAGTTATGGCGGTTTTATTAAACAAAGGTAAACTGTCCATTTCTATCCATACTTTTGCGATGGCTAAAATGTGAATGGATTTTGGAATAGGAATATGCCTTAAAATCTGAATGACTTATTCAACAAAGTCAGATACCTATATCGCCTCTTTAACATCGAAAAATCTCAGCTCTATTTGATGTTTACATCACGAGATATGTCTTGAATACTATACTGATTTTATTTCTCTGCCAGAATGGTGGTCTGGACTTCAATGCATTATTTGGGCCCCTTTTATTTGTGATTGGGTTCTGAAATTTTTATCATGGACTCCTTTAACTATCCTACAAACATGGGAGGGGAATTAAGGTATTTGGACTTCTGGATTGAGCTGAGTAATTCGACCTTCATATATGGTCGAGTTTCATCACAGTTTCCTTGGGCCCTTTTGTGGGGTCCATATGACCCTTCAAATGGCCGCATTGGCTTATGGTACCTTCTAATTAAATGTTTTATATTGAATTTATAATCCTACAAAATAAGAACCACACAATTTGGATCGTTATAGTGAGAGTTATTATTAAAACATTAAACTGACTCAATTGGACTACTAAAAATGCTGAAAAATTATACTTAATATCAAAACATTAATATTTCACACAAATTAGGAAAATTTCATATAAAATAAGTAAATCGGGAATATAATAAGTCATTAAAATATTAATAACATCACTAATTCATGAAATGGAATGATTAAGAATGGTTCACCCCGATAACCCTCCAATGTATTAGGTAAATATTAGTATCATGATATGTCACGTGAAATGAGGGTACACTCATGATAATTCATTTGAAATTAGGGTTTACTCATACTCTATGAGCAATGATCCCCGGATCATGCTAATATCATCTTAAATGTTGTAGCCACATTTCCATGTAATGATAATCATGCCATATCTTACCTTTATGTTTATATATCTATTGGGATCTACTGATATGCCTATTTCCTAATGTGTACAATATTTTTCATGTTATGACTTCTTTAATCCCATTCTGGCTTTGTAGATCACCCTATTCTTATTCATGTCATCGGGATATCCCATGCAATGCTAAGTATGTAGAAATGTGTCTTGTAATGTAAAATAAGTTTTCTACAAAGATGTGTATTTCATGTTTTAAGTTGTTATATAATGTTTCTAATACCCAAAGACACTAGACCTATCGATATTCTATGTCATATAAAATGATGATTTAATGTAATAAATTGTGTTTAAGTGTAAAAAAAAGGAAAATGGTTGTTATTGTTGGTATCAGGGGATAGGTTTAGTTATTATTGGGATTAGGATTATAAAACCCTAGTAAAAACATTAAGGATAAGACTACGTATAATAAAAATATCCCAATTTTTTTTTGAGTTTTTTAAAGTTTTTTATCAAGAAAATACATACCTATCTAGATGTGAGCGGGTAGAGGTCTCTCTACAACAAATGTATCTAGGGGTATAACCCAAAAACACTAATTTGAGATAGACTCGAACATGAAATGGTGCACGAAAATGTTCTTTACTATACTCTTGGATAATACACACCTAGTGTAATATGCTTTTGTAAATCAATGAGCTTAGTATGAACCATTTTAAAGGGAAAAAATTCCCCTAGGAATATATTTTTGATGTAGATCAGATATAACATAGATTGAACCCTATAAATTTATAAGATAATTTAATAAAAGTAAAATATAAGTCATAAATTTTTTTATTTGCATTAAACTTTATGTTTTACCCCTAACGTTCCTTTGGTTCCAGTCGATGGCTGGTAATAGGATGAATTGGACAAAAAACCAATCTGATGATAAAAAAGATGACTATTCTAATGAGATGCCAAAACAAAAGCGAGTGGGAATCGTGAACTTCTTCATGATGCTCTCTTAGTTAAAAAATGTTTTGAATATAAACACGGGTCAAGAGGAATCTTCAACCCCCCCCCCCCCCCCCCCCGCAAAGAACAAGTCGCAATTGAGAGCTTCATGAGACTAAGGCCTCCTACATTTAATGGATCATATGATCCCCCAATTGCTGAACAATGGATCAACTCCATTGAAAAGATCTTCTCCATCCTTCAATGTCCCGAACAAGAGAATGTTCTTCTAGATGCTTATAGTACGAAGGGTGAAGCTGATCAATGGTGGAAATTGATCATATATACAAAGATTGATGAGGATATTATGGTGTCGTAATAGAAGGATTTCGGGAAAATGTTTTTTGATAAATATTTTCAAAGCAACCTCCGACTTACAATGGAAAGGTACTATATTTCCCTTCAGAAAAGTTATGAAAAATCCATCACGAAATACAAGGACAACATCCCAAGGGTTGCATGAAAGGCCTCTGGCATTGTCGTAACCCCCAAATGTATTCTTGACCACATCATTGGTGGGTTAAAACATTGTTTTTGTAAATCCCTAGCTATCCATGATATCAATAGCTATGAGGAAATTGTTTGGTGTGCCCTTAATGTTGAAATGGTGATATTAGATTCTCAAGGGTATCATATTGATAAGATGTGCAATGTGTAATTTGATTCTGGTGGTTTGATGGATAAATCCAATGGTGCTAAGAAAATCCATCTCCCCACTTTCCAAAGGTGTGGAACGAACCATCCCTAAATTTTTTTGAAGCGGGTGAGGACATGCTTTAGGGGTGGAAAAGAAGGGTACATATCCATTAACTGCTGATAAGAAAAAATCCAAGGTAGTGAAAGAGGAGGGGAAAACATTGTTCAACCCTCAAGAAACTATTCACATCTTACACATTAAATAGAAATGGTACTTTTCAAGACAGTGCCCAATTCCATCGGTTTTCAGAGGCAACTGACAACTGAGGAGGAAGCAAGGGTGATATTTTTCCATCACTACTGCCACAGTGAAACCTGAAAACGTAGTAGTGATAGGTACTGTAGTTATTACATAAATAATAGAGAACGTACATTTTTATTCTGGTTCTACACATTCTTTTATATTCTGATAGTTTAGTAGAACAATTCCAACACCACCACAAATAGTGGGAGTAATGATGTAGGTGAGAACATAGAAGGGGGAAATCATTGAAACCCAAGAAAATAACACCTCCCCAATCACAATTTGTGGATTGAACTTCTCATCGAACCTCTTTGTACATACGCTAGTAGAATTTTATGCAATTCCTGGCATGTATTGGCTTTCCTTATATACAACCAAAAAAATAATAATGTGAGAGGGAAATCACTCTCCATATGGCCACTACTAGAAATAAAATCTCTACCAATATTTTTGGGTAAAACATTGGTATATTTCACTTATATGGACCAAAACCAATGGTTTGGCCAAAACCGTTGGTATAGGTCACTAATTTGGACACATACCAACGGTTTTGGACAAACCGCTGGCATAGGGGGGGGGACCTATACCAATAGTTTAGAGAGACCATTGGTATAGGTCCCCCCTATACCAACTGTTTTTCGAAAACTATTTGTATATGTCCCAAAAATATAGATTCTATACCAACGATTCTCAAAACTGTTGGTATATGCTTATATGAATGGTTTTGAAAACCATTGGTATAGTTACCTTTATTTTTTATGGAATCTTCTTATAGAAAACATTAAATATATCAAAATTTAAAATATTTATGATAGTACGTATATATTTTTATGAAATTATATTCACAAAAAGTCATGTTAGGTTAGTGGTTGGGTCGTTCAATCAAAAACCGGAGGTACTGGGATAAAAAACAATAGAATGATTCTTTTTATAAATACATATACCAAAGGTTTTATGGAACCATTGGTATATATTTTTCATATTACTTATACCAACAGTTTTTCCAAAACTATTGGTATAGAATTATCCCCATAGCTTACTAGCCAACGGTTCTCCAAAACATTGGTATAGGATATTCCAATGGTTTGAAGGCCTATACCAATGGTTTCAAACCGTTGTTATAGGGTATTTATATAATATAGGGTGAATAGTCCATTGATTCTATACAAGTGTAAGGAAGAGGATGAATATTCATTTTCACTATCATCTCAAGTGTGGATATTAATTACTAATGATCATGTGTATCTTGCATAGATGATTGATTCTATGGAAGGAACCATCCGTGAAGACATGCCTGTTATGAGGTAATTCACTGAAGTGTTTCCTGAGGAATTATTTGGTCTTCCTCCTATAAGATATGTTGAATTGTAAATTGATCTTATACATGGGGAGTTTCCAATATCCAAGAAACTATACAGAATGGTTGTTTTGGAGCTTAAGTAGCTGAAGAAAAAACTAAAGGCGACCTGGATAAAGGGTTTATATGCCCAAATGATTCACCATAGGGTGAACCAGTACTCTTCATCAAGAAGAATTATGGGTTAATTCACCATTGAACTGATTATCGTAAGATCAAAAAAAATCACTATAAAGAACATGAATCATCTGCCATGAATTAATTACTTGTTTGATCAGCAATGTGGATACCAACACTTCTCCAAGGTTGATTATTGGTTAGGATATTACCATTAACGAGTGATGATGGGGGATATCTACATGACTACTTTTCGTACAAGGTATAATCACTATGAATTTTTATTAATGCTTTTCAGAATCACTAATTCTCCATCAATATTGATAAACTAGATTAATGGTGTCTTTAGATATTTCCTAGAAAAATTTGTGGAGGTCTATATATAAGATATTCTAATATACTCCAAAACCCAGTAGGATCATGAGAAGAATCCAAGAACTGCACTAGAGACCTTCCGAAAGTAGATGGTCTATGAAAATTATAACAAGTGTGAGTTTTGGTTGAAGGAATTCTCATTCATGGGTCATATCATTACATGCAATGGGATATATGTGGATCCCATAAAGATAGATGCAATTTAGGGATGGATGAGGATAACATTAGTGACAAATATTTGTTACTTCTTAGGGTTATCAGGATATTATTGCCGATTTGTGAATACTTTCTCACAATTCTCAAACCCTCTTACAAATATATCTCAAAAGGGAGTAATATTATCATGGAGTGATCAATGTGAAGAGAGATTCATAGAGTAGAAAAGGAGGATTATAATTGTGTCTGTGATAATATTACCCACAAGTGGATAATTTTTTAGGGTATTTACTGATTATTCGAAGAAGGTAATGGATTGTGTGTTGATGAAAAATGAAAAAGACATTGCATAGGCTTCATAGAAATTGAATTTTCATGATAGAAACTATCCGAGACATTATCTTGAGTTCATTGTAGTAATCATCACTTTAAAAATATGGCAACATTACATCTATGGGGAGAGATGTGAAATAAACACAGATCGCACAAGCATCAAGTATATATTCACACCAAAAGAGTCGAACATGAACCAATGAAGATGTCTAGAGATGATCATGGAGTATAACTTCTCAATCCATTACCACCCTGGGAATGAAAACAAAGAAAATGATTCTTCAAGTAGAAAGGGTCCAACGATTCTTTCATTTAATGAGAATTGAAATGGATCCAATCTTTTTATATTTTATGAAGATGGACATGAGGATCATAAACAAGGGAAAATCATCAATCTATTAGCAAATGGTTTCTCAAACATCTCTTTTGGAAATGTTAAGGGATGATCGAAAGGATGAAGTGGGAATTTAGAGAAAGGTGGAAACTATCTTAAAATAAAAATCATTGGAGTTCAATGTTAATGAAGAAGGAATTGTGAGATATGTGTCAAGACAATGTGTTTCTTCAATTTCTGAGTAAAAGAATGAACTATTGGAAGATGCACATTGTTCGAATTTCTCCATTCACCAAAGAAACACAAAGATGTATTGAGATATTCGAGATCATTATTAATGGGATAACGTGAACAAGGATATCGTAGATTATACATCAATGTTCCTGGTATGTCAGCAAGTGAAGATTGAGAGGATGATGTATAAGGGAATTATGAAACCATTACCTATACCAACATGAAAATAGGAGAACATCACCAAGGACATTGTCACTAGACTTCTGAGGACCTCCAAATGAAACAATACTATCTGGGTTGTTGTGGAATATCTTACAAAAACTGTACACTTCATTTCAACATGATAGGATTTCTCATCAGATAAACTAGCATAGATATATATCAGATAAGTGGTAAGGAATCATTTATTACGACTATTTATTATATCTGATCAGGATCCAAGATTCACCTCTAGGTTTTGGAAGAGACTTCAATATGCTCTAAATATTGATCTAAACTTCATTACAAATTATCATCCTCAAACAGATGGCCAGTCTGAGCAGACTACTAAAACACTTCAAGACATGTTGAGAGTATCCTCAAAGGATATCAATGGAGGAGGAGATAAACATCTTCCTCTAGCTAAGTTCTCTTACAATAATAGTTTGTACTGAAGCATCCAAATGTCTCCATATTAAGCCTTGTATGGGAAGAGGTGAAAAACACCGGCATGTTGGGATGATGTTGGGAAGAAGAAACTCCAAGGTCCAAAAATGGTGGAGAAGGTTAAGACCATCCAGTTGCACATTAAAGCTGCATAGAGTCGACAGAAGAGCTATACTAATAGTCATCGATGAGATCTGGAGTTTGATGTCAGAGACATGGTATTCCTCTACATATCACCATGGAATATATTTATGATATTTGGTAATAAGGGAAATCTTATTCCATGGTACATATTCCCTTTTCAGATCCTTGATTGCATTGGAATAGTGGCCTATCGACTAGCACTCCTACCGAGCCTATATCAAGTACATGATGTATTTCATGTATCACCCTTAAGGAAGTAAAAACCCAACCCATCGTATTTAATCAATCTATAAGTGGTACCATTAAAGAATGACCTCTCATGTCAATAGGAGATCGTGTAGATATTAGATTGTAGGGAAAATGTTCTACAAAATAAGATAGTGCCGCTCCTCAAGGTGTTGTGGAAAAACCACATTTTTGAGTTAGCAACGTGGTAATTTGAGGAAGTTAGGAAGCAAAGTTACTATCATTTATTTAAGTGTGGTTAAAGGAAATTTCAGAGGTCAACTTTCTTAAGGGGGGAATATTGTAACAACCCGTACATTTATTGATGAAATTTTATCTTGATCTAATTAAATGTATTAGTATGTAAAATATTTATATAAAATATTAATTTCCTTGGTTTTATGTTTTTTGATTTCAAAATATCATTATGAATTTTTATCATTACTAATATATCCTTTGAACATTGATCACATGATTAGTATAAATATATGACATTAAAAAATCTAATTTACTCTGAAAAAAGAGGTGATGGCCTCTTCCAGTAGAATTTATCAGTATGAAGCCCATTTATCAATGTGTGAAAGGAGGTGGAATCACAGGGATTCGCTCTTGACCAATCCCTAGACGATCTTCAACATGTTAAGATTGAACGGAACCATCTATAGTAGAAGTGTAAGTTAATAGAGATTACCACCTGAGCGATGTTATCCGAGCCACCCAAATATTCTCTCACCATCACACACTGTTCCCTTAGGTCTTATGCGTGTGTTATAAGGGGATATGTAATAGGACCTTATCACTATAATTAGGTGAATTATTTTGGTATATTATGAAGAATATGCATTCATTTTATTGTAGTTAATTTGTAAATAGTTTTTTAAATCAAAAAGAGTATTTGTAGTAAATATTTTATTAAGAAATATATTATAATGAATTAATGGATTTTTTAATTAAAAAATATTTTAAAAAATATATTACAAAATTAATTTTTATTAAATATAAGTTATCATATAACTTTTATGAATAAAAATGGGAGTTTTTTTTTTAATTTTTTAAAGCCGTTTTTTCCTAAACCCTTGAATTTTCCATAAATGTTAGTTTTTGTTTTAAAATAAAAAATTCACATATTTAGAAAAATATTTATATAAAATAAATATTATTTTTTGAATCAGGACGTCGAAATAATCCAATGGTTGAATTTTTCATTAAAATTTAAATACAGTTTAACTATATAATGTGTTTTATGAAATCATAATGACCTAATAATGGTGTAATAAAACACAATAAATGGGTTTTTAGGCCAATATATGTTTTAACAATAATATAGTTTTATTTTAGGTTTTTTTGATTTATTTTACAAAGCTTTAGTAGACCCTCCAAGACTTATAACAAATTTGATCTTTTTAAAATGATTTCCTTGAGTGTGTCACAGACCTCCACATAAGAAAGACTAATATTTTAATAATTTAGGCCATTGGAATTATAAAATAATTTTTCCCAATCCACTTTGGAAAACACAATGGGAAAAAACCATGGCTTTGGTTAGTGGTTTGGATTAGTTTAATCTGTAGTGTCCAAAACCTAAATAATAATGAATTCCCTCTATTTTCCTATATAAACACACCGAATATCCCACTTACTCAACCCTGATATCAAAAAACATCTTCCATCCCCCCTCTCTATAATCCTCCCATGGCACCCCAAGATCCCAAGAATCCTCTCTCAATCGTCTCCCAAGCCTTTGGGATCACACTTCCTTATAATGGATTTTTCTGTTTCTCATTTTTGTTCAATTTTATTTTGGTTGTTATACCATATTATTTTCCATTAAAAATAATGGGGTATTATTTATCAAAACCACCATACTACCCTCATTATGCTTCAATTATGAGATACTCTTTTTTCTCTCATTAATTCCTCTCATGTACACCTGTTACAATGCCAAAAGATTGTAATAAATTTCTCTCTTCTCATTTACATTCAATAAATTATTTTTTATTATGAATCCAAATTGCATTAAATATGTTGGGACATGTATCTATATTACCCACTTACTTTTCATTTCATGTACATATGATGAGACACACATTTCTCTCTCATCAACCATTTCTATTAATTCTTATGTCATGCTTTTATACTTCTGAAATTGCACTGTAATATTCCAGGACAAAGTCATTGTGTAGTGAATACCATCCCCATTTCACTATCATGGGTATTTAACATTAGGCACATTTACTTATAGATTATATAGTTTCGTTTATTAATTCCAGATTCTTTTATCGTTTAATAAGTGTTGATGTTTAATTTATCCATGTTATAAGATCCATGTGGCACACTTATGCTGGAAAAGAAAATATTATGATGGGTGCACCTTGATAGCTCTCCAATTAATTGGGATAATATTAGTATCATGATACATCAAGTGAAATGAGGATTTAATCATTCTAATCCATGTGAAATTATGATTTTCTCATGTTCTATGTGTAATGGTCCTCAGATCATTCTAATATCATGTTAAATATTGTTCGCACATTTCCACTTTATTATAATAATTCTCTATCATGCCTTTATGTTCATGTTTCTCTTATGATTAATTGATAAGCCTATTTCATTAAATTTATTGAATTATTCATGTTATGCCTTGTTTACTCCCTAACTGGGCTATGAAGATCACCCTTTTCTTATGCATGTCCTCAGGTTATCTCATGCAATAATAAGTACGAAGGAATATGTGTGGTCATGTAAAAGAAGTTTTCAATAAAGATGTGCATTTCTTGTTTTAAGTTCTCATGTAATGTTCCTAATCCCAAAAGACACTAGACCTCTCGATCTTCTATGTTGTATCATGTGAATATTTTATGTAATAAATAATGTTTAAGTGTGAAATAAAGACCAGCGTTGTTATAGGTATCATCCTTTGATTTTTAATTATAATTTAAAAAAATTGATGATTCAATATGTTAAAGGAGGAGATAATGTAACACCCGATGATTTTACTATATGTATCTTTTTAAATTTTACCACTTCGATATCTTATATTGCATGCAACACTAATCTTAGAGGAACCATGATATACTATTAATATTATTAAATGAAAAACAATTACCACTTCGATGTAAAATTGTGGTTATGAATGTTATTAACTAACATATTAAAATATATTACTGAATTAATTGGTTACCAATAAATTATAGAATATATATATAAACTAATCAAATAAAATGAAAATGATTTTATGAAATTTTTTAAAATGCGCACAATTTTGCTTTATTCTAATAAAATAATAAAATCAGAATTTTTGGACTATATTATTGAAATATATAAATATAACATATTCTATATAATTTTCAACATTCACCATATGTGTTTTTTTAAAGGATAAATGAAAAAATCTATTTTTATGCATAACAGATTTATTTTTGGTAAAAATATATTTTTAATGAGATTTGATAGAGCACGTGTTTCAAATATATTATTTTAACATTATAAATTATATATTAAAAAATGAACACCATTTTTAAATTGGAATATAAAATATTGTTTTGTTTTAATATTTAATATTTATCTAATAATTTTCAATTTTTGATGAATAATGGAAAATATTCCTTTTATTTGAAAATAGTTATTCGTCTAAATAATTTATAGTGTAAAATTAGATTTGTAATTAGTTTAAAATTATAATTTAATAAATTTTATTATCATTTAATCTAATTTAGGTTGTTAAAATCTATTTCAAATAGAATTTGTATATAAAAACATTTAAATATTTTGATGTTTTTCACATTAAAACATGGTTTTTTTCATTCTATCAAGAGGATTAATATTATATTAGTTTTAACAAATAATATTTTTGGAATTTTGAAAAAAATATTCCATATTTGGAATCATATAGTCCAAATTTATTAAATATGTCTGTTTTATTCTAGAACTATTTGTGTAGTAAATTTAGTATTTTTATTACCATGGTTAAGGGTAAATCAGGTAAATAAGTTATCGAAAATATTATAGGTATTATAAAATTATCCTAACACATGTCCAAATATTATTGATTGAGTTATGTTAAGCCCAAATCATAGTTTCTCTGATTTTATTTCCTCTTAGAGTCTCTTTGATTACTTTAATCCTTTTATAGTATTTTATTCTAAGGAATGTAAAATATGTCATAGCAATATTTTTAATAAGTGGTAAATTTTTTATATATGTTTATTTAAAAGATAAATTAAATTACAAATAGTAATTTAAAACATATAATTTATACCTTCATTATTGTAATTATGTTTTTGTTTTTATGAAATAAATAATTAAATTAAAGTCTTTCTTAAAATGATGCAGTAATTGTTTAACTAACGGTCGTATTAAATAAATGTAGTTAAAAATATTAAAATAAATACAATATGATATAAATAATGTCATACATTATTTTTATTTGTTACATTAACATAATAGGTATATTATAAAATTGTTATTTCTAAAATATCTTATAGTTAGAATATTTTTAGGAAATCAAGTAATGAATAGTCTCAAAATTTACATTAATGTTATTTTAAAATGAATAATATTTTATTAAATGAAATAAAATCAATAAAATTAAAAAATTAGGCCAAATGATTTTTATAAAGTTGGTACATTCAAGAATGACTCATTTTGTGTTTGTTTTGAATTTTATAGAGACTATATTAACCATTAAAGTGTAAAAACACATGTGGCCATGGTAAGAGTTAAAGGAAATAAAAGTTAAATCAAAACAATAAGGGTAAGAATGTGACCTATAACTGTAAAAAAATTATTTGATGAATATTATTCAACCCTTATCACTATATAATTGGATTAATTTTTTTTAACTGACACTTATACATGAAAATAACTTATATATTATTTAAATCATTGATAATTACAAAAATATCACTCTTTCTATATTAAATATCATTTATGTGTGCACAATGTTAAATAGTTAGGATATGAACAAACCAAAATTTCAATTTTGATCCTAATGAAATTATTTCTGCTATATAAATTTTTTTTAATTACCTGAAATTATATAATTTTCTTAAATACTTCCGTAATGCTACTATTCTATTTATTTAATTAACTGATAAAAATAATTTAATATAAAAGTATTACTTTTGATATATTTATGTTGATTTAATTTGAATAGTTAATTTTTTAGATCTTTATAATATATTATTGGTTTTTTAATAAATTGAACTCTAATTACCACTTTTTATTAATGTATTTCAAGTCAAATTAAATGACTGTTATTAAATTTTATGATAATATAATTTTATTGAATTCATATTTTATTAAAAAAATTACATTTTTAAAAAAAAATGAAATAAAACAAATGGAATAATATATACTCTAAAATTCCTAGAATATCTATGTATAGGGCATTTAGAAGTTTTTATCTCTATAATAGCCTTGTTGTATTTTAATGTTTTGAGGATGTCTGAATGTTCCCATCACCTCAATTATAAAATAAACTACATCCCTCACTTCCTCAAACATATTTGATCCCTATAGTTCAAATAAACCTGGACCGTTTATCTTATAAATAAACATAGTGAATTTATTGAGTTTTTTCATCCAAAAGTCCTACACTAGACTACTTTATTAAATATTATTGGACGTCTTCCAAAGAAGAGGCAATTTTCTTTGTCGACTCTTTCATGATCACTACTTATTGTACATCCTCTTAATGTATCATTACCATGATAAAGTAATAAATATAGTATAATATATGTGATTAGATGTTATTATGATTATGGTAAAACTATATTCAACCATTTATCTATCCTATAAATAAATGAAATCATTGTGCATGCATACGTATAACTTATCATCTCCACACCATGGTGTAATATGTTATTATACACCACATTACATGGGTGGGTATAATTATTGATATAATGTATAAAAATGATAATTATGGAATGATATTTATTCTATAAATTTTAATATAACATCCAATTCCTTATATTTTCACCACTAAGGGAATGTTATCGTCACTCATGCGTACATATGGGCTAACGTATCTATTATACAATGTGATTAATTTTCCATGTTTAGAAATAAATTATTATTATAAAACTCCATTAAATGAATCAATATTATACATATTACATTAATACCATTCTTCATATGGTCTGAATATTTTCTATGCATAAGAACTAGGGTGTAAATGACAAAATATGCATAAGAAAAGGAAGCACTTAACTTCAGAAACATGGGTAATAAAGAAATAATATTAAAATAATTTTATTAAATGATATAAGAGGATCATATAATAAAATATAAATATTAAACATGTTCTGGTATAAATTATTAACATGCTTTAAATCATTAGAAATGAGGTTAAAGCTCATAAAACAAAAAATGAATTGTGATTTAAGGGTTTTAATCATCTTACATTGACTTATGTAAGATATATTCCTTTGATGGAACCTTCCTTAAGACATTACATAATCAAGAATTAAATTAATTATTCACATTTATGATCTTTTCAGGTTTATCATTTTAGATAACGAGGCCATAAATAATAAAATACATCTCAAAAATTACAATGTATACACTTCTACTCAGTATCCTCTTATTTAAATAAAATTACTTGAAAAAAATATTCATGTTTAGTTTTATGTTTTAGACAAAATAAATTTTCCATGATCCCGTCCTTGACTATCATTAACATTGAGTCCTGTGAAAAACATTTCAAAACATGGGATGAGCATAAAAAGATCAATAAGATTTATAAAATAAAGAAAGGAAACATTATCCCATCAATAAATACAAATCAATGAATCCAAAATTTTTATTCATAACATACCTCATGAAATAATAAGATTTATGAATAAAAAAAGAAATCATATATCATGAAGGTAACTTATGGAATTCAAAAGATACTAACATTGTTTCTTTTAAAAAGACATAGTGATTTACATTTCAAATACCCATCATAGTATATTCACTAAATCTATTAGGACAATCATTAATGTTTACCTCTATCACGTTAACCAATGCATTGGAGAGCTATCTCTGGATCACCCGCCCTAGGTTTATCATGGAACCACCCGTATACGTAAACAATGCCCAATAACCACAACATATTCATAACACATAAAACATGAATAAAGAACAGATAACATTTCCACCTTGAAATCATAATATATCATTTCATGATATCAACATAATAAATGCTTCATCAAACCAATTTCAAAACCGTTTAAAACATTTAATAAATTGATTTCTGAATCAATGTGTCCCTTACCACTTTGAATCTTTTGAATGAAATTTAATTTCAATCAATAATATCCATATAAATATATAATTAAACCATTTTTAAAACATGTACATTAATAATAAATATTTAGAAGAATAAATCTTTAAAACTTTTAAAATGATTATTTAGATGAAGAGTTCCTAACCAAATAATAGATGCTAGAATAAAAATAATCGAGGAATAACATTAATCAAAGATTATAATATCAGGAGAATAATGGGATTCATGGTATAAAATTTCAAGGGATAGTATATACACTATTTAATAGTCAATTGGTGTATAAAAAAATAAGTATTAATGGAAGGTAAATTGAGACAAAGTCCCTTACAAGGATCACATCCTTACATTAAGGACAAGTCAATGTCATAATTATGTGTGAAAACTAATAATACACCCAATATAAGTGGATATTAAGTGTAAAAAAACCAGTGGTCATTCACACATATTCATAGCATGACATAATGATGATGGATAAGATTAACCCAAGTAATTGAAATTGGGTTTAGATGTTCTCTTACAAAAATACAACAGCCTAATGGCATCGCTTTAAAATTTTGAAATTGATATGATGAGAGAGAAAATGGTCTCTCATCACATGGACATAAAATTTACAAAAATAAGTATATAGAAGATCATATCCCAACATACGATGATGTAAATTAAGAGACGTGACTAAAAGAAGTCTTTTAAAAAGAGGAGGGTGAAAGGTTCCCTAACCGATTTAGTAACATATGAAACATATACCCCATGAAAGAAGGATCATAAAATGAAGATGTAAATACCCATAAACAAAAATATATTACACAAATAATAAAATTTTGGGAATTAAATACACCACACAAAAGGAAATAGTAGCAATTATAGCATGAATCTCACGAGAATAAAAAGTGAGATGAAAACCCCTTACCACGTTGTAATCAATCGAGTTGTAAGACCCAAAGATATTAACCTCAAAATGAATCATTTAATACCATTAATAAAAATATAATCATGATAATATATATCAAATGGATGTACACAATACACCACATTCAATAAATAAGTGGTGAATAATAAAAATCTCATGAAGTTAAAATTGAGATAAAAAACCCCTTACCTCGTGTTTGGCTTGACTCATATGTTCCTTGTTCTACCTGAATAATAAAATTAAGTCAATTTATAATTTCTTCAGAAAATTTTTCATGTTTTTTATTCCTTTTATATCACTTATTATCATTCAATAACAATTAGTTTATTATTTGAGTTCATAACAGTCATTTTGACGATGTTCAGAATTGGAGTATAAAATGAACTTGTTATAATTACAATTTGTCCATGTTGTCAAAAGTAAATTTTCTCAAGATTATTATTCATGATTTAGATATCATATATATCATATATATCTAGTATATATGTATTTAAAATATTCTATAACATTTGGACATAAGAAATGAAATACACTGTTCATAGAGACGGTAAACCGTATGTACGCATGAACGCTACTTTCACTTCTTTTTTTTCCTTTTCAAAGAAATGAAAACATAATGATACATCGGTATATAATAATTCTACTATAATATAATATTTTATATATGTTAAATAATTTCATTAACATCATTATTTATATGTTCCATGTATGGTATGAAAGAGTCATATCACATGGAGGGGGCAGTAATCTGTACTTCCTCTAATGAAATTATCTTATTTATACAACACGAAAAGAATAAAAGTATGTTATAAATGAGAATTAAAGAAGTATATTGATAAAATAAAATATGATATATATCATATATAATTAATTATCCATTATAATTTCCACCATGAGAGGATTTTGGAGATATTTGTACAATTATCGTTTCATGATTCAGTAGTTCGTCGTCCACATAAACAATGTGTTCTTATCTATTAGATGGAGGTGTGTGGAAGTGTAGTTCAAACACTACTCATAAAAAATTAAGTATATTTAGGATACTACTGTGGTTATAAAATAAATTAATAAAGAGAGTTTAGGTAGTTGGATATGTAAAATAAAATAAAATGCTTTAATAGAAAATGTAACCGTTAGATCTGGTATCTTTCTTTAGATTGAACTAAAAGGTTTACCTGAAGTTCCTATTGCATAAAGTAAGGATTCTAGGTGGAAAAGAGGGATCGTGAGAGCTTATTTGGGTAGAGTTTGGGTTAGACAAGGGGATTTAGAGGTGTGAGGAATGGGTAAAAGGGGAAGGATTTTTATCAGGGGGAGGAGGGGCTCTTTAAGAAAGTTTGAAATTATTATTTATTTATATAATAATTTCTGGTTTCTATTGGTCCACAATATATTAAATTAGATGATAAGGTGACTCTATTTAGAAATAAAATCAACCAATAATAATTGGACAAGTTGTGGATATTGTTTTAATAATTATAATCTTCTTTATTTAAATGATTCATTAATGAGGTAAACATTGCATCATTATTGTGTCATAAATAATTTTATATGTTTCATGTATAAAAATTATAAATAAAATACCATTATGTATTACATAGTATTATCTTTCTAATTAATATTTATAGTAAAATATATCAATTATATAACACCACTTTAAAATTATTTTATCGAAATAATATATGTTTATGAAATTTTTATTTTTTATTTCAAATAAAAAGTTATTAATGTCATTATCTTACCCAAATGGCTTTAAAAGGCCAAAAATATGACCTAGATATTTTATTTGATGGCCATGACTCATCCAATATGGTTAGGACAAGTGTTAAGGTAAATTTATGTTATAATATTATTATTTTTACCTGGAATTTCCCTATTTACCTTTAACTGTGGTAAATAAAAGTTAAAAGTCACTATTCACCAAAAATTATTTTCTCCTTATTGAACCACATTTTACATAATAATTACAACCATGTGTGTTTAATTTTTGAAATTCAAATTACAGAAGCAGTAAAATTTCATCTAAATGAAGAATTCGGTTTTTAACTACTACTTAGTGTTTTCACTATTCATCAAAAAATGATGTTTTTTAGAAAAATACCAAAACTTCAAGCTAATCTATATTTGATATTACAAATTCAAAAATGATGTATATTTTACCAAATTCAAACATTGATATTGAATTAATTAATTTAAAATTAATTCCCATTGTCAAAGCCAAAAGCGTGTTTTTAAGAAATAATAACTATTAAAAGATTTCCACTTGTTTATGTCCAATTTCAAAGTGAAATTACATCCAATTACCATCATTGGATTAAATGGTATAAATATAATCTAATTAAACTTGAAAAAAAATTAAAAAGGTAATCTAACCATATAAATAAATTATATTAAAAGACGGTTTTGAATTAAAATACTGTATTTTCACTATTCCTTAAAAAATTAAATTTATCAAAAAATACCAAAAATTTACCCAAAGTAAATTTTGATGTCTCAATTCTAAAGAAAAATTTTATTTTGTCTAATAGAACATATAAAACTGACTAAAACAATATTTAAATAGGGTTCTCCATCAAAAGGCAGTAAATCGATATTTTAATGAATATTAGAGTATTTAGGATTAAAATCAGATTCATACACATTTTAAGCTCCTAACATTTATTAAATAAATATAAAAACATTTAAAAACCATGTATAATCATATTGTAGTCATTCATGTTCATTCCTTCCAATAAAATGACTATGGGTTAACTACCCTTTAAAATAATAATACTATAATATAATTTTTTTCTATAACTTAACGTTGTGTGAAACGTAATATTCGAATGAAACCCTTTGTAGAATATTGGGTATGCAATCAAACATGCCATACCCTTTAAAGTGAAATTAGTATTTAATTAAAAAATATTAATACATATAAAAATTCAATATTCTTTATTCTCCTAGGATGTCATATCCTTCCCCCTTTTCAAGAATTGTGTCCTCACAATTTTAAAATTGGGCTCTGAAACTTCAGTAAAAGTCACACATCAGAAAAAGAGTAAATAAAACTATCACATTAAAATAAATAAAAACAAGTAAAAATGTCAACCGAGATAACCCATACTAGGATTCCATTTAGGAATACATGGATATATAGGAGAAAGTAAGTGTCAAGTTCTAATAGACAGTGATAAAAAACATGATTAGGATAAAGTTAACCACCCGAAAATCACAAACTTGTGATTGGTTAAATGGTCTCTAATTCCCTAGTAAGAAATGTTAACAAAAAACCATTTTGTTTTATGTTCCATTTCATAAATTTGGATAATTTTTTTTTATGATATGGAATAAGGAAAGAAAGAACTATACATACTTTTCCAGTAGAGTTTCATAATTTAGTAACTTTCTACCAAAAAGTAATATTTTATCCAAACGATGAGTATTAAAGATGACTTGGTCACACCTGAACCATTAGAATGAACTCCTATAGAATCCCATAATCCAAAAAATATGAACCATATATTTCCTCTCTCTTTATACATTATCCACAACCAAAATGGTTAGTATAATATCCAATAACTCACAAAAAGGATAATCTTTTATAGAAATGAAATACTACTCTGAATCTCCAAAATTTAATAAACATAACCCAAATATCCAAAAATACCATTCAATACAAAAATTCCCATAAAATTCATTAACATAATCCAAACTATGTATGAAAACCAAAATTCAGAAGGATTTGATCACATAAACTTCCATAGTAGATATTAACATTTATCTCCAAATAACATGGAATACTCTTAAAGTCTCATACTCAAGTATAATTAACCAAATAACTTATTCACTTTGATAGGTTAATCATTTCCATATATTACCCAAATATCCATATGTCCATAATAAAACCATAGATTCTTCCAATATAAAATTCCACCATTACTCATCAATTGAAATCCCAAAGTATTCAATTTTCTTTAGGCATATAGCTTCCCAAAAAGAGAAAAAATCTTCCAAAATAACCATTATCACATAATCCCCAAATCCATTTCCTATACAAAGGATATACATTTGATAAAACCTAATATCCCAAATCAACTTAATCTTGATCAATAAAGTCATTTAACTAAAAAGAATAAATCATACTATCGAGGGACGTCACGTAGTCAAGTGGTAGGAAATAAATTCCAATCGCACTATGGTTGTGGGTTTGATTCCACACCTTTGTCTGATGCAATGAGTTGTCACACGGTCTGCGTGTTATCATTTTTAAAAAACTATATAATTTTATACAATTCCCAAAAATGAGATAAACTCCTAAAAAATAATCATACATGTTTTAACATCAATGGTTATCATATGCCTATCATTTTCATCCCAACTCATAATGACCTCAATATCTTTTATTATGAAGTCTTATATATATTGACAACTTTTTTACCTCAATAAAATAACATTATTACAAAATAATGAAAAACATAACTTGATCATGGTGTCCACTTGGTTTCATCGTCATCTTGTTCATGCAGATAGATTGTCATTCATTCTAATAAAGATTTAGGGATCCTTCAAAATCGTCTCCTTAATTTATAGAAAGATACCTCAAAAAAATTGGGCCATATGGGTGATTACAGAAAAGAATAAGTTTCTGAAAATAATCATGTATGACATATAATTTTAAAAAACCTAATAAAACTTTCTTTATATAAATTAGTCTGACTGATTTTGATTTGAAGTATTCAATCAATGGTCCTTTTAAAATATCATAAGTATATTTTGAAAGACTATAATTTAAAAGCAAATATAAGTAGGTTTTTCAAGGGTCTCCTTCTTTAACACCTTTTTCAAAATCATAATATTCTTCAAAATCTTTTGATAAGGTAAAATATTTTAAAATACCTCGATAACATTTAAATTTCTTGAAAATATGAAAATATTGAAATAAATAGTATTGATTAAATACAACCCATGATCCATGATTGTATCGAGGTATTGGAGGTGTTTGATATCTCAAAAAATTTCTTTCATGTGAGTTTTATGTTAGATAATGTTTCAGAGTCATTTGGAAATGACTTGGAAATAATTATAGCAAGAAAGTTTTTAGGAATAGATAAGAATGTGGTTTGAGATTCACCTCCTTCCATTTGTAACTGACATTCTCTGATCTGAAAAAGTTACCAAATAAGGAATTAATGTAATGAATAGATATAGAGACTTACCATGTTTCTAACGAAAAAACTAATCCATAATGTTGTTTGAACCGATCTCTGATACCATCTATAAGGGACCATCCTTAAAATATAACATAATATTTAATTAAATTAATAATTTACATTAAGGATCTTTTTAGGTTTATAATTGTTCATAATTAGGCCATAAATATTACATTACATATAAAAAATTACAAAGTAGACACTTGAACTTAGTTTCCATTTTATTAAATAAAAACTCATGAAAAAAAGAGGCATGTCTAGTTCTATATTTTAGATAGCCTGGCTTTTCCTTGATCACATCTCTGACCATATTCATATTTAAGTTATGTGAAATAAATTTTAAAACATTGGATGAGCATAAAAAGCTCATTAAGGGTTATAAAATAAATAAATGAAACCTTAACCCATCAATAAATACAAATCAATTAAACCATACATTTCAATCATAACATACCTCATGAAATCATAAGATTTATGAGTATCACAAAGAAATCATAAATCATGAAGGTAACTTATGAAATTCATAACATATATAAATCGAATCATTCATATCTACGTAGGGAGTTACGTTTGGAATACCCATCATAGTATAATCCCTAAATATATTATAAGAAACTCTAATGTTTACCTCCGTCACATTACCCATTGCATTGGAGTGATATCTCAAGCTCACCAGCCATAGGTATATCACATCCCCCATATAAGTATACAATTCCCAATAACCATAACTTATTAATAACACATAAAACAAGAATAAAGGAAATATAACATTTCCACATTGCAATCACATTATATAATTTCAAGATATTGATATAATCAATGATTTATCAAACTATTTTCAAACCCATTTAAAATATTTAATAAAGATACTTTTAAATCAAAGTGTCACATACCACCTTGAATATTTTAAAATAAATTTTAAATTAAAAACATTTAGGTACATATAAATAAATCCTTAAAACCATTTTTAAAACATGGACATTAATGTGAATGGTTTTGAAGAATAAGTCATTAAAACATGTAAATGAAATTTTTGTTAGAGTTCTTAACCTAATGAGTGATGATTGAATAAAAATAATTGTGGAATAACATTTATAAAAGGTTATAATATCATGATAATAAATAGATTCGTGATATAATATGTAAAAGGATAGTATACACACCATATAAAATTGAATTGGTGTATAACAACAAATAAGCCTCAATGGAATGTAAATTGATACAAAGTCCCTTTCAAAGATCATATCCTTATATTAAGGCCAATCAATGACATAATTATGTCTGAAAAATAAGAATAAAAACAATATAATAGTATATTAAGTGATAAAAAATCAGAGTTTATTCACACATATTCATATAATTTTATAATCCAGATGTATAAGTTTAACCCAAATAATTGAAATTGGGTATAGAAGTTCTCTAACATAAACTTGACAGCCTAACGACATCGCATTAAAATTAATAAAATGAGTAGATGAGAGAGAAAATGATCTTTCATACCATGGACATACAATTTACAGAAATAAGTATATATAAGAACATATACCAACATATGAAGATGTAAATTAAATGACATAACAAAAATAAGTGTTTTAAAAAGGGGAGGGTGAAAGGTTCCCTTACCGATTTGGTTACTAACCTGACATATACCACATGAAAGAAGGATCATGAAATGAAGATTAAAAAAATACATAAATTAAATTATATTACACAAATAATAAAGTCATGGGATGTATATACACCACCCAAAGGCAAATAGTTTCAAATATAGCATGAGTTAAACGAGATTAAAAAGTGAGATGAAAACCCCTTACCACGAAGTAGTCAATCGAGTCGTGAAACCAAAAGTTAATAACAACCAAATGAATCATATAATACCATGAATAAAAATTTAATCTTTATAATATATATCAAATTTATGTACACAATACACCACATGAAATAAATAAGAGGTGAATAGTGAAAATCTCACGAAATTAAAAGTGAGATAAGAAACCCCTTACCTCATGTCCGACATGACTCCTTTGTTCCTTGTTCTTACTGAATAATAAACATAAGTTAACTTATAATTTATTAAGAACATTTTTAAAGATTATTATTCCTTTTATATCACATATTACCTTGCAATAACAATTAGTTAATTATTTGAGTTCATATCGGACATTTTGTCAATGTTCGGAATTTGAGTTAAAAATTAACTTGTTATAATTAAATTTGTCCATGTGGTCAAAAGTACATTATCTCCAGAATTATATTTATGATTTAGATATCATATATATCATATATATTTAGTACTTATGTATTTATAATAGTCCATTACATTTGGACATAAGAAATGAAATGCACCGTTGATGGAGATGATAAGTCATACGTACGCATGAACGCTACTTTCATTTCATTTTTTTCTTTTTTAATGAAATGAAAACATAATGATACATAGTTATATTATTATTCCAGTATAATATCATACTTTATATATGTTACATAATTTCATTAAAACCATCATTTATATTTTCCTTGTATGGTATGACCGATTCATATCGCATTGAGGGGGCTGTAGTCTGCACTTCCTCAAATTAAATTATCGTATTTATAAAACATGAAAAGCATAAACATGTGTTATAAATAATAATTAGAGAAGAATATTGATAAAATAAAATATTATATATATCATATATAATTATATTTCCATCAAAATGTCCACCATGAGTTGCGGTTGGAGATATTTAAACAATCATGGTTTCTTGATGTAGTAGTTCGTCGTCAACAGAAATAGTATGTTCGTTTCAATTAGATGGAGGTGCGTGGAAGTGTTGGTAAAATAAATATCATAAAAACAACCTAGTATATTTAGGATATTTGTTTTATAAAATAAATGAATAAAGAGATTTTAGGAGGTTGGAGAAGTAAAATAAAATAAAAGAACTTATTAGAAGATGTTATCTTGAAATCAAGTATCTGCCTTTGGTTTGAACAAAATGGTTTACTTGAAGTGACTTATGCATAACATAATTATTCTAGGTGGAAGAAATATATCTTGAGAGATTATTTGGGAAGAGGTTGGATGATCCAATTGGCTTGAGAGGTGGGAGTAATGGGTTTGAGGTGAGGTCTTTCTATAAGGGGGAGGAGGGGCTCTTTAGGAATGTTTGATATTATTATTTTATTATATAATGATTTTCGATACCTAAAGATCCAAAACATATTAAATTCAAAGTTAAGATGACTATTATTTTAAATAAAATCATCTAATAATAAATTAACTAGTTTTGGATAATATTTTAATCTTTATCATCTTATTTATTTAAATCATTCATTAATGAGGTACACACTGCATCATTATTGTGTCATGAATAATTTTATTTATCTGATGTATAAAAATTATAAATAATA
Source organism: Viscum album (assembly GCA_963277665.1). Taxonomy (NCBI): domain Eukaryota; kingdom Viridiplantae; phylum Streptophyta; class Magnoliopsida; order Santalales; family Viscaceae; genus Viscum; species Viscum album. The sequence continues at coordinate 1,330,356,239 of OY728130.1, forward strand.
TAACATGATGTAAGAAAACTTTTTATCTTTATAATTAATATTTATAGTCAAATATATCAATTATATAACCCCAAATTTAAACATATTTTGAAAAACAATAAATGGTTATGATATTTTTATTTTCCACTTTAAAGAAAATGTTATAAATGACATTATCATACACAAATGGCATTCAAAGGCCAAATTTTTGAACCAAGTATTATATTGGTCAGACATGACTCATAAAATAAGGTTAGTACAAGTGTTAATGTAATTTTATATTACTATAATATTATGTTTACCTTGAATTACCCTATTTATCTTTAACAGTGGTAAATAAATGTTAAAAGTTACTTTTCTCCAAAAAAATAGTTTCATATTATTTAAAAACATTTTACTTACAAATTACAACCATGTATGACATATTTTATAAATTAAATTCAAAAAATATTTAAAATTTAATTTAAATGAAGAATTCAGGTTTTTTAATACTACACAGTGTTTTCACTAATCATCAAAAATTGAAGTTTTTAAAAAATGTACAAAAAATATGCATAAGTTAAATTTAATATTACTAATCTAAAAATGATGAATATTTTAAAAAATGAAAAACTTAGAAGTTGAGTTAAATAATTTATAATTATCTCTCTTTTGTCAAAGATAAAATGTGTGTTTTTAAGAAATAATAACTTTCAAAATATTGACACTTGTTTATGTCCAATTTCAAATTGAAATTACATAAAATAACCAAAAATGGGTTAAATGGTAAAAATATAATCTAATTAAACTTTAAAACCAATTAAAAATGTAATCTAACAATATAAATAAATTATATTAAAAGGAAGTTTTGGATTAAAATACACTATTTTCACTATTTATTAAAAATTAAAATTTATCATAAAAATACCAAATATTTACCCAAAGTAAATTTTGATGTCCTGATTCTATAAGTGAATTTTATTTTTGTCATATATAACATATAAAAGTTACCAAAATTATATTTAAAGAGTATTCTTCACTAAAAGGCGGTATATCGACCTTTTAAAGAATGTTATAGTATTTATGCTTCAAATCAGATTCATTCACATTTTAAGCTTCTAAATTTTATTAAATAAATGTAAAAACATTTAAAAACATATATAATAATATTTTAGTTAGTCTTTATCATTCCCACCAATACATAGACCATGCATTAACAACCATTTAAAATAATAATAATATTATATTATTTTTTGTTATAACATAATGTTGTGTGTAACATATGATTTCAAAGAATCTTTTGTTGCATATCAAGTACGCTATCGAGCATGACATGAAAATTAATGTAAAATTAATATTTAATTCACAAATATTAATAAAAATGAGAATGCAATATTATTTATTCATCTGGGATGTTATATCCTTATTCACCACTTATTTTTCTGGTGGTCTGTATACATCCCTTGATTGTATTTTGAGTTTATTATCATTAAATTTATGTTTATTTACATATATATTTGATTATCTCTATTTCATGGGTTTTATGGTTTCAAAGATACCAAAGCAATAATGGGTTTGTATTACAATTTTTATTCTTTAATACTTATGTTCTTTCATATATCTATATTGTATTATGAGGTGTATATGTTTCTCCATGAAAATTTATAACATGAATATCATTATTCACATGATATTATAATTTTAATTTAATTTCATTCCATCTTTGGGCTTATAATTCAAATGTTTCAAAGGTGAATGGGACACTTTGGAATTTTTAAGGATTATTTCCCATTTAAATGATCAAATTTAATGTATTTTCATCAATTTAAACATAATTTTTTTGAATATTATATTTCATTTATGTTAATCTCTTATGATACAATTTTCCATAAATTATTAAATCATTGATGGTCTATTTTATTTAGGATAAATTTATATACTGTATGACTATTTATTGATTTTTTATGACATATCAATTTAGTTGTATTATTTATTCATGTGAGGAATAAATTGGTTGTGGAAGAATATGCAGGTATGGTTCATAGAAAATCCACTCAACTCACCAATTGTATCTTGAGACGAAATCAGTTTAATACAAACCCATTTAATTTTTTTGCAAGAATAGTTGGATTGTTTTATACCCACATGCTTAAAATGGAAATATGATTCATCTTGACAAAAAACTATCTATAGGATATATATTGATAATTTATAGGTCTCACATTATGCATTTCTTGGATTTCATTTATTAAAATCTAGTGGATATTCACTATGAAAAAATCTATGGATTCATTTAAATTTTCAGTTTATCAATTACATGGCATATCTGTTCATTTATTTCTCATTCCATGATAAATGTAAATTACTTATTTATGATAGAATAAACTATACTTAAACCATATAGAGAATTTGAGTTCATCAGTTTTGATATATTTCATTTTTCTATAAGATTATAGGAATATTATTAATACTTATATATAGGGTTAAATAATGGGGGAATAATGGTGTTTTCAAAGAAAATATTTTTTTAACATTATGTTCAAACTGTAATTTGAATTTAAAATATATATCTTGTTTACCCTAATTACTATAATATGTCTTCCTTTGGAATGGAATTTTTTTTAACTTATAGTAATGAAATATTGAAAGGAACTCGCTCCAGAATACTAGATTCAGGGCCATTACACATATGGTTTTCTTTATGAGATGGTTGGGACTAGAATTATATATCCCACCAATTAAATAGTTATTTTTTTCTCATGATATAATTAAGGGAAACGAGTTTATGTTCCAAATCCATAATTGGAAATTAGTAGGGGAGCCTAACCCACTATACAAAATAGTTTGTGATGTTTGGCCTATTGCGATATGGGGAAAAGGTGTGGATTCTTGATCTAATATAATGTTATGGCCTAGGTAGTTAACCTTATCTTATGAAATGGTTTCTATGGATATGGTGGTGCAACAATTTTATGATTTAATATCATTATTATGATATTAACTTATGTTTCATCATTGATTTATGATAATTTATCCCTATTATTATTGATGTATTTTAAAATGATGTATTTTTTAGAAATTAATCATGTTTATGATCTACGACAGATTGGTTATAAACTTTGTATGTTATGTCAATTATCTCATTCCCTTTAACTTATCTTATGATTTTATATGATCATCTATATATATCAACCATGTTTACCCTTATTGATCATCTCAAATCACCCTTTCTAATGTTTCCTTTCCTCAGGTGATGCAGAATTGTTTTTAAATAGGGTATGTTAACAAGGATATAATGTGTGAATAATATTATGAGAGATGACGAGGAATGTTCCTAAATAATATTTTTAAATATATTTTCTCCAATGATGAAAATGACTTGTGGTTATAGTGTGGATAATAATATTATGTATTGAATATTCATATAAAAATATATAACATGTATATATATATATGATATTATTTTCTCACAAATATCATGGATGAGATCTTCATCAAAGATTATATGAATTCTTAGAAATTTTATCTTTTGATAAGTGCATTATAGATTAGTATAGGGACTCCATTTATTTTCACGAATTTAAAAAAGAGATATTGTTTATAGGGAACCTTAACATGATGTTGGATCATGAATTGTATACCAATGACATTGAAATTTCAATGTATCAAGTGAATCCATATTTTTTTATATATAATATTAGGATTTTAAATAGTGATAATAAGTATCTATCCTAGAGAGGATGGTACTACCTAGCACTCTAGGATAATGTGAACTGTATACAGAAGTTATGGTGAAGCAGCAGGGAATCAATGAGGGTAACCATAACCTCAATTCTTATAGTTTCTCAGTCCCTATAAATTTTCTATGGTTTTTTATGTAGCTAAATCGGTAATCACCATTAGAGAGATCTATCGGCCAATTAAAGAAATTTCCAATAGAGGTACACTTTTGAGATCTACTTGCACACCATATATAGTCTTTATTCCAAGGTCCAACATCTGGCCTCCACTAAATAGTATTAACCAATAGGTATGTTAATATTTTATATAAAATACATGAAAAAAATTAATTCCAGATATATATTATTTTAATGAAACAAGTATCAAAAGAAAAACAAGGTTTTATTATGGTAAGGACTAAAAAAGGTGAAATATTTTAGGTGAAAGAGATGATAACAGACCATGACTAGAATTTTGTGTGAAATAATATTGTGTTGAAGATTGAAGTTGAAAAAACCATTTATGATATATTAGTTTCATCTACAAGTCATTTAACTATATAACACACTTCTTTAGAAACTGACCATTTCATGTGATTAATTAGACTCATATATTTTATAATTTGGAAACCATAAAAGAATGTTTTGGAAAATTTCAAGAAATTTCTCAGTCATCGCACTACTAGGTAACTTGGAAAAAAGTCAACAAAGAAGTGAGAATGAGGAATTAATCTTAGGAAACCTTTGAATAGTTATAGAATAATATATTCCTTTATTAATAAGATAATGAAAATATGAAAAAAATTCAAATATAAAGTTTCCTATTTTAATATTCACATGGGAATTGCATTTATTTCCAATTGACATTGGGTCGGCTTAAATCATTTCATGTGGATGAATCTATCATCGACTCCAATCACCATGTCACAAGATCATATAATTATTTTCATTTTGGCCCACTATATGTGACAATAAACTAATATATGTCATTTTTTAAAATAATTATGAACATAAATTTTAGATGCCATTCGGATGTGATGTGTATTACCTTAAAATAAGAGAAATTATTCTTTTAATAGTGTTAACCCTCAAATATATGACACCATATTAATCCATTATGGAAATAAACTACAATGATCTACAGGACCTAAAATTCAGGATTCTAAACTTGAAATAAATGAATAGAAAACAATTTCAGAAGAAATCCCAAAAAGTGTGAGTAGTTTAAAATTCAGGTCTTTCTACGAAAATCTTACACATTTTTATGGTTTAATCAAATGGTATTATTCCAAAAAATAACAATACATGAATTATATATTGAATGAAATTTGGCCCTAAAAATCTAAGTTATACTTTTTGACCTTATAGTTTGAGAAACATTTAGATGAGTCCTATTACAATCCTAGTACACTTGTTTAATGAGTGTAAAAACTCATAATCATATTTAATAGACCTCCATATTTATTTGAGACTCAAAAAATTTAAATTAAATCCCTTTGATTCCCTTTAGGATTTTTTATAGTGTTTTCTTTTTGGATCCATCCATGTTATGTTATCCTCCACCTAGATCTTGTCTTTTCCAGACAATTATGTATTATTAATTTCCCAATAAATGGTGGTGTAATGATCTAGGTGTTTGAAAATATATTGAAAATTCCACATTTTATAAATCCAACTTTTTATATTTTCTTATTTTCATTCATAAAACTATTAAACACTTTTTATAAATAGGCTATCATTGGGTATGATAATGGAATAATCACATAATTATTTCTAATTCCATTGATGGAGAGTACCCTAAAGGAACATTCTCTCATTTAAAAATGAAATATCCAAGGTACAGTGAATGTGTTAGAACACCTTTCCATCCAATTTATATCTAGGTAACACAACATGGTGGAAAATTATCCATAATTTTCAATGAACCAACCCTATTTATGATAATGGAATAAAAACACATGTCAACACAATAGCCATCTAATAAACATACCCTGATGGAATGTTTTACTATTCAAAATAGATCAGACCGTGTCATAATGAAGGTATAAGAACATATGTATATCCAATAACTATTTAGGGAAAAAATCACATAAAAACCCATAAACCATTATTTTAATTAAAGAATCCCAAAATAATGAATTATCTATTTCAACATCCCTAATGTTCATATGGATTCAATCATCTCTATTGTTACCCATTCATTCCCCATGAACATAATCAAAGGAAACAAGGGATTCCTTACACTTTGGTCCACTCTTCAAATTTTTTAGTGTCTTGAATTATGTTATAAAGAAAAATTATTCTATAGGATACAAATTATTGACCATGGTAAAGATAAAATTGGGGTATAGATAACCTAAATATTATCTTCAAAAAATTTATAATAATGGATTGTTAAAACAATGACTATTTAACAATAATAGAATTTATTCAACAATGATATTTTTTCAATTAGTGATAGGTGTGGGGAATCATCCCACTATTAAATATTTTTTATCTTGATGGTCTATGATATTATTATTTATATAATTGTTCAACCTCTACTATTAGCTCATAACATCTCATCTATATACCCTCTAGTTTAACATGGGAAGTAACCAACTATTGTTGAATCTAATCTATTAATGCTCTCTTATAAAAAATATGGGTTTTTAGTGGAGATATTATTTCCCTCCACCAATCCATCTCATTTATAGTTTTATTTAGTGATCAATATCTAGATTTTTAATAGTTTCATCATCATTATTTGTTCATTGGACCTCTAGTTTCTCATTGGGAATATAATTTTCTTTGAAATTTCATACAATTATCTATAATAAAAACTAGTAGTGCCCAAAAACATAATGATCTAGTGAGTTATATCCACCTTAAAATCCCTCACCTCAAAAGGGGGTGGGTTAGACATAGTACTAACATTACGCCAGACCTTCCTCATCATGAACTGATTCATAGAAACTACATTGGGGTGGGAATGTTCCCCATCCACTTGAACTAACACATAATAAAGAAAAAAATTTATTTCATAATGGGAAATCTTGATCACTGAATTTTATTGTATTATAACATCAATAATTTTTACCTGAGTATCATCAACTCGTGAAACCATAATAAATATTATATGTAGAATGATGGTAGGTTTCCTATCTATGAAATAGAAAGTAACATAATTAATATAACCTAAAATGTTATGTACAAAGTGAATGGGATATTGATAATTTTTTCTCACTTTCATCAAGTACATGTTATTAACTTATAAATATAATTCCACCACCCTTTACATTATCAAATCATTCCCAGAAATAAGAAATATTTATAAAGATGGATTTATCAATAATTTCTCTCATAGTCATATGCTGGAATTTAGTCTCACATTAGAAGATAAAAGTGAATATCTCAGTGGAGTATGCTGATTGGATGTATTAAATTTCTATGATATCTATAAATATTTATTGGAATATGATGAAGAGATCAAAAAATTAGGAGATTATTATGGAGGTACAACCATTCAAAATGGGAATGGTATGTTGCTACATAGAGTATTTGGTTAAACAAATTCACATAAGTATTACTTTATATAAACTGAATGGTGATATATCCTTATATGTGAATCAATGAAAATTAAAATTATATGAAGATGGGTTTTTCTACAAAATGATACTTTGTTTAAAATGAAGGCTAATGAATATCCAGTAGAGTAATGATTAAATATGTTTAAAAGTTATATGGATAAATGAGAATATATTCTCAATTAACCAAAGGAAAGTATACTATATTAAATAAATAATATCTCTTGGATTATTACCTAATAATGATAAGTGTGATTCTATAATTAATTAAGTAGGGTATGTTTAAGGAAATACATACGAATATTATTTATATTCTACCAGATGATATAGGAATTCAGTTGAAGAGTTATGTGAGGAATAAATACATTCCAAAAGTCATTTAATTTGTTTATATATGTATATGAGTAATTTAATATTCATCGGAATGGTTAAGAGGGGTTATTCTTAGATTTTAAGAAGTTAAGATTTCATACATAGAAACATTTATATGATGCTGAGTGAAATGTGATAGATAAAAAAACTATATAGTGATACATAAGATGAATGAAGCTTATGTAAGATAATTTCTGAAGTTCTATCTAAAATTTGAAAATGGAAAAAATATTTTATTGGTACAAAAGATATTTGGGTGATGGTTACGATTTTTTTTGAGAATATAGAAAAGGTATAGAAAAAAACATTAAAATGTAAAATATTTCAGAGTTCTATGTAAAACTTCAAAAATGGAAAAACCATAAATTGATAAATAATATCATGATGATTATGCATAATATTTTAATGTACTTATCATAATATATATGATATTAGGGTGGTGTAAATTTTTACTGTATTATAGGAACTATGATAGGTAATATGACTTTTATAATATGGAATTTATGCAATGAAATGCATAATATATTTCAAAAAGCATAATATTTTCATGAATCATACGGTATAAGGTATTAGGAATACATAAGATTTTTTATATCATTGAAGGGTTTAATTTGACGTTATATTTAATACAAAAATATGAAATTTTTGAAAAAAAATATTAGATCCATAAATATTAAAATCAAATAACTCATTATTATTCTTCAAATATTAAATATTATAATGTTGTGATTGAACCACAATTCAAAAATAAATTTGTGTTTAATTAAATGATAATATAATTAAAGCATCGCTACCCATTATTCATGTATTTTAAAATACAATGATTTTAAAATCATTAATGGGTGTAGAATATAGAAGAATAATTTAAAATATTTTCATCTAGTATATATTAGTATATAGTTATTTGTAAACACCAGTTGATAAAATTATGATTGAGAATATCAATATATTAAAAATCATTGAATTTTTTATTCATAATATAGAAATATTATTCACAAGATTATATGAATATAAAAATTAAGAATAATTATATTTTTATAGAGTATGTAATGAAACTGATATTATTTTTCAAATAATTATCCTTCATATTGAAGTGAGAGAAAAAAACTGACTGATCCAATACTATATAATTTTTAACATGTGGTGCATTGAGGGAGAATAATAAGAGTGGAATAGAAAGGAATTTGATTAGGAATTTTTATTATATATCATAATATCCTATAATGTATAATAATAACAATTTGGAGGATGAGAATCGACAGTGAAGCCCTACCCTATATTATCCCAATATCATAGAATTTAATGAAATTGAGGGAAAATTGAAAATGTTGAGAAAAGTTAAAAAAAGGTTTTTTGTTCTTTATCTTTGTGTTTACATTCTTGATAAAAGATGGAAGAATACTAGGTGATCATGTTTAGAGGTCCAGATCTAGAATACAGTCAATATGTTAGGATTCATGATATAAAAAGGATGGTGTGTATTCTACAAAAGAAGAATACATATTTTTTTATAAAGACAAGTAGTTGGGGAATTAATTCATTCATTATTTTTTTAGTTATATCCAAATGTATACTGATGATAATTTCCAATAGGGTAAGTAGGAGGAGTATTGAATACTGGAAGGATATAGTTTAATCATAACTAACCCATTCGAGAGGTTGTAGATCATTCAAGTGATAGAGAATATTTCTAGATTCCTTAATACATTATTCACTTCTCTTATAATAAATTATATACCCACATAGCCCTTTAGAATCTATACAAGCCTTATCTAATTAAAGTATCAAGATCCATGGATGTATTTTACCCCTATGTTTTATTGAATTTAGTATTACAGAAATTTTCTATATCTCAGAATCAACCAAAAAAGAGTAATGAGTACATTTAAAAATTGGGGTCAAACCTTGTAAAAATATTTAAAAAAAATATCTTATTTATTTATTTCATTTTGTATGATGATATGTATTGGGAATGTATTAGAATATTCATACATCAAAACTGATACTATGGTTTTAATATTAAGAGGGGAAATCAAAAATTTGAATAAGTTGGTAAAAACATTTTTGATGATTCACCATCCCCTCTTAGAGTTACTACATGAACTAATGGCCATTATATATGGTATCAGATCTAATATATGTTTCCAATCATTATATCTATTTTATTTGCTATTTTTTCTGAATAATATATGAATTGTTGATTTTCGAAAGGATCATATTTACCTCAAATATAGAATACAATTAATATCCCTATCAATGACAACATGAAGGATTCTAAATAAACCATAAAGAATATGAATAAGAAATAGTAAAATAAATTGATAAAAATATCAAAATAGAATTTGGATAAACCACTATATGAAGGTAATAGAATTATTATTTAATCATATAAATATTTTAAAAAGTTTCCTCTTGATTTATCCTACTCATGTTGTGGAGATATAGAGTCTATTGAATCAATTGAAGACCTCTACTCTGAACCCAAATAATTTCATACATATATATTTCTATTTATCAAGAAAAATATATAATTGAAAATAATACATAGATATGGGATCATATGATATTGAGAAATATTTATCTAAAAGGTTACATAAAAACACTCAATTGAGTATTTCAACCCTAGAAAAAAGCCATATTACATTATACATAAACGTCTTCCCTAATGGAATAATAACGGTGGAAAAAATTAGGGAAATATGGGATTAATAAAATATATAAAGACATGGTCAATGTAATGGAATTTATTACTAGTTCCAATGATACATATTTGAGATCAAATATAAATTTTTAAAGGAGATTGAATATTATTTGTAAATAATAAATAGAATACATTATGTTTTGATAGTGATGAATAAGAGGTAATGATATAAAAATCTAAGATAACAAAAAGATTTGAAAAATATCATCAAAAGTATGTGCCTTTAACTATAAGTGAAACTAATAAATATTTAGATGGAACAAGATGAGACTTACTAAAATAGTTAAATAAGACATTAAACAATGGAATCTTCTAATAAAAATAATGTTTCAAAAAATATCTTATTAGTTGAAATAACATGTTGATATCAACTAATGATCAATCTTTTCAATATTTATGAAAGAGGTAACCCATTTCTATAAAATATAATTATGTACTAATGATATTAAATTGGATGTTATAGGATTAAATTCAAATATTAGTTCAATATTTTAAAAAAATCATTGGAGATTTTTGAATTTATTTATGTCATTTTGGTTGTATTATTTTTTTAAACAAAAGGTTTGAAGTCGGTTTCAGCTAGTTTTGAGTGTTTTAAATCTTTTCTTAGTGATTTAATATTGTTTTATTCTTATAAATAATTAATCTAGAAATATATAGATGTTTCAGCATGTAATACATTTGTGTTTGAGTTATTATTACTTTGTAGTGTGAAGCATATGACTTTGGAAACAATCGTATGCCATTGTAGGAATTTGAATTTTATGCATATGAATTTCCACCTATTTGTTTACGGACCTGAGGGTTTTTGTACAAAATTTTCTAATAGTTTGAGTTTTTTTAAAAATATTTATGGAATCAATATAAGATATCCATAATTCCAATATTACTTTAATTGATGTGGGTATAGCTTTGTCACTTCTTTTGAACTTATAGTCAAATGAAATTATAAGAGTTTATAAAATGAAAAATGCATTTATGAAATGAAACTAGGTGATTGCAAATATTTTCCTATGTAATTAAAAAATAAAATAAAATTTTAATTTAAGAAATAAATTGATTCCATTATTATCACATCCAAAAGAATAAGATTTTTAATGAGAACAACCAATACAGGATGATGTCAAATGAAACTGAATATTTTTTCAAGAATGATGATAATATTAATTAGTAAAGTGGTATTTTTTTAGATCATAAATCACATTCTAAATAGGTTGGGGTGCCATATTTCTTTCATGTGTCGGATATTTTTTCATTAAATGAGTTTTGATATGTGTTATGTCGCAAACAAATGCTTCAAGTCTTATGTTAGTGGGAGAAACTAAGATTTGAGTTTGGTCCAATTAAATATAATCATAAATACTACATGATGTTTTCTAACCTTACAATGATATTCTTAAAGATTTTTTTCTTTGATGGTTGAATCTTGGAAGACCGGAGTAGATTGGTTATTAGCCGAAGAAGATGAGGGGAGTGTTGAAATTCTCTTTTAAAAATAATGATAGTAGACATACCCATGTTATGATTTGAATAAATAGTGCATGACATGTTTTCAATGCTAAAAATGCGTATTCTATAAATCCTTTATTTGGTTTCAGGGTCAATACCTCTTTTAATATACCAATTTGGGTGAATAAAAATGAGATGAGAAGATAATGTGGTATTTATATAAGAAAATTTGATTTATCAAAAAGTGAGAATGTTTCTAATGGTTCATATTGAGTCTATTGAAACAATGAATGAGTGTAAATATTATATAAATATAAATATATATATATTATATATATAGCTGTGAGTGTGAGACTGAAAAAATTAGAGACTAAATATGAGGTAGTTCAAGGCTACAAATCTATTTTTCCATATAGTCTAGTATTAAGTTTTAGATAAAAATTAGAATTTGTTCCTCAAAATAATGCTGTATCTAGTGAGTTGAGAATAATTATATATTTAGTACTTATTCACTATGTGGATTTTAAATTGGCGGTTCTTGATGAATATGATATGTATTCACTACAAAGATAATTTATTCATTATTGAAGAAAACTTCATTTCAATGAAGATCTCTCTCAAATTATGTTGATTTTAGTTCATTGTATTTTTTGGTAAATAATATAACCATTAAAAGGTATTTAATATGTCGGGGATCATAGTCCCAAGATAATAATTTATCCATAAAGTTTTATTGAGAAAATGATATTAGTGGAAATTTTATGTCTTGTGATAATAACTAATAATATTATGTTGTATGATCAAAAATTGCGGTCAAACCTTGTAAAATATATTTTATTCCCTATACTATTTTAATTTTACTTCATTTGATAAAGGATGATTTTAAAATACTCAATAAGGTAATGTATTAGTTGATGAAAATGGTTTATTTTAATTAAGTATATTTTATAAATAATGTTATAGTGATCCCTCCCTCAGTATTTCAGTTTATTCCACTATGAGTTGAGTATGGTATCATAGAAGAAGGTTATCTATATCAAAATACATAAATGTGAAAAAAAGAAAAAAAATTCCCTAATTATTAATGAAGTTCCAAAATTTTATATGAATTAATTAACATGGTTGGAAAATATCATCTTTCCACATTTTTCAACTTTGTGACATGATTTTATTAAATAATACAATGTGGTAATTCCAAAAATTTAAAGAGTGATAATATTACTTTTATTGTTAAATGGAACATTTAGGATGATTAAAAATAGAGTAAATATATTTGTATATCCCACTGTAGAAATATTATTACCAAACTGAAGGAATTATAGACAATGAAATATATTTTGGATAAATATGAATGAAGTTATGAGGGAAATGTTAATGTCCAATAAGTAAATTTATTAATTTCTATAAGTTGTTTTGAGGATATATATATATATATATATATGATTTAGGATGAATACATTAATGAAAATTCTCTAGATTAAATTAAATTTTGATAAATATAAGTGGATTTGGTGAAAATATATATGATTCTATTATTTTAAAGAAACTAATGAGGCATTTTAATTATAGATTTTATCCTATGAGTTTTTTCATGAAGATATGGATGTGTTGGAATCAAGAATTATGTCATGCACTTTTACATGGAATTAATGATGTAGTCCATACATTTGCAACCCATGTCAAGCTGAGGTAGGGAAGCATTGATGCCATCAATGAAGAAGAAACATATATTTACATATACATGATAATTTCTCACACAATAAGGGATGGATATGCCTAAAAAATATTTCATAGTTTTTTGATGTGGTTCTAAGAACCTCCCACTATGAGTATTCCATTTATTTCACACATTATTGAAGAAAATCGTTTGGAAGCCTTAAAACACATTTTAAGGGTTTTTTGGGAACTTGTTATCGTCAACAAAATACCATTTATGTTGTGTAACTCATTAACAGGGGAATAGTCACCTTCATATGCTTCAATTTGACTGGTCATGGAGAGAAGACATGCTTTTGAATTAACATTTATGGTTCTATTTGGTTATGCTTCATTTAAATATGACATTAAATTGGGAAATTAAAATTCTTTGCATCATAAATAAAGAACTCGACATAGAATTTAAATCACATCATGAAGTAAATAAAACTCTATTTAAACCTCACTATGATTCCTTAAGTGACTCTAATCTCATATGTAAATATTTTCCTTCACTATCCATTAAGAATTTCTCCTCCATGTGTTGTTTTTATGTCTTCTCATGTATCCTTTGCGATGAAATCCCCCCCCTAAATAACGTTTCATTTGTGTCTCTAAGGTGGAGAAAATGCATGCCTCGTATAGCTAATTATTATATCCCTTTCCTATATAAATTCCATTTGGGAATCCATCTTAGGATTCTTATTTTATGAAGTTATGTTACATAGTTTTTCCTACAAATACCCTAACATATAAAAATAGGGACATTGGTTGGAGGAATCTTCAAGAGACCTACCACAGGTAAACCCTAAGTTAAAAATTGGGAAAATAATGGGCCCTTAAAAAGTAATCTCATCATTTCCCTCAAATAATAAATCTCATAAATTCCCTTTGAGAATCTATCCTTTGAAGACCATCCATGAAGTAATCATTTAAATAAACTCTATGAATAAATTCAATAAATTCAATTTTTGAATTCATCATGTGGAGGATATATACAAAGAAATCACATTAAGTCCCTATATAAAGTAATACAATTAAGTCCCTTCGTGAAAACGTATTGTGGACACCCCCATTCATATGTTCTATATGGAGTTTCCTGATCCATGTTTTTGCTAAAGGATCTTTACAAAGAAGTATATATCCAACCTTATATTTAATCAAATCCTGCAAACCTGTGTAAAAAACATTATTCAGACCCCCTTTTCAAATAACTCTGTGGATACCCCTTCATGAAAATCCCTTGTGGTCTATGATACGGGGTTTGACCCCTACACCAAAGTTCAGGTCAATGATAGACTATAGTCTCAATCCATCGGTCCTATCCCATTTGTTTTGTCACTGACCCTATTGAGAAAAATAAACAATCACCATATTATTTTCTAGTTGGGTTATACATAATCTATGCTTAGATACAAACAACCATCACCCCGAATTCATAAAAATCCAAAATTTAAGGTACTTTTATTCACTCACAGAACTACTTGATTCAAAATTTTCCTCTTTCTCTCAACAAATAGATTGAATTGATATTCAACTCATAGATTTAAAAAATAAATTTATTTGAGATAATAAAAAAGTTTCTATATATTCTGGCCACCTATCTGGTGTAATCCCCAACTCTTCCTCAAAGGGTATCATCAATTTTAAAGCCCACATAGTCTCATGTTTCCTCCCCTTTTATGGCATAGGAAGCCCAAATTGGACTCCTACTAAGAGTAAGCACCAATCATTCCTATATTCACCAGAGTCACTTATCATGTAATGAACCTTAAGGATACATAAATGCATAAGACCTATAAAATCACCTTGACTTGTGACACTCCACTTTATTTCATTATATACCATGAGTTATGATCATCATTCTAGTTTCACTAAAAAACATTTAACTTGATCAACAACCATTGTTAAACCTAAAATAAATAAAACCTATATGTAATCCCCCACTCAATCCCCTATTGTTCTCTATAATGAAATAATTTTGATTTGTTATTGGCTCTTGTCGATCATAATAAGAATGACTCATGTGTTCTTATAAGTTTTAGCTAATCACTTAACTAATAAAATTAGCCCACATCATAGAAATAAGTAGTGAATAGAAATTCATAGTCATGTGATTCTAAACTATATATCTCACATCCTAACTGCATGAAGATAAAGTTCATGGATTGGACAGGTAATATGACCTTAAACTATTCTACTTAATTTATGTTAACATATATTCATGTTAATCGGTATATGTTGGACAACTCCTTGAGGTTAAATCCCAAAATCAAAAAATATTACTATTACATTATGTTACAATCATAAGTTAACCCCCTATTCCTATATAACTTGAGTACATATACTCCTCTTGGATTCCCTCACACACCTTGAGTATGGATTCTCCTCTTGGTTCCCAAATACACCTCAAGTTTTTATAGACTTATTGGATCCTATATTTGTGCTTCATTTTTTTTCAATCTCTAACCAGATCCAGTTTCCTATTATGTGATGAGCATTGCATAACATTATATTAATACAAACAAGGTGAATCCTACTCATTAGTAAAGAGTTAGTAATTCCCCTATAGATGATCCAGGGATTCCTCTTGTATAAATCCAATGATTTTCTGCCATTTCCCATGTGATAAGAAAACGTTTCATTTATATTATAACATGAGGATGATATCATGTTCACCCTATTAAGTGTATGTTCTAATAAAACCATAACCTATTTATAAACCAAAAGATATGATATAAATAAAAGATACACTCATATGTAAGTCATACAACAACTATTTCTAGTAACTTTTCTCCAAGTTGTACACTCTACATAGAATTAGACTTCTTATACTAGGTCTTGGAAATATTATCTTAAAGGGAGTCACTCAGGCCAATTTTTAGGAAATTAAAATGAAATGCATGTCCCATTAGGTGGTAGTAAACTATGTCGATTTTGATTCACTCTATAGGGATACATAGGAATCAATCTCAAATGCTTGATAACAACTCCACAAAAAAAATAATGTATCAATGTATTGCGTTAAATTCTAGAGTTCCTAATTATTTCACCTTAAATTAGAGAATCCCACATTAATAAGTGAAATATGAAGACCCTCTATCCTAAATAGTTATTCTAGATACACATGGATTTTATCAGATCATTGGAATAGGGGAAATTTATCATTATAAGACTTCTTAATAATTCAAAATAATTTCTTAAATCTGCAATACATTCGAATAGTGTGCCAGAATCCCCAAAAAATGTTGTGATAAGTCTGACCTCCCACCCTTTTGATATTTTAGTGCGCTCTTTTGTTGGTTCTATGTGTTGATTTGTTTTGGGAGGAGTTGGTTATTGTTTGGTTTCTCTTTTGGGTGGTTCTAGATTTGAATGTGGTTCCAAATCCCACCCGCCTATGGTTCTCCTTGATTGTTCAGTTATCACTAATCCATAAAGTGACTTATTTGAAAAAAAAGGTTTTATTCATGATGATATGGATAATTAAAACAAGAGTATCATGTCTAATATCAACAAATAATTTATAAAAGTAAACAAAAAATATAAGGGGAAACTTCCCTTGAAATGATTCAAATATGGGGCATTAGAGAAATTTTATCAACTATCATAAGAAGAAAAAATATAATTTTTATACTAATAATCTAGAATATGAATACAAAAAATTAAATTGAAAGTGATTCTAAATTAGTGAAAAAAATTGATAGTAAGGTAATATTTCTAAGAATAAAATTGAGATTCATAATGGGAACAAAAGAAGATGAATACTTATCCATTAGTATCCAATATGAATATGAATAAACTTAAATTGTTAAAAATCAAGTGACAAGTTGGAGACTAATAACCCTCTTAAAAAAGTGATTAAAATGGTATAAAAGATAATTGCATTGATCATATACTCATTTCTTAGTTAGAGGAATATCTTGAGTAAAATATCATGTTAAATAAGGAAGTTAAAAATATGAAGGAATCTACAGGGAATAAATTTTAATCAAATTAATACTCTATAAATGGACAGATTGAACTCAATAAAGATCTCATGAAACTAAAGTTGAAGGTTTATCAACAAACAATGATAAAAATGGATTTTGAAGAAAAAATCATATTTAAATAATTTGAAATGAAAAGATAGGATAACATATTATTATAGCCAAATAAGAGTAAAATAATTAAAAAAATACATGAAATTAGTTTACGTCATGGATAAATTAAAAAAAAATCAATGTGATTTCTTGTATATCATTTCATTTTAAATATTAATGTGAATCTAGAGAAAAAGTAGAATATATTTTTCATAATATTATTGGTCCTAATTCCAATTTTTTATGTTTTTTGGGTATAAAAATGATGATAAAGTCTCAAATATAATTATTAAAAATTTAATAATGTACTAATAGTCATCATGCTAGAATAACATGAAAAATCATCTACTACATGATGGGAAATTTGTAAATCTATAATGTGTTAATAGGGAGAAAATTATGTATTTGAAAAAATATTCGGATACGGGGGTAATTATTAGTTTAGTTATTTTTTGGAAACAAGATTACAAATATGGGTACAACATGTAATTACTTGCAAAAAAAATTAATGAAGGAGGGTCATCTTTGATGTGAACAAGAATGAATCTCTAAAAAATATTGTTGGGATGAAATTTTTTATTATCCAGGACACTCATAATAGGTTTTAAAGTTTGAAGAATGTTTTTTTAAGATATAAAATACTAGGTAAATATTTTTAAAAGTGAATAATAAGCATCTCTGTACATTTCTCCTGTAATAAAAATGGGAAAAGAGTAAGAATAAGAATCAAGAATAAGCTTCATTTATAGATGAAATATAAATAATTGAATGAAAGAGAGGAGGACCAAGTGTATGTGATGGTGGGTAATATTTACACAAGAATAGAGACACAAAAATAATGAAAAAAATAAAGGATCATGAAGAAATTGTATATATATTTAGAAATGATACCACATTGAGTTTCAAAAGAGTTGGAACTATTGATACATGGACAGATGGATTCAAATCCAAAGATATTTTATTTATAAAACGACTTAAAGAATATTTTATTAAAATTAACCATTTTTTTCAAGGTAATGAGGTTATTTTTTAAAATAACCCATGAAATACCAATAGTTTTAAAGATATGGGATTTGTTATTATATGTGAAATAATAAGTGGGAATTTTTTTCATATTAGTTATCCAACGTATTCATGATACATGATTTCCAAAATTGAGAGTAATTTAACATTTATGAAAATTTTACTTCTTTTCAATAAAATAATGACCAAGATTTTGAAGACTTATTAGGTATGAGCGACTCGCAAATTAAAAATGGATTGATAATCGTTTTTTTACACATACCTATAAGTGATTTTGGTTTAAGGGACACACATGAAGGTGGATATTCAATCAACTAAACCAGTTCAACTCATATATCTAGGGGTGTGTGGTTCAACTCATATATCTAGGGGTGTGTTATCATTATTTTATTACATTCAATAATGAAAACACCTGTATAACTAATTTTTCCTTTAGAAATAAAAATTTCTAAAATCTTTAGATGATTAAAATTTTCAAAAGAAATGTGTATAACAAACTTAGTGTCCAAGTTAAGATTTTAATGATTGATAATGGAAAATAGTTCACATCCAATAATTTTTAGAGACATCTCAGAAAAAATAAAATATGGTATTAATATAAAAAATACACTACATAGAAAGAATTATGTGTCATAGAGTAAAATAAAGAGAAATATATACAATGGTAGAACTATGCTAGCTGAAAATAGTATTCAAAATTTATTTTATGGAAAATTATGTTAACTGTTGTGAGTATTAAAGATATGGTTATCAAGTCTTTATATACATAAGACTCCATATGTGATGTGGTACCACTGAAATCATACTATAAAATACTTCAATGTGCTTAGAATAATTTGTTAAATAATGATCAAAAACTAAAATATTACCATGATTGAAGAACGATACGAAAAAGGAACTGATTTTGGTTTTCATTCTAATGTGATTGGGTAAATATGATAGGGATAAAATTATAAAAATAGTGTTAAATTGTAAAAGTTATTGAAAACTATCATAGAGCAGGGGAACTTATTTAGGATAAAGTTTATATTGAAGTTGGAAACATATAGATCCTAGAAAATAGTTTGTGTAATGAGCTAAAAATGTGAAACATATGGTTGAAGTTGACACCCACATAACCGATGATGAAGAATAAGTTGGGTATCTTAAGAAAATTTATTAAAGGATTAAGAAAAATATAGATTCTGATAATATTATTGGCCAGAAATATTCACCTGTCTTAACCAAGAGAAGGTTGATATTAGGAAATCAAAAATATATTTCTTCTACAAGTTAGTCCTTTAACTATTTATGAGAATAGTTATCATGAATAATAGATCAATGTTATGACTGAGTGACTTGGTCAAATATAAAATAACTCTACATGGGGGTTGGTCAGGGATTAAGAAAAAAATTATCATTAGTTCTAATTGGTTTTTATTTTAAACGTGGAATGATAATGTTGAATTAAAAAGGAATAAAACAATTTGGCTTTCAATGGGTATTCATTTATAGAAGGAGTTGGAATTAATGAAAGATTTTTACCATGGAGAATACATGATAGCACTAAATTTTTATATTAAAATAAAGATCATAAACCTTATAAAATTTATCAATTGGATGTGAAATATTACTTCCTAGATTACTATGTTGAAGAGTATGTTATTATTAATAATCCTTAAGTTTTTATTCATGATAAAGATGATATTATGGTATATATGTTTAAGAATGGTATATATGGATTTTAGATAGAACCAAGAGAATGGATTCCAAAATTTATAGATTCTTGATAAGAATGAATTTTTCCAAAGGGAATGTTGATACTAATATACATGGGAATGAGTTTTCCATGGGTACTCATTATCGTAGTATATTTTAATGATATATGTTTTTTAGGTAAAATATTGAATTGTAGTGAGAAAATGACATTGTAAATGAATATTAATTTTGAGATATCTATGTTAGGTGAGATTACATATTTTTGATTGTTGAAAATCATTAAAGGGGGTATTCATTTATTTTCTCAAGAAAATTACACAATAGAACTGTTGAAAAGGATTGGAATGGTGGAATGAAATGTTAATTCACCAAATATATATTTTGAATCCTATATAATCCAATACTAATCCATAACTAGTGTGAATCAAAGTGATTATAAAAAAAATATTGGTGGCCTTATCAAAAAAAAATTTTCTATAACTGGAATTGTTGTCTTCTTGAACTTTTATACTTAATTTTAGAGTAATCCAAGGGAATCACACATGTTGGAAGCCAATTAGAATAAATGTAACACCCCAGGTAAATAAAGAATATGACATTTTCATATTTATCCATATTTGTGAATAAAATATTGATATGACTTTAAAGGGGACGCTATGCTCGATGGCGTACCCAACACGCAACAACGAGTTTCTTGGGAATCTTACGTGGCACTCTAATAATAAAATAATATTATTTTAAATGGTAGTTAACATGTAGCCGTTGTAATGGTAGGAATGGATATAAATAACTAAAATATGATTATATATGTTTTTAAATGTTTTTACATTTATCCAATAAAGGATAGAGGCTTAAAATACGAAAAGAATTCAATTTTAGGCATATATGCCCTAGTTTTCACTAAAGGTTCACTTATCACCTTTTGATGTTGAACCATCATTAAATATAGTTTTGTTCACTCTTAAACATTATCTTGGACCAAATAAAACTCTTATTAAGAATTGGGACATCAAAATTTACTTTGTGTAAATTTTCGGTATCTTTCCGATAAAGTTCATTTTTTTATGAATAGTGTCCAATGTTTTATTTTAATTAAAAACCTCGTTTTAATATAATTTATTTATATGATTATATTATCTTTTGAATTGGGTTTAAAGTGAAATTAGAATATATTTTTACCATTAAATCCAATAGTGGTCGTTGGAATTAATTTCACTTTGAAATCAGACTTAAACCAGTGTCAATCTTTCGATACTTATTGTTTCATAAAAAGACGCTATTTGCTCTGACAGTGAGAATTAATTATTAAATTAATTAATGTGACTTATATGTTTTTTATTTTGTAAAATAGACTTCATTTTTTAATTCATAATATCAAATATAGCTTAGGGTGAATTTTTGGGATTTTTCTGAAAAACATCAATTTTTGATGAATAGTGACACCACTAAGTGGTACTTATAAAAACTGATTTTTCCGTTTAAATGAAAATTTTCCATATTTTTGTTTTGAATTTCAAAAATCCAACATACATGGTTTTCATTAAGAAGTAAAATGTGGTTCAATGGGAAAAAAATATTTTTTTGGTGAATAGTAACTTATTAAGTTTTTAATCGCGATTAGAGGTAATTAGTGTAGTTTAAGGTAAAAATAATGTTTTAATAATATGAAATGAACTTGACACATGTCCTAACCTCATTGGATATGTAATTACCGACCAAGAAAAGCCATGGGTAAACTTGGGGACCCCAGGGAGCCACTTTGGTTGGGAAATGACATAAATAACTTTTTATTTAATGTAAAAGTAAAAATGACACAAACATGATATGTTTTACTAAAACAATTTTCTGGTGGGGTTATACAAGTCAGATTTTTTATTATAAATAGTCATTGGAAAGCTAAAAAGATTTCATACATCATAGTAATTTGTTTATAATTTTTATACATTAAATACATTAAATTATTTATGACATCTTAATGATGCAGCGATGACATCATTATCTGACAATTTAAATAAAATGAGAAGATAATGTAAACTCTATGACCTACACTTGTCCAAAACTTATTTTATGGGTGTATTTCGAACCCTTATCACCTTATCCGCGAATTATATCAATGTGGGAACTTTTAAAACCGAAACACATTTTCAAATAAAGTAATATTTCTTACTTTCCAAAAGTGCCCCTCCTTTCCTCTTATAAAAGGCCCCCACCTCTACCTCATTTCACACACTCCTCAAGACTTTGGCTCAGCCGACCCCTGCCCATTTACTCTCTCCATATCACTCTAAGCATCCTAGAGGAATCCCTTTGGGCAGAATCCTTTAAATGAAAGCCTTTAGGCTCAAATGAAAAGGAGTTACACTTTTAAAGGTAATTCATTCTCTCATGTTCATTTGTTTTATTTTGCTTCTCCAACCTCATAAACTCTTTTTATTTACTTCTTTTGTAACAAAAACAGTATCTTCAATATACTAGGATGTTGTTATAAGATTTATTCGAGCTAAAATCTCACACAACTACATCAAATGGTTAAATAACATACGGTTTCCGTGGATGGCGAAATTCTGCCTCCCAAAACGATGATTGTTCAATACTCATTTAACACCTTCAAAGGTGGCCATTATGATGTCACTATTTTTATATATGATATATAATATGTTAATGTTTTCCTTAAGCTTCTGTTTTTTTTTCATTTTGGGCATACCTTTATGGTTTCCATTATGGGTAAACGCGATATCTTCATTTAAGGAAGTGCGGACTACCACCCCCTCAAAGTGATTTGATTCATTAAATACCATATGTGGGTCATATAAAGGATGGAACTATGATATTATATATGATATTATACTATAATTATAATATACCTTTATATCATTATTATTCAATTCTATAAAATATGAAATAGAAATGAAAGTAGCGTTCATGCGTACGTACGGCTTACCGTCTCCATGAACGGTGCATTTCATTTCTTACCTCTAAATGATTATGTAATGTTATAAATGCATGAATGTACTGGATATATATTACATATATGATATCTAAATCATTAATACAATTCTGTATATAATAAACATTTGGCCACACGAACAACATGTAATTGTAAGAAGTCCACTTTCGACTTAAGAACCAAATTTCGGCAAAACAAATATTATTATCTTAAATGATTACATAATGTTTATGACATGGTAATAAGTGATATAAAAGGAATAATGAACTTGAAAAAGGTTTATAAGGAAGTATAAATTAACTCAATTTTATTATTCAGGAGATTAAAGAACGATCGAGTCAAGTCGGACCCGAGGTAAGGGATCCTACTCCTCTCTTTCTTTTTAAGTACACACTTTTATGTCATTCCTTCTAAAGCTCATATTTCTTGTTATTGGGATGATATTTTATATTACACTTACTGTAATTTTTATGTTCATGTGATGAGAGACCCTATTCTCTCTCATCAATCCATTTTGGAAGTTTTCAGTGGCGCGTTAGGCTACCGAACTTTCGTAAGAGATCTAACCTCTCTCTTTCTTTTTAAGTACTCTCCTTTATGTCACTTATTTTAAGCTCCTCTTTTTAATGTTGGGGGATGTAATTTTATATTCCTATTGCTGTACATTTTATTGTAATGTGATGAGATACCCTATTTGATCTCATCAATCCATATTCGGAAGTTTTATGTGGCGCCGTTAGGCTGCCGAGTTTTCGTAAGGGATTTTTCATCTCACTTTTATTCCCGTGAGATTTATGCTACATTTGCCAAAAATTCCATTGAGTGGTGTATGTACTGCCCATTATTATACTCTTTGTGTAATATAATTTCATTTATGAGTATTTATATCAATTATCTATTGTCCTTCTTTCATGGGGTGTATGTTTTGAAAGATATCCAAGTCGGTAAGGGAACCTTTCACCCTCCTCTTTTTTAAAAGACATCTTTTGTTGGGTATTTTAATTTACATATTGTTATGTTGGGATATGTTCTAATATATCCTTATTGATGTAAATTTTATGTCCAAGTGATGAGATACACTTTTTATCTCTCATCAACTCATTTTGATGTGATGTCGTTAGGCTGTCAAGGGAACTTTTTAACCCAATTTCGATTTCTTTGGTTTCAACATGTAGTCATTGAATATGTCATCCATTGAATATGTGTTAATGACCTTTTATTGTTTTAAACTTAATATCCACTTATATTGGGTGTATTTATATTTTTCACACATATTTTTGAGATTGATTTTTCCTTAATTTAAGGATACCTTCTTTATAAGGGATTTCATCACATTTGACATTCCTATTGAGGGTTCATTGTTTTTATGCACCAATTCACTCTTATATGGTGTATATAATATCCTTTGGAGTATTATATCATGAATCCATTTATTCTAATGATATTATAAAGTTCTGACTAAATGTTATACCTTAGTTATTGTATTCAAGTGTCTCTAATTTTGGTAAAAACCCCTTTAACCAAAATATCATTTTAAATGTTTTAATTATTTGTTCTTATTAATATCCATGGTTTCAAAATGGATTTAAGGATTTATTTATATGGATATTAATGGTTTAAAATTTTAAGCTTCAAGGTGGTGTGGGACACTTTGATTCAAAAATCTCTTTATTAAATGTTTTAAATGGTTTTGGAAATGGTTTCTTTTTGAATGGATTCATTATTTCAATATACTAAAATGTTATATTGTGATTGAAATGTGGAAATGTTATGTTTCCTTTATGCATGTTTTATGTGATACATTTATGTTATGGTTCCTAGGAATTGTTATGAAAATGGTTGGTTCCATGATAAACTAAGGGCGGGTGAGCCCGATATAGCTCTCCAATGCATTGGGTAACGCGAAGGAGTGAAACGTTAAGGTTTCTCCAAAGAGATTTAGGGAATATACTGTGATGGTTATTCCAAACGTAACCAAGAGGGTTACTACCTAAGTAAGAATGTTATGAATGCCTCAAGTTACCTTTATGTCTTATGTTTTCTATGATTTATTCATGATTTGATATGCCTATGTTTTATGGGTAAAGTGTGATTTCATTCTATTGTATATATGAACTCATGTTTCCTTTCAATATTTTTATAACTCTTACTGAGCTTTTTATGCTCATCCCAAGTTTTTGAAATGTTTTTCACAGGTCAAGGGAAAGGTACATGATGTGATGATAGTGTCAAGGATGTTTCAAGAAAGAATCTGTGTTATATTTTAAATATGTTTCCGTTGATGGGAAGAATGAATACTGTCTTTTATGTAACCACTTTGTTTAAATGTGGAATGTAATGCAAGTTTCATGATATAATTCTCTAAAACTCTAAACCTGAAAAGATCCTCAATGTGTAATCTTTTAATAACTCAAGATTAAGTAAGGTTTAAGGCTGGGGCCATATAGTTTGTATCAAAGGTCGGTTTAGATAACTTTAGAGGTTAGGGTATTCTTTATGCATAAGTGACATTACCATAATGGT
Source organism: Viscum album (assembly GCA_963277665.1). NCBI lineage: Eukaryota > Viridiplantae > Streptophyta > Magnoliopsida > Santalales > Viscaceae > Viscum > Viscum album. The sequence goes on from OY728130.1 coordinate 1,330,381,972, forward strand.
TAGGATTTCAGAAAGAGTCCTAGTTTTAGATAAATTGAATGAGTAAGTATATCTTAGTGTTTATCTTACTCATTAGTACATGATGGTTTTGTTGATATACTCACACTGACCTTTTTGGTTTTAGTAAATGGCTAGATCTAGCAGGCACCAAAGTAACAGTGGATGTGAAGGAAACTGTGACAGTTTTTTGAGCAAGCAACTGAATGATATGGGATCTGCAATGAGAACTCTTGTGATTATCCTCAACCAACTATCTGGAGTCATGATTTACCACCTAAACCTTAGATATTTCTCTAAGGCATCATATATGCAAGAAACAAATCCCTACGGAAGTACAAGTAATAATCATAAAGGTAAGTGTGTTCAAAAACCTATGTGTCAAAGATGTGGAAAGAAACACCTAGGAAAATGTTTCAAAGGGACAGAAATATGCTATATATGTGGAAATGAAGGTCATAAAGCAAGAACCTTCCATGGAAAAAGGAATCATCCAGTTGACTCGAGGAAAGGGAAAGAAGTTATTTCTGAGGGATCAATTGAATGTTTTAAATGTGGTGTGCATGGTCATTATGCAAACACATGTCCTATGAAGAAGTTTCGTGAATGGGGTCACCAAGAGCGTACCAATATTCGTTTACCAATACCTAATGCCATTCCGATTGAGGATGAAGAAACTAACAATTACCAATCAAAGGTATGTACTATTTCATGACTATTGTTTTCCTATTTTGGAATCTTAGGATATGATTCATGATTTTGTTTGTAGGAAAGAGGTATTTCGGAATAAGTTGGAAAGGAATGGATAATGGATCATGAAGAATGTTGAATGAGTAAGATGTCAACATATAAGGGCTTCAAGAGTTATGGTGAAATTCTTTAGAGTATTAAGTCTCTTTTGATGATGGGGTTACATTAGAAGACTTTTTATATTATGTGTAACCCTGATGTTTAATATAGGGAAATTTTATTCAAGTAATACTTATCTTTTCTTTTGTGGACATAGTTATAAAGAACCATTTGGGTTTATATGATCCTTACTTTTGAGGTAATTATGGGTTACTATATGTTATTATTGAAGTGAAAGGCATGAGATAAAATTGAGGTTAAATTATGTTATGGTTATTTTTGATGATTTTATCCCTTTTTTGGGAATTATTTGAGAATTATATAGTTTTGGAAAAAGGACAACACGTAGACCGTGTGACTACCCGTCGCGTCGGACAAAGCTGCGGGAATCAAACCCACAATCAAAGTGCAACTAGTATTTATCGCCTACCACTGGACTACGTGAAGTCCCTGGTTAGTTTGACTGATTCTTTTTTTCTTAAGAGTAAGTTGATTTTGGGTTATTTATGAAAATTATTAACCTATCATAGAGGATATGTGATTAGGTTAATTACTTTTCAATACGAGACTTTAGGAGCAACTGATGTTGTTTGGAGATAAATGTTACGATTTAACTTGGAAGACTATGTGACTAAATCCTTGAAATATTTGGGTTTCAATCTTATATTGGTTTACCTTGAAGAATTTTACGGACAAATTGTTTATCGGATGGTCCTCGTTGAACTTTGGGTTTTGTTGGAAAAATTTTGGAGATTAAGCATGGATTTTCTTTTTAATGGGTTATCCTTTTCTGGATTATCTGACCTTGTACTAACCTTTTTGGTTTTGGTTTTGGTTAAAGCCTAAAGACATGGGATGTATATAGTTCTCTTTTGTGGATTAGGTGATTCTCTAGAAGTTGATTATAGTACTCTTAATGCGAAAAAGTCTCCCTAAATACTCGTCTTTTGGAAAAAATATGAGTTTGATTAAGGAATCTAGTAAAAGTTGAAAGTCAATAGGATAAGTGATTATGTTTCCTTATGAATAAATTCCTCAATAAAAAGTAACTTAAAACAAAAATGTTGTCTATTAACTTTTCCTATTGGGGAATCGAATACCGTTTAACCCATCACAAGTTTGTGATTTTCTTGTGGTTAACTTTCTTCTAAACGTGTTTTCTATCACTCTCCATCAGAACATGACCCTTTGTTTTTTCCTCCATGTCCATACTTTCATACTTGGAATCCTAGTATGGGTTAACTCGGGTGACCTATGTGCTTATCTTTATTTATTTAAAAGTGATTGTTTTACCGACTCTTGTTCCGATGTGGGACATTCAAGGATGTTTCCAAGCTCAATTTTTAAAATTGTGAGGACGCAATTCCCAAAAGTGGGGAAGGATGTAACACCCCAGGTAAATAAAGAATATGACATTTTCATATTTATCAATATTTGTGAATAAAATATTGATATGACTTTAAAGAGTACTCTATGCTCAATGGCGTACCCAACACGCAACAACGAGTTTCTTGGGAATCTTACATTGCACTCTAATAATAAAATAATATTATTTTAAATGGTAGTTAACATGTAGCCGTTGTAATGGTTGAAATGGATATAAATAACTAAAATATGATTATACATGTTTTTAAATGTTTTTACATTTATCCAATAAAGGATAGAGGCTTAAAATATGGAAAGAATTCAATTTTAGGCGTATATGCCCTAGTTTTCACTAAAGGTTCACTTATCACCTTTTGATGTTTAACCACCATTAAATATAGTTTTGTTCACTCTTAAACATTATTTTGGACCAAATAAAACTCTTATTAAGAATTGGGACATCAAAATTTACTTTGTGTAAATTTTTGGTATCCTTCCGATAAAGTTCATTTTTTTATGAATATTGTAAAATGTTGTATTTTAATTAAAAACCTCTTTTTAATATAATTTATTTATATTATTAGATTATTATTTGAATTGGTTTTAAAGTGAAATTAGAATATATTTTTACCATCAAATCCAATAGTGGTCGTTGGAATTAATTTCACTTTGAAATCAGACTTAAACCAGTGTCAATCTTTTGATACTTATTATTTCATAAAAACACGCTATTTGCTCTGACAACGGGAATTAATTATTAAATTAATTAATGTGACTTATATGTTTTGAATTTTTTATAATAGACTTCATTTTTGAATTAAGAATATCAAATATAGCTTAGGGTGAATTTTTGGGATTTTTCTGAAAAACATCAACTTTTGATGAATAGTGACACCACTAAGTGGTACTTATAAAAACTGATTTTTCCATTTAAATAAAATTTTGCCATCTTTGTGTTTTGAATTTCAAAAATCCGACATACATGGTTTTAATTAAGAAGTAAAATGTGGTTCAATGGGATAAAAATAATTTTTTGGTGAATAGTAACTTATTAAGTTTTTAATCGCGATTAGAGGTAATTAGTGTAGTTTAAGGTAAAAATAATGTTTTAATAATATGAAATGAACTTGAAAAATGTCCTAACCTCATTTTATATGTAATGGCCGACCAAGACAAGCCATGGGTCAACTTGGGGACCCCATGGAGCCACTTTGGTTGGGAAATGACATAAATAACTTTTTATTTATTGTAAAAGTAAAAATGACACAAACATGATATGTTTTACTAAAACAATTTTTTGGTGGGGTTATACAAGTCAGATTTTTTATTATAAATAGTTATTGGAAAGATAAAACTATTTCCTACATCATAGTAATTGTTTTATAATTTTTAGACATTAAATAAATTAAATTATTTATGACATCATAATGATGCAGCGATGACATCATTATCTGACAATTTAAATAAAATGAGAAGATAATGTAAACTCTATGACCTAAACATGTCGAAAACTTATTGTATGGGTGGATTTAGAACCCTTATCACCTTATCCACGAATTATATTAATGTTGGACCTTTTAAAACCGAAACACATTTTCAAATAATGTAATATTTCTTACTTTCCAAAAGTACCCCTCCTTTCCTCTTATAAAAGGCCCCCAACTCTACCTCATTTCACACACTCCTCAAGCCTTTGGCTCGGCCATCCCCTGCCCATTTACTCTCTCCACATCTCTCTCCTCATACTAGAGGATTCCCTTTTGGCATAATCCTTTCAAAGGAAGCCTTTAGGCTCAAATCAAAAGGAGTTACACTTTTAAAGGTAATTCATTCTCTCATGTTCATTTGTTTTATTTTGCTTCTCCAACCCCCTAAACTCTTTTTATTTACTTCTTTTGTAACAACACCAGTATCTTCAATATACTAGGATGTTTTTATAATATTTATTCGAGCTACACTCTCACACAACTACATCAAATGGTTAAAGAACATATGGTTTCTGTGGATGGTGAAATTTTGCCTGCAAAACGATGATTGTTCAATACTCATTTAACACCTTTAAAGGTGGCCATTATGATGTCACTATTTTTATATATGATATATAATATGTTTATGTTTTCCTTAAGCTTATGTTTTTTTTATTTTGGGCATACCTTTATTGTTTCCATTATGGGTAAACGCGATATCTTCATTTAAGGAAGTGCGGACTACCGCCCCCTCAGAGTGATTTGATTCGTTAAATACCATATGTGGGACGTATAAAGGATGGAAATATGATATTATATATGATATTATACTGGAATTATAATATACCTTTATATCAGTATTATTCCATTCTATAAAATATGAAATAGAAATGAAAGTAGCGTTCATGCGTACGTACGACTTACCGTCTCCATGAACGGTGCATTTCATTTCTTACCTCTAAATGATTATGTAATGTTATAAATGCATGCATGTACTGGATATATATGAAATATATGATATCTACATCATGAATACAATTCTGGATATAATAAACATTTGGCCACATGAACAACATGTAATTGTAAGAAGTCCACTTTCGACTTAAGAACCAAATTTTGGCAAAACAAATATTATTAACATAAATGATTACATAATGTTTATGACATGGTAATAAGTGTTATAAAAGGAATAATGAACTTGAAAAAGATTATTAAGGAAGTAGATATTAACTCAAGTTTATTATTCAAGATATTAAAGAACGATCGAGTCAAGTCGGACCCGAGGTAAGGGATCCTACTCCTCTCTTTCTTTTTAGGTACACACTTTTATGTCATTCCATTTAAAGCTCATCTTTCTTGTTATTGGGATGATCTTTTATATTAAACTTACTTTAATTTTTATGTTCATGTAATGAGAGACACTATTCTCTCTCATCAATCCATTTTGGAAGTTTTGAGTGGCGCCGTTAGGCTGCCGAACTTTCGTAAGAGATCTAACCTCTCTCTTTCTTTTTAAGTACTCTCCTTTATGTCACTTCTTTTAAGCTCCTCTTTGTAATGTTGGGGGAAGTTATTTTATATTCCTCTTTCTGTACATTTTATTTTAATGTGATGAGATACCCTATTTTATCTCATCAATCCATATTTGGAAGTTTTATGTGGCATCGTTAGGCTGTCGAGTTTTCGTAAGGGATTTTTCATCTCACTTTTATTCCTGTGAGATTTATGCTACATTTGCCACAAATTTTATTGAGTGGTGTATTTACTGCCCATTATTCTACTCTTTGTGTAATATAATTTCTTTTATGAGTATTTACATCAATTATCTATTGTCCTTCTTTCATGGGGTGTATGTTTTGAAAGATACCCAAGTCGGTAAGGGAATCTTTCACCCTCCTCTTTTTTAAAAGACTTCTTTTGTTGGGTCTTTTAATTTACATATTGTTATGTTGGGATATGTTCTAATATATCCTTATTGATGTAAATTTTATGTCCAAGTGATGAGACACACTTTTTATCTCTCATCAACTCATTTTTATGTGATGTCGTTAGGCTGTCAAGGGAACTTTTTAACCCAATTTCGATTTCTTTGGGTTCAACATGTAGTCATTGAATATGTCATCCATTGAATATGTGTGAATGAACTTTTATTTTTTTACACTTAATATCCACTTATATTGGGTGTATTTATATTTGTCACACATATTTTTGAGATTGATTTGTCCTTAATTTAAGGATACCTTCTTTATAAGGGATTTCATCACATTTGACTTTTCTATTGAGGGTTCATTGTTGTTATGAACCAATTCACTCTTATATGGTGTATATACTGTCTTTTGGAGTATTATATCATGAATCCATTTATTCTCATGATATTATAAAGTTCCGACTAAATGTTATTCCTCAATTATTGTATTCAAGTGTCTCTAATTTTGGTAAAAAACCCTTTAACCAAAATATCATTTTAAATGTTTTAATTATTTGTTCTTATTAATATACATGTTTTCAAAATGGTTTTAAGGATTTATTTATATTGATATTAATGGTTTAAAATTTTAAGCTTCAAGGTGGTATGGGACACTTTTATTCAAAAATCTTTTTATTAAATGTTTTAAATGGTTTTGGAAATGGTTTCTTTTTGAATGGATTCATTATTTCAATATACTAAAATGTTATATTGTGATTGAAATGTGGAAATGTTATGTTTCCTTTATGCATGTTTTATGTGATACATTTATGTTATGGTTCCTGGGCATTGTTATGAAAACGGGTGGTTCCGTGATAAACTAAGGGTGGGTGAGCCCGATATAGCTCTCCAATGCGTTGGGTAACGCGAAGTAGTGAAACGTTAAGGTTTCTCCGAAGAGATTTAGGGAATATACTATGATGGGTATTCCAAACGTAACCAAGAGGGTTACTCCCTACGTAAGAATGTTATGAATGCCTCAAGTTAACTTTATGTCTTATGTTTTCTATGATTTATTCATGATTTGATATGCCTATGTTTTATGGCTAAAGTGTGATTTCATTCTAATGTATATATGAACTCATGTTTCTTTTCCATATTTTTATAACTCTTACTGAGCTTTTTATGCTCATCCCAAGTTTTTGAAATGTTTTTCACAGGTCAAGGGAAAGGTACAAGATGTGATGATAATGTCAAGGATGTGTTAGGAAAGAATCCATGTTATATTTTAAATATGTTTCCGCTGATGGGAAGAATGAATACTGTCTTTCATGTAACCACTTTGTTTAAATGTGGAATGTAATGAAAGTTTCATGATCTAATTCTCTAAAACTCTAAACCTAAAAAGATCATTAATGTGTAATTTTGTAATAACTCAATATTATGTAAGGTTTACGGCTGGGTCCTTATAATAAAATATTTACAAAAATAATACTGGGATTTGACCCATTAAATCAAAACAATTATTATTATTTTTATAGGGAATTATAGATGAAAATTATTATGAAAATTGTATTAATAAGATTTCAATTTTAGGTGGAACATTCATCCCCATTGAATATTATGTACCATGGTATATTAAGAAGTATATTTTTGTGGAAATAAGAAGAGATTAATATGAGTACATAGAATCCACAAATGATTGTACTCAAATTATGTTGATCCATGTTCAATAAGACTTCATGAGAGTTATGTTTCAGAATCCACATTCAAATTTACGTGAAAATCAATGTGTTATAGATCGAGAAATTTTTTTTGTAACACTCTAAATCAAATTAAATTGATAATAGTTATAATTTTTGTATTTATGTTGGTGGAAATTTTAAATAAATGGGGGACTAGTCATTTTAAAAATTTAATGGAAAAAATTATGAGTGTTTATAAAATATAAATATCTAGTTAGTGCAGTGTTATTGATATGTGTTGTAGTGTAAATATATTTAATGAACACATTGATTTATAATGTTTCAGATTACAAAAATCCTAGTCAACTCCTTTACAACCTATACTCCTCGGTGATATGTGAACCCACTAAGAACCTCAGATTTAAAGGTGTGGAAACCTTGTTCAAAAAAATTTCATTTTATACCACTCAAAGGCACAACCTAGTCTTGATATTGGATACCCAACAAATATACCAACATTAATTATGATTAGGAATAAAAACACTTATTTCTTTTAGGTGGTGGAATATCAGAGTAAGAAATAATTTCTTTTGATGCGAAAAATCATAAACTAGATACAAAATTTTAAAAATAGAATGATAAAGATTACAGAAATAAAAATATATATAGGGAAAATAGTAGGTGGTGAAAAATGATCAAGATGATGAGGTTTGATTATCATAGATTAGTTAAAAGGAAATAAATTTGATATTCAAGTCCTTCTATGATCATTTCTAGAATGTAGAATCCAGATATGTATATGAAAAATTCAGAGCATCCAAAATGTTGAATTTGTATCACAATTTATCTCTTCCACGTTGTGTCCAATTATTTTCACTAGAATTATTTTAATCCTTAAATATGTCTGTTAGATCATTAAAATATAGATCCTCTAAGATTGTGTTTGTGTCTAATATATGGATGAAACTTGATAGAGAATAAAAAAGAAATAGTTTAGTTTATGAAAAACATATAATAGTGATGATTTAAAATTATATATTTTATATTAATATTAAATAATACACATTTTGAGTATAAAAATTGAATATGCTTCAAAATTATTAAATTATTGAAATAAAAATTTTAATCCTCTAGATTATATGGATAGTAAAAACATTAATAAAATAGAGCATGGAAGGAACATCAATATAAATGAATAAATCTAAATAAATTTATGCTACGAATATTTTAAAACACTCTAAAATTTAATTTAAATGTCAAATAATAAAATGTTTGATAAATTAATTTTTTTCCAAAATAGTAATTAAAATAAGAAACAAAATTAAAAAAATCTAAATAAGAGTGGCTAATTTTTTCTACCCTGAAAAACAAAGAGAGGTTTCTCATGTTCTACAGCCAAAAATTGAGAGATGTGACTCATAACCTTTTTATAAAAAATGATAGTGGTGGACTATGACTAACCAGTGAAAAAAATATTGACTGAATTTTGATACAACTAAAAAATAAAATCTAACAAAAACAAAACTAATATCATATCACTGTGTATTCAAAGTCATCATGTGATGTGTTAAAAAAATTTATATCATTGGAATTTCAATGGTTCCTATTGAATAATAGTTGAAGAATAAAAATGGTGAATCATGACCCACTATTATAAATTTAAATTGTGAATCACTAAAAATAAATTCAAAACAATTGGATCATAAACAGATTAATAATATATGTATTATTGTTTGGATAGGAATATGAAAAAAATCTATGAAATATCTACAAAATCTGATCAATGAATGTAGGGATCCCATGGGAGTTTGATGAGATTATACCACATTATTGTACAATATAAAGAATTAAGAATTAGTGCGTAAAACATAATCCACCTTTGATGTACAAAAGATGACCTACAATAGTGACTCGAATGACCATCGGTTTCCAAAGGTGACTTAGATAAACCTAGGTGTTCATTGGTGACTCGACTAACCATTGGTTCTTTATAGTAACCCAACTAACTGTGAGTTTCTAATGGTGACTCTACTCACCATTGGTGTCCAACGATGACTCGTGAATCACTATTGGGAAATCAACATGGGAGAAATCATTGAACTATATAAGTATTGGCACTTGTCAATGATACAAGAATAAATTAGTTGAAAATATGGAACACTAAATAATAAGAATGTGATATTACTTTTTAATGACATTACATGACATATATTTGTAACTGAATGTGACTCATTGTATGATTAAGAATCTTAAGTGAACAAGGTTATGAATAGTCTCACCAAAATAATTGTACATTATGATAGGAGATGAAAATTATATAAAAACGATGTTCCCTGAGATCACTAGTATAACTAATGATATGAGTTCCCTTGGAGAATTCTTGGATTACATATATCATGTAAGAATATTTTGGGGAGATATTACAATGATATGGAATTAAAATAATGTGTCCAAAAATGAGAGTAAGAATTTTATGGATTATACCTTAGAGAAAATAATATGATCTCAATTGCAGGATATGTTAGGGATGGAAAATAATACTAATTATATTTCTACAATGATAATATTTATTACATTTAAATATAATGTAATCGATAACTCTAATTCATCTAATTCTTGTTCTAGTAATGTTACAATGATATGGTTCACTTTAGTAAGAAAAATTAAAAAATTATGAAAAACCATTGTGGTAAGTAATTTTATTGAATGAATAATTAAAATATTATATGAAAGGTAATTCATGTAAGAATAATGGTGTTTCATATTAAAAATGTTATTAGTTAAGGAATAATGGTCACATCAGACATAATTTACCGAAACTCAAACATTAGAAGAAATACAAAGAAAAAAATAGAAAATAAAAAAAGATTTGTTTGAAGGATGGCACTCCTAAGACAGTATTAACTCAAGAAGTGACACTGTAAGTGAAAATGAAATGGATAGCCTAATCCTAATTAGAATATAGTGTGAGGTAAATGATTATCTTTTTACTCAGTTGATAACTCCTAAAATTGTTAATAATAATGACATATTTGTAAATAAAAAATATACATATTATGATTATAATTGTGATTATGATTGTATGAATTCTAGAGTCAAATTATTTCACAAAGATAATTATGAATTTAGGGATTTTAGTTTCAAAATTATTGAAAAATATGTATAATTTAAATGTAAAAATAAAAATTTAGTCCATAAAAAATCACAAAATAAAACATTAATATGAAAATGTGAATATCATTGTTTCCCCAAATGATGAATATAAAAGGAACAATGATTCTAATATATTTTAAATTAAATGTGAAAATAAAAAATTTAAAACTTTATAGTAGTAAATGATAAATATCATGATGGACGATATAATTTTTTTGTGTATTTTCTTACTAAAAAAACAGATGTATGAAAATAATGAAGGAAATAAAAATTTGTGAAACATGACTTCTGTAACTAATGAAAAGGTTTATAGATATTTATAAACTATTTAAATAAATAATATTAATTTAAATAATAAATTTGTTAATATTATATATGAATTATCTACATTTTCAAAACGTAAAAAACATTATGATTAAATGATTTCAATAGTAAAACCAAATGAAAATAGTAATGGTTAACATTATAACCATTTTATGCCAAACATTAATAATATTACTTTTGATAGAATTTCAAAATGAATTATTTATATTGTCACTTTCAATAAATTAATAATGAAATAGAATTATACCAATGAGTTTTCAATGTGAATTACTCAATATTTATTTCATACTAGTACAATTTTATCTAACAAATAATATATATATTCACTGAGAATGAAATGTTTAAAATCCTTAGGGATTGAAGAGACCAATGGAATTTGATGATGGTATTGTTTTCCAAGGATTAATGTATCTATAAATATTAATTGGTGGTTATAAATAATATAATGAATAATGTTATGAATATTGAGATATTTCACCTAACTAAATGAATTATTTATCTTTTATTAGAGTGTTTGGATAGTTAAATATATGTAACTATAAGTGTAAAAATAAGGATTGTTGAGAATGATTTATATATGAAATAATGACAACTGATAACAAATAAAGAGAAATTTTTTGATCATGTGATACTTGATTAGTGTAATGATATTTCTATTATATAACATTATAAAATGTGATTAAAGAAGTAAAAAAGACTAGTTAGATGATTTAATATCCATCTATGGATTATCATGAATAAAGGTTACTATAATGTATAGAGATTATATAATAGATGATAATTGATTAATACAAAGTGTGAAACTATAATTGATGAGGTGGTAAAGAATAAAATAAACCCTAAATATTAATATTTATGTAATATACTATTTATGTCAATCCAACTTTTTAATTTTTAAGTGTTTGTACACTAGGCCCGAAGATTATGAAATATAATTTGGGAGTTTTTATAAAGGAACTATGATAGGGTGTTGGCTACAAGATATAATCCAACCATGAATCTTATATGGATGATGTGAATTTGTATTGGGAAGAATCAATGGTCATCATTCATAATATGAAAAAAAAATTCATAATGGAATTACATTCATGACATTAATGGTTCAATTGTTCTTTTTGATTTGAGGATATTCCTTTTAGTGAAAATAAAACCTAGGGGATTCAAATTTCGAATTTAGGATTCATGAAAAGAATAATTCCATCCTAGTGGGTTTTTATGTGTTCCATATCTAAATATTATACCATTACATGTGATACATTTTTTATCAAACCCTAAGGCTGCTCCAGGAATGTTTGGGTTGTTACAGATCATTCAAACTTATACATCGAATTCATTAATATCAAATTTGTTTGGTCGCTCCTCTTTTTGTTTGTGTTCCATTATATCTTTTGTTCCTTTTTGATCTCATGGATTTCATAGTGTTTTTGGGTTGTGTTTATGGGATTTTTTTGACCATATAATGTTTCATCATTATTCTTTCCTAGATCCACTATGTGATTATCTTCCAAATACTGGATCTTGCATTGGAAATTGTGTTGAGCTAGAGACTCTAAAGGTATGTGTTTATCTAGAATCTCTTCTAAACCATTTACTTATGGAATTGAATTATATGATGTATGAATTGATCATGGGGTATCATTTCTAGTTCATCATTTGATAAATTTTGGTTTGGGTGAATATCATTATGTTTGGTGTGTACCTATAGATTAAGGTAAGATGTTCCATATCTAATCTATTTTGCGTAATATTTGAATGGTCTTAAGTTTTCTAAAAGGTTTTAAAGTTAAATTATAATTATTGATTAATTTGTGTTTGTGAAAATGTTTTTTAAATAAAAAGATATTTTCTATAAATTATTGGCAGAAATTGTGCATTCCAATCATTGTAATATATAATTTGAAATAGGTTTTAAAAGATTTTTATATGAGATAAGGGATTTAGGAAACTATTATTCAAATAAGTAATCCCATTGAAATTTATTTGTGATATACCACACATGGGAGCCTTGGGTACATCAATTGAGGGTGTTTTATTAGGCTTGTTATGTTATTTTCATCAGAGATTTAATCATGTGTTGTTTGGTTTTTCCTATTATAAGTGTCTTTGGGATGTGATATTGACATTTTATGGGGTTCACTCATGTGGAGTTCTTCTATTCACTATTATAGTTGTCTTCGTAACATGAGTGAGCACTATTCTTTTTCTCTATCATGGTATGAGTTATTTAGCGAGACTAACCTTTGATATCTAAGGGATTTCTATCGTTGTTCTTCGACATGTGTTGTTTTATCATTAATATACATTCTTTGATGAAATTTTATTGTTTTCTAAAAATTATTCATCGAAATTTTTTTATCTATATTTTCTTAGGACCATGGAAAAAATTGAAACTAATTACTATACTTTTATATAAAACAAATTATTTTTTAATTATTCCACTATTTCTCAAAATTGGAAACATTGAGAATATTTTATAGATACTTCATATGGAAGACAGAGGTGGGATTCTACAAAGCCTATTTATCTCACACCTTACAAATTTATTCAATAATATGAATACTATGTATTGTTATATGATGTTGGAAAGGGAAATGTCCAGAAGTGAGGTTTTGTGGTTTATATCACCCATACATGAGAGGCCAGAGGAGAGATGATGGGATGTTTCCATTATATCACATGGAGTAATTGATTCTGGTTTTAGGTTCCTATTAGTTTTCCTAACATAACATGGGTTTTATCTCTATTTTTGGGTTTTATCACTACCATTATCATTATTTAGTTAAGGAAATTTTTATTGTTTTTCCTATATTATGAATATATTTCTTGTTGATTTTTTAGAATGGGTGAAATAATTCCCTTTGATTTTGTTGGATACCCACATAACAGTAGACAAATAATGGGGTTCAAGAATGACCTCTCGTTCTTAAAAAGTCAAAATTCATATCCTATATGGATTTTTTTCCGAGGGAGGATGAAACTATTTGGAACTAGAGGATAGCTGTATGCTATCTTGGGAATTTAATAGATATAATTAAGGATTTTCAAGACTTGATTGATAGGTTTTTGTATGTTCAAGGTTATCTCTTGTCCTAAAGAGCCCTATGATACCATGGGATGTGGGAATATGTATCTCCAATATTTCATTTTGACCATAATATTAGTTTTTCTTTGTGTTCATCTAGATTAAATTGAGATTAACCTATTTTCTGATCATTTTATTATATTTCTGGTATGTGGTAATATTCCTTCGAGATGACTTCCATAGGTTCCATAGGAGGACTCAGAGATAAATTCTTCCTAAGTGAATCCTCCCTTAGATGCAAATCATATATGAGATATTGTATATTTAGGTTATTTCTTGGATCATAATGTCCCATGAGATTAGAACCATGATAGTGAGGTAAATCCAATAGTTGTATAATATAGGGATCTATTTCGGGAGTTCCTACACAAGAATCCCCCATTTTTAAAAGGTATTATTGATCCCCAAGAAGCATATGATAGGATAGAAATGATCTATTAGATCTTAGACATCATAGATTTACCTATGTCTATGAAGTTGAAGTGTATGATTTTTGGGCTTGATGGTCCCATCATGTAGTGGTGGAAGTATATATTATAGGAAAATTTTAATCCAATTTGGGATTGGAAGGGTTTCAAAACCCTTTTATTTAAAAAAAATTCCCAATTTCTCAAATAATTGAAAAGTCTCCATAGTTACTCTCTTTGTAGAAGAGTGAATGTTCTATGTCAGATTAATCTAATCAATTTTTAAATATTGTTTTCATTTATCTTTTTTGGTGGTGATGAATGATAAACTGAATTCTTAAAAATACATGCAGGGTTTGTGACCAAGTATCTGACAACATGAATACAATATGAAGCTCACCACTTATTCTAAAATGATCTTTTGGGTCTTGATGTTCTAAATGAAGGAAAATAATATGGTGAAAATGATTGGATATTATACAACTTATCTCCCAAATTGTTAATGTTTTAGTAGTAAATAGTGTATGAAGATGGTATGGAATTAAATTAATAAGGTTGGTGTTTGTGGTTCATAGTAGTGGGCCTCCTATGAACCATTAAAAATTCAAATGGTGCTCCCATGAATTTATACCTTTTTGGCTGTAGAGGCCACATGTAAAGGATCATTCAGGATATTTATATACCCCATTCTTCATTGTGATCTATAACACTAAACACAATTGTGTCATTGTGAGAATTGCCAATTACTATAGGGTTCCAGCCACATTCACTTATAGTGAAGCACATTAATGCTATAGATGAGTCTCCATTGGAGATTGAAATGGTTCCGGTGATAGTGATAGGCTCCCATTTTTCATCTTTGATTGAAACTACTTTTGATATAGGCGCCTCAAAATTTTATATATCATCATATTTTTTATGTACAAAAACATTCAATGGAAGTCATGTCATTTATTATATATCATTATCTATTAATAACATATTCATATTTGGCCTAGTATTTCTCAGTTCTTGATTTGGATCTATTTTATGTCCCAATCATGATTGATGGGTGTGATTTTCATTATGAAAATATTTTTTTATCATTAGTGTGTAACATTCCATGTTGTCGATGGGAGATATTAGGTGTTTTATAGAGATTATGGTATAATATCTCTCATGAGGGGTCTTCTCTCCTAGATCTATTGTGTTTTTTCTTCCATTACCTTTAATCCCATTGATTTTTCATCTCGTAGTGATATTCCCTTGGTTGTTAGTGACTTACCAGATGTCTTTTGTGGAGGTTTCTTCAATCTTCCTTCAGATTTGGAACTGGATATTGTGATTCATCAAGTTTCAGGTTCAATATTGATTACTATATCATATTAAGAAATGATACTTTCTGAGATGAAAAGTCTCAAGATCCATTTTAATGATCTGATGGTGGATGTTCTTGTTTTCCCGATTTTTTCACCATGAGAATCCCTCTTTCTCTTTTCCTTGAAGGATGTCGATTCACATTGTTTGTGCATGGATTATAGGATATTGAACTAGGTGACTATTGGGACTAATTACTCTCTTACATATATGGATGATTTTTAAAATTGGTTAAAGTTGGTGATGTGGCTTATGATGATTTAATATGTATTGGGTTTTCATCAACTCATCATCTGAGAGAATGATATCTCAAAGACCACATTCAAATTAGGTATGGATATTATGAATATATTTTAATGATTTTTTGTATAACTAATGCTCTTTTAGTTTTTATGCCATTGATGAACTGGATATTCCATCAGAATCGTAGGGCATTATTCATTCTATTGGTGGATGATATCCTGGTTTATTCAACATTCAAGTAAGATCAAGAGAATCATCAGAATCTAGATTTGGAGATCCTGTGGATTCACCTATTATATGGGAAACAAAAAAAATTAAATTTTGTGATATAATAAATTATGTTATTATGGAATTTGATTTCAAAACATGTAATTTTAGTCTATCCTGAGAAAGTAAAGGTTTTATTTTCATAGGAATATCAATGAAACGCTTTCAAGATATAGTATTTCCAAATTTTGGCAGGATATTTTTGGGTTATATTCAATGATTTCTCATTTTTTTATCACCCTTAGCAGCTTTTACCAAGAAAGGGGTAACATTAAAATGCGATGAAAACTGTTAGACTTTATTTGATAAGTATAAATAGATTCAAACATCAACTATTATTTTTAACTAACTTAATTCAGGTTAGGTGTATATGGTATACTATGATAATCTATCTCTAATATGGGTAATTTTATACTATTATATGATCATGTTGTGTTATATTTCTATCATCATCTTTTTCAATGTGACCAAAATTACTTCACTCATGATTTGGAATTTTCCACAGTTCTATATGCACTTGATTATTGATGGAACTATCAATTTTGGAATCAGTTCATGATTTTTTTTAAATCATATGATTCTATTATATAACTTCTTTTTAACACCACATGTTTTTAAAACAATAATAATATATTCTATTATATATTCAACATACATAAACGACATTAAACGACCTGAGAAATAAATTATTTGAATATTAACGTCATATCCTTGCTATTAAATTAGAGGTGATGAATATGATTAACTTATTTATGAAATATATTTTAATATCCGACTCAATATAAATCTATGGGGAAAAAGTTTGGAAATGAGAACTCATTTTTTAATTAATACATTTTATTCTTCAAAAAATATGTTTTCTTAATAAAGTATTTTTCTTTATTTTTGTGAGAAAATAGTATAATTTATCTCTATATAGTATAGTCATTTTAATTAATAAAATTAAAATCATTTTAAAAATAATAATATAAAATTTTACATAGGGTAAAATATTATAATTTTTTGGAAATAATTAATTTATTAATGAATGATGGAAAATATCAATTCCTTAAAGACTATCATTTATCTTCATTAAATATAGTACTTTAAATTTAATTTATAATGTTGGATTTGTATTAGAGTGAAATTTAAACCATTTTATTTATAGTATTGTGATTAGATATATTTTAATTGACATTTTTTACGAATTTGGTATACATTTATTTTTTGTACTTAAGAATGTTATTTTATAAAAACTATATTTAAGTTCTTAAAGTTAATCCACATAATTAATTAAAAAAACATTTAATAATGATTTATTTATTTGAAATTTATAACCTATATATCTATTTATATAAACTGAAATCAATTTAATGATGATTTCTAGTTGTTGAATTAATGTAAGATCATATATTTCTTGAAAAATTAATGTTCCTATAAACTTGTTTTTTCACACTTTTAAATATACTTATAATATGAATTAATGAAACATAAATAGATTTAATTTATTTAAATGTATTAAGCATTATGAATCATTGTAATTAATATTTTTTAACATCGTCATTATAACTTTATTTCATAATGAATAGTAAAAAACAGTAACAAACAATTACTACAATTATGATTAAAATGGAGTTTTGTGCATTATATGAACTTGTGTTAAAATTAGTTTTCCCCACAAATTGGATTTTTATTTGATAAATTATTTACAATATTTAGATTAATTTGTTCCAAATTATCTAATTTGACCAATTTTATATATAGTCATACAAGATAAATTACCAAGGTGAAAAAACTAATTACCATGGTCAAAACAAAAATGGTAAATTGAATAATATTATATAGTAAGGGAATAAAAAGTTTTAAACATATTTATTTATTAGTGTTGGGGGTTTGGATCAGCTTTATCTTACCACCCCTCCATTATTTATCATTTTTTAGCACTATTATTGAGAGTGACTTCCTATTATTGAATAGATTTTGGTGTTTACCAAAATGCCAAACCTTTTCACATATGAAGGGAACCCACTCCCATCTCCTATCCATATTTAATAATAGTTATTATTAATCAAATTCCTACAAAAAATCCATTACTCACTTCTCTTAAAGACATGGTTTTTAGATGGTTATTTAGGATTAGAACATTACTAGAGAGTTTTAAAGGGGTTTTGAAGCCCGAGCCACCCAAAATTTAGTTTTGGAAAATGGAAGATAGGGGTGCATGATTAGAGCATGTTATTTCTTTTCATGTGGACTGTTTTCAATTAGGAATTTCTTGTTTGACAATACAAACCATTTTAGTCAAAAATTAATTTATTTTAGGTATTTTTAAAATATGCACATGGTTGGTGTATGGTCTGGACAAACTGTGTGAAAAAACATTTTGAGCTATTTTAAGGGGTGACCCGACAGAACGTGAGTAGTGCACAATTTGTGCATGGTTTTCTAAATAGTGTGGTAACCGTGTATATATTACAGATGGAAGAATTACCCCTTTGCCTTGATTTATTTCATAGTGATCTCCACCATTTCCCCTCCCACACATATCCATCATCTTCCAGGCATAGAGATCTAATTTTCTATTTATTTGGGCTTTATCCCCCCACCACTATTTGGACATCGATATAAGATCTAATTTATGCCTTAGATGTGTATTGGTATACCCTTCAATTCACTTTATTCAATTTCATGTTTATATCTCCATATGGAATATTAAATACCTGCAAGCTCATTTGTTTTCTTATTTTCAGAGTCTTTTTCTAAAACACTGATTTCTCTAATTTTATATTGAGTGAGAAACTGATATTTGATAGGTGAATGGAAACAATTATAATGTCAGAGGTTTAAAGTTTTCTCTTTTATTATTTGGGTGATTTAGGGTATGTTCTTTAATACATTCATGTGGGTTGTCTGATTGAGATTATTCTCATTAAAATATTAATAGTTAATATTGGATACTAATTGGAATGTTCTTATTCCATTATAAAAGGACTAAGTCGAGTAAGGGTCTTTTGACCAATTGGGATAGATAGGTGGGTTAGATATATTTAATTAATTAAATTCATATATTACTAATATGGTTTGATGGGAATGTGATGGGCATGAATCGTAGTTTTTCGGTGAGGTCGATCACTAAGATTGAGGTGATATGGTTCATCATTATTGGCTTAGCCTGAGTTATATGGGGTCACGTTGATCACTAGTTTGAGGTTACATTATTATTGGGTTTGAGGCAAGGAGGTTTTTAGGTTGATGGAATGACCCACGGTATTAGAGATGGTGTTTCCCATCGTTACATGGGTTATGAGGCCTCATGTGCCATGATATTTTCGAATTGTTTGGCTTAGGACTTTTTAGTGATTTCTTCTCACTATTATAGTCCAGCAAACCATTAGAGTCATGTTCACACTAATAGGACAACATTTAGTTGTCATTAACCACTCTCTATAGGTGGAGGCCTTCATATATATTATATATTAAGGGATTTTGTTGACCATCAGTTATGGAGGAGGTTATCTCTATAGAAATCTAAGATTAACCATAATGGACCATCAGGTGATGGTGTTAAGATCATCTATTGGGGGATGAGGCTCCCAATTTAATTTGTGGCTAGTGATATATGAATAATTTATGGAAGATATCATTGTTCATTGGGATGTTTTGTTATTTATTCAACACAGATGTATTATATATTGGTGAAATGACAACATTGTGCCTTTGGACATTAGGCTATGAACCGATGGTGAATTTTTATACGGAGTTATGAGGGACATAGAACATACTGATGGGTGTGATTTTTCTGGACATTAGATACTTTATTTTTCTATTGTGACTATATAATGGCATGAGGTGGTGGTGATACATTTACTGGTGGTGCCTGAGGGATCTCCAAGTATGGTATTCTTCAAGAAAATCCCTGGCACTATGTTGTGGATCCATGGGAGGACCAAAAACAGTACTTAGGGAATGAGATAAAAAACAAGGGTGATACAAGGAGCTTGAAACTGGGATTATACTACATGTGTAAAACAATGTAGGGAGAGTGATACCTAGAAGTGATGTTAGTGGCTTATAGCAGGTGCAACTAAATAGGGAGGTCATGTCTCAATTAGTTAGGATTATAACTAAGAGCATGCTATTGATATGGAAATTTAAATGTCAGTCAAATATCTGATCATGTTTAGAGGTACACCATAATCATGAAATTCCCTTTTTATTTGTATTTAGCCATTTATTTCATAAAGAACATATGAGTTGTATATGGACAAACCACGTGCTAGTTATTATGTGGGAATTAGTGTGATGTGTGATATGTATGAAGTGAATACGCATCTGGACTTTAGTAGGAATGTTTTTATGTGTCTATATATATAATATGGAATTATTTCTTATCATATTTTAAGATGTAGGAGCTTTTGGAATATGATGACATGTGGGTTTTAAAGAGTTCCATGTATATCATTTGTATTAGTTTGGAATCATATAGGCTGCAAGACTTTATGGTCATAACGTATAACACAATAATGATTTGAGAATATGATGAAGTGAAAAAATACATATATGTCATGGGAGGAATTTTATGTCTATGTACAGTGGAAGGGAGAAGACAGCTTTTTACATTTTGGTTTGAGATGTTATTTGGGAGGTAATTCCTAAGGCGGGGAGTGCCATAAGGGAAATTAGCATGTGACTAAATAACCAAGGTAGATGGGGTTAATGTTTAAGATATGGGTGTGTTTGGTAAAATTAAAGGTTAAATATAGTTATCTTAGGGACGATATATAATAATGTGGGGATACTATAAAAACATTGGCTTTTTAGTTGGATGAAATTCCGATCATTTTTTTTTTGAGTTTGGTGGGCATACCAACTTGAATTCTAGGATTCAGAACCTATTTATTAAGGGTTTACTACTTTAAAAAGTCTCTTTTAGAAGTCTATTATGTATTTATAAGTGAAACTATAGTTTTAAAGGGTTTTTGAAGTGCCATGATCAGAAAATCATGTTTTGGGAAAAGGCTAACAAGGGTGCACGGTTCATGAATGGTCTGTCTAACAAAGTTGTGTAAACATGCTGCTTATTTTTAAAGTGAAACAATTAATGGTGCAACCCCTTTTAGTAAATAATCTGTGTGTCTTCAGTTATACCCATAGTTTCTCATAGTTGGGGTATGATCAAGCATGATCATGTGACTAAACCCTAAGACATGTTTTATGGGGGTGACACATTGGACAGTGGTCACCGCGAGGTTGGAACACGGTTTTCAAACCGTGTGAAAACTAGATATGCTTTTAAAGAATAAAAAATAAATTTTTTCTGATTAATTTATTTAATAGTTATTTCCCCCATTTAGACTCACATGCACAACCTTCTTATCTCAATCAATGATGTCCCATTTTCCCTCTTCCAAGACATTGGCCTTCCGCCTCTATCAAATATCTGATCCCTGCACCATCTATCACATTTAAATAATAGTGGTTTGGCCTTAAATCCTATTACTTTTATTTATAGTTTATCTCAAAATTTATAATTCTTCATATGTTGGAGTTATTTAACCATATTTTCATGGATTTTTTATAAAAATACGATTTCACTTATTTTGCATCAAGTTAGTGACTTTTATTCGATGAAGTAATTCTTATGAGTATAAGTTATTTGGTTCATATATTTCTCCTTAATTATATGGGTGTTATGGGGTGTGTTCATAAATTTGAACATGGGGGTTGTATTAGTCCGTACATAAATTAATTAATTCTTTTTTATTAATTTTTAATCAATGATAAGTGATGTTGATGGGAATTCTTTTTCTCCATTATAAATGGAATTAGCTGAGTAAGGGTATTTTGAACAATTTTCATGTTAGGATGGTTATTTATATTAAATTAGTTTAAAATTTATATGACTCTTTTAGTTACATGGGAATGTGACATGCATGGTCTGAGGCTTTGATGTGATATTGATAATCTGGACTAATGTGACATTGTTCATCCGGATGGGCCTAGATCAAGTTATATGGGGTGATGTTGATCACTAGGTTGAGGTGAACGGTCATCATGTTTAATTTTATGAGGACTTCATATAGAGGGAATGGGCCATGGGACATGATATGGTGTTGACTATCGGGACTAGGGTGACAAGGTCTCATTTGGAATGAGGATTCTAATTGGTGTGCCTTATGTATTTCTTGGAGATTGCTGATCACCATTGTTCGAACACGCACCTTTGGAGTCGTTTCCACATAGATATGATCAGTTTAGGTGGTGTTTACAACATGTATTTTATATAGTTGTCTATTGATATTTTGTCTTAATGGATGGTGTTGATCATTAGTAATGGATTTGGATCAAAACTTAGAAAGGCAAGGTTGATGGTTCTAGACCATCAAGTGATGGTGTTGAATTAGAGGTAGTAAAGTGAGTCTCAAAATTTTTTTATTCACTAGATGAGGATTACAGGAGGTTGGATATAGATATTCCCAAATAATTCATGATTTTTATCAGATGGCGATGTATTATCAATTGGAAGATGGACATTGTCATGCCTAGGGACACTGGGCTATGAGTCGGTAGTGAATTTTTTAGAGGAGGTCATAGGGACATGGTAATTACTTATAGATGTTCTATTTGGACATAGAATACTCAATTTGTGGGATATGAGGTTTGGGTTGGAACAAGGTGTCAGTGATACATTTACGGGAGGGGTCCAATGGATCTCTTTGTATGGTGTTCTTCAGGGGATGCATGGTCACTAAGTCATGGGTCCTCACCGATGAGAATATATATTTTTATTCTTTTATGGTATTAGAAATATATATTTGAGTTCATGTATTCATATATATACTTATTTTTTCCAATTTAGATAAATTCTCACTTGTGGCTATTGAGAACAAGTCGAGGGGGTTTAATATTAAACATGTGTGTTTTTTAATGTATTTTATAATCACTATAAAATTATGGATGGATGAAAAGAACACATTGGTGGTGTAATACTTATTTAATACTCGCAACCTACATGGACCCCTCAAGACACAAGTATACTTTATGGTTTTGAGATTAGGTAGGGGATCAGGCTGGGAGTTGACCCTTGCAATCGAGTTGTAATGTTTTTTAATGGGGTGGATAGTACTTGACCAAGGTGTTCCTCTGCATCAGTATGGACCTTATTTTGGGTTTTTTCAAAAATATAAAACTATATTTTTGACCTTGGGTGACATTTTTTTAACTTTTTATGACCTATTACTGATTTTCTATTTATTTTCCTATAGTATTACGCCTTTAGACTCATTGTTATTGGTTTTGTTTATTGTGATTCTATTAATTTTCAGTTTTTTATTCTATTTTTTCTACTATTATGATCATTATTACACTACTATATATATACCATTATTATTATCACTACCATAAGGTATAACCTCCCTACTATCATTTAATTAGACTCTCGCTACTAGTCAAAAGCCATTTCTATATGGGGAGGTGAACCTAAGGGCTAGTGGACAACAGACCTTGACTATATATAAAGTGGAAAATGTGATTGAGTATCTATATAATTATTCTATAAATTTGAATTATTATTTATCTCTCATTCATTCTATCCATCAATTAATGAAAATAGTTTTCCTGCATACGTGAAACCTATTTTTACCATGAATTGAATAATTCATTTTACAATATTTTACATTATGGATTAAACTAATTGAATATAAAATGAATATATATCATATTTATATCATGAATAAAATTCTAGAGATGATGAGACCATGGTCAATGTAATATCTCTAAAATTACCAAATGAAAACCTACATAATAAATAAAGTTCTTATTACCCAAAGAATTCGTGTTTACAAATAATTGTTAATAAAATAGTGATAAAAATTATAAGTAAAAATGTATGGTATTATATATAATATTATAATTATATAATAAATTTTTATTAAATAATTATTTATTATAGGGGAGGTTCAAACATGTACGAAGGAATTTCGACCTGATTTTCATGATTTCATCCCAATATCCCTTTATAGAGGCATACTTTAATACATTGCACATAATTTATTTTATATTGTTTATATAATTCAACATTTAAATGTTATATCCCAAATTATTAATAATTTCTGTTATTTTTTGTTTCATTTTAAATAATTTCTTTCAAGGGGATTTTACATGAATTTTATCAAGTGGTAAGGGGTTTCATTACTCAAATTATTTTAATTGGGTTATACTACTTCTCCATTGTCTTTTAAATTCCATGATTATATGTGTAATGAAATTTTATTATTTTATGTGTTGAGTCAATAAGGTTCTCCTTAGGACTATTCGATTCCTTCATGATTGGGAAGATTGTTGAGTCAATAAGGTTTCTTTATGACCTTACCATTCCTTCTTGTTTTGAAAATGACAAACACCTTATATTATGAAAAATTTCATTTTACCCTATGCTTTACTTTCATAAAGAAATTTTCCTTCCCCAAAGAAATTTATCCTTACCATGTTTTTCTTTGATCATCTTGTCTCTAAGTATAAAATTCGGTTGCGTAACCAAATACTCATAATCATATATACACATAGATATAAAGAATCCTGTTTTCTGGATCCAAATTCAGGTTCTGACATTTCTGAGTTATGACTCCGAGTTCTCTGAATTCAGACTCTAAACTTTCTGAGTTCTGACTCTGAGTTCTCTATATTCAGACTTTGAACTCTTCTGAGTTCTGACTCGGAGTTCTCTGAATTCAGACTTCGAACTCTTCTGAGTTCTAACTCCGAGTTTGTTGAATTCAAACTTCGAACGTTGTTAGTTAAGACTTTGAATTCTTATGAATTCAGAATCCAAACTTTGTATGTTCACACTCCGAACTATTATAAATTTAGACTCTATATTTTGTATGTTCAGACTCTGAACTCTAATGAATTCAAACACTGAATTCTACTGAATTCATGACTCCCAATTTCTGGGAAATTAAGACTCCTAAATTCTATATAATTCTATCTCTGAATTCTTCTAATAAATAGAATATTAATATACATGTATTATATACTCCGAATAGTTTTTGGTTAGACTCCGAACATTCATTTTTTCTTACACACCAAAAATTAAATTTACTTAAGTTACCATATTTATTCTTACACATGTTTTGGCTATAAATCGATTTCATTAATTCAGTTACTAAATAACCATTTCTTCAGGGACACGTGTACAGGTCCCTCCGAAATTAAAGGAAAATATGACCGTTGGAGGAGGGAGCTGACCATTGAAGACGTGCCTATAAATTGGAGCTCATTTGAAAGATCTTAGTAATGAAAAAATGTTACTTTTGGCAGAACACGCTTACATGACGTTGAAGTGATTTATAGAGAGAGAGGCTCTTATAAACTCTTAGGCTTAATGTAGAAAGATTGAACGGATTGTTAAAATTTTCTTCATGTATAATTGCTTTGTGAAGAGGTGTGATTTGTTTAACATCAGAGACTTTGGGTTAGGAAGTCAGAGGTGCTGATTTCCTTACAAATCTAGGGCTTTCGAGGGTTGCAATACAGATACTGATCTCCGGATTAAGGGCTTACCTGGGTTTGGGCAAGTCATACTTTATTGAATGTATAAATCAAGGGACCTTTATCCAAAGTTGTTGGATACCCTTCTCTTTGGGTTAAAATATTTACTACAACTTACATGAAGTGTTTCAATTGTTTTTTCCGCTATAATTTTGGTTGTTGATGAAAGTATAACTATCTTATACATCCTTAGACATGCACTCTGATTACATTTGATTCTATACACTTTGAGGAAGAATCATAGTTTTAGTAAACATTTGTTATTTTTCATTTCCTGAATTAGTTTTCTAGAATAACGTAAATTAGTAGAACTTAGAGGTGTTGAAAATTTTGTTGATAAAAAATTCACATAGGAGTTTTTTAAAGTATACAATTCATCCCCCCCCCCCCTCAACCATCTTGTATATTGATTATTCACACCATAATTTGATACTATAATCAGTATCATATCTATCTTTCAATTGATCTGACAATTGGCATCATAGGAGGTGACCTTGTACTCTGAAACAGTTCGAAAATTGGCATCAAAGGGTGGGTTAAATCTGAATTAATCTCATGATTAGATTCAGAAGATAAATATTCTTCTTCACTTTATCGGAATAATATTTTCAGACTCATAATGTTTGGATTCATATTTTTCTTATAGAAACATTGGTTCTATTTTCCTTGATTATTATATTTTTTTTACAAAATTTTATTACTAAAAAGTTTGTGTGGAAATATTTTCCTTAAGATGGAAGATTTAAATGTTGGTTCAATCGAAAATCTAAATCCTACGAGACCTCCTATTTTTTATGGAAATTATTGTGAGTACTGGAGAGATAGGATTAACACATTCATTATTAAAACTGGAGTTGATAACTACCTAATGCTGACATGAGACTATAAAATTCCTCATAAGGAATTGAGAACTTTTACTAATCAGGAGAAATCATTATATACAGCAAATTTCAGAGTCAGAAATACATTGCTATGTTTTATTACTAGAAAAATCTACATCAAAATATCTTCATGTGAAGCTACAGATTGTATCTGGAAGAAACTTGATGTTACACGTTTTGGTACTTCTATAGTTATAGAGACAAGAAGAGCTATGTTGAGAGATGAATACCATGGATTTAACTTTCTTTATGTAGAACCTATAAGCAATGTTCAGCAAAGGTTCATGACTATTGTGAATAGATTACTGTCTATGAGAGAAAAAGGTTTGGATGATGAGGCCCTTGTATATAAGATCATGGACATCATGCCAAATGAGTGGGAGTCCAAGAGGACAACAATTGATGAGAACATGAATGTCACCCAGATTTCCTTAAATGAGTTTTTTGCAACTCTTCTTCAGCATGAGACTAGAATGTAGAGAGATGCTGATAATTTTAAAAACAAGAATGGGAAGGGAGGTGTTGCTTTCACAACAACTTCAAAACATATGAAATCCAAGACTCTAGAAAGAGTAACTATATCAATGTAAAAGAATGTCACTATTCAATCAGAATCTAGTGATACAGAAAAGTCTGAGAATTAATTATCTAATATTTCTCGGAGAATGAACTAGATAGTAGCTCAAAAAAACTATCAAAATAAGTTTATGAAGATAGACTATAAGGATAATAAATATGGGAAAGTTACCTGATATGAATGTTGAAGAACATTTCATATCAGACCTCATTTCCCTCTGTTGAAAAATAATGAAATTATGGAAAAAAATTCAGAGAGAAACAAGAAGAAGTTTTATTGTTCGAAGCACAAGAAAAGTCTTAAAGAAAACGACACTTGGAGTGCTAGCTGTGGAGACTCTTTGGGATGTGAATCTTCTGAATATGAATCATCAGAACAGAAAAATATTGGATTCATTACTACTACTTCTTTCCAAAATACATGTCTTCTGGCCAAGTTATTCTCTTCCATTTCATTATAAATTTATCTCTAGATAAGAATTACTATTCTGAAGATATTACTTCTAATGAATATACTTCATCTTTAGATAATGAATAAATACCTTCATATGAAAAAGATTCTAGATTTTCCAAATTGTTAGAAGCAATAAATTGTAAGCTTTATAAGAAACTACAAAAGGAAAATACTAGGGAAGAAGTTATTACAAAAGAAATTTAATACCTCTCTAGGGATCTTAATGATAAGGATGAGTTTCTAGAAGAACATTATAAATACCATAAGGATGTAAATTTTGAAAAGGAAAAGCATTCTAAATATCTTAAATATTCTATTTTAAAAATAAATGTTTTTGAGGAAAAATCTAACTCTATGGAAATAATTCTTGAGGATATGAAATTAGTTATAAGACGAGAATCCAAAATGTATTCTCTTCAGAAACTTCTTTCAAAATTTACGTCTGGTAGAGAAAATTTTTACATGATGTATTCTCAAATCAAACCTCAAGGAAATAGTACTAGATTAGGTTATACTCATAGAAAACCATTTCTCCAAAACAACTATTTTATTCCATCCAACTCCCCTTTTTTAATAAATGTCAATGTGGTGGGCATTGGAAGAAAAAAAATTCTTTTAATAATGTTCAATATCCTGGGTTTCATAAAGCTTATTTTTCAAGAAAAATGTGGATACTCAAAATTTTATTGTCTAAAAATTCTGGATCCAAGATATTTTGGATTTGAAAAGTCTAACATTCTTATTTTTAGGTAAATAAATAATGTACCAACAGCAATACATGGTACATGGAAAGTGAATGTTCCCAGAAAATGTATGGTAACAAATACTTCTTTGAAAATATATTCAAGACGAAAGGAGGAAAAGTAACATTCATAGATAATTCTTAGGGAGATATTATTGGTATAGGTTACATCGTTATTCTTGGAAAAACTTTGATTTCAAATGTTTTATTTGTTAAGGGTCTTAAGAACAACCTCATTATCATAAGTCAATTATGTGATGATGGTTACCTTGTAAATTTTAGGAATGACAAGTGCTTTGTACACAATTCCAAGGAAGAGTTTTTTCTTTCTACCAATAGGCAAGAGAATGTTTACACACTAAACATA
This sequence comes from Viscum album, assembly GCA_963277665.1. Taxonomy (NCBI): domain Eukaryota; kingdom Viridiplantae; phylum Streptophyta; class Magnoliopsida; order Santalales; family Viscaceae; genus Viscum; species Viscum album. The sequence continues at coordinate 1,330,410,620 of OY728130.1, forward strand.
TAAAACCTTAGGAGGCAAGACCGACCTTGATTTAGTGCAATGGAAGATCATTCTTGGTTGTGGTAAAAAAGGTCAGGAAACTATAAACTAAAGAACCTATGACAAATCTCTATGAAAAGAATAGTTAAGGATCTACTGGAGCATATATTTGATTCTTGAAAAGTTTATAATCCTTGTAAATATGTCAAGAAACATAAATCATGTTTTAAATCAGACGGTGAAGTCTCAACCACTGATGCATTACAGTTGGTGCATATGGATCTTTTTGGACGAACACAAACTGGAAACATTGGAGACAAATATTATGTATTTTTATTAATTTATGATTACACTAGATTTACATGGGTCTATTTTCTATCAAATAAATTTGAAGCTTTTTCTTATTTCAAAAGTTTTAGAGCCCAAGTTAATGATGAGAAGAACCTCCCTTTGATAACTATTCATATTGATCATGGAGGAGAATTTCAAAAATCTGATTTTGAAACTTTTTTAGGAGAAAAGGCATTACTCATAACTTCTCAGCACCTAGAACACCTCACTAAAATGGTGTTGTTGAAAGAATAAATACAATTATTCGAGAGATAATTAGAACCATGTTGAGTGAATATTATATAGCCAAACATTTTAGGGTTGACAATATATGTACTGCTTGTTATACTATAAATCGTGTTTTGATTAGACCTTTTCTTAATAAAACTCTTTATGAGTTATGGAATGGTAGAAAACCAAGACTTTCCTACTTCAAGGTTTTTGGTTGCAAGGAATTCAATTTGAATACTAAATATAATTTACACAAATTCGCACAAAAACAAAATGAAGGAATTTTCATAGGCTACTCCACAACTTCTAAGGCTTATAGAGTTTTCAATATAAACACTTGTACTATTGAAGAATATGTACAAGTACAATTTGATGAAAAAAATCCTTTTGATTTTAAACAACCCCAACCTAAATCTTCTGATGTGTTTTCAAAAACTGATTATAAACCTTTGTTAGAAGATCCTTCTGATAAGGAAAATGTCCAAGAAGAAGTTTCAGAATCATTTAACCCAGAAGATTTTCTATCCTATCTTGATGAACATGTTTTACAAAACCCAAATCCGTTGTTTCTTAAGAATCATCCCAGTGATAGTATCAATGGTGATGTAAATCAACCCGTAAGGACTATAAGTTCCTTATGGAATGAAATAGAACATTTATCATTTCATTTCTATTTAGAACCAAAAAGCACTGATGAAGCTTTAGGTGATGATGATTGGATAAAAGCTATGAAAGATGTGCTAAATGAATTTAAAAGGAATAATGTTTGGACCATGGTTGAAATACCTAAGGAAACATATGTTATTGGAGAAAATGGGTCTTCAGAAACAAATGTGATAAAAATGGAATCATAGTAAGAAATACAGCTATAATGGTGGATAAATTCTATAATAAAATGAAGGAATAGACTATGAAGAAAAATATCCTCCTATAGCTAGATTTGGATCTATTCGTATTCTTCATTCCTTTGAAGCATTCTTCAATTTAAATCTTTTTCAAATGGATGTGAAATGTGATTTCATTAATGTTTATGTTATTGAGGAAGTTTTTGTTGAACAACCACCTTTTTTTGAAAATACAAAACATCCTAAAAATGTTTATAAACTTACCGAAGCTTTCTATGGACTTAAGCATACCCCTCGAGCTTGGTATGATATGCTTATAGTATATTTGCTTCAAAATAATTATGTTAATGGAAATGTAGATCCAAACCTTTTATAAGTAAAGATAAGAAATTTTTTTTGATTGTTCAAATTAATGTTGATGACATTGTATATGGTTCCACTCAGCAATCTTTAACTGATTCCTTTGAGGATCTAATTAAATCTAACTTTGAAATGAGTATGATGGGTGAGTTAACATTTTTCCTTCATTTTCAAAATTCTCAAAACCCAAAAGGAATATTTATATCCCAACATAAGTTTATAAAATATCTTCTAAAATAGTATGGATATGAAAGCACTAAGAGTATTAGTACTCCCATCGATGCCTCAAACACACTTGATCTTGATGAAGATGAGAAACCAGTAGATCAAAAATATTTTAGAGGTATGATAATAAGATAAGTTTACTTGACATCTAGTCATCCAAGATTAATGTTTTCAGTATGCTTATGTGTAAGATATCAATACAATCCTACGGAATCTCATTCAAATTCAATGAAAATCTTTTTTCGCTACTAAAAGGGAACCATGGATTTTGGACTCTTTTATACTTCAAGAAATGATTTTATTTTAAAGAGTTTTTCGGATGATGACATTGGTGGATGTAGAATGGATAGAAAAACTACATATGAAACTTGTCATTTCTTATAAGGTTAATTAGTTTCTTGATCTTGCAAGAAGCAACACTCAGTAGCACTTTCCACTACTAATTCTGAATATGTAGCAGCTGGAAGTTGATGTGCTCAAGTGTTGTGGATGCCACACACACTCAAAGACTATGGTATGAGTTTTACAAATACATGAATTTTGTGTTATAATACTAGTGCCATTTCCATTAGTAAAAACAATGCAAATCACTCTCGTAAAAAACACATAGATATTAGGCATCACTTTCTAAGGGATCACACACAAAACGCAGATATCATTCTTCTGTTTATCGGAACACAAGATCAATATGATGATATTTTCAAAAAATCATTACCCTCCGATAGACTTGAATACATTAAACAAGAAGATACGAATGATAACCAAAAGGTAATCGTCATTATTAACTCTCAGTTGAAACCAATCTCCTTATAGTAATAGAATCCTTTTCATTGGGGGGTATATTTTATTATTAGTTTTTCAAATTTTTCTTAATGAAAATTTTCGTAGTTAGAGTTTTCAAATCATTCGTAATGGAAATTTTCATAGCCAATTTTTTTTAAATCATTCGTAATGAAAAAATTTTTAGTCATATTTTTTAAATATTTCTCAATGAAAATTTTCATAGCCATATTTTTTAAATCTATTGTAATGAAAATTTTCATAGTCAGATTTTTTAAATCTTTCGTAATGAAAATTTTCATAGCCATATTTTTTAAATCATTCATAAAGAAAATTTTTGTAGTTAGATTTTTTTATATTTTTTCTAATAAAAATTTTCATATTCAAAATTTTCAATTCTATCATAATGAAAATTTTCATAGTGTAAGATTTTCGTATTTAAAATTTTAGTAATGAAGATTTTCGTACTCAAAATTTTAGTAATGAAGATCGTTGTACTTAAAATTTTCGTAATGAAGAATTTCGTGCTCAAACTTTTTGTAATGAAGATTTTCGTTCATAAAACATTCTTAATAAAGATTTTTGTTTTCAATTTTTTTTATTAATAATTTTTTCAGAATCTTTAGTTCTTCAAAAAATTCTTTTCCCCTCAATTCAAATAATCTTCAAAGAAATCCAAAAGGTATGTTTCCTTTCCTAAGTTTTTGTAATCATCCTTTACTTGCCGATAGTTTCTTTTGTTTTTAAATTTTTTGGATTCTTATTTTCTTAAATCCAAATGTTTTTATTAAAAAACCTCATAAGATCAGATTCAATATTTCCTTGCGGATATCATATCAACCATCATATCTAATCACAAGTATTTTCAGCCATTTGATTGAGTTTGGAAGATGAATCGTCGCTTCTAACACCTATAAAAAGGACCCCTGACGGTTTTCCCACATCAACCCTAAAGATCTCATGTGCTGAAGCTCTTCCTCTATACCTATTCTCAATCCAGATCTTCAATGGTTTCTCAACTCTGAATTTCTATAGAGAAATCATCTCATAAAGATATGCCTATTGTCGAGCAAATTTTGGGTTGTTCAGTTTGGCGGTCGTCACTATTCCAGTCACGTGTTCTTCAATGTTGGTAATGATTTGGGTTTGAAGCAATTCATTGTTGCTGTGTTTTTTTGTTCGATTTATGTCTGGTTCTGGTTATGGGTATGTTTTCTTCTGGTTGTGGTGAGCCATCAGCGGTCTTTTGGTGACGCACCGATGTTGGGTATGTTTTGTTGAGGATGGTTTCTTTGTGATGGTGGTTGATTACAGTGTTGTCGACTATGGTTGAATTTGTCTTTTGGTGCTAGTGGTTCGTGATGCGTCTCCGGCTCTGGTGTGGTTGGACATCGTCGACGATCTCCACACTGGTGTCGCTCGGTGTTCCCATCCACCCAACCCCGCTCTAACCTCGAGTTCATCGGCGCCTCTACCAGTCAGATTTGGAGCAGTAGATTGTTTGAGGTTTTGGGAAGTGTGGTTCGGCGGTATTCGGGGCACCTGATGCTGCATCTCGCACTGGGATTCTGGTATCATTGATCGGTGTTGGTCACACGTGTTAAAGATGATGGTGAAGGTGGAGAGATGACTTGATGGTCTTCATAACTGGTATCCTATCTCAGGTAAGGGTGGGGATGACGAAGATTGTATGACGGTGATGATGGAATTTGGTTGAAGGGCTCACCGGCGATTTGGCTTGAAGCGAAAATGGGGTTGTGAGGTGACAAGGTGCGTGAATCAAGGGATCACACGACATTTGGTTGTCCGTGGACCAAGACAAATGATGAAGTGTGAATTTTGAATTTTGCGTCATTTGAATTTCAAATTTTGCTTTGGGCGGGACTCTTCAGTGGATTTTGGTTTTCTTGGTTGGAATTGCCACTAGTTTGATATGTATTTGGTTCAAACTTACCCATAAAAGTGTCATTAAAAAATTAAAATATGTATTGAAGGAGAATATTAATAATGGAGACTTGAAGGCTCAGATAATCATGTATCCAGCTATTCTCTCCATGTTAATTGTTCGGTGCTTAAAATCTTTTAAAATTCCTTGCATATTGAAGCCAAGGAATTTCAAGGTCCTTCTAGTTAGTGATGATACCCTAAATAGGATGAACGTTGGATTTTCTAAAGACTCAAAAGAATTTTATGACTTACCAGAGGAAGAAGTTAAAGCTCCTCTAAAGAAACAAGAAGTGGTTGGACCTTCTAACAAGGGAGGAAAGAAGAGGAAGATGAATGAAGTAGAAGAGGAAGAAAAAATCCCAAAAGCTAAGGAATCTCAATCCTCACCTCCAAAACCATTGAAGAAAAAATAATATTTGGATGAGGTAGTAGCTAAGTGAAGGGAAGACAAGGAAAAAAGTAAAGCAGGGGATCCAAGTTTTGTTTTGGATCCTACTGAAGAAAAATCCTTAAAAGAGAAGACAACTGATGAGCTTGAAAAGAAAGCTAATTAAAAGAAGTTAAAGTAGAAGATGATTGAAGTTGAGATACTGCAATCCCTTCTGAGGGATACTGAGAAAGCATCAGAGATCATTACAGTACCAGAATATTTCTTGGTTGAAACATTACTTGAAACTCCAGGGAAGAAGTTTTTCACTCATGAAAATGTCAATGAAGTAAAATTAGTGGAAGGAGTTAAAGAAGAAGAGAGTTGTGGCGACAGCACAGATTTGATTAAGAAAGTGGATGATTTCCATGAGAACGAAAGTCCATACGAGAATTTGTCAATCTTAACCTCTCATGTCGAATCATCAAAGCATTCTACTCCATTGTTAGATAACAAGGATGAAGATGAAGTGAATAATCTCTCTGAGGAAGAAAGTATTATTCATGACTTTATTCTCCCTGAGGACGTTGAGTCAAGTGCTGAGAAAGAAAATTTAGATGAAGATAAGATTGTTCGACTATCTGACAGTGAACATAAATCTTTGGATGAGGAATCCATTCCAAAAACCGATAAGGGTAAACAGGTGGTTGTTGATACACCTAATATAGTCATTGTATAGATGTAGGAAGCTAGTGGAACTTCAAAAAAGAAACTTTATAAGGTAAAGAAAGATCCCTCACCAAGAAAAGTTTCATATTCAAAACCATCATCCCTTGGACATGATTTTGTTGTTCAATTGTTAAAGAAGATTATTGGCACCATTCCAAATTTTCCAAGTATTGACTCTAGATGTCAGATGCTTCAAAACACACTAACTAAGAAATCAGATTCAGTATCCATGTTGATGGAAAATGGTGTAAATCTTGAGGCTGATTTCAAAAATTTCTTCATTAACTACGATTCCCAAAAAAGGTCTTTTAAGAGAATGGTTAGCTGGTCAAAGAATGCAGTTGAAGAAATGAGAGAACTTTATGAGTTCCAAAATGGTGTCTAAGAGGATTTTGACATTGAAGATGGTAAGATCAAGTATCTCACAACCTATTTTGAAGAAAATTTGACTTTGGAATAGAATTATCATATTCAAGAGGTAAAAGATCTGAATGGAAAACTGTATTCATTGGATCAAAGATGTAAGAGAGAGAGGGATCTTTGGATTGAGAATGAAGAAAATCTTGACAAGTAGGAAGAAGTCATGAAGGATCAGGCCGAGGCTCTTAAGGATTGGGAAGATATAATCGAAGATTTAGATAAGAGAGCGGAGGATCGGGATCATATTCTCAAAAGAGAAGAGGATGATCATAAGGATCTCAAGAAGCTGAAGACAATAATGAAGAAGCAGATGCCCAATGAAAAGGATGGAATGTCTTATTTAAATGTGTTCATTTTTTTTATTTTCCTTGTTGTATAAATTTTTATAATATTAATGAAATTTTGGTTGCTCAATTTTGTTTGGATTGTTTGTACTAATATTTCAAGTACCATATTTTATTTTCCATTCCCTTAAATTTATTTTTTAATATCACAAAGGGGGAGAAAGGAAAAATAATTTTAAGTAAAGAAGAAGTTTTTTAATGTAAGGGGGGGTGTTTATCTACGGGGAAGTTTTCATTACAAAGATTTATGTATTCAAGATAATAAAAAATCTCATTCCAGATATCTAGAATACGATCTTTAGTGTTCCAAAGCCTATGAGAGAGTTAGTCATATTCATAATTTCCCATGAGATAGGGGAGATAAGATTGGTTTTCAATGTCTTGAAAAATATTTTCTAAGCCCTTATATTCTTTTTCATACGGATGTTTATGCTTTCCAAAAAGGGGAAGATTGTTGGGCCAATAAGGTTTTACTTATGAATTTTCCATTCCTTTATGATTGGGATGATTGTTGAGTCGATATGGTTTCCTTATGAATTTACCATTCTTTCTTGTTTTGAAATTCACAAACACTTTATATTAAGGAAAATTTCATTTTACCCTGTGCTTTGATTTCATAAAGAATATTTCCTTCCCCAAGGAAATTTATCCTTACCATGTTTTATATTATCATTTTGTCTCTAAGTATAAAATTTGGTTTCGTATCCAAAACCTCTGAATCATACATATACTTAGATATAAGGAATTATGTTTTCAGGATCTGAATTCAGGTTCTGAACATTATGATTTCTAACTCTGGGTTCTTTGAATTTAGACTCCGATCTTTTCTGAGTTCTGACTCTGAGTTCTTGGAATTCAAACTCTGATCTCTACTGAGTTCTGACTCCGAGTTCTCTGAATTCAGACTCCAAACATTGTTAGTTCAAACTCAGAACACTTATAAATTCAAACTCCAAACATTTTTATGTTCAGACTCCAAACTCTTATGAATTCAGACACAGAATTATACTGAATTCAAGACTCCAATTTTACTTGAAATTCATACTCTAGAATTCTATAGATTTCTAACTTCAAATTATTCTAATAAACAGAATTATAATGTACATGTATTATAGACTCTGAATAGTTTTTTTGATATAATTTGAACTTTCATTTTTCCTTACACTACAAAAAATGAATTTTCAAAAGTAACCATATTTTTTAAATACACATGTTTTGGATATAAAACAATGTCATGCATTCAGTTTCTAACTAATCGTTGTCTGAGTGACACATGTACAGGTCACTCCGAAATTCAAGGAAAAATATGATTGTTAGAGGAGGGGGTCGACCGTTGAAGCCATGAATATAAATAGGATCTCATTTGATCGAGCTTAGTACTGAAAAAACATTACTTTTGGCAGAACTCTCTTACATGCAACTGAAGTGGTTTCTAGAGAGAGAGGCTATTATCAATTCTCAGGCTTCATGCAGAATGTTTGAATGGCGTGTTCAAACTATTCTTCATGTAAAATTGCTTTGTGTAGAGGTGTTATTTCCTTAAAATCAGAGACTTCAGTTGTGAAGTCAGAGGTGCTGATTTCCTTACAAATGGAGGGTTTGTGAGGATAAAAATATAGATACCAATCTTCAGATTGAGGGCTTACCTGGGTTTGGGTAAGACATACATTCTTGAAAGTATAAATCAAGGGTCATTTATCGAAGATTTTTGGATACCCTTATCCTTGGGTTAAAAGATTTATTATTTGTTACTTATAGTGTTTCAATTTTGTTTTCCACAGTAATTTTGGTTGCTGAGGAAAGTATAACTATATTATACATCCTTAGACTTATACACAGATTAAAAAGGATTAAATAAGATTTAAGGTTGAATCTTAGTTGTTGTAAACTTTTTTTAAGTTTCATTTTCGGAATCACTTTTCCAGAATCAAGAAAACTAGTAGAAATTCGAGGTGTTGAAAAAAAAATTATACAAAATTCCATAATTTTTTTAAAGTATACAATTCACCCCCTCTTGTATATTGAGTATTTGAACCATAATTTGATACTACAATCAGTATCATATCTATCTTTCAATTGATCGAACATTATGTTTTATTTATAATTATTTATTTGGATTTATATTTGATTCACATTATCTATCAATTTCTTAATTCTCACTTCAATTTTGTGAACTTTGTAAGTGATTTTGTCACAATTTCCCCAATATTGAGACATATTTGGTATTATGAACCTACATATTTTTGTACTTTTTATCTAATTAAACTTTGATACTTAATATCAATATTATCATTTATTCATGGTATTTAATTTTCCATTTGATATTTTTTTTCATGGTGTTCATGACTCCAAATATAATAAAATGTTAACAGTTTATTTTCTCAAATTTCTATCTTCGAGTCATATGTTATGTTATACACCTACCATATTAAATTCGTAATTTAAACAGCCCATTTGTCATATTATATCAATTATTTCTTTCTATTCATGATATTTAATGATTCATTTGTTTTTATTATATCATGGGGTGTATGATTCAAAAGTAACCAAGTGGTAAGTGTTTATTTCATAGTCTCAACAGTATTTAGGTTTATTTATGTTTATGTATACATTGGAAAGATTATTCAATCTTTCATTCTTGAATAAAATAAAATTTATTATCATTTATTTATTTCTATATATTATATTTTTTCCAATAAATTTACTCTCATTAATTACTCAAGAGACAAAGATATTGTTCTGTAGGGAAATTGACCTTTCATTTTCTACTCTATTGAAAATAATTTTCTTCCATGCCCATATTTTCCTTAAAATGACTATAATGAATTTTTAACATTATACAATGATTTACTATTTAATATTTTTATCCATAATTAATTTCTGAAAAAAATGGTTTAAAAATAATTTTTGTTTAAATTTATGAATGAGGTACATTTTTTGTTTTTATATAATTGTGGAAAGAATGCTTTATAAATTATATGGCCTGAATGGAATTTCCCCTAGTAAAATACATGATTGGGTTCCACTAAACCAGTACCCTAAGCTTGGTCTCCACATGACCTCATGAATTCCACCCTATATGCTAGAGGTTTATAACTAGAAATGAGGGCCTATTAAGAAATGTGGGGGGACTATACACTCTTAACTAGAGTAAAACAACATAAGAAATCAAAGTAAATGATAACAAATATAAAAATTGTCAATATCCATGAATATTGTAATTATTGTCCAAAATAGAGTAAATTACTACATCCCAATATAGTAAATATTTCATGTCATAATAATCTCATGTTCTTGTAAAATACTAAGAAAAGACATGGTTACAATATCAAAAAAATATGTCCCAACATCAACCAAGTCCTATCATCCATGTTCTATATAGAATCCCAAATCAACTATCTAAAATATGTCATTTGACATTATAATAATTTGAAACTATATAATATATTCAGGTACCAATGGCATCCCAATCTATGTGTGAGTACAAAAAATTATTTATCATTAAATGAAGTCTAAATAAACTTCCATTAAAAATATTTTATATTAATATTTATCAAAAAATAATATACAAGTAGTAAATGAAATATTTTTATAAATTTATTAGTTTTCAAGATTCCCCAAGGTCTCCTAAGTTCCGCAATCACCCAGCTCGCCAAACCTACTTCATCCCATGCTAGAATTATAAACCATATACCATGGGGTGTTATTTACATTGAGTCACAGATAAAAACATTAATAAATTCCATATAAAATGTTGTACCTTAAATCCACAGTCTTAGTACCCATACCTTTCCCAGCCATGATTTCTTTGTGTGCCAATCCAAAACTCAAAATGATGCAATGCTTCAGTGGGGACTAGAGAATTTGTGTCTCCCAAACCATGCAGTGCATTGGTGGTTCATAGAGAATCATTTTATCCCACACAAAGGATTAGGTAACTCCATCCAAAATCCACAATAGAATTATTCAAATTTACCAAGGTTCATCATCAAGGACCTCTTTACCAACAAACACCACTTAATACAACATTTAATTAATCAAAATTTTCGTAGTTCATTCCATTTATAACATTTAACTAAATTTAATTCCAGCCACACTCAACATTTATTCATAACCTCCACAATTAAGCATTAATTTAACCTATTAAGATTATGGAAATATCCCTTTATCTATTAAACACAATCTTCCCTAATCATCGCATAGTTGGATAACCATTCCATTTTAAGCATGATCTCCATTGTAGTATGTTAACATGTTGAATGCACATGTAAATTATTTGACCTCATAAACCCTATAATTCTCTTTTAAATAACTCAAATCATCAGTCTCTGGAAGATTTATGACACCATGGGTAACCATTTACCTAGTCTCATTTTCATCAATAGACTCGATGGGGTCCATGAAGTGTATCACACTTCAATTAAAGGATAGAGTTACCTTTCATACTCAGATAGAAAAATTCATGTCAAGGTAACCCCTTGGTATAAACACATACACATATATATCCTTAAGAATATGTGAGAAGGATTGTAAACCCCAACCAAAATCTGTTGGACAAACTCCCTTTCCTCTATGACCCTTGATTCAAGGTAAAACAATCAATAACACCAAATAAATGATTTTTCTAGAAAATTATTTTTTATGATCTTTAGAAGGAGGAAATTTTATCACAAACAATACTTCTAGAATCATTTAGGATATAAGGTTGAAGGCATACCCAAATCATTTATTTTCACTAAAAAGTACTCTATACATATAATTATCAATGTAGAATAACCCCTAGATAGTTTCATAGCTCTTGGTTTGGACTTCTATCATCTGGATGAGAAATTTTGTGAAGCATCCGGGGAGAAATATTTAGGTTTTGGAGGAAAATGTGAAATTACCCATTTTTAAGAGGCACATGGATTAGATATATAGTTACTCAACCCTTATGGTTACCTCTATCATTGATTGGGACTTGGATAGATGGTTTCATGTTGAGACCACATGGTTTTACAAACAGTGTAGAGGTTATGTCATTAGCTCTATCTAAGGGTGCATGCTTTGTACTTTCTGATTATACTATTTAAAAATCTTCCAGCTCCATTCTCTAGGTTTCATGGTTATGTTGCAAGTTTAGTGATAAATTTGAACTAAATATTCACCAAATACTATATGTCCACTTTCCCCCCATTTTTTTACATCAACCCCTAGACCCTATTGATACCTTTCCTACTTCCAAGGGGAATTCCATCAACCAATTTTAAGGGATATAAACCAAAACTAAAATGAAAGTTTACCATTTTAGACAATAGTATCCTACAAAAAAATCATGACCAATTTTTTTTGAAGCATCATTTGTAATTAAACAATTTGTTTTCAATGAATTTTTTTATTAAATTTTATAAAATTATCATATAGGTGATTTCCAAGAAAAAATGGTATTATCCTAAAGAAAGTTTCCATTGAAATTTGTAAACTATTTTTATCTATGTCTATATCCTTTTTTGAATAATAATATGAGGATATACTATAATTATACTTGAATCCATTTTTATAAGGATGGTTTGTGGTAAATTTAATAAGGGAATGTATTAATATTATATTTTCTATTTCTTTTCATATATGAAGTTATTGATTTTTAAGGAATGTTGATATAGTTTTATTGTTTATTTGAATAATTAATTCATTATAACTATTAAGTAATGGGTGGGGCTCATAATTTCAAATCCCTTTGATTAATTGGTAGGTATACTGAGATTATGTAGATTGGGAATTTATCTATGGTTGTACCCATTTAGATAAGATGACTTGGATTGAGGCCTCAATTATAAGTTTCAGATGTTCAGTATTATGTATTCCACCATCATAAGGTATGTGGGTTAAGTTCTATTTTCTATTCATATATTGAATTCATTAGACCTATTAAGTGATTGGTGGGAATCGTAATTACAAATACCCATGATGCATTGGTATTTCTAATGACACAAACTTGATTGGGTATTTGGCCAAGGCCTTACCTATTTATATAAGATGTATTATAATGACGCCTCAATAATATGTTTTAGAAGTTCATAATTATGTATTCTACCAGTATAAACTCAGTTATTAATTTACATGGGATTATTGTATTTTTTATGATATCCATGGATAGTTTTGAATCACATATGATTATTTATATATCATTTTGTATCATCATTTAATATTTCCATATTATTTATGTCTAAGTATCTTAAATTGTATGCGTGTCATTAAGGAGAATATAAGATAGCCACTTTATTAAATTTACATTTCCCAATATTATAGAAAGTGTTTTTTATTTATATGTAGAGATATTTTAAATAGAATAATGGTGTTATCAAGAAAAATAAAATGTTTTGTTTTATGATTTCAAATGTAAAGTGAAATTCAATTATGTAAATAGTTTTCCAAGACTGCTAAACTATTCAATACATCAATGTGGGTTTCCTTTTTCATGAGACAATATAATACAATATCCCAAACTCTAGGGTTCTAGGGATAGTGTATTGTTTTCTAATATAATAAAATTTAGTGTAAACCTTTGGAGATATATTTATAAAAAATATATTAAGGAATGTGACATGGTGAAAGAATTTAAGGATAAATCAATGTACATGATAACTTCCAAATGATTTGGTAAGTTACATAAAATATTTTTTTTAAATACATGCATCTACAGATACTGTAAGTGGATTAGGATTTTTAACTGATGTATCTAGGGTTTACAACCCTAGAAATAGCATTTTGAGTATTTATCATCCATAATTATATTATATGGGGGTGTTTCCTTACTGCGTACCTGGTTTGACCCTCCTTGGAGTTATGATTAGGTTAAATCACATTTTTTTATGAATCATCAAGAAGGATTTGAATATATGGTGATAATTTATTACCAATTTTAAACAAAATGTTTTGTAGAGTGAAAAGATGGTTTCATCATATAGACTACCTTTAAATGTTTTCTCAAGATTTGTGGTTTCCAACTAAGTTTAATAATCTCACAATTTAATTTTTGATTTCATCAAATTGATGGAACTAGTAATAATTAAATTAAAATTGAATGTGACAGACAATGGGATAGTTTTCCTTGTGAGTAGATAAATTAAACCGGAGTTGAAAGTAGAAATATTGTTATTATACCAAATTATCTATCTTGATATATGATTAAGAATCCCAATTTGGGTGAGTTTCATGACTCAAATATGGAGTTTTATGAATACCCTAGATGGAATAGGATTTAATTTCCTACATTTCAGGAATGTGGGAAGATGTATTCATGATAATGGATCAATGTAATGGTAAGATGTCATATAGGTGGAAATAATGGTCCAAGATAAACAAATTATTGTGGATTTAGATGTATAATATGTGTGGAACTGGGGACTTATTTGAATCAATACTCCAATAGAATATATAACTCCTAGTAGAATGAACGACCTATATTAACCCTATTGATGATGTTAAAAGTATTAAAGTATTTATGTATTGGGTTTTGAGTCTTATGATGTAGAAGTGTTATATCATTGACAAATTCATAATTGGACTAATGAAATATATTTTGATTATTTTAGAGTAATTTTCCATTATAGATTTCAAATCATATGTTGAATGCTATTGATGACCTCAAAAAGTTATTTAATTTCAGTTAATATTTTATGTTAAATACATGATCAGGGGATAGATAATAATTAATATGTTACTGATGTTGATGTAAAAAACATTAATTTTGTTTAAAGAAATGATTGATATGATGTGAATCTTATAATATTTCTGTCCTAGAAAATTATTATTGATCTCATGAAAAACTTATTGTCTTTACATCATTTATAGATTAATTTAATATATTTTATCATCAACTATTTTATTAAAGGAATAATGGTATAGTTAATTGGTAGAAGAAGTAATCAGTTAATTTGGGATTCATGGAAATAAATTAATTCAAATATTTAGTATTGACATTAAGAGTATCTTTATTGTGTTTACGTGATAAATGACATGTTGAATTTTGAAATTTCATAAACATATTTATATATATTTGGATTTTGAGTTTGTTTAGATGTATTATAGAAAAATGTTAAGGATATGTAATTATCGAATATGTTAAGTGGAAATTTGGGAGCTACTACTGAGGTTTTAGAGACTAACGTACTATATTCTATAACGTCTCCAAAACATTCTAGTTTTAGTAAATATTTAAATATGTATCAAACTAATTTTCTTTTATTTATGGATATTCTGATTTGGTAAAAGTTACTTTTAATACTTGGTACATAAAAATTTCATCATGGATAGTAATTTCATGAAGTTTGAAATAGACTGGAAATTGAATGAAGCGAAACCAAATGATGAAATTGTTATTAATAAATATAAATATATGAAGTAAATATTTTTTCTAGTTTTATCTATATTAACATTAAAAGTTTTCTACAAAATGTACTTGAAACAAAAAAAATTATCATATTAAGACGACTTTGGATGATTTAAATGTATTATCACCCATTATAGATTTATGGATTTGTAGTCATTAACATTATCTTGTCTATGTACTCTATCATACTCTATTACCATTTAGGTGTAATGTTTCCAATCCATTTCCATATTATAATTTCACATTTATATCCCCCAATTTGGAAACATTTTTTTATTATTCAAGATGACCGTGTTATTTTCTCATTCCCTCTTTTTATGTTGATATTTTTATTATCACTTTTGACAATGTAAATTTTGAATAAATGTATTTTAAAATATCATACCCTTGATTTTCAATATCATGTTTAAATTTTGAGTATAAAATTAACTATTGTTGTGAGAATTTAACAGTCCATGATTTTAAGAGAGGATCATTATGTTCGATAGTGTATACGACACCCAACATCAAGCTTAAACATCATTTTAAATATATTGTTTATATTTTATCACTACAAAAAAAGTGTTAAATTGATGTTTATAATATTGGTAACTAGTTTATTAAATATATATATATATATATTACTCACTAAAAATGTATTGATAAATTCTTAGAAAATGATAAATAAATTTTTAATGAAGACATGTATTCTTCACAAATTAAGTTCTCTTCAAATATGATTTTTATCACTTTTAGTGATAAAATAATATAATTAATTTCTAGAAACATTAATAAATTTATTTGATAAGATGATATAAATTTTTTGGAATCATAATATAAAAATTAACATAGGGTGAAATTTTGAAATTTTTCTGAAATGATTGATTTATCTATGAATTTTCAAATTTACCAATTTCTATAATACTACCATTTATTTTTTATTGAATCGAATAATATAAAGGTTATATTATATTTTGGATTTCGACATAAAGTGAAATATGAACTATTTTATTTATAGAAATATAATTATTTTCATTTTAATAAAATAACATGAATTTAGGCCAATTGTTTTTGGATTAAAAAATAGTTTTCTAAAAACTATTTTTAACTACTTAAAATTAAATGACATTAATTAATTACAATAATAACAAAAAAATATTTATTTAAATTAAATTTATATATTAAATACGTATTTAGATGAATTTAAATTCTTATAATGATGATTTTAGTCCTTTAATTAATATCAGACAATAGATTTCTTAAAAAATGCATTTTCCTAATAAATTTCTTTTCGTCAAACATTGTGGGATAATTATAAGATGAATTTATGCCATATATAAAGATTAAATTTTAAAAAAAATGAATTCTAGATTTTTAATCATAAAAATTAATATTAGTTCATAATTTGAACATAATTTTTTTTCATAATTATTCATAAAAACATTAAAAAATAATTACTGCATTTTAGGTTAAAATAGGGGTTTTCACCTTAAAAGAATTCTGTCAAAATTAGTTTTACATAAAAATAAGAATTTTATTTGATAAATTATATTTAAAATTTACAATAGTTCGAAATAAATTATCAAATGATTTTAATTGTATTTTTATTCATAAAGAATAAATTACCACGATTAAAAAAACTACTTACCATAGTGAAATCTAATGTGGTAAAAGTTTGTAACCATTGAGGGTAGATGAATAATACATTTTGAAAAAAGTATATTTTCACATGTTATAAGAGATTATGGACCATATTATATATCCAACCTGATATTTATCAATTTTTTTACAGAACTTATATTTAGTGTCTCTTCCCATTATTGAATAGTTTTGGGTGCTTACAAAAATAATTATTCATTCTCACTTGTAAAATGGAACTCGCACTCATCTCATATCTACATTTTAAAAGGCCTTTTATTTTTAAATACATTCCAAATTATCTTCATTATTTAAATTCCCACATACTATATGAATTTTTTATTGGAAATCATCTTAATA